>CM032453.1:101777314-102052314 GCA_019049505.1 Pachyrhynchus sulphureomaculatus | reverse complement strand
GAAAATATTCGCAAGAAGCTCTTTCTTAAAATCATATACAGGTTTTGGAGTTTATTTTAAATGTTTTTTAACATTTCAAAAGGTCTAAAACAAGATTTTTAAAAATTGTTACAACGTTTTGCAACGCAATATTGGTGGAAAGAATATACATTCATGTTTTGCTATTAAATCAAACAAAATTATAAAATTATAATATGATAGGCATTTTCTGTATCTTTATCGCAGTTGCCATGGATTTCGTGTTTTGTTCGTTTGTCACATAAAACATCAAACTGACATTAGTTTGTTCACTATTATTAATGCAATAATAACAGTTTTATAAATTTTCTCCTTTAATAAAAATGCCAATTAAATTGACTAAGCAAGATAAAATAGACAGTTTAGATAGTGGGTGATAACTACAAAACCCTAAGAGAAGCTGCCGTCATTTTTAACCAACAACATCTGGAAAAAGTTATAACGCATACAACAGTAGGAAGAATTCTTACCAACTTTAAAAATACTGGATATGTAAAGAATACTTTTAAAGGTCAACATGAACATTAGGTTACTAATGATGATGCTCAGTTTGCAGTTATGCAGAGTGTGATTGAAACGCCTAGAACTTCAATTGCCAAAATATCGCACAATGTAGGTTTATCTTATAATTCAGTTCAAAGAGTGCTTAAGAAAAATAGGTTTAATCCTTATAAACCAAAGTTTGTCCACACTCTCAACGAACAAGATTATAATAGGAACATGTATTTTTCTTTTTGGCTGCAAAGTAAAACTGAAAAAGACCCGTCATTTACAAAGTATATTTTGTTCAGTGATGAATGTACTTTTAATTCTAATGGTGATAGAGACAAGAGATTCTTTTAAAACTAACGTCTGGTGCGGTATTCTTAATAACAGAATTATTGGCTTGTTTTTTTTTTTCTAAACAACGAACTTTTCAATGAACTGGAAGATTTTAGTCTAGAGGAAAGAATGAAAATGTACTTCCAACAAGATGGAGCACCTAGTTACAGCACCTGAAAATTAGAGACTGGCTGAACGAAAACTTTTCTGGGAAGTGGACTGATAGGTTTTCCTATGAAGTACCTGGACCACCGCGGTCACCCGATCTTACACCCTGTGAGTTTTTTTTTGTGGGAGGGGGGGTATTTAGTTTATGCTCAGAGACCTTTTGAAAATATCACACACTTCGAAGAAACTATCCGCCAGTCTGTAAATGAAATCAAGGCGGAGTTCTATGCGAATGTTCGTCACGAAATTTATAACAGAACTATTATGTGCATTGAAAAGGAAGGAAGAAGCGTAGAAACTTAAGAACGTTTTTTTATTTAGTAAATAACATTAATTTTTTATGATAGTAATCCTTAAAAATTGACGTGTCATAAATGTTAAGCAGCTTTGCACCAATATTACAGTGTTAAATTACAATTTTTTGAAAAAAAAAAAATTTTCAGCCTAATTTTACGGCCTAATTAATTTCTTTTCGTAACATTTAGTAAAACATTAACCACTAAAAAGTATATAATATAATTTATAAGAACTTTCGATTATCATTTTCGGGGAACACAATTGAAAAAAGTGAATTTTGTCAAATTTTTTTGAAAATTGGCATTAGACGTAAAACTAAAATACAATCTTTTTTTCTTTATAACATTTTCGATATTTTTTTACAAAATCCGTTTTTTCCCAGTTTAAAATTTTAAATGTCAAATATATATATATATATATATATATATATATATATATATATATATATATATATATATATATATATATATACACAATTAGCCGGACAGTATTTCATCGGTTGTCTAATGTAAGCTTTGTACAGAATTAATAGTTGTTTTTTTTTATGGGTCTAGCACACCTGCTGCAGGGAAGTCCCTAAAGCATGGAAAGTGTTCGAAAGATGTAGCCCGCTTAATTCCTCCCAAAGCGGTGCATGTTAGAAATACACGTCGCGCTGGTGCTTCACATCTGTATGAGGCACAGCTTGTTACTTCGCGTACAACGCTTTTCAAGCAATCTTTTATATGGAGAACATCATCCCTTTGGAATAATTTGCCCAGCGCTGTGTTTCCCACCGAGTACAATTTACAGCGATTCAAGAACAACGTGAATGACTTTTTCCGCACACGTGCCGCTCCTGGAGCGCTTTAGGGACTTCCCTGCAGCGCGTGTGCTAGACCCATAAAAAAAGCGCTACAAGAGCGACACGTGTGCGGAAAAAGCGATTCACGTTGTTCTTGCCAAGATAAACTCGCTTTCAAATTAACGCCCAGCCAATTGAGTGACGATGTTAGAGGAATTGAGTACCCGTACATAACTATGTTAAATTCAACAACATTAGCTTTTTTAACTGCAGTCTGGGTTTTTATATCTTTAAATTCTACTTGATTACTATCACTCCGAGATAGAATTTCTTTCAGGTCCTTGTTAAGTTGAACCATTTCCTGCTGTCTGCGGATAGTTGCATGAGTAACCGATGTTCGAGCGTTCAAAGCCAATGAAGAAATAAGCGTCCTATCAACTACAAAGCTGTAGATTGGACTTCTGGTCCTTTCCAGCAGATCGTTAATGTAAAAGAAAGTAGGAGACAGTATGGAGCCTTGCTGCACACTGGCATTGATAGTGAAGGTGTTACAAAGAAACCCGTTTGAGGAAACACGAGAGTCATAAACAGAACTTTTTAGACATACCCTAAAGCATAGCTTAGCCAACAATTCGTCGTGACAAAGACGCTTGAATACCGTTCAAAATTCTCCAAGTGGTTTTTTTTCCTTGGAAATTAACATTAGAATGTGAAGCAAAAAGTTCAGCTAACAAGTTGGCTTTTTGAACTAGTGTTGTTGCAATAGTATTATCTGGCTGTGTGAGTGGTAGTACAGTGAATTTAGTGAAATTTTAACTAATACCCTTGACTGACCAAAAGGCCCTGGAATTGTTGGGGCAGAGGGCAGGCAAGAAGTTTGTTTTTAATTCTTTAATTGTGTGACTCCTTATTTCGTATATATATATATATATATATATATATATATATATATATATATATATATATATATATATATATATATAGTGTGTCCCAAAAAGTTTTATACGAATGGAGAAAAAGCTCTTACATATTACAAAAGATTATCCTTGATAAAAGGTTTTGCATCTCATGGAAATCATCAAGCATCAAAAGTTTAAAATATTTGATGGTATACAGAGAAAATAAAAAATAATGATTTATAAAGAAGAGTAAAGTGTGTTTACATTTAAATACAGAGATAAATATTAATTGAAAAAGTTAATAAGACCTAAGTATATTGACAGTTATTAGGTATTTCCAAAGATATGTTCATTTATTTTCAGCCTAAATTTGGTAGTGATTTCGTTTCCTTTTATTCAATAAATAGTCCAACTATTAATTACCGACGTGTTTCTAAAGGATGATATGAATGAAATCAAAACCAAAGTATTAAAATTAGAAAAAGCAAAGGCCAAATAAAATATAGTAATACTAAATTATGTTGAGGTTGGTTGTTCGTATAAAAATTGTGGAATTCAAAGATGCTAATCGTCCACTACTCAAACTCTAAATTATTATTCTTACCAGAATACGGATGGTGAAAAAATTAAATGAAATGTATCCCATATCGATGTTCAAGTTCCCTGAAAGGGGAAGAATTTAAATTATCAATATCACATTTTCCAGGTTAAAAACGACTCTTCCTTGGGTACCAGCAGATACTAAATTATCTAAATTAGATACTCTGAGACTGGCTACAAGTTATATTGCACATCTTAGAGCAGTTCTAATGGATCAACCGCCACCTACTGAGAATAACCACAAGCATCCTTTAACATTGGTAAGAAATTATAATTATCTATTGAAACAAGTTACAAAATTGAAGTATATTGAACTGTTACATAAAAGTTCAAATAGTCGTCGACAAAACATATTTAAGGCTCCTGAAATTTCATTTGCAACCTAAAAACAGTGAAAGTTAAGATAAATATATTATTTACTTTTACAGACAGTGTTTCTTTCAGGAAAAACTCGCTCTCGCACTGGAATTTTAAAAGCTCGGTTTTTCAACATAGCAAATTAAAAATTGACGACGGGGGGGGGGGGGAGGGGATTAGTGACGCAAAAAAATCCTTTTATATAGTGGTACTTTAAAAACCAGGGGAAAGGGACGAAGATTTTTTACAAAAATAAAACCCAATTTCAAAATCGATGACCAGAGAGTAAAGATTGTCGGCAAAAAAAAACAATAAAAGAAACCCGTTCATAAGTGGATGTTATTTTCTACATACCTAGCTGAGTGGCGGGTATATACCCCCACCTCCTGCTAGCTTTTAATAAAATTTGTCACATTTAAGTATTAATCTGATATCTTCTACTAAGACTATTCATCACCTGAGAAATCAATAAATATGAAATTGATGACATGATGATCTGATATAAAAAATTAACAATAACCTATATAAATGACCAACTTCACTTTAATAATTTTAACTTCAAATCGTATTTTTTCACAGTAACTCATTGCCTTTCACCAATAATTTAGGTATGTTCTAATTGCTCTAAATTTAGTCGGAAGTAGAAGTGGTCAATTTTATGAATTTAAAAGTATAGGCTATGTTTACATATTTTCCACATAAAATCCTCTGGCAGGACAAAATTCATGCAAGAGAACGCGCTAGCGGAAAACTTTTTTCCGACTTGATTCACTATTATCGTCACTGCTTATTATGTTACCTAACGTAATAAGATATATCCTATGTTACCTACCGTAATAAAATATATCCTATAACCTGGCGAGGGAACATATGCATGTTTTAAAAAAAAAAGCAATTAAGTCGGATAAGTGGTTCTCGAGTGATAAGCGCACTAACGGACAGACAGACAGACAGACAGGAAGACGTTGCATTTTATATTTATTATAGAAGATTATAGATAACCTGGCCAGAAAACAAATGTATGAATTAAAAAAAAAAACACGTAAATCAGATAAGTGATTCTCGAGTGATAAGCGCACTAACGGACAAACAGATAGACAGACAGACAGAGAGACGTTGCATTTTATATATATATTGTAGAAGATTATAGATAACCTGGCCAAGGAACAAATATATGAATTTAAAAAAAAAACATGTAAATCGGAGAAGTGGTTCTCAAGTCATAAGAGCACTAACGGACAGAGAGTCGTTGTATTTTATATATTATATTCTTTGCTATATGATATTGTTCCATATTTAATGGTTTAGGCAGTGGATTGTAAAAGAACGCGCTAGCGGAAAACTTTTTTCCGACTTGATTCACTATTATCGTCACTGCTTATAACGTAATAAAATATAGCCTATAACCTGCCCAAAAAACATATATATGTTTAAAAAAAAGCATGTAAATCGGATAAGTGGTTCTCGAGTGATAAGCGCACTAACGGACAGACAGACAGAGAGACGTTGCATTTTATATATATTATAGATTAACATCGGCGTAAGTTTTTTATTACGTTATATGTTTATTTCACATACCATGTTATCTGATATATATATATATATATATATATATATATATATATATATATATATATATATATATATATATATATATATATATATATATATATATATATATATATATATATATATATATATGTATATATGTATATATATATATATATATATATATATATATATATATATATATATATATATATATATATATATATATATATATATATATATATATATATATATATATATATATATATATATATATATATATATATATATATATATATATATATATATATATATATATATATATATATATATATATATATATATATATATATATATATGTGTGTGTGTGTGTGTGTATGGCGGCCCGTGGCTCCGTGGTGTAGTACCTTGCCTACGGTACACTTATTTATTAAATTATAAGTAAGTATATTTAGCCTGACCACGTACATAGGTAGTAGTTGTTCACAAAAATGCAATAACGTCCGAGGCAGCACTACCGCGTTATCTAAAAAAGGTGCTGTGAAATACAGAAATGTTTGTTTCGGCACTTGGACAACGTTGACGGGTATTTACAACATCCTCGCCGATCCTTAGGATATGAAAAAGGGTAAAATCCCTACCATTATTAATAAATATTTTCCCATGATTTAAGACCCAACATAGTGCGAATTGTATATTTTTGAGGTTCAAAAAACAAATAATAATAACAAAAAGATAAATATATAATAAAATAAGATAAAATTTACAACGTGACGGTCACCTCTCTCAGGAAGGCAATAGCAAACCACCCGTAGTATGATGTCTAGTAAACCCATCTCATTTTGACCGTTCGGAACCGGCATTAAACTGTAGGTCCCCTTTGTCTGTAGAAATACTTTAAAAGGCGCCAACCGCAGGCAAAGGCGGGGGTCGCCTACGTCCGTGTCGGATATGACAATTCAAGGAACAGAGATTCAAAGACACAAAATAATTATCACAAAATTTTTTAGCAGAGTACGCCGAAATTGCCATACATCAGTAAACATTTTTTAACTGGCATTATATTAATATTTAATTTTCAGTATTCATAATAAATTATTATCTAAATGAACGGTCAAAAACTTCGAACCGTTCTAAAAAATGCGCAAGTTAAGCTTATGTTTATACTACGACTACGACACTTTTTAAAGACACAACAATAATTATTTTTACAATTTATTTACAATGATTACATACTGCCCACAGCATTCATTGTCTTCATCTTTAAAAATAACAAAGACCCTAATTCAAAGTTTATTTGAACTCGCGATGAGTATAAACAGTTTACGCGAATTATTCAGTTTACAGCCACTTAGGAAAACCTGGAACAGCTGGGAACATTTGTCGGTTCCCCAATTATTCTTTCTCTATGACATTTGAGATGTTTTGTTAACAGAAGTGCATCCTCATTCTAACATAAGCAGCGGCTAAATTTATCCGGAAACGTATACGAAGAATGTAAAGTGATGTTAACTTTTATGACAGTTATTATACGTCGTCTTAGGAAAAATAAAAATAAATTCGAATCTCATAATGATTTTGATTTAGGAATTATTGTAACTCGATGCGATTAGTTCAAACAGTGAGTTGCCGCAACACTTAAACATATAAAAATCAATTGTTTTGTTACCTGCAACTACATATATTTTAGAGCAAGTAATCACATTTTATGCTTCATTATCAATATACAACTTTTCTTTTTTGGTTGCTTACATACACTTTCAGCCAAACAGTTTTTAAAACATTGAATAAAATTACCTGCGGGAACTAGCTGTTGCGATTTATCGCACTGGGCCACATTAATATTCGAAGACCTTAATAAATACTCAAAATCGTGGAATTCGTCATCCACACCAGTACAAAATAACTATACATAATATTTAATATGATATATCATGTATACAATGGCGTCGAACTAAGTTTTAGGGGTTGGTGGGTGGGGCAAAGAGATATAAAGACTCAATAAAAAGTTCCTTTAAACAACATGGGTTCCAAAAGGATTCGTGGTTTTCTAGATATTATATATATATATATATATATATATATATATATATATATATATATATATATATATATATATATATATATATATATATATATATATATATATATATATATATATATATATATATATATATATATATATATATATATATACACATATACATATATATACATATACATATATATATATATATATATATATATATATATATATATATATATATATATATATATATATATATATATATATATATATACATATACTAGCCATGCCCGCAGCCCCGCTCACGTAGACTTGATTCACTATTATCGTCACTGCTTATTCCTTATGTTACCTAACGTAATAAAATATATCCTAAAACCTGGCCAGAGAACATATGTATGTTATAGAAAAACACGTAAATCGGATAAGTGGTTCTTCTTGAGTGCTAAGCGCACTAACGGACAGATAGACGATTATAGATAACCTGACCAGAGAACAAATGTATGAATTTAAAAAAAAAAACATGTAAGTCAGATAAGTGGTTCTCAAGTCACGAGCGCACTAACGGACAGACAGACAAACAGAGAGATGTTGCATATATTATGTTCTTTGCGACATGATATTATTCCATATTTAATGGTTTAGGCAGTGTATTGCAAGAGAACGCGCTAGCGGCAAACTTTTTTTCGTCTTAATTCTCTATTATCGACACTGCTTATTCTTTATGTTACCTAACGCAATAAAATATATCCTATAACGTGGCTAAAGAACATACGTATGTATGCACGTAAATCGGACAAGTGGTTCTCGAGTGATCAGCGCACTAACGGGTAGACAGACAGGCAGACAGACAGACGGTTGAAATTTATACCATATATATTACAGGTTTTTTTTTTATATGGATCTAGCATACGTGCTACAGGGAGGTCCCTAAATCGCACCAGGAGCGGCATGTGTGCGGAAAAAGCGATTGACGTAGTTCTTAAATCGCTGTAAATTGTACTCGATGGGAAACACAGTCCTGGGCAAATTATTCGAAAGGGATGATGTTCTTCATGTAAAAGACTGCTTGAAAAGCGTTGTACAGACTCAAGTCGCCAACCGTCCTTCGATGTTCCAGCGAATCAAGGCCGCCGGTCAGTTCTGGGTCTCCAATCAGACGAAGAGCCCCAAACATGAGAGCAGTATTCCATACTTGGTCGAATTTGAGCTTTGTAAAGAATTAACAGTTGTTGTGGAGTGTAAAGCTTTCTGGTTCGAAATAATATGCCTGCAACATGTTCATGACAGGACATATTTGCTCCCAAATTAACGCCCAACAAATTGAGTGACGATGCTAGGGGAATGGAGTGCCCCGATATGACTATGTCGGGTTCAGCAACGTTAACTTTTTTAGAAAAAACTGACGCCTAGGTTTTTGTAGGGTTAAATTCCACTTGATTACTGTCACCTTAAGATAGAATTTCTTTCAGGTCTTCGTTAAGTTGAACGACCTCCTGCTGTCTGCAAATATTCGCCTGAGTAGCCGATGTCCGAGCGTTCAAAGTGAATGAAGAGGTAAGCGTACTGTCATCTGCAAAGCTGTAGATTGAATTTCCGGTCTTTTCCAGCAGATCGTTAATGTAAATGAGAAGAAGCCTTGGGGCACACCGGCGATGATAGTGAAGGCGTTAGAAAGAAATCCGTCGACCGCCATTCGTAAAGAACGCTCTCTGAGGAAACATGAGAGCCACAAATAGAACTTTTCAGATTCAGGTAGAAGATTATATAACCTGGCCAGAGAACAAAAATATGAATTTAAAAAAAAAAACATATAAATCGGATAAGTGGTTCTCCAGTGATATGCACACTAACGAACAGACAGACAGAGAGACGTTGAATTATATATATATATATATATATATATATATATATATATATATATATATATATATATATATATATATTATAGAAGATTATAGATAACCTGGCCAGAGAACAAATGTATGAATTAAAAAAAAACGCGTAAATCGGATAAATGGTTTTTCGAGTGATAAGTGCACTACCAGACAGACAGACAGATAGACAGAGAGGCGTTGCATTTTATATATATATATATATATATATATATATATATATATATATATATATATATATATATAAATATATATATATATATATATATATATATATATATATATATATATATATATATATTGTATTCTTTGCTACATGATATTGTTCCATATTTAATGGTTTATGCAGTGTATTGCAAGAGAACGCGCTAGCGGCAAACTTTTTTTTCGACTTGATTCACTATTATTGTCACTGTTTATTCCTTATGTTACCTAATGTAATAAAATATATCCTATAACCTGGCCAGAGAACATATGTATGTTTTAAAAGAAAAAGCACATAAATCGGATAAGTGGTTCTCCAGTGATAAGCTCACTAACGGACAGACAGACATATAGAGAGACGTTGCATTTTATACTTATTCTAGATAACCTGGCCAGAGAACAAATGTGTGGGTTAAAAAATAACACGTAAATCGGATAAGTGGTTCTCAAGTGATAAGCGCACTAACGGACATACAGACAGAGAGACGTTGCATTTTATATATATTATAGATATTCTTTGCTACATGATATTGTTCCATATTTAATGGTTTAGGCAGTGTATTGCAAGAGAACGCGCTAGCGGAAAACTTTTTTGTGACTTGATTCACTATTATGGTCACTACTTATTCCTTATGTTACCTAACGTAATAAAATATAGTCTATAACCTGGTCAGAGAACATATGCATGTTAAAAAAAGCACGTAAATCGGATAAGTGGTTCTCCAGTGATAAGCGCACTAACGAATAGACAGACAGACAGACAGAGGGACGTTGCATTTTTTATATATATATATATATATATATATATATATATATATATATATATATATATATATATATATATATATATATATATATATATATATATATATATTATAGATGTTATAGATATAACATGAAAAAGTGATTTTAAAACAAATACTACCTATTTTACAATAAAATTATAATGTAGATAACAGAAACGTATTAATTATTACTATTTTAATGCTGAAATAATAGTAATAGAAATATAACATAGCAGTTTAAAAATAAAACAATATTAAAAAAAATATATTTGGATTTAAAGGTATTATCTACTTATACCCAAACATAATATAAGGTAATATGAAAAATTAACGCACGTTTCGAAATAAGTTGCAATACTAACTTGAGTGCTAAGCGCACTAACGGACAGACAGACATAGAGACGTTGCGTTTTATATATAATATAGATTTTTTTTGATAAATATTAAGTTAAGAATTAAAAAAAATTACGTAAATCGGATAAGTGGTTCTCGAATGATAAGCACACTAATGGACAAACAGACAGACAGAGAAACGTTGCGTTTTATATATCTTATATAGATTATTACTTTGGTTCTTCTTTCTCACATTTGGTCAATGTAGTTCCATGTTTAGCTGACGGGACCAAGCCAAGTCAGCACAAACGCTATTACCATTGTGTATTAAGGAATGACTGGACATTGTTACATGTTTTCAAAATCACTGACTTCTGAATGTTTCTGTGTATGTTTGTGTTGAGTCCTAATTGTACTAAGTGTGGTGTAAATGTTGTTGGTGTAAGGCCTGTGGCTGATATGACGAGGGGGACAATGATGACTTTTTCTTATTTCCATAGCCTTTTTATTTCTGTTGCAAGGTCTGTGTATTTGGAGAATTTTTCTGTGTATTTCGTTTGGATGTTTGTGTCGTTGGGGACAGCTATGTCAATTAGATAGGTAACTTATCCTTTTTTTTTGCACTGAAAAGTAGTATGGGGTCTATTGGTGGAGACTGTTTTATTTGTATGGATACTGATGTCCGAGTAGCGCTTGTAATCTTCATTTTCAAGTATGTATGTTGGTGTGTATTTGTAGTAGGGATCTGTGTTTTCTATGAGTTTGTATATTGTGGCTAGTGCTTGGTGAACTACTTTTGCCGCTAAGTCATGTCTGACTGTGTATTCCGTTCCAACTAATATTTTACATCCGCTTGTTATGTGTTCGATCGTTTCTTTCTGCTGGTGGCATTTCCTGCATCTGTTTTCTGTAATAGTTGAGTATTTGATGATATGCTTTTGGTAGTTTCTGGTTAATATGACTTTATCCTGGATGGCAAGTAAGAAGCTTTCTGTTTCAGGGAATAGCTGCCCATCTTGTAGCCAGGTGTATGATTATTTTTATTTATGTGGTTTTGTTCTATGTGGTATCTGTGTTTTCCGTGGAGTTTTTTCTGACCACGTTTTCATCCTTTCTTGTTGTAATTGGGTATGACTGTGTGTGTCTGCTGGGTGGTCTGCCTGGGATAAGTCGAAAGGTGTGTAGTTCTTGCTGCTTTCACTGTTGCGGTGTGGAGGCTGGTTTGCTTGGTGTGAAAGAATTTCCTATATTTGTTTTGTGTGTAGTGATCTTATGTCTATGATTTCTCTTCCTCCTGCCTTCCTCTCGATAGTAAGTCTTTCTCTGCATGCGTTGGGGTGTAATTTCCTGTATTTGGTGAATTGAGAACGTATAAGGATGTAAATATTTTCTATGTCTGTGTGTGACCATTTGATGATACCAAATGAATATGTGAGTATAGGTATAGCGAACGTGTTGATGGCTTTAGTGAGATTCTTGGAGTTGAGTTTTGTTTGTAAAAGTTACGTGAGTCTGTTTTTGAATTCGGTTCTGAGCTCTGCTTTGATGTGAGTGTGATTGAGTTTGGTGCTTTGATACATATTATTAGTATTATTATGCCAGAGAACATATATATGAATTAAAAAAAAAAACACGTAAATCGGATAAGTGGTTCTCGAGTGATAATGTACTAACGGACAGACAGACAGATAGAGAGACGTTGCATTTTATATATATTGCATTCTTTGTTACATGATATTGTTCCATATATAACGGTTTAAGCAGCGTATTACAAGAGAGTGTTAGCGACGAACTTTTCCGACTTGATTCACTATTATCGTCACTGCTTATTTCTTATATTACCTAACATAATAAAATATATCCTATAACCTGGCCAGAGAACATATGTATAATTCTAAAAAAAAACATGTAAATCGGATAAGTGGTTCTCGAGTAATAGGCGCACTAACAGACAGACAGAGAGACGTTGCATTATATATATATATATATATATATATATATAATATATATATATATATATATATATATATATATACATATATATATATATATATATATATATATATATATATATATATATATGTATATATGTATATATATATATATATATATATATATATATATATATATATATATATATATATATATATATCTATATATATATATATATATATATATATATATATATATATATATATCTATATATATATATATATATATATATATATATATATATATATATATATATATATATATATATATATATATATATATATATTACAGACGATTATAGATAACCTGGCCAGAGAACAAATGTATGAATTAAAAAAAACACGTAAATCGGATATTCCATATTTAATGGTTTAGGCAGTGTATTGGAAGAGAATGCGCTAGCGGCAAACTTTTTTCCGACTTAATTCACTATTATCGTCACTGCTTATTCCTTATGTTACGTAATAAAATATATCTTATAATCTGGCCAGAGAACATATGTATGTTTTAAAAAAATAAGCACGTAAATCGGATAAGTGGTTCTCGAGTGATAAGCTCACTAACGGACAGATAGGGAGATGTTGAATTTTATATATATTATAGAATCACGTAAATCGGATAAATGGTTCTCGAGTGATAAGCGCACTAATGGACAGACAGACAGAGAGACGTTGCATTTTATATATATTATAGATAATTTCTATTATGTCTGATAGACGTCTGTGAAATCACTTATTTGTGCGTAGAATAAATCATTCAAACTCTGCAATCACAGCGTAAAATCAATGATATTTATATTACTCCGATTCTGGATGGCTATGGATAAATATTTTTAACATAAATATTTGCGAAAATTTCTTAAAACATCAGACCACTGTATAATGTAACGGCTGAGTTCTGTTATTTCGCTTGGCGCACGCAGTAATGAAAATAAAATTAATATTAAATGACACTAACAAGGTGTTAAATATTAAGTAAAACACGTGTCTTATAAATTAATTACTGCAAATGACATCTTGACTTGATTTTTAAAATGTTAACGGCGTTAGTTTAAAAGGTTGTTGGTGCTTACATGGTGCACTTAGTTTAAGAGCACGATGGTAAGATACAACGAATTGTATAAAGTACGCATACCTATTACTCCATCGAAAGCTGACACAGCAGCTTTCAAACCGACAGAGTGGTTGACACAGTCAACACTTTAAAAGCAGGTAGCGCTTTTTCGAGGGATCCTTCCTCAAGTATATATAATTATTGCAAAACAACTGAAAAAAGACAGAAGTCCATATTCCAGCAGCTTACAAGCTGTTCTCTTGTCTGTCAAATCCATCCTGAGACGCGTTTCGCCGTATCACGGCTCGTCAGTCAGGCTAGGATTGACAAACAAGAGAACGGTACCAAGTGGTACTTATCCCAGAAGTTACGGAGCACGATGGTAAGATACAACGAATTGTATAAAGTACGCATACCTATTACTCCATCGAAAGCTGACACAGCAGCTTTCAAACCGACAGAGTGGTTGACACAGTCAACACTTTAAAAGCAGGTAGCGCTTTTTCGAGGGATCCTTCCTCAAGTATATATAATTATTGCAAAACAACTGAAAAAAGACAGAAGTCCATATTCCAGCAGCTTACAAGCTGTTCTCTTGTCTGTCAAATCCATCCTGAGACGCGTTTCGCCGTATCACGGCTCGTCAGTCAGGCTAGGATTGACAAACAAGAGAACGGTACCAAGTGGTACTTATCCCAGAAGTTACGGAGCACGATGGTAAGATACAACGAATTGTATAAAGTACGCATACCTATTACTCCATCGAAAGCTGACACAGCAGCTTTCAAACCGACAGAGTGGTTGACACAGTCAACACTTTAAAAGCAGGTAGCGCTTTTTCGAGGGATCCTTCCTCAAGTATATATAATTATTGCAAAACAACTGAAAAAAGACAGAAGTCCATATTCCAGCAGCTTACAAGCTGTTCTCTTGTCTGTCAAATCCATCCTGAGACGCGTTTCGCCGTATCACGGCTCGTCAGTCAGGCTAGGATTGACAAACAAGAGAACGGTACCAAGTGGTACTTATCCCAGAAGTTACGGAGCACGATGGTAAGATACAACGAATTGTATAAAGTACGCATACCTATTACTCCATCGAAAGCTGACACAGCAGCTTTCAAACCGACAGAGTGGTTGACACAGTCAACACTTTAAAAGCAGGTAGCGCTTTTTCGAGGGATCCTTCCTCAAGTATATATAATTATTGCAAAACAACTGAAAAAAGACAGAAGTCCATATTCCAGCAGCTTACAAGCTGTTCTCTTGTCTGTCAAATCCATCCTGAGACGCGTTTCGCCGTATCACGGCTCGTCAGTCAGGCTTATATATACTTGAGGAAGGATCCCTCGAAAAAGCGCTACCTGCTTTTAAAGTGTTGACTGTGTCAACCACTCTGTCGGTTTGAAAGCTGCTGTGTCAGCTTTCGATGGAGTAATAGGTATGCGTACTTTATACAATTCGTTGTATCTTACCATCGTGCTCCGTAACTTCTGGGATAAGTACCACTTGGTACCGTTCTCTTGTTTGTCAATCCTAGCCTGACTGACGAGCCGTGATACGGCGAAACGCGTCTCAGGATGGATTTGACAGACAAGAGAACAGCTTGTAAGCTGCTGGAATATGGACTTCTGTCTTTTTTCAGTTGTTTTGCAATAATTATATATACTTGAGGAAGGATCCCTCGAAAAAGCGCTACCTGCTTTTAAAGTGTTGACTGTGTCAACCACTCTGTCGGTTTGAAAGCTGCTGTGTCAGCTTTCGATGGAGTAATAGGTATGCGTACTTTATACAATTCGTTGTATCTTACCATCGTGCTCCGTAACTTCTGGGATAAGTACCACTTGGTACCGTTCTCTTGTTTGTCAATCCTAGCCTGACTGACGAGCCGTGATACGGCGAAACGCGTCTCAGGATGGATTTGACAGACAAGAGAACAGCTTGTAAGCTGCTGGAATATGGACTTCTGTCTTTTTTCAGTTGTTTTGCAATAATTATATATACTTGAGGAAGGATCCCTCGAAAAAGCGCTACCTGCTTTTAAAGTGTTGACTGTGTCAACCACTCTGTCGGTTTGAAAGCTGCTGTGTCAGCTTTCGATGGAGTAATAGGTATGCGTACTTTATACAATTCGTTGTATCTTACCATCGTGCTCCGTAACTTCTGGGATAAGTACCACTTGGTACCGTTCTCTTGTTTGTCAATCCTAGCCTGACTGACGAGCCGTGATACGGCGAAACGCGTCTCAGGATGGATTTGACAGACAAGAGAACAGCTTGTAAGCTGCTGGAATATGGACTTCTGTCTTTTTTCAGTTGTTTTGCAATAATTATATATACTTGAGGAAGGATCCCTCGAAAAAGCGCTACCTGCTTTTAAAGTGTTGACTGTGTCAACCACTCTGTCGGTTTGAAAGCTGCTGTGTCAGCTTTCGATGGAGTAATAGGTATGCGTACTTTATACAATTCGTTGTATCTTACCATCGTGCTCCGTAACTTCTGGGATAAGTACCACTTGGTACCGTTCTCTTGTTTGTCAATCCTAGCCTGACTGACGAGCCGTGATACGGCGAAACGCGTCTCAGGATGGATTTGACAGACAAGAGAACAGCTTGTAAGCTGCTGGAATATGGACTTCTGTCTTTTTTCAGTTGTTTTGCAATAATCACTTAGTTTAATTTGACATTGAAAGATTGGTGGGTTATTCTCTAGAGAAGAAATTTTTGATTATAACTTGCTTTTATATGAAGTGACACATTAAAAAAATTAAATTATGAAAATGTTAAATACAAATTATACAAATATTGCATAAAATTATCGGACGATATAATGATGAAGACCTATTCTAAAAGATGGACAATAAACGAAAATATGATGTTCTGTCTATTGGGATCTTACCTGTGGGCGGAGCTTACTATGTTGATTATTAAGATGGCCGAAATATGGGTGCAGATTTAAATTTGTAATGTGTGAAGCATAGGAAGTGTAGAAGTATTTTTCAAAAATATTATTAACAATTGGCAATACAGTCGACACTCTATATAGTGAAAGACCAAAATGTTGACTGAAATTTCACTATAGAAAGTTTTTCACTATATAAAGAAAAAATCCGTATATATTGCTATGTATGTATTTTATATTGGTCATCATTTACTTGTATTTTATAAGGTACAAGCAACAAAAAAAATTGCAAAATTGAATTATTAGAAAAGATTTTATTATACGTTTGAAAGTTTAAATAGTACATAGCATGTACAGGGCTAAATACATACATAAAGTCCGTACGTTATATCTTTACCGGTGCGTCATAGTTTTCAGGTCATATAACAGACGACTATTATATTATTTGTCTCTTTTCACCAATAAATCGTAGGTATTTGTAAAAAGAGACAAAAAATATAATAGTCGTCTGGGATATTGCCTGAAAACTATGACGCACGTGTAAAGATATAACGTACGGACTTTATGTATGTATGTACTACATACGAAATAAAAAGAATAATACAAAATTTGTTAATACATATGTACATACTACTACATACGTACTAGGAAAAATAATCAGTTATTTTCTTTTGAACATTACTTTTGCAAAATAATTGTTGCTCAACAAAATTCTTGCATTTATTAAAATGCATAAAGATTTGATCAGGTACACTTTCCTGGCCCTCGAGAGTAGTTCGCACAATGTCAAATGCATTTCTTATTTCATTTTCACTAAATTTAGCAGGACATACCCCGGTTTCAGTTTCTTCTTCATGATTTTCTATACTTTTTATATCGTCAATTATGTCTTGGTCAGTTGGGAGAGCTGTCGTGCCAACATCATTGTCGATTTCTAAGAAATCTTCAAGTAAAAAATTTGCGTCGACGGTAGCAGTTTTTTGTAGAATACCCCATTTCCTTTTTAAGGTAGCGAGATCCATTTCGTCTTCTTCTTGCCATTTGTCAATTTTTTCAGTAAAACCTGCTTTAGAAAAGCAGTTTTTGATAGTTTTCTGAGAAACATTTTCACTCCATACTTTAGCGACTTCGATTATACACTCTTTAAGGGTAATCAATTTTTGGACTGGAAGGTTGTTATCAATCGCATTAACAATTTTGTGAACAATTCTGTTTCGGTAATGATGTTTTATGTTTTTTATAATACTCTGGTCCATAGGTTGCAATTTGGAGGTCATGTTTGGTGGAAAAAAGATCAATTCAATATTCCTTAATTTTTTACTTACAGTAACTGGATGTGCAGGACGATTGTCTATAAACATCACAATCTTTCGCTTTTGGCTTTTCATTTTCGTGTCCAGTTCTTTGATCCATCTTTCGAAAATATCAGAAGTCATCCAGCCTTTTTATTATTGGCGTAATCTAACTCCAGAGATTTAACTCCTTTTAAACAACGGGGATTTTTGCTTTTACTTATGAGCAGTAATTTCAGTTTTTCTGAGTTATCCATGTTTGCTCCAACCATAAGTGTCACCCTTTCTTTACTTGTTTTAACACCAAAACATTTATCACTTTTAAAAGCAAAAGTTTTATTTGGCAAACATTTAAAAAACAAACCGGTTTCATCACAATTGAAAACGTTTTTTGGCTCGTACTTTTTCAAGGCACTTTTTAAAACAGTTTCAGTCCAAATGTCATAGTCCTCCTGACTAACGCTTGAACTCTCGCCAGACACCGTCTTGAAAACAATTGAATTGCGAGTCTTCCAGGCACTCAACCACCCTTCACTAGCTTGAAAATTAACGCAGTTAAATTCTTTAGCAAATTGTAGAGCCTTTTGCTTTATTAAATTTCCCGATATTGGTGCGTTTTGATGCGTACGGGCCACTTGAAACCATCGTAAAACTACTTCATTTACATCCTCGTAAGTACTCACCCGTACTCGTTTTCGACTGCTTGGAACACTAGGTTTCTTGATGATACTGTCGCGACTTTTTATTATCAGAGAGACGCAACTTGGAGAAACACCAAATTTTGCAGCAACATCAATTTTTTGCAGCCTTTATCAACTTTCTCCAAAACTTTAATTTTCTCAGCTAAACTTAAACACACTCGCTTGGACATCTTACTTGATTCTTAAACAAAAAGAAACTGAACCTGAATTTGCGAATTACTAGGCCTCGACTATAAAATGGGTTTTTCCCCGGGTTTCTATAAAATAGGTTATTCCCCGGGTTTCTCACAGAAATCTACCTGATTTATTGCCAACCATTAGGCGTTATAAACGCGTTAAGAACCTTTTCAAAAGAATGCGTCATAAAAATGGAATTCGTGCTAATGTTAGATAAAAATGGGAAACCCGAAATGGCCAAGATCTCAATAAATGCATAAAAATTTATACATAAAATTCCGGTAAAAAATTTTATTATATAGAGTGTTACTATTTTACAGATTCACTATATGCAGGGCTTTTTACATGAAATTTCATTAAAATATTCTAGGTCTTAAAAAAAATTGCACTATAAAAAGTTTTTCACTATATAGAGTTTCACTATAAACAGTGGATCGGTACAAATCCTGTCCAAAGGAATTTCATACTCGGTGACTTTTAAAATCAAATCGTTTCCTTGGGTATGGAATAATCGATGACAAAACTATCGCGCCCAACATAACGAAAAGTCAAGCAGCATGTATATCCTCGGCCCAATTGTGAATAGTAGTGTTTGAGTTAAATGCATTCAATAGTAGAATAGGGGAAATTTTAGCTATGAAATGCTCTTGTAAAGCCGGTGAAGGTAAAAAATGAACACGTATTCTCGCCACTCTTTTGTATTGTTACCGGTAAGATTATAACCTATAAATGTCTAATATTTACATTTCAATTTTTGTATAAAAATTAATTTTTTGACAATTTTTCAACCGCCTTCTGGAGCATCTGAAACGCAGAGAATATATTTAATTCCAAAATATTTATACAAATTTTAGTGAAATGATACGTTACAATCAATGATGAGAAAAATTTTAACTGGTTTCAAATCAAATGCCAATTCACTTCGGAGCTTAATATTTATTAACTATTTATTATTTGAATGAATATAAAATAATTGAGACGGCATCTTATCATCAAAATGAAATTTGAAAAATGTGGAATTTTTGTTTGACATACGTACACAAATTACAAAAAAAAATAAATGACTGTTCAGGAATAAATAATTTTACTTACCTAGAAAAATGTAATCTTCTTTTTTAAAATGTTTAGAACAAACTTTAGCATCAATTGAGATTTTTCATTCAATTCGAAGGACTTTTTTCTACACTTTCAGTCTGTCAACTTTTTCCACTTGCCCAAATGTGCGTGTTGTGGAGTGTAAAGCTTTCTAGTTCGAAATAATATTCTCAGCTTTTGGGAAGCTCTTTTCGCTATGTTTGCAACATGTTTATGCCAAGACATATTTGCTTCCAAATTAACGCCCAGCAAATTGAGTGACGATGCTAGAGGAATGGAGTGCCCCGATATAACTATATCGGGTTTAGCAACGTTAACTTTTTTAGAGAAAACTACCGCTTGGGTTTTTAGAGCGTTAAATTCTACTTGGTTTCTGTCACCCCAGGATAGAATTTCTTCCAGATTTTTGTTAAGTTGAACGACCTCCTGCTGTCTGTGAATATTTGCATGAGTAGCCAATGTTCGAGCGTTCAAAGTGAATGATGAGATAAGCGTACTGTCATCTGCAAAGCTGTAGATTAGATTCCTGATCTTTTCCCGCAGATCGTTAATGTAAATGAGAAAGAGGGTAGGAGACAGTCTAGAGCCCTAGGACACACCAGCGATGATAGTGAAGGAGTTAGAAAGAAACCTGTAGATTATTAGAAAATCTCCTGTTGATCTGTGTTTACGAAAGCCATATTGATGGTCGCTAATAATATTGATATTTTAGAAGATGCTGGTTGACAGCTTTTTCCATGACTTTCGATGTTATTGAAAGCAGTGCAACTGGTCGGTAGTTGTTTGGCAAGGTTTTCTTGCCTTTTTTGAGTATAGGCTGAACTGAACTAACCTGAACTAATTCGTTGATTGTGTGCCTCCTCGATATCGTCAATAATTTATTTGCACCTGTTCCGGGCACGAACAAAGATGTTACCATTTATGACGTTAGGATTTTCACACCATTGCTGGTAGACAAGATGTTTAGAAGCAACAGCTTCTTTGCATTTTCGGTCAAACCAAGGCTTGCGGTTGGAAAGCTATTTCTTCGAAAAAGGGTTGTAAGTTTCGATACCAGCCAAAATAATATCGAAAACCTCCTTAGCGTAATCAGATGGATCGTCGGATCGAAATCAAATACGAGGCATGTTTTTTAAGTAAGTACCGTTTTGGAATTAAAAAAAGACGTGCAAAGATATCGCTATAATTTTATTTTTACATGAAAGCCTGTACCTTAATCTACTTTTCTACATAATTTCCGTGAATATTGAGGCACTTGTCATAACGTGGCACCAGTTTTTGAATACCCTCCTCATAAGATTCTGCCGCCTGACTTGTTAACCACTGTATCACAAATGTTTTGACGTCGTTATCGTCTTGAAGACGCTGACCACCCAGGTGCTTCTTCAAGTGCAGGAACAAATGGTAGTCGCTGGGCGCCAGATCAGGGCTGTATGGAGGATGATCTAGAGTTTCCCATTTAAAAGATTTGATGAGATCTTTGGTCCGATTAGCCACATGTGGACGGGCATTGTCATGCAGCAAAACGATACCCTTACTCAACTTGCCACGTCTTTTGTTCTGGATTGCACGACGCAGATTGTTCAATGTCTCACAATAAGACGCTGCATTGATTGTCTCATTACGAGGCAGAAACTCCACTAGCAATACTCCTTTTCTGTCCCAAAAAACTGTGCACATGATTTTGCGGGCAGAAATTGTTTGCTTAAACTTCACTTTTTTGAGTGATGATGTCGCCATTCCATGGATTGTTGTTTCGATTCTGGTGTGACGTAGGCCACCCATGTTTCGTCACCAGTAACAATTTGGTCTAAAAAATGTTCACCTTCATTGTGGTACCGCTCAAGGAAAGTCAATGCACTGCCTAAACGTTGGGTTTTGTGCAAATCCGTCAACATTTTTGGAACCCAACGTGAAACACAATTTCCGGTAATTCAAGTTCTCGGTCACAATGCGATACAAAACACTACGAGAATATTGAGGAAAGCAGTCGCACAATGATGAAATTGTAAAGCGTCTGTTTTCTCTCACCTTTTCGTCCACTTTCTGCACCAAATCTTCATTAACGACCGAAGGACGCCCACTCCGTTCTTCATCATGCACATTTGTGCGGCCATCTTTAAATGCTCTCACCCATTTCCTTACCATTCCATCACTCATAATGTTTTGTCCGTAAACTTCACAGATCTCACGATGAATATCGATCGGTTTTACGCCTTTAGCACTAAGAAATCGTATAACAGCCCGTACTTCACAATCGGCGGGACTCACGATTGTCGGAGGCATCTTAAACACTCAGTAAACAACGTATACAATGAAGAATCAGACTGTAATGGCGTCAGTGCGTAGACATGAGATGTAGGTTACCAGCGCGCATGCGCGGAACGCCGACCGTATCGCTGCGGCGGCGGAATCGCAAAACGGTACTTACTTAAAAAACATGCCTCGTATCTAACCAAGGGAAAGTTCGAAAATATTCCATGAGATCTTCCCATTTAGCAGATTTGTAGTACCAAATCTTGCGCTGTTTAGGCGCCTCTCCGTCACTGATTGGCAGGATATTCGATGTCGAAAGCAGTTTATGGTTGGAAAAACCTAACGGCGGATTTACGGCGACAGTGTAAATCTCTGGATTGGTAGTTAAAAACAGATCAAGAAGACTGACGAACTCTCCATCTCGATCAGGGATCCATATTGGCTCGTCAATAAGCTGAGTTAAGCCATAACTGATTAAGAATGATTCAGCTTTAAGATCTTTTTCGTCGGTAGTATTTGAATACTTAAGCCAGTTGATGTTGTGGACATTAAAGTCGCCCAGAACGGCAATTTCGGCATTTGGATAGTTAATCTGTAAATGATCGATGGGATCTGCAAGAGAAGCGAAAAGTTATCTAAAGTTAGTACATTGTCTCTTAGCGATCAAAAAATATTATAATAACCTAATGTAATAGTGATCCATTTAAATTAAGTTTTAAGTACCAAAAATATACAAATAGTTAAAATAAATTATATTTTGTTATTAAACTAACAATCTGCCGCTAAATTTGATGGCCAAACCTATTCGTACTTGATCAGGAGATTTCATTAATACTAATCGATCATAGAATCTTTTTTTTTAATACATTCTTGATTTCAAACAGTTTACTTATAAATTCAATTAATCGTTTCTAAGAATTTTTGATTCACTGCTCCTTTACTACTTTTTAAAAAATTTAAGTCACCTTCCTTTTAATAATAATGATTATACATTTCATTTGCCCCTGGAATAATATATGTGTGGTGCAGGCAAGGGGAGACAGGGCCTTCCCGCCTGTATGGATGTAGAAAATACACCTCTATAAAAAGAACTATATTTAATGGAAGTTCTTTTTTGTGAAAAATGTTAAGAGTTCCATTCGATTTTTATTTAAATGTATACATATACATATATATATATATATATATATATATATATATATATATATATATATATATATATATATATTTATATATATATATATATATATATATATATATATATATATATATATATATATATAGTACAATCGCGATTATCTGAAATCCGGCTTATCCGAAACAAACTGTTAAAAAGCAAATTGTATTCCCATTAAACGAAAAAAAACCCCATTATTCAAAACAGACTATGAGTGGTTTCCTTAACGCGTCGGGAACTCCCCGACATCTAGAAATTCACCGCTGTCTATGTTTTGGTTAGTCGGCGAGTGCTATAAGTTACTCATTACGTCTATTATTATCGCAGAGGTAATAGTTCCGTTTTAATAGATATTTTACACAATAATAAGCGTAAACGTGTTGTTATTACCTTAAAAGAGAAACTTGAAGCAATTCAATGTTTAGATAACGGTGAACTTCTTAAAAATATAGCGAAGGATTTAGGTGTAGCTGTAAGTACTTTTCAGAGTGGAGAAAAAATCACGAAATACTTGAAAAATGGTGTAGTGTTTTGTCATCGCCCACACAGACACGAAAAAGTATGAAAAGCGGTTACTACTAAAAAGTGGATGATTCTTTATTTTTATGGTTTACACAGAATCGAGAACATAGAATACCAATTTCAGGAACAATTTTAAAACATAAGGCAGTGAGTTTAAGCGAATAGTTGCCGGTTATTGAAGTGCCTGTAAATTTTTCTGGAAGTGATGGATGGCTAGACAGGTGGAAAAAAAGACATGGTGTACGTTAACTGAAAGTTTGTGGAGGAAGATTGCCGGCTGGTGTATCTGCTGCAAAAAAAATTGCAGAGAATTTTGAGCAGCTTATGAAAGAACATGGTTTACAACCAGACCAAATCTATAATTGTTGAACTACCAAATGTTGCCGTCAAATACCTTAGCTTCAAAACCGGAAGCTGGAACACCTGGTTACAAATGTAGCAAGGAACGTATTACTGTTCTTGCATGCAGTAATGCTTCTGGAAGACACAAACTCCCATTATTATGTATTGGTAAGTCAGCAAATCTACGAACCTTTAAGAATATTCGTCACAATGCTTTTCCTGTTTTATATAAAAATCAAAACAATGCCTGGATAAACGCGACTCTATTTAAAGACTGGTTTTTGGAGATTTTGTTCCCAAAGTGGAACTTTTTTAAAAAGAACGTGGATATCCTAGAAAATGTATTCTGTTACTAGATAACGCCCCCACTCACCCAAGTGCGGAGCAACTTGAAAGTGGGGAAATAAAAGCAATGTTTTTGCCTCCTGCTGTAACTTCTCTCATTCACCCTATGGATCAGGGTGTACTGGAAAATTTAAAACGCAATTACAGGCGTTTGTTATTGGAGCATATTTTAGAAGAAGTAGATGAAGGTGGCAATCTTACTGATTGTCTAAAAAAGATAAATTTGAAAAATGTTATATATTGGATAGCTTCAGTCTGGAATCCAGTAAAGAGTAGTACTCTGGAAAAATCTTGGTCAAAATTGATTCCATAAGAGGAGAGACATTACTTAGAGGCAGAAACAGAAGATAATGAAAGTTTACTTCAAATTATTACAAGAATATCAGGATGTGAAAGTGTTACGGAAACCGATGTTTGTGAATGGTTAAACAGTGATAGTGTGGAAGATGAAGTGACTGACCAAGAATTAATTAAAAGTGTATGCAAAAATGCTAATAAAATAGACAGTGATGACGATGATGATAACGAAGTAGAAGCACTGACAATATTCCAGTAAAAATGTCACATTCAGAAGGACTAGAGGCCCTAGAAAAAGCGTTAACTTATGTAAAACAACAAGAAAATGCAACCGCCGCGGACGTTTTGCTTATCAAACGTTGGAGAGACATTGCAGTCAAAAACAGAACTAACGCAAAACGAGTGCAATTAAAAATTACCTCATTTTTAAGACATTAAAGTTAAGAATAAAACTGTTTTATTTTCGATTTTCCGTACATATACATAAAATAAGTTAACTAATTGTTCTATTCTTTGTTTTAATAAATACCGATGTACGTAATAGCAAATCGTATAAATGCTTTTAAGTCAAACTGCAATGTTGTATTCATTCAAACTACCGTCCAATAAGCATCCTCTCCCATGTTTATAAGATGTTAATAAAAATATTGAGAAAAAGTTTAACCTCAATGCTAAACTTCTACCAAACACCCGATCAAGCTGGATTCCAAGTAGGCTATAGTGTCAATGATCACCTTTTGACTGTTAACTATGGAAAAGTGTGTCGAATATAACAGGCCTTTAATATTAATCTTCGATTCAGTGAACCAGGATATACTTTTTAAGGCTCTTGCTGAATGCTATATAGATTCATGGTACATCGAAATCCTAAGACATATCTACTGTCAGGCAACATCAATAAATTCCAAGTCGAAAGAGGTGTGCGTCAGAGTGACACTATTTCTCCAAAGTTATTTATCACCCTTCTGGAACACATGTTTAAAAATCTGAATTGGAGCAACATGGGCATAAATATAAATGGAGAAATGCTAAATAACTTGAGATCGCCGATGACATAGTCCTTTTAACAGGTCGTGTAGATCATGCGAATGTCATGCTGAACACCCTAAAAGAACAGTCCCATAAAATCGGCCTAAGGATAAATTTTTTGAAGACCCAGTTTATGACAAATATAGTTTTTACCAAGCCACTATCAGTAAACGAGGTAAACATCGAGCAAGTCATGACATATAAATATTTGGGAAATGAAATTAAGTTGGGCAGAGATAATCAGACTCATGAACTACAATGGAGGTTACTCTAGCTTGGGCTGCATTTGGCAAACTACGAGAAACGCTGAAATCAGGCATACCTATTTACCTTAAACAAATGATCTTTAGCCAACGCGTGTTACCTGTGCTTACTTATGGAGCAGAACCTCTAACTTTGACAAAGAAGACAATAAATAAGATAAGGAAAACTCAAACGGCAATGGAGCGGTCAATGTTGGGTTTGTATGGTCGAGATAAAGTCCCAAAGAAAGCTATTAGGAACCGAACGTGAGTGATGGGTGTAGTTGAGGAAGTTCTATCTTTGAAATGAAATTTGGTCGGTCATCTAACAGAACGCAAGATAACAGATGGACTAGGAAGGTGTTAGAATGGTGACCTAAACCAGAAGCGTGTAGGAATAGAGGAAGACCTCCCAACAGATGTACGGATGATCGGAGAAGAGGAGCGGGAAACTGGATCCAAAAACCCAAGCCCGGTTTAACTGGAAAAGATTCCAGCAGTGGACGCTAAGGGCTGATATATGATGATGATGACGACGACAAAAGAATGTCGATACTTTAAATTATAAGAAAATTTTTTTTGAAATATGTTTTAAATATTAATATTATTTTTTATCGGGTTAAATGAACCACTGATGAAGACTATGGCACCTCCTTGTCTGCAGGATAACTTCACAAAAAATAATCGAATCTGTAAAATTAAAAATTAATCTTATAAAATAATGTAGTAGTTAAAAATTGTCGAAGGAGTCTTTTTTCAAAAATTAAAAAAAATTACGGTGTTTCAGACTTTAGTATGCAATTTTCGACCAAAAAATTTATGTTTAATTATTTATAAAAAATTGTCTATTAGAAAATTTAAAAAAAAAACTCTCGACACTTTGTAGAAAAGGTAATTATTAGGATTAATAAAAAAGTTGAAAAATATTAAAAATTGACTTAGTAATATCGCAGTGTCTGAAAACAGGTAGCGGTCCCAATCCGACGCCAGGTCACATTTAATTCTATAACCTTGTAATGGAATGGAATTTTCTTTAAAAATTTTTTTGAATAATTCTTAGACGTATAGAGAATAAAAATCCGTAAAAAAATCGAATTTTTCAAAAATTCGAGGTGTATGTAACTCCTTAAGAGTATCTTCATTGAACGGTAAGCGTTAAAAAACTATCATATTTGACAGAATGTCAAAAGTATTTACAGTAAATAAAAGAGGAGAAAGAATATATTTTTGACTCCTCGACTACATATTTGCATGAAATTCTTATAAGCCGATTTCGACTACATAGATAATTAGCAAATTATTAACCTGTCATTACACTAAAAATATATTATAATAATAAGAATCAAAGGCTACGTCAAGGAAAACTTCGTTAGTGGCAAAACCTTAATCCACATGTCTTTGAGTTGGAAAATAAAATTGCTTTAAATGAACTTGCCCTAAATCTTGATTGATTATTAGGTAAAATAGGAAATCATGGATCTGGAGTTAGATCGTATTAATTAATAGTAAATTTCCGACGTTTTACCTACGATTGCACGATACTAGTTCAGGTATCTTTACTCTTCGCGATTAGAACACTCACTCAGTGTTTCCGGAAAGGTAAAAATCCGTGAAGCTGATTCGTGCAATAGTAGCCGAAATGTCGGAAAATTACCCAAAAATTGATCCAGTCTAATCCCAAGAACTTTGATATCTCATCTAACGAAGATTTGGCATAACTATATTAGTTTTCCAAGTATTCGAGAAATAGTTATTATAAACTGAAATTCCTAGTATATGTTTTGGGACATTTAAGTAACCATTACTAATACAAAAGTTTTAACATATTTAAAGTTATACTATGGGCTCCACAAGAATCTATTTTTACTTTAGATAGCATCTGTAGAATGTATATAAGTAGAAAAACATAGATCTGAACTAGGTTAGTTTTAGTTATTTTCGTAATTAGTTTTTGTTTAACCGGTATTTCCAAATTAAAGTACATATACTGTATACTTGTTATATATCGTTACTAAATAAATAATGAAATCGTGACAATTTAGAATTACTGCGATCTCACAGTTTGGTAGTCATAAAATTTCTTGTTGGATATTAGAACTATTTTAGTTACCATTTTGGCAATATTTTGATTACGACTTAACTATAATTCTACAAAATACTTATTTTAGTTCATGGAGGTGCCAATGGTTTAAAAATTATTATTTAATGTGTTTATAGAGAAATTGTCTTCTTCTACATTTAAAGAAGCGGGAGGGCGACAGATGAATTCAAAAGACGGTTTTCATATAATAGCAACAAAAATCAGTACCTAGTGGAAGAATTTTTAAATAAAAAAAAATTCTTACATTGGAACTTTACAAAATTATACGGTTCGTTAAAATAATAAACAAAAAATGGTCCTACTTATAGGAAAGGGTAGGGAGCTTTTTTACAATCTATAGGGACAAGGGGGTATGTGTGCCATTATTCTTACTCTAGCATCTCCCTTTTTGCACCAGTGTTATTCAATATTAATAATCTAAACGTTCCTAACGTTATGTTCTCGGTTAGGTCAATTTACATAAATCTAAATATTTTACGAACGTAATAAATAGTATAAGGTCAGTCCATTGAGCGTTAAAAAAAGGTCAACCAAACATTTTGGGTAGGATGCGATTTTATTTTTTTATCACGTGGGGGACCCAATGTTAGGTTGAATTTGAGTTTTCAGGGTCGGGGTGCATCCATTTGGCCGCCATATTGAAAATAGGAGAGTAAATGGTTTTTTTCATAAAGCTCGGTAACTGCAAGTCTGATAAAAATTTCGTAAACAACTTTTTTGTAGATTATACAATATTCTACAACTTTTCTCAATAACTTTTTTTATTGTTACTTCAATAATTAAGAAGCTATAAACAAAAATTACTGAAAATTTAAGGGAGGAAAAACTATTATTGTTAATAACTTTTTTCTATTAAATTTATAAAAAGAAATTCATCAGAGATTTTTTATGGAGAATTTTATAACAAAAGATTTTACATATTATGATTTTGATTATTTTTAAGGGTTTTTTTTTTAGCGCCGCAAAGGGAGGAAGGTCAAAGATAGATGAGGGAACATATATAGATAGAAAAAAATTATTATTCCTTTATTTTTACATACATATTATTAATATTATCATATTTTATGTTTTTTATTAATTTATTAATATATTTTTTAATAATATCATTTTATTTTTAATTAACATATATTTCAATTATTATTCATTTATACTTTTGTTTTATCATTGTTATGTTTTATTTTTATTATTTTATATACAGTGAAATCTCCCTTGAGCCGACACCAACGGGACCGAAAGTGTCCGTGCAAGAGGGGTGTTCGCTTAAAAGAAATACAAAAAAAATCGTTTATTTAATGAAAACTGTAATTAAAGAATTTGGGACATTTAAAACGTATACTTATGTATGTACATAATTTTAAAATAAACAAAAAATTTAAAACTTAAGGAAAAAACAAAGATTTGTTACCTTTAGATACATATAAAATATAATAGGATAGAGTTATACATAAAGAAATCAAAGGTCACTTTAATGACGCAAAAACTCATATATTGTTGTTTGTCTCCTCTTTTTCTTTAAAATGGCGTCCACAAATCGTATTTCTAATTTGGAATGAAGCTCTAAAGACTCTGTATCTCCGTGATCTTCGGCAAAACTTTTAAGCTGCTTGGTTAGGTTCATAGCTACACCATAATTTGGGATAGCATCTGTTGGTACTGGAACCTCATCAACATCAGAATCTTCGGAAAGTATTTCAGTTTCAATGTTTACTATCAGGTGTTTTAGTATTAGACCTCGGTAATAAATTTTAAAATTTTTTATAATTCCCTGGTCAAGTGGTGGACAAGGTAATGTACAGTTAGGTGGCAGAAACAATATTTTTATATTTTTTAAGCGCACGTCTTTTGGATGAGATCCTACATTGTCTAAAAATAACAAAATGTTTCTTTTTTCTTTTGCCATTTTCCAATCAAGATCTTGCAACCACTCTGTCATAATGTCTCCTGTCATCCAAGCTTTCTTATTATATTTCCAAGTTACAGGCAGGTTGTTTATGTTAATATTTTTAAATGCTGTGAGTTTAGCTTCCTTACCAATGACTAAGAGTTTTTCTTTTTCTCCCGCCATATTTGCACAATGCAAAATTGTAAACCTTTCTTTGGGATATTTGCCACCAACACATTTTTCTTTTTTTAATGTTAGCGTTTTGTTGGGTAGAGCCCTAAAATACAAGCCTGTCTCATCGGCATTGTAAATGTCTCTCGGTGAATATTCCTTAATTAAAGGACATTTTTCCCAGAATGATGAAACATCTTCAGCAATAACCGAAGCTTCTTCTCCTGAAATCGCTTTAAAACCTATGTTGTGGCGGATTCTAAATTTATTAAGCCAACCAGAAGAAGCACTGAATGTAGAATGTCCCAGAGACTCGGCTATTTCTTTTGCAGCGGACCTGAAAAAAAACATTAACAATAAGTTTTTTGCATGTCTGTCACGACAAGCCTACTGATACTCTCACCCCTTTTATCCATTCTTTGAATTGATATGAAAAGAAAATCAACGCACTAATTCCAGAAAACCTTATCTGAAAAAAAAAATTAATGTCTATATCTGTCAAAGGAATCCCCTTATGGTGAGCTGCTATAAACCAGTTATAACACAACTTGTCAATTTGCGTACCATCACCGGTCAAAAAGCTTCTTTTTTCATTCAAATTGCTGTTCGACATCCACTTGTTTAGAAGGATTTCTTTATGTTTAATTATATCAGCAGCTTGTGTCTTTCCTATATTAAAACGCTTAAATAAGTCCCTTACACTTTACTTTTCCGTATAGTGAACTTCAACGATCTCAATTTTTTGTTTAAGCGTGAAAATTTTTCTATTTGAAGCCATTTCTACAATGAATGTGTCGCCCTTTTTTCGCATAGGCGTCAGACTAATATTAAATCCCCGCGTCTACCGAAGAATTGAGGTCGGAAAATCCCAGGTTTACTCGGGGAAGTCCCTCAGTGAAGGCAGGCAGCGATGTTGGAGCGCGGCGCGATTGGAAAACGCAACAGCGGTACTCGCCAGAGAAAAATGAGACAAGGCTTCTATTTTTTATTGTTTTTTGTCAGGTTAAGAGAGCTTTTTTTTGTGTCCGCGTCCGTTCAAGAGAATGTCCGTCCAAGAGGGAGTTAATACAATGCCAGTTACCATATATGAGAGTCGGTCGGGACTATGAGAAACTGTCCGTTCAAGGGAGGTGTTCTTGTAAGAGGGGTGTTCGGGAAGGAGAATTTCACTGCAATTGGTATTAATATATAATAATATATATTAATATTTAATAATTCATTAAAATATATAATTAGTGATTATATTTCATAGTAATGTATTAATATATTTTATGTTGATATATTTTATTTGTATTAAATTCCTTTCTAAACTATCCACGTGTTCAAAATCGTGTATTGTAGAAGAGATTGTACTAAAAATAAAAACTTTGTGATGAGAATGTACGTAAGAATGTGCTATGATAGATCAATAAAGGGCCTTAAAACCGATTTTTGAACAAAAGTCTATTCCCACTTTCGCCACTTGGGTAGTATAATACTCATAGTTCTATATTTTATACTTGAGTAAAATATTTAGCGTTCAGTTATATTTTATATCTCACAGTACGTAGACGTATTTAGTTCAAGAAAATGAATAACGGTTTTATTTGTGAAAAACCTCTTAGTAAAGAGAAATCTAGCACAGTGAACGCAAAAAAGTTATTAACAATAATAGTTTTTCATTCCCTAATTTTTCATTATCATTCTTAATTATTAAAGTAACAATAAACAGTTATTAAGAAAAGTTGTGATTATGGTATAATCTACAAAAAAGTTATTTGCAAAATTTTTATCAGACTTACAGTTACCGAGATATATGAAAAAAACCATTTACATCCCTATTTTCAATATAGTGGCCAAATGGGTGCACCCCCGACCTCGAAAATTCAATTTTAACCTTACGTTGGACCATGATACAAAAATAAGATCGCATCCTACCCAAAATGCACGGTTGAAAGCCCAATTGACTGGACTAATAGTAATATAAGTTTTTGGATATAAAATACATTTTTCTTTTCGAGGGTTAAACGATAATCATATTTCAAATGAAAATGAACAGTTAAAATAATTCGTCAGAAAAAAGGTATTAAAAATTAAATAATAGGTTGCCAATTTTTTCTTTATCACAGATTCATACCACTTATAAATGTACTTACAAAGCATTATCAAAATACAAACAATTAATTTTCAGACATGGCCATTTAGCTTTCAAAGACCCGAATCTTCACCAGATGGTCCATACCAGGAACAACTCAACGTTCATCAAAGTTTGTGGGTTTCCGACGTACCACCTTCTCAACACCCTGTCATCAGGGATAAAGATGTATCCTATTACTACTAATTTATTATGAATAATTTTTAGGAAGTCACTATACTTATAGTTAATCTTAAGGTGAATAATTATTGCGTATTTATTAAAGTGATCAATTTCTACATTTTTCTATGTTATTTATAGGCACAAAAATGGCAATGTAATATTAGACTAATACAGTCGGATTGTTAAATGATGCATATCATATAATTTTATTAAAGTCGTCTTTTATTTTCAGAGGTATTCCTAAAATATCAAACTCGTCGATTGTTCTTTTTTTTTAAATTTTGTTTTTATTAATGCTGAAAAAAGTACATTCTACAGGAACTTTTTTAAGATCTTTAAGGGGTAATGCTACTCTATAGTCAAGAAAAAAGCCTAATTTTGACATTTTTTTTTTTGGAATATAGTAAACACAATCCTAAATTTACTCAAATGTTTTTATTATACATACTTTAAAGTACATGTGCAAATTTTTTCGGCGGCACCAGTGTTCAGTAAAGGATGATCTTATAAATAGTACTTTGCGGCCGAAAAGATTTCTCTTCCAATTTTTTACCTGGAAAAAAGTGCAAAGTTTTTGAGTTCTATATAATATTTTATCGGGAAGTACATGGAAAAAAAATATCGATTTTTTTATGAATGGTACTTGTTTGAAGAAAGCGTTTCATTTTTAGGTAAAAAATCACATAAAAAATCGTTAATAAAAAAAAAGTTACAAACAAATTGTAAAATTCGTACTTCCCTACCCCGTTAATATAATTTTGAAGGTACCGTTAAAATTTCAAATAAATCAGTGATAATTTCAAGAAGTTATGTTTCCGGCCAGTTTGAAAAATGTAGTTTTGAGAAAAACGTGTTTTAAAGTTATATTAATTTTTTGATACCTCTAATCCGCGATGCCTGCGCCATATAATTGACCTTCTAAATTGATGTTTTGTTGATAGATTCTAGATGAACTTAAATTCTGTAGCTAAATAGATTTCTTCAATATTCAGAAAAGTACAGTCATTTAAGCGGCGCGAAGCATAAAGACTCTTGGAGAGTTTGGAGAGCGTTGCGAGACAATTACGCGCACCATAAAATACACACTTATAACCTTCTTCTTCTCATAAAATCCTTTGTACCTTACTTCGAAGTCCCTAAAGCATCATTTAAGCTAAAAAATGTTGATTTTTTTAAAATTTCTAGAGTGGCATTATCTCTTAGACTGGATTAGTACGATCATTCGGAATTTTTAAATATATCTCCGATTTTTTAGAATACTTAAAAAGATCATTCACTCCTAAATACAACCATGTAGTGCAAGTTTTTCATAGGATTTAGTTAGTAAGAGAAGCAAATATATCAGTAGCTTCTTACTTGCAGTTTTTTAGAAGTTTTTTAAACCTAAAAGGGTTTTTCTTAATGTGCCAACTTACAATAACTACCGTCTATAATAGCAATTTTACTGCTTCTTTAAATAGGAATTTTGGTTTGAATAAGAAAAAATCTGACATTAAGGGTTTAAAGAAGAAATAGCATGTCTTATTATGGATAAACAGTGTCATTTTTAATCCTAATAAAATAATATACTATTTAAACTTCTTAGACTTCTTATGACATTTAAATATATCATATTACATCATGCCATCCCTCAAAAACATCAATTTATGCCATCCGCTTCATAATTCAGAAAATTAGGTGTAGGAAACTAAGGATTATATAGCAATAAATTGGAGGAGAAAAATCAAAATTTATTGCGTGTGAGAGTTAATCCTTGCCATATAGTCGATTAAAAAGATTGTTTCGGATAAAACTGTGTAGTGCTTAAAATATTAGTATTTTATTATTTATTTATTTTTGTAATTTGCTTGGGAAAATAAATATCTATATTTAAATGTATATGTTCTACTGATTATTGCAAAAAATGCGCTGCTGAGCAAAAAAATTGACTCAAACTATTTGGCTTCACTTAACATGGATCCTAGAATTTAATGTTCATATATTTTTACGGATTTTAATATCATTTGAAAGCCCATTCAATTTTCTTTCTAATGAAATCAATATTTTGTATTACCGCTCCTTAGCCTTTATTACTGCTTCCAGCTGGTTTTCATGGAGCGGGTGAGCTTTTTCATCACTGTCTGTTGGATTCTTCCCCACTCTTCCACCATCGCAACCTTTAAGTCCCTCAGCAATGCAGGGGCTGGATTTTTGACTCAAACTCTTCTTTTGAGCTCATCTCACATTTAAATTAGATTGAGAGCAGGACTTCACGCAGGCCGGTCTAATTTGGGTATTACCAATTCCGTCAGGTTTCGCCGCACCGATGCAGCAGCATGTGGCCTCGCATTTTCATGCATTAACACGAAGCTATCGCAAACAAACCCTGCGTAAAGATCTCCTCGATGTACCGGTAAACAGTTAATTCACCGCTACGAGTCTCATCAGTCACGAAAACTAAATTGGTTTTCGCATCCAGTGAGATGCCTCCCCACGCCATGACAGAACCTCCTCCGTAGGCGGTTTCAAAAATGCAGCACTGCGCATAGCACTCTCCAGGCCTCCTATAGACTCGTCTTCTTCCATCATTGCCATGTAGGCATATTCGGGACTCGTCGGAGAATAAAACGGAGCGCCATTGCTCTAAGGTCCAGTCGACATGTTCTCGGGCAAATCTGAGTCACGCTTGTCGATGGGTTGCTGTCAATTTGGGTTCGTTAGCTGGTCTCTTCGGAGTTAGGTTAGCTTCTTTAAGTCTTATTGTCAGAGCTCCTGCTGAACCTCAACGCTGGTCAAGTGATGATTTCTTAGAGTTGTGTTGACAATGAAGCGGTCGTCGCGCTCCGAGGTACACCTTCTTCTTCCTGATCCTGTTTTCCGTGTAAAGGTACCAGTCTCTGGGTAACGTCTGTAGGCTCTGGAGACAGCTGACTGGCTCAGGTGCAATTGCGCAACAACTACACGTTGGCTAGGTCCTTCTTGCAATAGGGCATTTACTTGCGCCGTTTCTTCCGGAGTGATATCCATTTTCCGATGACGTAATTAGTGAGCAGGTATAGCAGAGATGTTGACGGTTTAAGTTCCGATAAAGGAATGAGAGGAAAATGCAGTTGCATGTGTTTTTATAGGGATGAATAGCGCGCAACGAGTACGTTGCTGAGCGAGCAAAAACGGTTCTATTGAGTAAAACCGTTTTAATCATTAAAATTTTTTGGAAAACCAAATGTTTTGGTATTATTGGAAAGAGTATAAAATCAGCATTCTAATGATACCAAAAATACTGTTTGAAAATTAAATTCAAGGATCGGTATTAAATGAAGCAAAATCTTTTGAGTCATTTTTTTTCTTCACCAGTGTATTTGACGTATCCTAAATGACTTATTAGTTATCATTATGCAGTAGATAGTCCCTTAAATACTGTAGTTCAATAAAACTCCAAAAGTTAGCCTTCTACTGCCGATTTATGTGTGTTCTTTTAAGGTTCATTCAAAATATTTTAATGGAAAATAAATATAGTAACAATAAATACTACGCAGTCACTGCAAGTATATATTTTTTGTATAATATATTCTTTACAGTTTGTACTTAATTTTGGAGTTTCAAGTGTGGCATGGTATAAAATTAGACCATCATGTAATAACGCTTTTTTGGCTTTGATGTTTTTAGTTTGCTGAAAGTGTAATATACATTAATCGGTGCCACTATAGTGTGCTGTCTACCTGCAAATCCTAATTGTTGCTTGGGGTCTACCTGCAATAAATACATTTCTAAGCAAAACAATAAAGTAATAGGGTAAGTTACGTCATTAATGACAATGACAAGTTGATAATACGTTTATTTCAAAAGAAGCCAAGCTTTTGCGAGATTTTTATATTAATATCACTTTTAATGAAGATGCAGCCGTGACGTTTTTTGCAAACGCATAATCTACCTATGCAGAATGACGAAAATAACATCTGTGATGGGTGTGGTGCGGAAATGCAAAGAAAAAGGAAACTCGATCGTGGAAGAGCGTTTCATCCAGTCTTACGTTGTCCTAGAAGAACCTACCAAACAACAAAATCGTTTAGAAGCGGAAATTAATTCTTTCTTTATACGGATTTAAACAGCAAGTTGCATTGGAATTTAAGCTTATGTCGTATTTTGAAATTGGTGTTTATGTTCGTGCGCGATATTTCGAGTACAACATGTGAAAAACTGACTGGAAGATCGTCATATACCATAAGTGATTGGTATAACTTGTGCCGCAAAGTGTGCTCCTCAATTGTTCAGTCAATCACAGAGGACAATTGATCGGCAGCAACGACGATCCTATACAAATTGATGAAGCGCAATTCGCGGGTCGTCGAAAATAAAATAGGGAAAGGCTCTTACAAGATGATCAATAACCTGAACCTGAAGATAGCGATAAACCATGGTAAACGAATAGAAGGACTGTGGGTTTTTGGTTTGAAAACAAAACGAGAAGTACGATATTTTATTGTGGAAAAGAGAGATGAAAACACATTAATGCCAATTATAGAAAGAGAGGTTCAATATCAATCTGTTATTCATTCAGACGAGCTGCCAGCGTATAGAACTCTTGGCAAACGAGGCTTTGACCATTAAACGGTTAATTACCGGCAAAACTATATTAATCTACTCACAGAAGCTCATATACAAGGTACTGAACGGTCATGGCTAGATGCCAAAATTTACATCTTAAAGAAAAAGAGGGTACCATTAAATCATCTTCAATCACTTCTGGACCATTTATCCTGGAATACATTAAGAAAGAATGAACATGATCAATTTGACAGCTTTTTAAAGGATATTGCCTCTGTTTATAGATATTAAGTTGTAAATATATTCGTAATAAAATCATTATTAATGACAAATTGTTCGTCTTATCAATTATTATTGTATAGTAATGTTATAGTAATGTAGATCTCAAATTTTTTAGATCAATTTTAAGTATTCAAACTAGATCAAGAAACAAGCATGCTATAATCGGTGAAGCTGTGGATCGGATTCCTGATCTTAGTGTGACACACTTGCGTTGATAGTAAAGGGGACTCATCCACTCGCAAAGAGCGGGCGTTGAGCAAACACGGGAGCCAAAAACAGCACCTTTCTAAGAAACCATAAGAGCGTAGTTTATCCAACAATTCCAATTCCAAATACAACTGTTCGAAATTCTTCAAAATATTCAGTTACGTTGTTCCAAATATGTATGATATAAGTTAGAAGATCTCCTGTTGATATTTGCTTTCGAGAGCCATATTGATGCTCCCTAAGAATAATAAATCCCCTAAGATATTTTAAAGTATGCTAATTTGGTAGCCTGTTCCATAACTTTCCATATTACTGCAAGCAATACTACATCGGCACCCAGTAATTTTGTCACATTGAACGCAATTTTTAATGAATAAAAGTATATTATTAAATATATCCCTTAATATAACTTTAATATCATCTCTATTTCTATAAAATCAATTTATCAATTATTTTAATGGTTTGTTGTGAGAATCTTATAATCCATTATATTTAGTTTATTTTTATTTCCTTTCTTTCCTTAATCCCAAAATGTCGATAATAAAGATAATAAATTAAAATGATTACCACCAAAATACCTTAATTTCTCTAGATATCTTTATATAATCTTCTGAATAATCCTGTATTACATTGATACTGTATGACGTTCATAAGGGTAACTAAACTAACCATCTTTCATGGCTATATATATATATATATATATATATATATATATATATATATATATATATATATATATATATATATATATACATATGTATGTATCTTTCTTTATATTCTCTTAGAACCTAAAATTGGATGAAAGAATAACTTAAAAGATGGATCTTAATTCCTCGAATTACAGTTAAGAATTTACCGATAAAGTTATCCACAGATTCAATATGGCGAATGTCAGGATGCTGTTTACCACGAAAACTCGAACAGCTTTTTATTAGGGTTCTAAATATTATTGCTCTTATAACTGAAAATATGTAACGTCCAAAATAAAACGTGAAATATAAAAAATATATATTTATGATCCCTCATAGAGCACAAACCACCACAAGTTAAAATTTCTCCCAAATGTTTATTAAGTTGAACCACTTTCTGGTTCCACTGCTGCGGATATTTGCATGGCTACATGATTTTTAAGTATTCAAGCTAAATTGAGAAACAAGCGTGTTATAATCGGTGAAGCTGTGGATCGGATTCCTGATCTTAGTGTGGCACACCGGCGTTGATAGTAAAGGTGACTCGTTCACTGCTATTCGTAAAGAGCGGGCGTTGAGCAAACACGGGAACCATAAACGGAACCTTTCTAACAAACCATAAGAGCGTAGTTTATCCAACAATTCCAGTTCCAAATACAACTGTTCGAAATTCTTCATAATGTTCAGTTACGTTGTTCCAAATATGTATGATATAAGTTAGAAGATCTCCTGTCGATATTTGCTTTCGAGAGCCATACTGATGCTCCCTAATAATATTAAATATATTTTAAAATATGCTAATTTGGTAGCCTGTCCCATAACTTTTCGTATTACTGCAAGCAATACTACTGGTTGGTTGGTAGTTGTTTTGCAATATTTTTTGTCCTTTTTGGGTATCGGCTGAACTCTAGCACATTTCCAGGAAGAAGAAGATACTATCTTTCTGTAGGATAGGTTAAAAAATTTACAAGAAACTGGTGTTAATTTGCTCGCACATTTTTTTGAGTACTATACCAGGTATCCCATCAGCGCCATAAGCTTTCTTGACTGCTAGTTTCATTAAAATACATTTTATGACAAGCTATCTGAATACAATATAGGGGCTTTGAGTCCACATTAATACACGGTGTTTTTCCTTGGAAATCAACAGTAGAATGTGAAGCAAGGAATTCAGCCAACAAGCTGACTTTCTCAACAGATATTGTTGCAATAGTATTGTCTGACCCTGTAAGCGAATTTAGAGAAATTTTGATTAATGGCCTTAGCGATCGACTAAAAAAACTTGAAATTGTTGTTTCGTCGATTATTGCTTACACCTCTTCCGGACACAGATGTAACAATTTATAATATTAGGATTTTTACGCCACTGCCGGCAGGAAAGTCTTTGCATTTTCGATCGCACAAGAGTTGCTGTTGGAAGGGCATTTCCAACAAAAAGGGATATACGCTTCCGTACTAGAAATTACATCGAAAACTTCCATAGCAATAAAATGGGTCATCAGATCTGAAAGAAACATCCACCTAAAGGAAAATTCGAAAATATTCCATTTCGCAGATTTGTAGTGCTAAATCCTTAGGCGCCTTTCTGTCACTAATCGGTAGAATAGTCGATGTCGAAGCCAGTTTCAAATCGGGACAACCTAAACTTCTGAATTAGTGGTTAAAAACAGGTAAAGAAGAATGGCGAGCACTCCGCCACTTTCAAGAATCCGTGTTGCCTCATCTAAAAGCTGAGTAAAGCCATAACAGATTGAGAAAAATTTAGCTGTATGCTCTTGTTTGTCGGTAGTATTTGAATACTTAAGCCAGTTGATGTTGTAGACGTTAAAATCGCCGGGGGTGACAATTTCGGCATTTCAGTGATTAATCTATAAATAATTGAAGGTGTCTGTAAAAGAATCGAAAAGTGTTCTAAATCGCAGTCGTACCCAAGATAGAGAAACTTGACCGTACTGGTGGAAGAACTGACCTTAGTTTTGAAAAGTGCTGGTATATGAGGTTGATTTGATAGCAGGTATTGGTGTACTGATTTTATGTTCGAGCTTATAATTAAATATTTACAAAAAAATACTTTAAAATTTCGAGCTCCGAGTCAGCTCTTATCGGGAAATCCGAACCGTGGCTATTTTGCCACATCGAAATACGGGGGCATCAGCACAGCCACGAAACGTTAACTCGTAAGAGCAACTTCAATTAGCATAAGCCGATGCGATTGCACCTAACACCTGGTTTACTATTTTAGTCGCATTCTACGACAGGCAGAACCAACACGGTTGTATTCTGGCTCGCCAACGAGTAATCAATCACCATCCTAGGACATGTGTCTTGATGCATTTTAAAGCTCATACAGTAGTTTAGGTGAGGACACAATCGCAACAAAATCACGAGAATACCAAAGACTTAAGGAACATATCTCTAATAGCTGACAAACCACGGCGCAATCTAATGTGAACTCCTAAAAGAAAAGCCAACTGTCGAGAAAAACTAATACGGCTATTAGAGTCTGTCAAGTAAGAACGTGACCGCTTGTATTTTAAAAAAAATGTATTTCAAGAACATTTTTTGCCATTAATGTATTCTTTAGTGTGCTAACAACAACGTAATTACCTTGGTCAGTTTTCCAATCGCCTCGCCTTCTGCATCAATAATCGCCTGGCATCTTCAAGGCATGCTGTCGACGAGATTTTCTGCATACTCTGCAAATGTTTCGAATCTCACGAGACAACTGAATCAAAGTCCTCAGAGTCTTTCCCCTGAGCTTTCTCTTTACAAGGGACCAAGCGTTTTCAACAGAGTCGGCGTCCGGCGATTGTGAGGTTCACTCTAGTATCTTATCGTGAGCCCAAGCGAGCCGATTTGCGACGTAATTTTCGCCCAGCAAAGGTTTCTTCAACGTGCTTCGGAATTTGACATCATAAGCACGAAATGTTGTCGAAGGGTCTCATGGGTCACATTCAAACCCTATTTTCTTAGTTCTGCTGCTCCTTGACGCAGCGTCAATTTCGGGTCCCGTGAAAACAAAGGCACGATTCGTTTTTCAACTTTCGCAGTGACTTTGCCTACCCAGCCACGTTTTTGCCACGTCGTCGACATTTTTCGTCTCGTTAAAATGATTTAGCCACTTCTTCATAGACGATACCGACTTTTTAATATATTTAGCGGCCGCGGAGTGTGTCATTTTAGACAAAGAAAGAGTGCCTCGAACTGACGCACAAACAAGTGACTCATTTTGGATTTTACGCGATACTCTTAGTAAAATGCGTCGTAGACAAAGGTTCCCTCAACCGATTTTTTGTTGAATCGCATGTACCAAAATAAATTATCGCGGACACGTTCTTACTTGATAGAGAATAAATGTTTAGTGGTAACTGCAAAAACAAAAAGAACAATTGAACACTGCTGATACCGGTATAGAAACCGATAATAGAATTTTACCTTGCATCTTTGCGATATTAAGATCTTACAAAGAACCGATCACATCCCGTACACAGAAATAAATAAAAACAAGTATGTATTTAATATCTATGAAAAATATACTATATTATAGCTCATATTCCCTATAGATTCTGATAAGACAGGTAAGTTATACCCTCTCAGTACAATATGAACGAAGTCAATGATATTTGTTCCCTTCACATTTAAATGTTTTCTCTACCTTTTTTTCCTAATAGGTAGATCTTCTTTTCAATTATTGTTTTTCTTTTTAATGTAAATCCCTTAACTCAAGAAATGAAATATTTATATTTAAATTTATTTTTAGACAACATCGCAAAATAAATGGTTCTCCCTATATATTATGTGAAAATACACATATAACCTTATTTTCTTTTTTTTTTTATTCTGGTCAAAATAATTTCAGAAACGAAAAAGAATTGTTTGATATTTTAAAATAAAGGAAATTAGTGGAACAATGGGATTTAGAAAAATGCAGATTACAAAGGACTTCACACATTAACTTTTAAATTGTTAGTATACAAATATTACAACACTGATTTCTTTATTTATCGGGATCGGGGTTTCATGTAATATTATCATCTACTATCATATACAGGATAATTAGAAAATTTTAATATCGTTCAACGGTGATGTATATGTTAATAGATAGCAATTTTCAGTAAAAGTAGTCTCAGGTAACCACAAAAGAAGTTAATTTTGATAATATTGAGCCTAGTGTATATATAATAATAAGATATGAATGCTTTATTTAAAAAAAGAAATATGAAGTTTAAAAATTTTGAATAAAGATGGTCATATATATATATATATATATATATATATATATATATATATATATATATATATATATATATATATATATATATATATATATATATATATTTTTAATTTAAGCAACTGTTTAATCTTTATCACATATCAGTTTCCACCGCTAAACATGAAATTTGTAAAATTCTGTATAAGACATTGAAAAAAAGTTATGAAAGCTTGTTGCAAGTTAAGTTCAAAAGAGATAACAATATCAAGGTGTTATTTGGAAAAAAAAACAATTCAAAGTTTTTTCACGCAGCGCATCGGTTTATGGGCATACGCGCCGAGAATAGAATCAAGTGAACATAAATGTAACTCCTCTTCATTGCTCTTTGGATTGAGTGGGAGTTTATTTATTATACTTTTATTTAAAGCTCACGTTTCAGTACCATATGTTAATACTGGCAGTATATATTGATCGAATACTCTGGCTTTTATTGTATTTGGGACGTCCAATTTAAATGTAGATTGTAACCTTCCGAACGCAGACCAAGCTAACGAGACTCTTCTATCAGCCATTAAATTATTTATTGTTATTTCGAATTTTGAATATATGTATAGGCTAGAAGCATTTGACATCAGTTATGAATATTAAATTTGAATAAAATATAAGGTATAATATCAAAGAATTTCGTCGATAAATACCACATACACTCTAAAATAAAGCGTAAACTATATTACTCAGCATATATCACCACTACACCAAACACTTTATTTTTGCATAAGACGCGCGCTTCGCTAACCCAGTTAGCTTCAGCAGGGGCGATGATTGACTCAACTTGATGAAGCTAACATGGTTAGCGAATCGCGCGTCTAGTGCAAAAATAAAGTGTTTGTTGTAGTGGTGATATATACTGAGTTGTGTCGTTGTGCCAAAGATTCCACATTCCCAACATAGTGTAAATTATTTGCTTAACCTCCTGTTTACTAACAGACTTTTTTACGTATGTTACATTTACCATTCAAATGTGCTCGCAATTAGATTATAAATATAATATAAAAATTTTAATTATGATGATTGGCAATATCAAAAAATTGTTTAGCTAATTTACATTTACCCTTTAAATTTGTTCAAAACCGTAAATAAATGACAAAAATATTTCAATTTTGACGATCAATATAGGAAATCTTGCTTGCTGCTGTTAACATATCATCGAAAATGTCCATAAATATAGTAAATGTTTTTTTTTTTATTTGAAAATTTTAATTAATTTCTTTTATTGACCATTTGCTGGAAAAAAGGTCAAATCGAATAATAAATAATATAAATTTTCAGAGCTGTCAACGCCAAAATATTTTTGACAATTGTCTATTAACGGATTAACGAATTTTCCATTTACCATTTTTTAATGAAATTGAAATTTACTTGTTGGGTTAAAAAAAAAAATGTTTTTTTTATAATACACACATACAACAAAGAAATCTTGCTTGATACTGTTAAAATACTACCGAAATGTCCATAAATATAGTAAATATAAGCATTTTAATTTGAAAATTTTAATTAATTTCTTTTATTGTCAATTTGCTGGAAAAAGGTCAAATCGAATAATAAATAATATAAATTTTGGTCAACTGTCAACGTCAAAATATTTTTGACAATTTTCCATTAACGGTTTAACGAATTTTCCGTTTACAATTTAACGAAATTGAAATTCACTTGTTGGGTTCAAAAAAAAATGTTTTTTTTTTATATTACACACATACAATATAAGAAATCTTTCTTGCTGCTGTTAAAATACTACCGAAATGTCCATAACTATAGTAAATATAAGCATTTTAATTGGAAAATTTTAATCAATTTCTTTTATTGACTATTTGCTGGAAAAAGATCAAAATAAATATTATAAATTTTGACAACTGTCGACGTCAAAATATTTTTGACAACTTCCCATTAACGGTTTAACGAATTTTCCATTTACCATTTAATGAAAATGAAATTTACTTGTTGGGTTAAAAAAATGTTTTTTTTTATAATACACACATACAATATAAGAAATATTGCTTGCTGCTGTTAAAATACTACCGAAATGTCCATAAATATAGTAAATATAAGCATTTTAATTTGAAAATTTTAATTAATTTCTTTTATTGACAATTTGCTGGAAAAAGGTCAAATCGAATAATAAATAATACAAATTTTGGTCAGCTCTCAAGGTCAAAATATTTTTGACAATTTTCCATTAACGGTTTAACGAATTTTCCGTTTACAATTTAACGAAATTGAAATTCACTTGTTGGGTTCAAAAAAAAATGTTTTTTTTTTTTATATTACACACATACAATATAAGAAATCTTTCTTGCTGCTGTTAAAATACTACCGAAATGTCCATAACTATAGTAAATATAAGCATTTTAATTGGAAAATTTTAATCAATTTCTTTTATTGACTATTTGCTGGAAAAAGGTCAAAATAAATATTATAAATTTTGACAACTGTCGACGTCAAAATATTTTTGACAACTTCCCATTAACGGTTTAACGAATTTTCCATTTACCATTTAATGAAAATGAAATTTACTTGTTGGGTTAAAAAAAATGTTTTTTTTTATAATACACACATACAATATAAGAAATATTGCTTGCTGCTGTTAAAATACTACCGAAATGTCCATAAATATAGTAAATATAAGCATTTTAATTTGAAAATTTTAATTAATTTCTTTTATTGACAATTTGCTGGAAAAAGGTCAAATCGAATAATAAATAATATAAATTTTGGTCAGCTGTCAAGGTCAAAATATTTTTGACAATTTTCCATTAACGGTTTAACGAATTTTCCATTTACAATTTAATCAAATTGAAATCCACTTGTTGGGTTCAAAAAAAAATATTTTTTTTTATAATACACACATACAATATAAGAAATCTTTCTTGCTGCTATTAAAATACTATCGAAATATCCATAAATATAGTAAATATAAGCATTTTAATTTGGAAATTTTAATTAATTTCTTTTATTGACCATTTGATGGTAAAAGGTCAAATGGAATAATAAATAATATAAAATTTCACAGCAAACGTCAAAATATTTTTGACAATTTTCCATTAACGGTTTAACGAATTTTCCATCTACCATTTAAAGAAATTGAAATTTACTTGTTGGGTTCAAAAAAATGTTTTTTTTTTATAATTTTCCATCTATTGTTTAAATTGATCGATAATCCTCCATAAATGATATATAAGCGACTTAATTTTGATTGCTGTTAACCTCAAAAACATATTTTGATAAATTTTATATCTATTATTCAGATTTGATCGAAATCGGAAATGAGACATAAAGCATTTTCTTTTCGAGAGCTATCAAATATTTCTTATTTAATTGCCTAGCTACCTGGCAGATATAAAAATTTTTATCCTGACAACTGGCAATACTGTAAATTTTTAATAAGTTTATATCTCTTGTAACAATTTCATTGAAATTTATCCATAAATATAAAAGATATAAGCAGTTTAATTTTATCTGAAGTCAGCATCAAAAAACCTTTTTGTTTCAAATCAATTCAGTACAAATAGCGGTCCACTATTGCAACCCACACCAAATATGAGTTATACTAGTAGTGCTTGTAGTATACTATCCTATATGATTTATATAAGTAAAAGTTTTCTATTGCCAGTCACATTTTCGAAAAAATATTCATTGGATTCCGCATCCCTCAACACTTTATAAGCATACAAAAATCATAGGTGCCTGTGGTCATAACAAATCAAAGAACGATTAAAAAGCTTGGCCTACTTTTTACATACAAAGAAATATATTAAAGAAATTACGTCAAACAGCGGCCTTTTTTTAACTAAAAACAGATTAAGCAAAATTGTGCTATTAGAAATGAAAATACCAGCTATAATTAGAAAATATGGAATTGCCAGATAAAAATCTTACGTATATGTTTGCAATATTTCAGGTATGTTGTTTTTCTCAACCTTAATTAAGGTAAGTAAGTTAAATATTTAAGGTAGTGTTACGTACATATACATATGTACACTAGACCGACCACAACATTTTTTTTATATTTGGCGGTCCTACCAGTTTAAAAACTTTCTCTTATGTGTAAATAGAGATCTCTGAAAATTTTGTCCAAAAAAAGGTTTAGATTGCGCTAAGGTCGATTTTTTGGTAACTTCAGTATATTGTACTCGTATATTATACAGGATAAAAACATAATTGTACGTTGAAAACATTACTTTTTTGAGATTTCAATTGCATCGATATGTAGAACTGACAGTTACATACAAATTTAGACCACGTACGAACACGGAAACCAAGTAAACCAAAGATATAGGCAATTAAAAAACGTTTAAAATGAACAAATAAGCCAAATTTCAAACGTAACGGTTACTTTACGTTGCATACATTATTTTTTTGAGAAATAAATTGCGTAGATATTCAGTACAATTATAGCTGGACTTTATAACTTATTCTATAAAAGTACATTAGCAATAAGGTAATTTTAAACATTTTATGCATTTCTGTAACTAAACTACCTATTCATAATACTTATTTACGGAAATAATGTAATAATTATTTTTTTCTAAACTATTGATTATTTGATAATTATTTCATTATTCTATTCGAAAAATTACAAAACATAAAACCCTTACGTATGAAATTTGGCATATTTGTGCATTTCCTACGTTTTTTAATTGCTCATAACTTCAATTTACTTGGTCGCCCAAGGTCTCATCCGGTTTTAATTTTAAGTTTAACTAAATTTTAATCGAAATTGTCAGTCCTGCATATGTATGCAATTTATATATCTATATATATATATATATATATATATATATATATATATATATATATATATATATATATATATATATATATATATTTATATATATATATATATATATATATATATATATATATATATATATATATGTATATATATATATATATATATATATATATATATATATATATATATATATATATATATGTATATGTATATATATATATATATATATATATATATATATATATATATATATATATATATATATATATATATATATATATATATATATATATATATATATATATATATATATATATATATATATATATATTTATATATATATATATATATATATATATATATATATATATATATTATGGGTCTAGCACACGTGCTACAGGGAAGTCCCTAAAGCGCTACAGGAGCGACACGTGTGCGGAGAAGGCGATTCACGTTGTTCTTGAATCGCTGTAGATTGTACTCGGTGGGAAACACAGTCCTGGGCAAATTATTCCAAAGGGATGATGTTCTCTGCTTGAAAAGTGTTGTACGGGGAGTAACAAGCTGAACCTCATACGGATGTGAAGAATTAGCGCGACGTGTACTTCTAACATGCACCGCTCTGGGAGGAATTAAGCGGGCCAGAACTTTTCCGACATACCATAAGAACGTAGCTTAGCCAACAGCCCATCGTGCCAAACACGATCGAATGCCTTGGATATGTCCAGAGCAACCGCTCGAGATTCTCCAAAGTGTTCAATTGCATTGTTCCAAACATGTGTTACATAAGTCTGAAGATCTCCTGTTGATCTATTTTTACGAAAGCCATATTGGTGATCGCTAATAATGTTGAATCCTTCAAGATATTTTAGAAGATGCTGATTGATAGCCTTTTCCATGACTTTCGATATTATTGAAAGCAGTGCGATTGGTCGGTAGTTATTTGGCAAGGTCTTCTTGCCTTTTTTTAGGTATCGGCTGAACTGTAGCGCATTTCCAGCAGGAAGGAAATATTTCCTTTCTGTAGGATAGGTTGAAAAGTCTACAGAAAACTGGTGTTAGTTCCCTCGCACAGATTTTAAGAACTATGGCAGGTATTCCGTCAGCGCCAGAAGCCTTTTTGATGTCTAGCTTCATCAGAATACACTTTATAATACGCTGTCTGAAGATAACATCGGGCATCCTTGACTGCACTATGGGAATAGTAGAATGTGAAGCAAAGAGTTCAGCCAACAAGTTCGCTTTCTCAACAGGTGTCGTTGCAATAGAATTATCTGGCCGTGTGAGTGGTGGTATGGTGGATTTGGTGAAATTTTGACTAACTGCCTTAGCGACCGACCAAAAGGACCTGGAATTGCCGGGACAGGCGAGAAGTTTGTTTCTAATCCGTTGATTGTGTATCTCCTTGGTTTCGTCGATAATTTCTTTGCATCTGTTCCTGGCACGAACAAATGTGTTACGATTTATGGTGTTAGGATTTTCGCACCATTGTCGGTATGCAAGATGTTTAGAAGCAACAGCTTCTTTGCATTTTCGGTCAAACCAAGGCTTGCCGTTGGAAGGGCATTTCTTCGAAAAAGGGATGAAAGCCTCCATACCGGCCAAAATAACATCGGAAACCTCCCTGGCGCAGTCAGATGGGTCGTCGGATCGAAAACAAACGTCCAACTAAGGGAAAGTTCGAAAATATTCCATGAGATCTTCCCATTTAGCAGACTTGTAGTGCCAAATCTTGCTCGGGTTAGGCGCCTCTCTGTCATTGATTGGTAGAATACTCGATGTCGAAAGTAGTTTATGGTCGGAAGAACCTAACGGCGGATTTACGCTGACTGTGTAAATCTCCGGATTGGTGGTTAAAAAGAGATCAAGAAGACTGGCAAACTCTCCGTCTCGATCAGGGATCCGTGTTGGTTCGTCAATAAGCTGAGTTAAACCACAACTGATTGAAAATGATTCGGCTTCACGACCTTGTTCATCGGTAGTATTTGAATATTTAAGCCAGTTGATGTTGTGGACATCAAAGTCGCCCAGGATGGCAATTTCGGCATTTGGATAGTTAATTTGTAAATGATCGATGGTGTCTGTAAGGGAAGCGAAAAGTGTTCTAAAGTTTGTATCACTTGGTGGTCGATAGAGGATACAGATGAACCTTGTGGTTGGTTGAGTCGTTATTTTTAACCACATAACATCAAAGTATGGGGGCTCCAGAGTCTCTTCTCGTTGGCAAGAGAGGTCGCTTCTGACATAAAGACAGATTCCAAAGTTACGTCTAAATCGGGAATAGAAGTCGTACCCAGGATAAAGATAGTTTACTGTGCTGGTCGATGAACTGACCTTAGTTTCACAGAGAGCGAGTACATGAGGTTTATTTGATTGCAGGTGTTGGTGCACTGAATTTATGTTCGTGTTTTAAACCTCGTATGTTGCAAAAATCCATTTTGAAATTCTGATCTCTGCATGTCGACGCCCCTGAACCAGCCCCCACCGGAGATCCGAACGGGGGGCTATTTTACCTCCGGAATTTATTGATCCAGGTGCCTCATCATGCTATCTGGTCCCACAGTCCGGGACATCGGCACAGCCACGAAACATTAAGCAACTTCACGCAGCCTAAGCCGATGCGATGGTATCACACTGGGCGATGCTGGTGGGATCTGAGCATCTACCATCTAGGGATATATATATATATATATATATATATATATATATATATATATATATATATATATATATATATATATATATATATATATATATATATATATATATACAGTGCAAGTTGAAATTGCGCAATTAGTGTTCCGTACGTTGATTGCTTCTGAAATAAACTTTTTTGTTACGGATGTATAAAATCATTAGTGACTTAACAAAACACACCCCAAATGAGTTTTCAACAAAGTTTGTTTCCGATCTTTATTGAAAACTGATGACCTCGAAATTTAAGTTAAATTATTAAAGGTAATGTACTCGTGATAATTTTCGTTCAATCTACACCCCGTGGAGAATATTCCATAATTTTTTCAAAATTTTTGGTTCAGTACTTTTCGAGATAGAGGGGGACGGCGATTTTTCGCGATTTTTTCAAAATAATACAAAGAAAAGTGTGCGTATGTAAGACATTACATGTATTTTTGAGCTCGTGTTTTTACAAGCTTTCGTTTGACACCCCACTGGATGGGTACAAAATTTTTTTTCACTTCCGATTTTACCCCCAAAAATAACCTTTTAAGTCAAAATTTAACTTTCAGAACTACACGGCTCTGATGATACCATTAATTTCTATATTAGTACCAAATTTCAACTTTCTACGTCAAATAGTTTCGGAGAAAATCGGGTGTGACAGACGGACAGACAGACACCGAAGTGATCTTATAAGTGTTCCGTACGGAACACTAAAAATAAAGTACGCGACATAAGGTAACCAATAAATACCAAATTTGACCATTTGTGCATTTTATACGTCTCTAGTTGCTTTTAACTTGAGTTTACTTAGTCGCCCATGATTGCACGTGCTCTAAGAATGTTCGAAATTTTCACTCCTGGATATCTATGTAATTTATACCTCGACAAAATTAACGTAAAGTAATCATTAAATATAAAATTTGGCCTATTTATGCATTTCATACGTCTTTAAACTATTCATAACTAAAGTTTATGTGGTCGAGCATGATCTTATATGATCTAAGATAGTTCAAAATTGTTAGTCCGGAATATTTATGCAATTTATATGTAAAAAAAATATGGTACACAACAAAAAGTAACCATTAAATACAAAATTTGGCCTATTTTTGAATTTAATACGTCTTTTAATTGCTCATAACTTGACTTTACTTGGTAATCCATGGTTGCACATAGTCTACGTTTGTACGTAATTGTCAGTTCTACATATCTATACAATTAAAACCTTAAAAAAGTAATGTTTTCAACGTACAATTATGTTTTTATCCTGTAAAATATACAATACACTGATGTTGCCAATAAAATCGACTTTAACACCCTCTAAACCTTAATATTTTTGGACCAAAATTTCTGAGAACTCTATTTACACCTAACAGAAGGTTTTTAGCTGGTAGCACGGCCAAATACAAAAACTTTTTTTTGTGGCCAGTCTTAATTGTTTTACTTGAATATATATCCTCGACCCCATTTTCTCCATTATCACTAGAAACATGCAGAAAATAAAGAAATGGAAAAAGATCTGTGGAGGCAAGTCGAAACCCTTCAAGAACAATTAGACTTTTCTACATTAATTGGCTCTGAATTATGTGAAAAATTAAAGAGTCTGTATGAAAATGAATGTTTTAATATTACTACCAAATATGTCACTTTACAAGGTAAGTAGTTATTATTTTATAAATTTTAGCGGTTTGGCAGAGTTGGAATTTTTACGAACCTCGAATATATTTCCAATTTTTATGAGTACTAAGTAGGCAGGTAAGGAAATAACTTATTTTGACGTTAGTAACTTAAACAAAGCAGATTTTGATGTGATTTTCGCTATTTGGTACAGCTTCCTAAAAAAAGTTTAGGAACCTAAAACATTAATGTTGCTGAACAGTCAATTCATAAATGTTACGAAACAAATACCTACACGTTTAGATATCGACAGAGAGTACAAACTTAATTAAAACCTAATTACAAATATATCTTTATTTATAAGCAGCTGTTTAGTTTAAGTTCTAGACGTTCAATCTACAAATCAAACGAAAAACATCTTCCATTCTATGTGGAAATTAGGAGAAATCTATACATTTTTAGAATATTCAACTATAATATAAATTTTAATATACTTAATTTCTATAAAGCTCTAGAATAGTCTATGTGGAAATTAGTCAAATTAGTCAGTTTTTAAAACCTTATACCATAGTTTCTCAAAGTGGGGTACGCCAGTTGATCGTAAGGGGTACGCGACAAAATTTATGTAATGACGGCTGCCTAGCTGCGCTCGCTTGCGGCTGCGACGGAGGGTCCGCGGGGCGGCGGTGGCGGTCCGCCCTCTCTGCACGTATCCCCCGCGTTTGCTAACATGAATTGCGCGCGCATTAGGTATTTGCTATTTGTCAAAACAAAAGAATCTTTTGCACTATTTCGGGCGGTCGGCATAAAGTGATCGAGTGATCTTGATCGAATAATCGTTTGAAACATGAACCATTGGTTAAAAACGGGATCATTACGCGAAAAATGTCCAGAAACTCAAACATTATCATCCAGTTCATAAACTGTAAAAACTACGTCGAGTCAAATTGCGTCTACTTCAGCTGAAAGTTCAATTTCAAACAAAAATTCTGCGAAAACGAGCGAACCAGAAAAACACAAAATTCCAACAGCAAAAAAAAGGAAATATGACGAAAATTGGATTTACGTGCAAAGAACAATCTCAATACCCAGAGCCACAGTGTGTAATATGCTCAGAAATTCTCGCAAATGGCGCGATGAAGCCATCATTGCTGCGAAGACATTTGGAAACAAAACATTAGCGGTATGTGGACAAGCCTTTAGAGTTTTTATTCGAAAAAAAGGAAGTTGGATTCTTCAAAAAAAAAACTATGACAAATACCGTGACTACTAACTCTGAATATTTACGTGAGTCTTTCCTTGTGGCGTACAAAATAGCAGAGACCGGCAAGTCATACAATATTGCTGAAGAGTTAATTTTGCCAGTTGCTAAAGATATGGTCAGTTGCGTATTGGGAGATAAATCGTCAAATTGCTGGATAAAATACCTCTTTTAAATGACACAATTGCACGACGCATTCACGACATGGCAGGTGATATTGAAAATCAACTCGTTCAACGATTGCAAAACAATTATTTTGCAATTCAAGTTGATGAATCAACAGATATTGGTGGGCTGTCGAATTTACTTGGTTTTATTAGATATGTGTATAAAAATATTTCTGAAGAAGATTTTCTGTTTTGCAAGACCTTGGAGACTACGACAAAAGAAGATATTTGCAACGTCATCAATGATTATTTTGAAGAACATGACATTGACTGGACAAGATGTGTTGGTGTTTCTACTGATGGTGCCAAGGCCATGACAAGAAGAATATCTGGACTAATCGCTAATCGCACAAGTAAGTTGACCCAAACATTGCCGTCAGTTGAAGGGCGATTTGCCTTAGATTCGGATATTTATCTTCAGATATAAAACCCCAGAATTTTGTATCAGATGCTGTGGCTTTGAGATGTATATCTGATATAATCTGCACTAACTCATTTTCAACAGAACATGAGTCCATGTTAAACTGACTTGCTATTTCAGTAGCTAATTCCTCAATGTTTTTACACGAAAAAGGATAACTCATAAATGATGCGATATTTGCCAATTTACTGAAATCATAAAAACGTATTTCGAATTGGCCCAAAATATTTGATAATTCTGCCTCATAAATATCATAATTCAACTGAGGAATCCTTGCTTTCAAAGACGAAAAATTTTTCAGATCCTTTCTTTTCAGTTGATCTATCATAAGTTGCAATTTACTTTTAAATGCGTTTATTGCGCTAATCATCTCAATAATAGTTTTTCCTTTACCTTGAAGCTCCAAATTAATGGTGTTTAAATGCATTGTGATGTCTGTCAAAAATGCCAAATCATTCAGCCATTTTCCGTTTTTCAGCATCTGAGTGTCATCACCTCTTTTGTCCAGAAAAGGTGTTATTTCGGGCAATAATTCTTGAAACCTTTCTAGGAATTTTCCGCGACTCAACCACCTGACGTCCGTCTGAAGAACTAAATCAGTGTGTTCAGCTGACTCACTATCTTCCAAATGCAATTTAAAGAGCCGTCGTTGCAAGCTACGTGCACGGATAGAATTCATAATTTTTATTGCAATACCCATAATCTCCTCCATGTTTAGAACTTTTGAACACAAAACTTGTTGATGTGTAATGCAATGGAAGGAGAAAAATGAAGGGAAATCATCATTAGCTCGACACAATGCCACAAAACCGTTTTTGTTTCCAGTCATTGCTGGTACTCCATCGGTTGTAATGCACACTAGTTTATATATTGGTAGCTTGTAGTTTGTTACAAAATTGAAGAAAACGTCCTATATATCTTCGCCACGGGTCTTTCCTTTCAGAGGAATCATTGTCAAAAACTCTTCCTTAGCCTACATGTCATTGAATACCATTCGAATAAAAAAAAAGCTGAGCAGTGTCTGTCATATCGGTGGATTCGTCGAACTGTAAAGAAAAGTATGTACATTCCATGATATCATGTTTTTAGTTTATCTGCCATGTCCTGACTCATGACTTCAACACGCCTTGTGACAGTCGGACGAGATAAGTGAAGTTCTCTAATAGCAGACATAATCTCTGTTTTATTTTTAAAATCTCCAAATAAAGTCTCACCCGCTTCAATAAATGCTTCCTTCACAACCAATCCATCATCAAATGGTTTCTTGTGTTTCGCCAATATATGAGATATTTTAAATGACGCGATCGTTGCAGCTTTTGATTGTTTGGCTGGTCTTGTGAACATGGTTTGCTCTTTTTTCAAACTAGTTATCAAATCACGTACTTTTCGTTTTCTTAATTCACTCTGTGACGGAAAATCCTTTTCATAGTTTTTATGAACCGTTTTATGATGCCTGTCTAAGTTCCCACGCTTAGGTATTGCAACTGACGCACGGCAAATGAGACAAATGCACTTATCCTTTATCATACAAAAGAAAAATTCTTCCTCCCAATCGTTATTGAAATGATAAGCTTTACTTTTCTTCGCCGCACTCATTTTGGACTATTTATTAATAAACTTTGTATCGATGTATCGCCTTCAAATTAGAACTCAGACTGACTCCTATTCCTGAAGGCGCAACATTTATATCGGCGCGAACGAAGTCTTGAATGTTCCCGTCAAACACGCCGCCCGAAGTTTCTAGAAAAATCGGCGGGAATCAAAAACGCGGCTTTTCTTTGACAAGTACCGCGCGTTCCTTTGATAAAGCCGCCTTTTGCCGCTACCAGGGGTTATTACGATAAAAGAAAGTGATGAGGGGGTTATTCTGGCCTAATTGTGGATCGAATAAATTTAGTAGTTTATTCATTATATTTTGTTTTAGTTACCTAAAACAAAATCTGTGAATAATTCTATATCGGAATTTTTTTCTCGAGATCGACTCAAAAAGCACTCGCGATCGACTTGTCGATCGCGATCGACTGTTCGAGCACCCCTGGTTTATGGTATTAGTGCTAGTTTGAGCATTAAGCAACATGAATTATTGCTGGAAATGTCCACAGATCAGACTCTTCAAGCTGATTTTAAAAATATGTATTTAATTGATTTTTGAGTAGCAAGACAGGAAGAATATCCGGAGCTTTCACGCAAAGCGTGTGAGAGTGGATTTTCGCACCTGGTCATGATAAAAACGAAATACAGGAATCGACTGAACGCTGAATCTGAATTAAGATTGAAATCGAGCAAAATTGCTCCTAGAATCGACTCAATTTGCGACAAGAAACAAGCCCACCCATCACTTTAATTAATAACACATATCTATTGCTCTTTGTGACTGCATTTCTTTTTTAATAAAAAAACCTTATTTTGTTCTATCTATAGCCAGTTTTTTTAAAAGGGGTTCGCCGTTGTCTTGGAAATCTAACAGGGGTACATGGAGCTATAAGTTTGAGAAACCCTGCCTTATACTAACAAATATGACAAAATCAGCACATTTTAAAGGTTTATAGAATATCGCATTGGAACATTCATCACAATGCTACATCTGTATAAAGTTCAAGAACATTCTTCCTACACAACATTCAAAATACTGTACTTTTCCGTTCTTAGTGTTCAGCACGGAACACTTATGAGATCACTCCGTCTGCCACACCCGATTTTCTGCGAAACTATTTGACATGGAAAGTTGAAATATTGGCACAAATATAGGAATTGAAGGCCCAATTAGAGGGGTGTAGTTTTGAAAGTTAAATTTTGACTTAGAAAAAAATTACCAGGTCATTGAGTGGGGTGTCAATTGAAAACTTGTGCATACTTTTCTTTATATTATTTTAAAAAAATGGCCAGAATCTCTGTCTCCCCCCCTATCGCAAAAACTACTGGTCAAAAAATTGTGAGAAAATTTTAGAATATTCTTTACAAAGTGTAGACTGAGCGAAAATTATGACGAGTGCATTACATTTGATAATTTATCAGGTACAAAAAAAAAACTATAAAAACTATATATGGTGGAAGTTTTATTAATACTTCAGTTCACATACGGATTGGTACTGAGAGAAAATAATTTTATTTTCTTTGTTTGAAATTAAACAAATATTTAGGTAGTAAATATTTGTTTTACAGTTTTATTTTTAGATTCTAGATTGAGCTAGATTAATTTATTGGCTATTTGGTAGCTAGGATGTTATAACTATTATACATTATTGACTAAGAAAATATGTGAATGTCAGGGACTTGATTAACTTAGCCAAGGTAAGGATTTTATTTTATTTTAAAAGCAATCATCGTACAGAACACTAATTGCGCAAGTCCGACTTGCACTCGGCCGGTTTTTTTGAACGCAAGTCAAATAAAACACAAAATGTTTAACAAGCTCTAAAACTTGGAATAATTAGTTGATATTGAAATACTAGAATTTTTTTACTCACTTTAAAACCGTGTTTTGCATTTGAACAAAATTAATACAGCTCCATCATTAATTTTTCTCAATTTATTTCTACAATTAAAATATATTTTAAATAAGCGTGCGTCTGTTAAGTTTCTGACGGAATAATAGAGAATTTCTATCAGCATCCGGGCTTCTCACCTGAAAGAAGCAAAATCATATCGCTCCGAAATAGGGTTTACCCCTCTCCAAAAAAAAATGGACTATCCTGATAGTATATTTTACAAAAAAATAAGACCTTACATTTAGCTAATAATTTTCTAAACATCTAGGATTTGATAACTACGCGTCTCACTCATCCTTTTGGAAGTCGAAGATCGTTTAGCCTGAATCGGGAAATTACGAAATCTAATAAAAACAAAATCGGTAAAAATCTGTCTAAAATTACCTCCAAAATTACGTACACTCTAAAGTAAATAAAAAAGTTCAACAACAACAAGTGTTATTGTGAACAAAGCATATTTAATTCTAAAATATACCAAAAATAAAGAAAACTAGATTGTCATGAACAAAAATATATTAAAAATCTGTCGTATTAACTGACATATTATCATAACAAATCCAATAATAGAGATAGACGCATGCCAGTCTGCACAATATTTACTTTAATTAACCCAAAGAAAATCAAAAGGTATATATGTAATTCTAGATAAAACATTGCAAGGTGAAAAGTCCACTGGCAGTTAAGAAGAGAATATTCATTTTCCAAATAAAACAAAAAAAAAACTAAATGTATCTTTTCTGGAACTTCATCCAGAAGTAATCCCACTTAGAGTCTCTAGTAGAAAGGAAGAACTCCCATCGGATTTTAAACAGGTAGTAAGCCAACCTCCATCGGGGTTTCAGAGTGCCTAAACGAGACGAAAAACAAAATGAATCGGCGTTGCGCCTTTTCAAACTGCTTGGAAAAGCCCTCGTGTACTGGTCTCACTTTAGAAAGCGTCAACAGAGAATACCTAAAACAGAATTGGTGACCCAGATGGATGAACTAAAGCTGAGGTGGAACACAGCAGTTTGGCTCTCCTCTGGCTCGGATAGTACAAACTACCGAGTGAAGAAATCACGTAGGTCCCAGAGGTCAAGCATTCACCCCCCATTAACTGGCCTTCCAGTTGGTCTGCTCCCCAAAAAATCCTCAGGTATCCGGTAACACCCAACACATCTTAACCTGTACTAAAAAGAAAAAAGGCTTATGGACTATAATAAACTTAAACTAATTTTGATGAAATTCGGATAAAATTCTGACAAATACAAATGAAATGGTAAAAACTCGGTTCTGAAGAGGAAAATAATAAATCCAAAAACAATATAATCTCAAAAGTTGCTTTAAAATTAAGCTAAGTAACTTTATATAATTGCTCTCCACATGCACACTGTTTATTAACAAAAAAAAACTCTTAGGATTTGCTCTCAACACCGACAAACTCCACTAGTTTGCCTCAAACAAAAAACTATAAATCAAAATTATTCAGGATGTGGCAATTACACCAATCTGCCTTCATGAATAAATAAAATTCAGCTCTATTAAGGTAGCAGGGCGCACATAGCTGGAACTGACCAGACCTGGTGCAGAATTTCTAACATATTTATAGTTATCAAGAAAAAATTTATAGCATCAAACAGGTTTGATAGAAATGACGCCCTGCTGGCCTAAATTTAAGTTCGCAGGGTTTAAAAAATAAAGGTAAAAAAGTACCATATATAAATATATACCTGACCAAAATTTATAATAATACAAGAATATGCTATCCAATTTTTTAAAAAAAATCGGTCAAGTGCAAGTTGAACTCGCACAATTAGTGTTCCGTACGTTAATCACTTTTAAAATACGGTGGTATAAAATGATTAGTGACTTCACAAAACACACCCCAAATGAGTTTTCAACAAAGTTTGTTTCCAATCTTTACTGAAAACTGGTGACCTTGAAATTTTTATTTTTTTTTTTATATACCAGATAAATTATTAAAGGTAATGCACTCGTGATAATTTTCGTTCAATCTATACCCCGTGGAGAATATTCCAGAATTTTTTCAAAATTTTTTGATCAGTACTTTTCGAGATAAAGAGAGACAGCGATTTTTTAAAAATAATACGAAGAAAAGTGTGCGCAAGTATTACATTATATATATATTTTTTACTCGTGTTTTCACAAGCTTTCATTTGACCCCACACTCGATGACCTAGTAAAAAAATTTTTTTTTCACTTCCGATTTCATCCCCCAAAACTAACCCCTTAAGTCAAAATTTAACTTTCAAAACTACATGGCTCTGATGAGGCCATCAATTCCTATATTAGTACCAAATTTCAACTTTCTATGTCGGATAGTTTCGGAGAAAATCGGGTGTGACAGACAGACAGACACCGAAGTGATCTTATAAATGTTCCCTACGGAACACTAAAAACATAACCTACAAAAATTTTAGGCGAAAAAAACTACGAAAAAATATATTTTTTTATGGGTATTTAATCACTCTCTTTTTTTGCTCACAATTGCTTCATGGCCAGAAATATATGCTGTACGCCTTGCGGCAAGAAACACTGATCATAAGGTGCCAATAAATGATTTTAAAAAAAATTTTAAACCAAATCTTTTGAAAGCCCCAACCCCCCCCCCCAACTTTCATACACACACAAACACACTTACATATACATTCTACTACAATTAACGATTTTAAACATTTTTTTAAAAAACTACAAAACAATTAGAAGATATAATGCCTCAAACCAAGCTCTTCACAGTGTATAATATCATGTGACTTTATTGAATTAGACTCCATTGGACCATTAGAAACGGTTCTGCTAATACTATAAATCATAACAGTGTATGTAATCATGTAACTAGACTCCCTTAGAAGCGGTCCTGCTCATGCAATAAATTATTAGGGTATATATAATCATGCAAGTAGGCTCCCTTGGGCCTTTAGAAGCGGTACTGCTCATGCTATAAATTAGAGTGTATGTAATCATGTAAGGACTCCCTTGGGCCTTTGAAAGTGGTCCTTCTAATGCTATAAATTATTAGAGTATATATAATCATGTAATTAAACTCCCTTGGGCCTTTAGAAGCGGTCCTGTTAATGCTATAAATTATTAGAATGCATATAATCATGTAAGTAGACTCTTTTAGGCCTTTAGAAGCGGTCCCGCTAATGCTATAAATTATTAAGGTGTATATAATCATGTAAGTAGACTCCCTTGGGCCTTTGGAAACGGTCCTGCTAATGTTATAAATTATTAGAGTGTATATAACCAAGTAATTAGACTCACTTAGGCCTTTGGAAGCGGTCCTGCTAATGCTATAAACTGTAACAGTGTGTATGTGTGAATGTATTTGTGTGTGTAAGATAGATGGAGGAGGGGCTAAATACCCATAAAAAAAATATATTTTTTTTAGTAATAAATTAGTTTTTTTTCGCCTAAAATTTTTTAAGTTATGTTTTTTTATTAAAATTTTGATAGCATATTCTTTTAGCATATTCAATGCTACAAATTTTGGTCAGTATATATTTATATATGGTACTTTTTTTATGCTTTATGCTTCGTTTTTATCTCTGTTTGATGCTATAAATATTCTCTTGATGGCTATAAATTGGTATAAATATGCTAGAAATTCTTCACCAGGTCCGCTCGGGTCCTGCTACAAAACTCATTAGGTTCGTTCCAATCTTAAATCAGAAACAGATTTCCAGCAATTTGCAAATCGTGTTTATCGCGCATGTCTGTAAAATATTAACTTCTGATTAATTTTTATATGGATGGTTGGAACAGTTGATAATTTACTTGACGTGTGAATAAATATAACCTAACAAACTTAGGCCGGTCGAATCTTTGAATCTTGCTTTGAATAACCATATTTTTTTTTATTTACAAGGCTAAGCATAAAAGTCAAAATGGATCTAGAAAGTATGTGATAAGGTTAATGTGTAAATATATCCAACATTATATATTAAGGGTATAATTACTAAATCACTGCAAATGTTGGAATTTGTGAGATGTTCTCACGACTTTCGTGGTGTCCAAGCAATACAAGCATTTTTAAAATACTTTTATTCAAAGCTTCCACTTTGTCGGATTATAGGTTATGTTGCAAGCAAAATCAAAATAGTTGCAATACGCATGCGCCAAATTATTGGTTAGAAGATAATCCGCAAACTGTTCTGATAATTTTCAAACAGGTTTGAATTTTAGTTAGAACATAAAACTAATAGTTTGCTAACCGTTAGTAACTTTGGTTGGAACGCAATTAACTTACTGCGCAGAATCCCGACTGTAAGAAACTGTTTCTGATGCGGGTTGGAACGAACCTATTATGTGAGAATCACAATAAATCTGGATATAACCAGTATTTCACATACCAAAAACAACAATTGTACTAAATCAGGTACCCTAAATGTCATACTGGCAAAAAATTAGAGCAATTATATAATAGACAATAAAATATCAAATTATTCCTTTTCTGACAATTCCGAACTGGGCTCATCTGGTACCGGAGAGTTAAAAGGTTTCCGGCGGTATTTTCTAAATCATATACAAGATTAGACTTTCTTCTACGTATTACACAACGAACTTATTAGAGAACTAACTTTAACGAAAACTTATCTACAGCGCTAGAAAGAATTTAATTCATATGTCCTACTTGATCACGCTTATTATGAGCCCTAGAAGTAAGCTTGTCTTGTCTGGCTTTTCGGGGTTTATCGAAAACATTATTTGAGCATATGTTAATAATGGAAATTTTCGAAAAGCAATCGAAATGATAGCGGGAGCATATATTCACAGAATTGAATCCTCGAAATCTGATTCAAGTCGTATGGCTCACTATTTAGGAGATCATATTAAAATTGAATTATCGATTTACTTGGAAGGACGACAAGAAATTATATTTTGAACAAAGTCAGAGAATCGAAATATTTCTCCATCATATTGTACTGCACACTGAATGTAAGTCACATGGCATAAATAATAGTAATACTTAGACATGTCTATTTAAATAATACGATTAAAAAAGTAGAGATTTGCCAACATTTCATTGGTTTTTGTCCTATTACGAGTTCCACTGACGAAGCTCTATTAAATTTTGTTTTGAATTTATTTTCACAATTAAACCTCGACATTTAAAATTCGCGTGGGAAAGGTGATGATAATGGTTCTAACTATCAATTTCTTCGACATTCAAGCAGTTTACGGTTTTTTTTTTTTGCATCTTCTACAAAAAGGTGGTCGAATATTTAGAACATTTATCTGATTTATTAAAAGCTTTAAGTGTTACGTGATGGTTTAATGCTCTGCTGGAAATTTCTGAAAAACCGTCTGCTTGCTTAAAATATTCAAAATTATAAAATTTGCTCTGTTGTAATCTGGTTCGATGTTTTAAGCGAAATTATTTTTTTAAATAATATGATGCAAAACCCCACAATGAATATTTAACTATGCATAAATTTGCTAAATAATTTGATTGTTAAGTTTACAGAATATCGCACTGATGAACACTTTGAAATGATTTTACAAGAAGCTACCAAAGTGGCTCACGAACTTAATGTTGAAGCAGATTTCCTGCCAATAAGTATACTGTGACCTAGACGAGAACTGAAACAGTTTCAATATGAACACCGCGATAAAGTTTTATTAAACTCCAAAATTCATTAGAAGGTGGAGTGTTTTTTTAGAATCCTGGATCGGACATTAACATCCTTAAAAAATAGATTCGAAGAGTTAAAAACATTTGACGATGTGTTTGGCTTTTTGAGTAGTAAATTATTTAATTACCCCAAAGACGAATTGGTAAAACAATGTAAAGATTTACATCTGAAACTGAAAGACCATTCGAGAAATGAAACAGACATTCACGGTATTGATTTATATAAGAAAATCAGTCTAACGATCCACATACCCTTTCACAATATCTTGTTACAATAGACTTAATTTCAGCAATAGCGTTAAGAATATTACTTACTCTGCCGGTTTCAGTCGTATCTAATGAAACGCCCGTTTCAAAGTTTAAAATTATAAAAAAAAATTTGAGATCAACAATGTACCAGCAAAGACTAATTTATAGAATATAATAGAACACGAAATCTTAAATAATGCGAATACCATACAAATAATGGCAGATTTTGCAAATATTAAAGCAAGAAAAATTCAATTTGTTTAGGTAGTTCTGTTAGCGTATATTCACTAATTAATATACATAAGTAATAAAAAAATATTGTCTGATATCCAAAATATCTAATATTTCATGTGTGATTTCAATTGAACTTTTCTTGTTTTTGTCAAAATACTTAGTATACTCGGCCACAGCGTCCAGTATACATTTCCACTGTAAGCTGACATAGGACGCCATTAGTGATAATAATTACTACTTTGACAATACCTATTTTTGAAAATTCTACGTCATAAATATCAATGACCATAAATGTTTGACTTTGGAAAGTGTTTCTTTGCTTTTTTATAGACCCTTAACAAAACTAAAAGTCTTTTGTACAAATTACACTCGAAAAATAGGTTGGAGAGGGGGACGACCGCAGAAAATTTCTGGGGAGGGGGGGCGTAACGGCATAGTTGGTTTTGCACGCGGGCGGTCAGGCGGCTAGCAGCGGGCCTGTATAAAATATATACTTCCCATATTTTATTACGGGTGAGCAGCTACCAAATAATTAGGGACATAAAAAAATTATTTAACAATTTTGTCCACCGTAAGGTAATTAATTATACATTTCTAAAATACTTTATCTGCAGCTTCCAGCATCCTGAAATACCTCCCTTATAAATATTATGTTTATCAGATAAGAAACTTTAGATAAATTAAAATTAAGTGTTCCGTACTGAGAATGCCTTTAAAATAAAAATCTTCGCTACGGAAATATAAAATGATCAGAGGCTTGCCAAAACACGCCCCAAACGAGTTTTCAATAAAAGAGTTAAGGGGAAATAAACCTCCACCATTTTGACGGTGAAATAGTTCTTTTTTATACCATAAATTATCAAGTGTAATGCAACCTACACTTTATGGATATTATTCCAGAATCTTTTTTAAATTTTTTGATCAGTGGATAAGATGGATGGACAGGGGTTTTTGGTCATTTCTTTTTAACTAATTATAAAGAAAAGTGTGCGCAGTCTACCGTTTTGTACCCAATGTCTTATTACTCAGTTGACACCATTATAAAAAACTTTTATTTAAAACCATATTTTTAGGGCTTCACATTGCAGCGCTATCTTTTTGTTTCCTTTTAGGCCTCTCACTGATTTGTCGGTGCGGTATCGTTTTTCTCGGTATGCTTGGTTCCGATTCGGTAACGAAAACATGCGGAACACCTATATTTCAATGAAACTCACCTGACCTGCTCCGAGCCCGCGCATCCCGCGAAATCAGGCACACCGAGAAAAACGATACCACAACGACAAATCAGAGAGCGGCCTTACAGAAACTTACCGGTGCTAAACGGTTGCTCTTATGTCGTAGAGAGTGTTCTAGCTGTAAAGACGTTACTTAATATGTTTTTTTTTTATTTAGTTCCGGCACTACCTATTTTTATTCAGCAACTGTGTTTGCCAGTACAAAAATAGAGAATGCTAGGTCCTATAAAAGTTGGTAAAAGAAACGGAATTGAAGTCTCACTATACTAGACAATAAAACAAAGAAATTATAACATAAAACATATATTTATTTCTACGTATTTACATATCAAATCTATGACCCACAATAATACTAAAAAAAATATTAAAATATAAAACTATGACAGAATTAATAATATATAGAAAATTAAACTACTGTTTATGTCTTAAAAAACGGCTTTCAGATTCTTACAATATTATTGGCCTTAAAAAGTTCTTTCTTCACTTTTAATGAAAGAGCTCTTTTACTTAGGTAGGTGGACTGTAGTAATAGAACTCCAAAAAGGGCTGGCAGAGAAATCGGCAAAACAGAAGAATACCGAAAGACCAAGTAGCTGGTAGCAAAGCAGATTTAAAAAACTCTTGATAGAGAAAACTGTTACCGGAAGAGGAATTGGTGGTAAAAATTATAAAAAACAAAATTAGTAGTAAAAGTGGCAGTAAAACCATGAAACTATAAAAGTCATAAAATCAGCAGTAAAAGTCATAAAACCATGAAACCAATAATAAAAGCCATAAAACCATAGGATCTGCAGTAAAACCCGGAAAAGAAAAAAAACTGCACCACCTATGAAAAGGTTTCGGACTTTTCAAATGATTGTACCTTATCGACTCTGAAGTATGTGGCCAGAAGTATTTGAGAGGAATGCGCGTCGGCCCGCTCTATGTAAAAAAATGATATTTTTTACTGGGAATTTGAGAAGGAACTAAACAGTCAAAAAAAGAAAACAGGAATTTACACATAGGAGAGTTTTCACAGTACACAAAATTAGGTAAAACACCTATCGTTTGACGCTCTCTGTCGAAAACTGATCCTGTGCTGCAGTTGACCTTTTCGAAAACTGTCGCTGGTTCCAATGTTTATGAGCGTATATCCTATCGTACCGTTGAAAATCGAGTAGAAATAAAAAACTTGAAAAGCTAAAATATTTATAACCAGACATATGTACTGACTTTATAGTGGACTACAAAAAGGAAATATTACACCCTAGTACGTACCATAAGAAACCTATAAAAAAATCCTCAAGGTATAAAAAACGAGTCCTTTAGGAGAGAAACATTTCAACTTATAAGCTACGATCTAATTTTTTGTATGTATTTTTTTATTTTCGATGCGAGTTCAACGATAAAGAGTTTGATTGATCTGTCATTTACAGTTCTATTAACATCAATCAATAACTCTTTATTATGAGAATAATATTATGGGTAGCAATTCATTTCATTAAATTAAATTATCTTTTCCTAATACGTTTAATTCTTTAATTTAAAGAGAACTGCAGAAACTAAATCTAAACAGAGAATCCAATTAACAAAGAGTGAAAAAAGTTAAGCAGTCACAATCGGTAGAATATGCCCTATTACTAACCTTCTGACATTTTTTTGCCTTCTATCATCAAAAAAAAAATTTTTATGTGAAATTTAAAGTAAAAAATCGGTCATTTAAAGTAAAAAAAGACCTGGGAATCCGTAGAAAAAAGTTAGTAGTTTTTAGATTTTGAAAATTATTTTGAATTATTATCAGTTTTATCATAGTCAAAAAATATTTTCTGGTGCACAATATTATAAATTGAGTTGGCTTACTGATACCACAGAAAATTTATTTTTTATTATTAGTGAATTGAAATAATATGTAAAAGATGCTAGACGTAATTTACAGAGTGACCTCAGCAAAATATACATATGATTGATACTATTTGATTCTTTCCTTGTTCTTAGTTGTAAACTATCTGTAACCAGTCATATAGGTTAGTTTTTTTGGGGTTTCTCAGGGGTTGGGGGGAGTTACTTCGAATATCCTATGTTTTATGTTATTTTTTATTCTTGCAGTCAAAGAATGTGAAAATCATTATGGTTTTTTATTATTTACATTCTAAACTGAAACGGTCATGAAGAGAACTGAGACGTGTTTAAAAAGTCACTTTAAAGCGATCTTTTTCGCTTGTATAGAAAGTCACAATGCGTTGTTTAAAATTTTAATTTAAATAATACTACGATATTAAACAAAAATTAAAGAGTTGATCACACCAAAAATTTGTGAAATAAAAAAAATATAATAGATGAAAACTTACTACCTACCTACAGTAAATAGATTCGATTTTTTAAGAATCAAAAGATAAGATTAAAAGGATCGAAAGGACCAGATTTCTTCAGAAATACCATCGTATGTATCCTCCATTTGCAGCAAGATGGAGGATTAAATTTAGATTTTGATAACTTGAATGTAACCCTATTGTATTTATAATTTAATCACTATGCTATTTTTTTTCTGTTAAAGAAAAATATAAAAATTTGACCAAGAAAATTAATGAACTAGAGACTGAATTAAAACATTTTAAAATTGTGAGCTTGGCAGCTATGGAAAAATTTTCTTCTGACTTTGAGAATAGTATTAAAGAGCAAGAACAAAAGGGAAAAGAAGAAATAAGGGATATACAAAAGCAGATTGATAGAGAAATTTCTGATCACGACACAAAAGGTAAATAAAAAAAATCTTTTATACATTTTCTTCTTCTTCCTCTTTTAATTAGACATAGTTGCCTGTTTACTATTGGTTATGTTGCTCTTGCGATGTATATTGCCAGCTGTCTTTCCACCTTTTTGGTTGTCTTCCTGTAGGTCGCCTACCATGTGGTCTATTGTCTTTGGCTATTTTAACTAATCGATCTTCTGTCATTCTTGTTACATGTTGGTTCCATTCTCTTCTGCGACATCTTATCCAGCGTACTATGTCATTTACCTTGCACTTCTCCCTGATCTCAGTGTTTCGTTTCCTGGCTTGTAAACTCTACCCTGTTATTGTTCGCAGAATCCTCATTTCGTTAGTTCGTAGTGTCCTCTTTAATAGAGACGTTTTTGCGACGTAGGTCATTACAGGTCTGACACATGTTTTGTAAATTCTGGATTTGTAATTTGTGTTAATATGTTTGCTTCTCCATATATTTTGTTTGATATATCCTAAGATTACCGCCGCTTTGTTGGTTTGTGTCCTAACCTCATCTGCAAGATTTCCGCTGGGAGTCTCCTTCATTTTTAGGGTTTCGATGACGTCATTTAGTTGTATCCGGTCGAAAGCTTTTTATAAGTCTACGAAACAGATAAATGCCGGGGGCTATACATTTTATCTATAATAAATTATTATATTATTTACAATTATTGTCATGTCGTGTTGAGGAACATATAAGGAATTATATATAGCGTTCTACAAGTAACAAAACTATTTGCGAATATGACGATTGACACAATCTAAGGAAAATGATGCCAATGTAGGTGAATATATAATGCTGATAATTAAACTGGAAGAACAGATGCAATCTAGAAATTTACCACCGATGCAAAAATAAGATGCATATTTTTAAAATATGTAGGATGTACAAAAAATATTTTAAGCAAAGAAACCTGTGTTTAAAAAACAGGAATATTTTTAAATATTTCAATTCCGTGGTCAATTCTGAGGACGTTTTATATAATATACTCTATTTCTTAGTTAAATAGCTTCAGAAATAATATCTGACAAATCCACCTTTACATATTTTCGCGGCTCAATTTGCATTTGGTTTGAGGAAGATGCACTACCAAAGAATCTTTAATAATTGATCCCTGTCAAATTATTGCACTGTACAGACAATTTGCTTTATTATTTCTGGAATTCATAACAATACTGCTGTTTCGTTATTCGTCCGTTATTCGTTAATATTCATTACTTTATTTTTCATTTATTATTATATTATTCATTAAACTGATCTCATTATCATTATTCGACAAGAAGTTTCATCTTGCGATGTATTTTCAAGTTACTTTCAAAATAACTGTTAACGAATGAGAACAAATATAAAACTGATAAAAATTTGTACTTTATCGGGGATTTCCGAGGATTTTTCAAGACATTGTTTTACCATTGTTCTATTGAGGCTTCTGAATTTATTTTGCCAGTCGGGAATCCGGAGTTATTCTTCTACTAACACCCTTCCTTTCCACGATTGTTTGCAATTTTCGAAAATTGCATGCTTGTTATATATTACATTTACAAAAATGAAAAAAGTAACATTAACCTAATCAGATGAGAAGGTTCAAGAGAAAGTGCAATAACCAACACGAAATTCTGGCTTTAAGAGTTATTTTTTAATTTTTTTTTTATTTTGTCACTAAAAATACTTGGTTATCACTTTCTCTTGCTAAATTTGTGTGATTTTATTAGTTTTATGAACATTTTTCTAGATTTTTGGTTGAGATAACAGACAAATTTTAAGTGTAATTATTTATAATATATATACCGGGATACAGGGGTAAAGAAGGGAGTTCGTATTAACGTGTTATACGAGGCTGGTTTGAAAAGTCCGTGCAAAAATAAAAACTACTTATGTGTTTGGGGTAAATCTTTTTTATTTTTCGACATAGTCCCCTTTTAGGCTTATACACTTCGTCCAACGATGTTCTAGTTTGTTGATCCCTTCCGAATAATAGGATTTGTCCAAGTCTGCAAAATATCCATTAGTGTCTGCAATCACCTCCTCGTTTGAATAAAATCTTTGTCCCGCCAGCCATTTCTTCAAATTGGGGAACAAATAGTAGTCCGAGGGAGCCAAGTCTGGAGAATCGGGGGGATGTGAAACGAGTTGGAATCCTATTTCCATTAATTTTGCGACCACAACTGCTGAGGTGTGTGCTGGTGCGTTGTCGTGATGGAAAAGGACTTTCTTGTGGGCCAATCGCGGGCCTTTTTCTTCCAGCTCGGTTTTCAAACGGTCCAATAACGATGAATAATATTCACCTGTAGTAGTTTTACCCTTTTCCAGATAGTCGATGAGGATTATCCCTTGCGAATCCCAAAAGACAGTCGCCATAACCTTTCCGGCCGAAGGAACGGTCTTCGCCTTTTTTGGTGCAGATTCCCCCTTGGTAACCCATTGTTTAGATTGTTGTTTGGTCTCAGGAGTATAGTAATGTATCCATGTTTCATCCACAGTGACGAAACGACGCTTAAAGTCCTCCAGCTGCAAACCATCCTTGCAACACTTCACACGATTCCGTTTTTGGTCAAGCGTGAGCAATCGCGGCACCCATCTTGCGGATAGCTTTCTCATGTCCAAATGTTCATGCAATATTATGTACCCGTTCAGTCGAGATGCCCACAGCACTAGCAATCTCACGCACCTTAACTCTTCTGTCATCCATCACCATATCATGGATTTGATCAATGATTTCTGGAGTCGTGCCCATATGGCCAGTCCGAAAATTTTGAACCCACTTATAAACTGTTCTAATCGAAGGTGCAGAGTCACCATAATGTTTATCAAGCTTCACTTTAGTCTCCTGAGGCGTTTTGCCTTTAATAAAGTAATGTTTAATCACCACACGAAATTCTTTTTCGTCCATTTCTTGAAAATCACTCGACTTCCTTGATTCACGCGAATGCCAAACACAAAGAAATAGACCAATATGGCTGAAACTTGGTGTGCGTTCATTCAAGAGATGCTACTAACTAAACATGACCTCGATACGCGCCGGTGGTGCCATCTCTCGGACTTTGCACGGACTTTTCAAACCACCCTCGTAAAACTTTTCATAGTTTTTGTAGTCAAGAAACCCACATATTATATTATATGTTCCATATTTTAAATTTTAACAGAAGAAAATAATGAAAGGTGTGGGAGTCTAAATATTGTAGAGTTTCAATACTATTATGAAACTTTTTCCTGTTTTTAATGGGTTATTGGACAACATTTTAGCACAATTATTTATCTTAAAAATATATTGGAATAAAGGGATGAAGGGGAGAGCTTAGAGGGGCGGTTAAGAAATCTGAAAATTACATCATTCTTCATTACTTCGAACTGTATTAAAAGTCCTTCCTTTGATTATTTTTTTATTGGTATCTCAATGTCAAATACCTATTATGTAAAGTGAAATCCCTGGATTAAGTTATTTACGAGTGCTAAATGGGCCTAGCCGGATAAGGTACTAAAATCGGCCCTTAAAACAAATGCAATATATGTATGTACATCTTGTAGCCATTGTTGAGAAAAGTCCATCCTGAAATTTTTAGACCTCCAACTGACTCTTGTCAGCCATACCCTCAGAATGAGTATTTTTTTCTATTTGTCTCGTACTCCTACAGCTTTTGGCCGTTTGACTCGAAATTTGAGGAGGTAGTAGGTAATAGTTAGTACCCTGATTTTTTTTTTCTTTTTTTTTGGCCCGAAATTTTGATTGGAAAATTACAAATTTTGTTGGAAAAATCCATATATATCGAAATATATATACCGTGTAGGTACGAAACTCACACAATATGTCCAGATATATGCCATAGACACGCCTGTCAATTTTCGGAACGATCAGAGTACGGGCCACAAAGTTATGGTCAAAATACCAATAAACCAACCTAAAAACCCTCATTTTTCAGCTAAGTATAATAGTATAAAGTTTGTCATTTTCTCAGCAGCAACTAAAATTTGACGATTTTTTATGGTAATCTATAATATATATATATATATATATATATATATATATATATATATATATATATATATATATATATATATATATATATATATATATTTAATGCAACGTCTCTCTATCTATCTGTCTGCCCGTTAGTGCGCTTATCACTCGAGAACCACTTATCCAATTTAAGTGCTTTTTTTAAACATACATATGTTCTCTGGTCAGGTTATAGGATATATTTTATTCCGTTAGATAACATAAGGAATAGGCAGTGACGATAATAGTGAATCAAGTCGAATAAAAGTTTGCCGCTAGCACGTTCCTTGCAATACACTGCCTAAACCATTAAATAATGAACAATATCATGTAGCAAAGAATATAAAATGCAACGTCTCTCTGTCTCTCTATCTGTCCGTTAGTGCGCTTATGACTTGAGAACCACTTATCGGATTTACATCTTTTTTCTTAATTCATACATTTCTTCTCTGGTCAGATTATCGATACTCTTCCATAATATATATAAAATGAAACGTCTCTCTGTCTGTCTGTCTGTTTGTCTGTTAGTGCACTTTTCGCTCGGGAACCACTTATCCGATTTACGTGTTTTTTTTTTTTTAATTCATACGTTTGTTCTCTGGTCAGGTTATCTATAATCTTCTATAATATATATCAAATGCAATATCTCTTTGACTGTCCGTTAGTGCGCTTATTACTCGAGAACCACTTATCCGATTTACGTGTTTTTTTTTAATTAATACATTGCCGGGCTGGCCAGGTTATCTATAATCTTCTATAATATATATAAAATGCAACGTCTCTCTCTCTGTCTGTCTGTTTGTCCGTTAATGCGCTTATCACTCGAGAACCGGTTATTCAATTTACATGGTTTTTTTTTTTAAATTAATACATTTGTTCTCTGGCCAGGTTATCTATAATCTTCTATAATATATATCAAATGCAACGTCTCTGTGTCTGTCCGTTAGGGCGCTTATTACTCGAGAACCACTTTTTTTTTAAATTCATACATAACGATAATAGTGAATTAAATCGGAAAAAAGATTGCCGCTAGCGCGTTTCTCTTGCAGGACACTGCCTAAACCAATAAATATGGAATAATATCGTGTATCAAAACATATATTATATATAAAATGCAACGTCTCTTTGTTTGTCTGTCTGTTCGTTAGTGCGCTTATCACTCGAAAACCACTTATCCGATTTACGTGTTTTTTTTATTCATAGATATATTCTCTTTCCAGGTTATATAATAATAATAATAATCTATAATATATATAAAATGCAACACCTCTCTGTCTGTCCGTCTGTCTGTTAGTGCGCTTATCATTCGAGAAGCACTTATCCGATTTACGTATTTTTTTTAGATTTATACATATGTTCTCTGGCTAGGTTATAGGATATATTTTATTACGTTAGGTAACATAAGAAATAGGCTGTGACGATAATAGTGAATCAAGTAGGAAAAAAGTCTGCCGTTAGCGCACTCATTTGCAATACGCTGCCTAAACCGTTAAATATGGAATAATATCATGTAACAACGAATACAATATATATTAAATGCAATGTCTTTCTGTCTGTCTATCCGTTAGTGGGCTTGTCACTGGAGAACCACTTACCCAATTTACGTGTTTTTTTATAAAATATATATATTCTCTGGCTGGGTTATAGGATATATTGTATTACGTTAGATAACACAAGGAATGAGCTGTGACGATAATAGTGAATTAAGTCCGCGCGAGCGGAGCCGCGGGCACGGCTAATAAATACATAAAATCAACATTTCCCCCATATATACTCCATATAAAATGCATTAAATAAATAAATATATCTAATTATATTGTAATAACTTTTTTTCATTTTTTTAACTATATATTTATGTGTGCAAGTGCATATGTGTGGACTTCTATATTGGAAAAACAAAATTTTGATAAGAAAAACAATGCTCAAATAATAAGATTCGTCATACCAATTCAAAACATTTATTAACCTGCAGTTATTATTGTTGTAATATCAAGAAAAAAAATTTATCTCGAAAAAATAAGCTTTTATAAAAATAGTATACTTAGTAATAGTTTTTAACTTTTCTCTTACAAATATAGTAATAATTATATAATCTTCATCACTGTCATCATTTATCACAACTTCCATCTCATCATGTCGAAATATATCAGTTAATATTTGTTGGGGTCTGATTATTTTGTCTTTGTACCTTCCATAGGATAAATAATAAACAATGGCTGATATATGAGAACAGCCAATAGTTCGCAGACCATTACCACAATTACAGCAATATTGCATTATAGTTAATTCAGGTTCGTACTCTATAAAGCACTTGTAAGTTTTTCTTGAAATGTGCCTCGATTGTACTAAGAATTTGAAGATAATGGGTTTCAGTTTAATATAAAGCAAATGAAGAATATTGTCCTCATTTAACATCTCAGCTAAATAAGAAATCGCCTGACCTAATTAATACGTGCCGGAAAAGAAAATTTTTAATTCTGCTTCAGTCATCTCAGGAAAGTCCTATATTTCATCAACAGTTACTTTTTGAAATATTACGTATCTTCTTGCAAATTTTTCATCTTTAACTTCTTTAGCTAAGGTGTTCTCTACTGTCTGACGTAATCGCATTTGAGGAACGATTTCTTTTTCTTATTTTGTTTTTCCAATAATAAGGCCCACATACACGCACATACGCACTTTCACACCTAAATACATATATGCTTAAAAAAAATGGAAAAAAGTTATTACTATATAATTAGGTTATTTATTTAATGTATTTTATATTTAGTATATATGGGGGGGAAATGTTGATTTTATGTATTTGTTACCGTAAAAAATCTTCAAATTTCAGTTTTCATACCAATTGAAGCTGAGAAAATGAAAAACTTGATAGAATTACAGAGAATTATAGCCGAAAATGAGGGCTGGTTCGATGGTATTTTGGGCATACCTTTGCGACCCGTACTCCGACCGTTCTAAAATTTGACAGGCATGTTTGTAACATATATCTGCATATATTGTAAATTTCGTACCTATACAGTATATATATTTCAATATATATGGATTTTTCCATCAAAATTTTTAATTTTTCCATCGAAAAAAAAGAAAAAAAAATCAGGTTAGAGTACTAACTATTACCTACTACCTTCTCAAATTTCGAGTCTAATGGCCTAAAGCAGTAGGAGTACGAGACAAATAAAAAAAACACTAATTTGGAGGTTATGGCTGATAGGAGTGAGTTGAAGATATGAAAATTTCAGGATAGGCTTTTCACAATAATACCTACAAGATGTATATACTTACACTGCATTTGTTTTAAGGGCCGATTTAGAACTTTGTGCTAACAAGAGAAGTGCTGGATAAATCTTTATCATTTTTTTTTGTCCACCGTTAGCTATCTTAGTTAAGTGATAATAAGTAAGCCTAAATAAACGCACATACATTTTACAAGTTTTTAAATTCATTGATAAGTCATTTCTTCATATAACAGAAGTTTAGATCTAGGAACGTATCCATTGTAAATTATTCTTACAATAAAAATGTTCATATTTCTGTAAAATAGTCTAACTACTTTGAATTATTGAGAGTAATAAATTTCAGTTCAACAACTACAGAACGAATTGGATTTGGTGCAAGCAACTACTGCATTACAACAAGATGAAATTGAGACACAACTTTGTAAAGAATTAGTTGATATCAATGTAAAAATAGGGCAAATGCAAAAAATAAATGCGAACTTACGATCAGAAAAAGATGATATAAAAAATCGGCAAGTAAGTATCTACAGTAATCTTTATTTGCCTAGACAGTAGTAAGATACAATACATATTAAAAACGCGAAAGTAAAAAATTCGTTTTAATAGTTAGCCTCCCAACAATATTTTTTTTATGGACCTAGCACACTGTTACAGGGAAATCCCCAAAGCGCTACAGGAGCGACACATGTGCGAAAAAAGTTCACGTTGGTCTTGAATCGTTGTAAATTGTACTCGGTCAGAAATACAGTCCTGGGCAAATTATTCCAGAGGGATGAGGTTCTCCATATAAAGGACTGCTTGAAAAGGGTTATACCAGGAGTAACAAGCTGAACCTCATAGGGATGTGAAGTATTAGCACGACGTATGTTTATAGCATGCACAGCTCTAGAAGGAATTAAGCGGGCTACATTCATCGAACATTTTTCATGAAAATACTTGAAGAATAGACTCAAGACGCCAACCGTTCTTCAATGTTCCACGAATCAAGGTTGCTGGCCAGTTCCGAATCTCCAATCAGGCAACAGCTCTCTTCTGAATAGAATCCAAAAAATGCAGTGTATGTTTGGGAACAGAGCCCCAAACATGAGAGTAGTATCCCATCTTTGGTCGAATTTGAACTTTGTACAGAATTAACAGTTGTTGTGGAGTGTTAAGCTTTCTAGTTCAAAATAATATTCCTAACTTTTGAGAAGCTCTCTTTGCTATGCTTACGACATGTTCATGCCCAGACATGAACATACCCGGCAAATTCAGTGACGATGCTAAAGGAACGGAGTGCCCCGATATAACTATATCGGGCTCAACAACGTTAATTTTTTTAGAAAAAACTGCTGCCTGAGTTTTTATAGCTTTAAATTCTACTTGGTTACTGTCACCCTAAGATCGAATTTCATCCAGGTCTTTGCTAAGTTCAACGGCCTCCTGCTGTCTACGGTTATTTGCATGAGTAGCCGATGTTGGAGCGTTCAAAGTGAATAATGAAATAAGCGTACTGTCATTTGCAAAGCTGTAGATTGGATACTGGTCTTTTCCAGCAGATCGTTAATGTAAATGAGAAAGATAGTAGGAGACAGTATGGAGTCCTGGGGCACACCGGCGTTGATAGTGAAGGTGTTAGAAAGAAACCCGTCGATTGCCACTCGTAAAGAACACTCTGAGAAAATTTGAGAGCCATAAACAGAACTTTTCAGACATACCAAAAGAGCGTAGCTTAGCCAACAATTCATCATGCCAAACACGGTCGAATGCCTTGGATATATCAAGAGCAACTGCTCGAGATTCTCCACAGTGTTTAATTGCGTTGTTCCAAACATGTGTTACTTAAGTTAGAAGATTTCTTATTGATCTATGTTTACGAAAGCCATATTGATGGTCGCTTATAATATTGAATCCTTCAAGATATTTTAGAAGATTGATTGCTTTTTCCATGACTTTCGATTTTACCGAAAGTAGTGCTACTGGTCGGTAGTTGTTCTTTTTGTCTTTTTTGGGTATCGGCTGAACTGTGGCGCATTTCCCGCAGAAGGAAAATATTCCCTTTCTTTAGGATAGGTTGAAAAGTCTACAGAAATCTGATGTTAGTTCTCTCGCGCAGTTTTTCAGTACAATGGCAGGTATTCCGTCAGCGCCAGAAGCTTTTTTGGTGCCTACTGTCAACTAAAAATGATTGAGTTATCAATGTAACTAATTTATTTCATAACCGACGATTTGATGATAAATGCTTTTAGACTAAAAATACAATATTATAAAATTTAGGTGAATCGTCGACAGCAAAATTACTTCCATCATCTATTTTTCTCATAAGACCCAATAATTTTTATATGAAACCTCTTGTCTATCGGTTTCTTGATATTTGAAGTTTTTGTTTCTTTTGTAAACTGTATTCAAAGAATGGAGGATAACCAGTTTAAGCTTTCAAGGTGCTTACCCAAGGACCTAAGATTTATAATGAATGAAAAATAGGTATAAAGGTAACCAGTTATTTTTAGATAGACTTATTTAAATTTAGGTAGAATTGCAGTAGTTAAATTTGGCATTAAAACTACAGACCCTATATTAGTCTTAGTCTACATACCGATATATCTCTGTGGAGATGAAGAAGCAAAGGAAGTGTACGAGAAAACAGGTTAACAAATGCTAGGGAAAATGATGAATTATTATAGATGAAGATTACAGAAAGGAAGCAACGTCGAGCTTTTTTGTTTAAGTAAGAGTAACGCTAACAGTGAGAGATGGGTAAAATTTTGCATTAATATGAAGTTCGTTAATACTAACACTCTACTTAAAAACCCAAAATGCTGAAAGTACACGTGAAAATAACTAGGATATATTAACTGGTGTTTTAAATAAATAGATTTATTTAATTTTATCATATATTTACAAATTAAGTTAAAATCTTAAGAGAGAAAAAATATTTATAGCGATTATAAATTGTTCAAGAAACTTCCAGTCAAAAGCAAGAAATCAGGTCTGCTGCTATGAACAGAAAGGAAAGGAAGCTTTTTCTTAGGCCCATGGAAGACGCAGCAGAACAACTTGATCTAGCAGTAAACTTTAACAACGTCATCGAACAACAAAATGGCGAGATGAACATCTTAGATTTGAAATCGCCTAGATAATAAAATAATTAATAAAACAGTAGAACAACATTTTTTTAGGCAGCATACAGAATAGCCCCGACTTGGAGTATTGTAAAGAAACATCGAATGAAGCAAATTGCAACCCTGCCGTATATAAGTTGTTTAACTTAATCTGTATCTTTATATTTCTTAACTTTTTATAAATTATAAAAATACAAATATAGAAAATATCGTTTAACCAAACCAGGCACTTCATCAACCGTATTAACCAAACTAGGCACTTCATTAGATTAGACGAAAAGGATTTTTTTTAAATTTTAAAAGTATATAGATTTCACCGATTCATTAGCAGTAACACGGACGAAATGTTAGATATGTCATCGTGTTATATTGTCAATTTTTCGCAATTACTGCCTTCTATCTAGACATTGACAAACCAGAATTGTAAAAGGAGTAGAGGGTTTTCCCAGCTCACAAGGAGTTTTAGTGGGTATGCCAACCCTTCAGGTCGGTGAGCCCCACATACCTGGAGCACTTTGGGGCACCCTTACGGTGACGCAGACTGCTCCAGAAATCCATAAAGCGGATTTCTCCCTGTATAAAAAAAAAAAAAAAAAAAAAAAATTACTGCCTTTGTTAATATGCATGAATATATTTTAAGGGGTTACATATACCTGAGCCCTGCAAAAAAAAGTATACATAAAAAATAACCGGTCAAGTGCAAGTTGAACTGGCGCAATTAGTGTTCCGTACGTTGATTACTTTTAAAATAAAAGATTTTGTTACGGAAGTATAAAATGATCAGTGACTTCACAAAAACATCCCAAATGAGTTTTCAACAAAGTTTTTTCCGATCTTTAGTGAAAATTGATGACGTTGAAATTTTTGTTTTTTATGTACCAGATAAATTATTAAAGTTAATGCACTCGTGATAATTTTCGTTCAATCTACACCCTGTAGAGAATATTTCAGAATTTTTTCAAAATTTTTTGATAAATACTCTTTGATATAAGGGAAGGACAGCGATTTTTCGAACTTTTTTTAAAATAATACAAAGAGAATTGTGCGCAAGTATTACATAATATATTTTTTTGAACTCGTCCTTTTACAAGCTTTCATTTAACTCGATGACCTGGTAAACATTTTTTTTTTTTCATTTCCGATTTCAGCCCCTAACACTAACCCCTTAAGTCAAAATTTAACTTTCAAAACTACACAGCTCTGATAACGCCATGAATTCCTATATTAGTGCCAAATTTCAACTTTTTATATCAAATAGTTTCGGAGAAAATCGGTTGTGATAGACGGACAGACAGACACCGAAGTGATCTTATAAGTGTTCCGTACGGAACACTAAAAATATTTTAGAGGTTATTAAGTGAATAAGACAAACAAATGGCGATTATATATTTTTATTGTGCTTTAAATTATAAGAAAAAAAATTTCTTTAAATACACGTATGTTTTAAATGGGACCACTGATGAAAACTATGTTGTCTCCTTGTCTGCTGGATAACTTAAAACAAAAAATAATCTAATGGCAAAAATAAAAACTAATTTTATAAAATAATCTAATAGGAAAAAATTGTCGAAGGGTGTTCCGTACGGTACACTTATAAGATCACTTCGGTGTCTGTCCATCTCACACCGATTTTCTTCGAAACTATTTGACATAGAAAGTTGAAGTTTGGCACTAATATAGGAATTGATAGCCCCATCAGAGCCGTGAGGTTTTGAAAATTAAATTTTGACTTAAAGGGTTAGTTTTGAGGGGAGAAATCGGAAATGAAAAAAAATTAATTTACTAGGCCATCGAGTCAAATGAAAACAAGGGTTTAAAAATATTTTGCGCACATTTTTCTTTGTATTATTTTTGAAAAAAATTACGGTGTTTCAAACTTTAGTATGCAATTTTAGACCAAAAAATTTATGTTTAATTATTTATAAAAAATTGTCTATCAGAATTAAAAAAACCTCTCGACATTTTGTAGAAAAATTAATTATTAAAATTTTTAAAAAAAGTTCTAAAATATTAAAAATTTTCTGAGTAATATTGCAGACAGTGTCTAAAAACAGGTAGCGGTCCCAATCCAGCACCAGGTCACATTTAATGCTATAACTTTGTAATAGAATGGAATTTTCTTAATTTTTTTTTTAATAATTCTTAGAAGTATAGAGAAAAAAAATCGAATTTTTGAAAATTCGAGGCGTATGTAACCCTTAAATATGCTAATTTTATATCGTATTCTAGGAGTTGTTAACATATGAAGTTATTTATAATATTCGCAGTAACTTTGGCTTTTCTTGTACTTCCTATCTTATTTAAAGATTTATTTTCAAGATTGATCAGGCTCTCTTTTACGTGAAACATTTTTTAACGACCTATGAAACAACTCTAAAATAATGTAATATTTTTTATGTCTTTAGAACAATTAAATGTTCCAAAATGTTCAGTATTAAATATATATAGTATATATATATATATATATATATATATATATATATATATATATATATATATATATATATATATATATACATATATATATATATATATATATATATATATATATATATATATATATATATATATATATATATACTATAAATATGAGCAAAAAATGGACTCAAATGATTTTGCTTCATTTAACACCGATCCTTGAATTCAATCATCAGAATGCTGATTTTCTACTCTTTCCAATAATACCAAAAATATTTGGATTTCCAAAACGTTTAACTGATTAAAACGGTTTTCCTCAATAGAACCCTTTATGCTCGTTCAGCAGCGTACTCGTTGCTCGCTATTCATCTCTATAAAAACACATTCCAACGGTTTTCCTCAATAGAACCGTTTTTGCTCGTTCAGCAACGTACTCGTTGCACGCTATTCATCTCTATAAAAACACATGCAACTGGATTTTCCTACCACTCCTTTGTAGGAACTTGAACCGTCAACATCTTTGCTATTGCAAGACGGGCATAACCAACGTGTTGCAGTTGGACAACTGCACCTGAGCCAGGCAGCTGTCTCCAGAGTCTACAGACGTTACCAAGAGACTGGCGCCTTTACATGGAGAGCAGAATCAGGAAGAAGAAGGTGTACCTCAGAGCGAGACGACCGCTTCATTCTCAACATAATTCTAAGAAATCGTCACTTGACCGGCGTTGAGGTCCAGTAGGTGCTCCCACAAGTTCTTGGTCGGGCTCTCAGTCATTAGACTTAAAGAAGCTAACCAAATTCCAAAGAGACCAGCTAACGGGCCCAAATTGACAACAGCTCATCGACAAGCGCGACTTAGATTTGCCCGAGAACATGTCGACTAGACCTTAAAACAATGGCGCCCCGTTTTATTTTCCGAGTCCTGAATGTACTGACATGGCAATAATGGAAGAAGACGGGTCTATAGGAGGCCTAGGGAGCGCTATGCGCAGTGGTGCATTATTGAAACGGTCGCTTACGGAGGAGGTTCTGTCATGGTGTGAAGAGATTTGGTTTTCGTGACTGATGAGACTCGTAGCGGTGGATTAACTGCTCACCGGTACATCGAGGAGTTCCTGCAGGAACACATCGTTTGCTACGTTGGATTTGTTGCGAGGCCACATGCTGCTGCATCGGTGCAGCAATACCTGGCGGAAGTGGGACTATCCCCATTAGACTGGTCTGCACGGAGTCCTGACTTCAATCCAATCGAGCGCATGTGGGATGAGCTCAAAAGAAGGGTTCGAGATAGAAATCCAGTTCCTGCATCGCTGAAGGACTTAAGAATAGGGAAGAACCCCACAGATAGTAGTTAAAAAGCTCACCCGCTCCATGAAAGACCAGCTGAAAGCAGTAATAAGGGCTTGGGGGAGGGGGGTATACAAAATATTAATTTTGGTTTTTATCAATAAATTTAATTCGTAAGCTTAAAATTTGTTTAATTTTTCCTTTCCCTAACCCGTATTTTCAATCCTAGTTCTCCTTGTTTCCTCTTTCAATCATTTCAATCATAAAAAGCATGAGGTATGCTATGGAATTTGGTATCATTAGAAAAAGAATAGAATGGGCTTTCAAATGATACTAAAATCCATAAAAATATATGAACACCAAATTCTAGGATCCATGTTAAATGAAGCCAAATAGTTTGAGTCGATTTTTTTGCTCACCAGTGTACATTAGTTAGGAAGTATTATGGGAAATATTTATAGACACTAGTAGGAAATTTAAAAGTAAGGTTTAAAAAGAATCAACAGGATTTTTTTACATAAGGTGAAATTATAGATCCTGGAGAATCCTAAAATATTATGTAAAAATTCGTAAAAATAATGATGACGCATCAGAGAAGCATGGGAAGGCCGTTCAAAATACCAGTCGGTGAGGCATATCGGCAAATATAAATAGATTTCTATAAAAGAACATTATTTTAGGGCTAAATTGAAATGTAAACTAGCCCTTTGTGTAAGCAACACTAAATATGCAATTTTAGATTAGTTTTCGCTCTATCGCATGGCATTTCGGTAATGATCGGTGTCTCATGATTAGTAGCGTTATTTGTTGAGTTTTATACATTTTTTTTATGGGTCTAGCACACGTGCTACAGGGAAGTCCCTAAAGCGCTACAGGAGCGACACGTGTGCGGAGAAAGCGATTCACGTTGTTCTTGAATCGCTGTAGATTGTACTCGGTGGGAAACACAGTCCTGGGCAAATTATTCCAAAGGGATGATGTTCTCCATATAAAAGATTGCTTGAAAAGCTTTGTACGAGGAGTAACAAGCTGAACCTCATACGGATGTGAAGAACTAGCGCGACCTGCACTTCTAACATGCACCGCTCTGGGAGGAATTAAGCGGGCCACATCCTTCGAACACTTTCCATGAAAGTAGGCTCAAGTCGCCAACCGTTCTTCGATGTTCCAGCGAATCAAGGCCGACGATCAGTTCCGGGTCTCCAATCAGACGAACAGCTCTTCTCTGAATAGAATCCAACAAATGCAGTGTATGTTTGGGAGCGGAGCTCCAAACTTGGGAGCAGTATTCCACGGTTTGTCGAATTTGAGGTTTGTAAAGAATTAACAGTTGTTGTGGAGTGTAAAGCTTTCTGGCTCGAAATAATATTCCCAACTTTTGAGAAGCTCTCCTTGCTATGCCTGCAACATGTTCATGCCAGGACATATTTGCTCCCAAATTAACGCCCAACAAATTGAGTGACGATGTTAGAGGAATGGAGTGCCCCGACATAACTATGTCGGGTTCAGCAACGTTAACTTTTTTAGAAAAAACTGCCGCCTGGGTTTTTGTAGCGTTAAATTCCACTTGGTTACTGTCACCCCCAAGATAGAATTTCTTCCAGGTCTTTGTTAAGTTGAATGGCTTCCTGCTGTCTGCGGATATTCGTCTGAGTAGCCGATGTCCGAGCGTTCAAAGTGAATGAAGAGATAAGTGTACTGTCATCTGCAAAGCTGTAGGTTGGATTCTCGGTCTTTTCCAGCAGATCGTTAATGTAAATGAGAAAGAGAGTAGGAGACAATATGGAGCCTTGGGGTACACCGGCGTTGATAGTGAAGGTGTTAGAAAGAAATCCGTCGACTGCCACTCATAAAGAACGCTCTCTGAGGAAACATGAGAGCTACAAACAGAACTTTTCCGACATACCATAAGAACGTAGCTTAGCCAACAGCCCATCGTGCCAAACACGGTCGAATGCCTTGGATATGTCAAGAGCAACCGCTCGAGATTCTCCAGAGTGTTCAATTGCATTGTTCCAAACATGTGTTACATAAGTCAGAAGATCTCCTGTTGATCTATTTTTACGAAAGCCATATTGGTGATCGCTAATAATGTTGAATAATTCAAGATATTTTAGAAGATGCTGATTGATAGCCTTTTCCATGACTTTCGATAGCGATTGGTCGCTAGTTATTTGGCAAGGTCTTCTTGCCTTTTTTAGGTATCGGCTGAACTGTAGCACATTTCCAGCAGGAAGGAAATATTCCCTTTCTATAGGATAGGTTGAAAAGTCTACATAAAACTGATGTTAGCTCCATCGCACAGATTTTAAGAACTATGGCAGGTATTCCGTCAGCGCCAGAAGCCTTTTTGGTGTCTAGCTTCATCAGAATACGCTTTATGATACGCTGTCTGAAGACAACATCGGGCATCCTTGACTGCACTATGGGAATAATAGGTGGTGTTTTTCCTTGGAAATCGACAGTAGAATGTGAAGCAAAGAGTTCAGCCAACAAGTTCGCTTTCTCAAGAGGTGTCATTGCAATAGAATTATCTGGCCGTGTGAGTGGTGGTATGGTGGATTTGGTGAAATTTTGACTAACTGCCTTAGCGACCGACCAAAAGGACCTTGAATTGCCGGAACAGGCGAGAAGTTTGTTTCTAGTCCGTTGATTGTGTACCTCCTTGGTTTCGTCGATAATTTCTTTGCAACTGTTCCTGGCACGAACAAATGTGTTACGATTTATGGTGTTAGGATTTTCGCGCCATTATCGGTATGCAAGATGTTTAGAAGCAACAGCTTCTTTGCATTTTCGGTCAAACCAAGGCCTGCCGTTGGAAGGGCATTTCTTCGAAAAAGGGATGTAAGCCTCCATACTGGCCAAAATAACATCGGAAACCTCCCTGGCGCAGTCAGATGGGTCGTCGGTGGTTAAAAAGAGATCAAGAAGACTGGCAAACTCTCCGTCTCGATCAGGGATCCGTGTTGGTTCGTCAATAAGCTGAGTTAAGCCACAACTGATTGAAAATGATTCGGCGTCACGACCTTGTTAGTCGGTAGTATTTGAATATTTAAGCCAGTTGATGTTGTGGACATTAAAGTCGGCCAGGATGGCAATTTCGGCATTTGGATAGTTAATTTGTAAATGATCGATGGTGTCTGCAAGGGAAGCGAAAAGTGTTCTAAAATTAGTATCACTTGGTGGTGAATAGAGGATACAGATGAACCTTGTGGTTGGTTAAGTCGTTATTTTTAACCACATAACATCAAAGTTTGGGAGCTCCAGAGCCTCTTCTCGTTGGCAAGAGAGGTCGCTTCTGACATAAAGACAGATTCCAAAGTTACGCCTAAATCGAGAATAGAAGTCGTGCCCAGGATAAAGATAGTTTACTGTGCTGGTCGATGAACTGACCTTAGTTTCACAGAGAGCGAGTACATGAGGTTTATTTGATTGCAGGTATATATTTATGTTCGTGTTTAAACCTCGTATGTTGCAAAAATCCACTTTGAAATTCTGATCTCTGCATGTCGACGCCCCTAAACCAGCCCCCACCCGGAGATCCGAACGGGGGGCTATTTTACCTCCGGATTTTTGTGTATCCAGGTGCCTCATCATGCTATTTGGTCCCACCGTCCGGGACATCGGCACAGCCACGAAACGTTAAGCAACTTTTTTATACATGGATAAGGGATTCGCGTTAGTTTCTGTTATAATTTTATACTAACAGGTATAAGGATGGATCGAAACGGTAGTAGATTGATACGCAAAGGAGAAAGTAAAGGATAAGAGAAAGCGACATCTTCCTCCAAATTACTATCAAATAGAAGAAGATACGATAACCCGAATCGCAGTAATAAACCGTCTCTCCCTATATTTTTTTTTTATCTTCTTCTTTATAAAACAAGACGTGTCCTGAAGCTAGGGTAATGGGTCTCCTCATTTCCTTTTAGAAACTGCATACCTATAGTATCTCATTTGAGTTTATTACACTCATATACCAATTCAGCTAATCTCTCCTCACATTCTATTTTCTAATTTATTTTTTATTAATAATGTAATAGACCTAAACCTAGTAGTTTTTCTAATATTTTAATTAAAAAAAAATACTAGTCTTCAGTTTTGTAAAAAATTGCCAGTAGCGCCATTGTTTCTGAAGGTGGAATACTCATAATTGGTACGAGAGTTTTATAGAGATGAAAAAAAAGATATATGTAAAGAAATTTAAACTAGATGCTACAGGGTGTTCAAAATAAATTTATACATTTCGACTATTTTAAATTGAAAAAACTCAAATTTTTTATATCGCACACAGTGTATATTATTATTTTTTTTGATAGATTTTACAAAACCCTCAAACTTTTATTAAGTATGTCATATACCTATTTCTAATAGTTTTCGATTTATTTTGAATTTTTCAATTTTACCCTTGTTTTTTAATATACTTACTTAACATCATAGTTGCCAAGACAAAGTAAAAATGTAGGCATTGTCAAATTTTGACATGTCTGTTAAGCAAGTAAAAATACTTTAATTTGTTGTAGTAACTGACGTATAAAGATAATAGTTATTGATTTTCCTAAAAATGAATTAATTGATATGGTTTATATACTGGCCAGGCGGGAAAAAATTGTCTTTTGGCAGTAAGGCTTTACGGAGCGAAGTACCCTACTAGACGTATACCATCTAGAAAATCTTTTCAGTGCTTAATGGAACGATTTCATGGTAGTGGTAGCGTTGAGTATACGAAATGGAAAGTAGTAAACCAGAATGCTACCAATGAGGAAAAAGAAATGGAGATTCTACTTCATATTGAAGATAATCCCCAGGTTAGCAGCCGTCAACTAGCTGACTTATCTGACACGATCCAATCTACGGCTAATTGCACCTCGAGAAAATACAAATATCATCTCTTTCATATGGACCTACACCAAGAACTGTGAACCGTGATTTTGAACGAGTAACCTTTTGTACCACCATGAATGGAGCAATAGAGGCCGATCCAAATTTTTATCCAAAATAATGTTTTCTGATGAAGCTACTTTTTGCAGTGATGGGGCAGTTAACAGCCATAACATGCATTATTATTAGTTACAGTTAATCCGTTTTGGGCCCAGGAAGTTCAAAACCAAAACCATTGGTAGCTTAATGTATGATGTTGAATATTAAATTTTCGAATTATTGGTCCATATTTTTTCCGCGAACCACTTAACGGGTTCAAGTGTTTCTCTTTAATAATAATTAAACAGAAACGATCGTTACTCACAAAAATGAATCGTTAGGGATGGATTCATTCAGTGGCCCCCTCGATCATGTGACTTAACACCTTTAGACTTCTTTTTGTGGGGGTACATTAAAGATCGTGTTTATGTAAATCCCCCTACAACACCAGTAGATATGGAAAATAGAATACGGAATGCTTGCAGGACAATAACGCCCTTTATGCTAAGAAAAGTGAAGGAAACTATAGTAAAACGACTAAACATGTGTATTCAAGTAGGAGGGCATATTTTTGAACATTTATTACGTCATTAATCATTAGATAAGTTAAACCATATTAAAATTATTATTAACTACTTGTTTATGTTTTCACAATAGCGTAAGTGTATTAAAAACAAGGGTAAAAATTGAAAAATTCAAAATAAATCGAAAACTATTAGAAATAGGTATATGATATACTTGGTATAAAGTTGGAGGGTTTTGTAAAAATCTATTAAAAAAAAAATAATAATATACAGGGTGTGCCATTTAAAAAATTTGAGATTTTTCAATTTAAAATAGTCGAAATGTATAAATTTATTTTGAACATCTTGTAGCATCTAACTCAAATTTCTTTACATATATCTTTTTTTTTCATCTCTATAGAACGCTCGTACCAATTATGAGTATTCTATCGTCAGAAACGATGGCGCTACTGATATTTTTTTACAAAACTGAAAACTAGTATTTTTTTAAAAAAATTGAAATATTAGAAAAACTACTAGGTTTAGGTATCTAACATTATTAATAAAAAAGTGATAACATTTTAAGCAGAATTTAAAAATAAATTAGAAAATAGGATGTTCCATTTAAAAAACATATGTTATATCGGCCACACTTTTTTTGAAGTACCCTGTATATCCAAAAATAATTTTAAACTAGGTACCTTAACATTCCCTAAAACTATTGTATTTAACATTTTTTCGTCATTCCCGAAACAAATGAGATAATGAACTTTACTCTATCCTTGACTCACCCTGTACAAATATATAGTTATTAACAGTCTGATATCTTCCATTATTTCTTAACATCCTCTGCTTGGGAACCTATCGGACCACTGTCTCCATTAGGGAAATAGAAGGGGCTTGAGACTAGGGGCTTTTACAATATATGTTTGCTGACATGACATGAAATACATGGTCTGTCCAGAAAATAATGTTAAGAAGTCAATTAATTAGTGACCAGATCGGTATAATACATTAAAATTCTTCAAAATAGTCTCCTTCGGCGTCCATACATTTTTGCCAGCGCGATTTTCAAGCTGCGAAGCCGTCCTGGAAAGTCTGATCAGGAATAAAGCCGTTGTACAAGGTGCTTTCACGTCAACTGTTTTGAAATGATGTCCTTTCAGGGGGATTTCAAGCGGAAAAACAAAAAGAAGTCTGGAGGAGCTACGTCGGAACTGTAGGCTGGCTGGGGCAGCGTTGCTACGTTAGATCTGGCCAGGTAGCTGGTCACGACGAAGGCAGTGTAGGCTGGCGCGTTGTCATGGTGAAGTTTCCAATCGCTGCTAATGTCTGGCCTGACGCGCCGGATTCTTATTCTCAGTTTCTTGAGCACTTCCACGTAAAATTTAGAGTTGATAGTTGTACCGGGAGGTACAGACTTGTACAAGAGACGAAACAGAGGTTCACGAAATCGCCCGTCCTTACTCTCCGAGAGCTTGGAGACAACTGAGCAATCACTCGCTCGGTAGCTGACTTCCCCACCCCTGATCCCCTGCGGGTAGAACGCACTACGACGTACAGTCGCTTCACAATAAAATCGGTGATATTACTTTCCGGGCAGACCCTGTATATTTGGCCCTAATTTAGTAAATGATAAAGGGCAGGTAGGCATTATTAGGTTTTTGATAGGTTTAGGTTTTATGACATGATTGGTTTGGAAATAGAAAAGAAGCCATCCCTAATAAAATTAACAATCATAGTACAACCTACCTTAGTAAAATGTGTTTTATTTAAAATTTTACACTTCTGTAATGTGTGAATTCCTTTTATTTTATTTACTAAATATTAAATTTTGTGTTTTTTCTTCAGAGAACACTAAAAGATCGCCAAAAAAGAAATGTGATAAATATTACAGAAAAATGCACAGTTCCATCAGGACTAAGAAATGGACAGAGTAATCATATATCACAAACTAATAAAAGCAAGGATGTTATTACAGGCCAGTCAGAAAACAAACATACCTATGAAGGAATGAATGAAATAAATTCAGAAAACCACAAACGTTCTTCAAATATTTCAAACAAAAATTACCATACATCCAAGAAAGAAAACTTGCAACAAAATTTGGAAAAATATAGGACATCTCAGTCAAGTAACGAAATTAACACCACGAACCTTCCCCTATTATTACCCTCTGAACCTAACTCTTCTACTGGACCTAATGCGGCTAATGACAAGATAAATAAAAATAGAAAAGCCATCACTGGGAAATCAAAAAGTGGATCTGCCAAAGATAATCTAAAAGAAAATAATAATATCAACCAGTCGAAACAAAGTAACTTGGCTAGAAATTATTTCTCAGAAGATATTCACAGAAGTAATATAAATGCATCTAAAAAGCGTAGACTTTTTAACCCAGATAATTTGGATTATTTAAATAACATTAATTTAGATGGTTAATCAGTGGCGTATTCAGCTGGGGAATAACAACCTCCTCTCGAGATAAAGTAGTATGCCAATATCAACATAATTTGAGAAAAAATGACTGCTAGAGCAATTTTCAACTAATAAAAATGATTTATAATGAAGTGTTGTTATTCTTGGTATTCAGTAATATCCGGTTGATATACCTTTTGCTAAATATTTGCGTTCTTTGTTTAAAAATGTTAAATATTTTATATTTTGTAGGTAACTAAGGCATTTCTGTAAGATTTTCACCCGAAATCTTCGAATAATATTAAATGAAAGTAAATATAAAGATTTCATGAATTTTTTTATCAATCTTCCTACATTTAACTACTATTAGATCACCCGAGGAGCATCCAAGTGTGTCGGTAGATTTACTGAACATTCTAGTTTTCTATTGTCTAGTTTTAATTCCTCAACGTGTTTAAACGCAAATTGATGTCATTTACCGTGAATGGTTTTAGCCTCCTCCAAAATTCCGACACGATGACTGTAATCGGGTAATTGCTATAAAGCAGCTACCCATTTTTTTTCTTTTCAACGATATGAAAAAGTCGATTGCCGCAACTAATAAAATATTTCCGCTGTATAGCATTTACACTTCACCGAATACACCCAATATCACTAGTTCATTATTCTCCGGTCTTGTCCATTTCTCTGAAATTCAGGGAAAAGGTGTGACTTCAAAGACTGGTTGAACATAGAGAAAGGATGGGATAGAGAACACATTTACCTAGTTCGAAAGGTAGCAAGGAGGAACACGCGAAGTGCTGCCATCTTTAATCAGTTAAAAAAGGGCAATTTTAAAATCATAACTTTAAATTAGCGAGTTTGAAGTGGTGCCATCGTATTAAGGAACGATGGCGCTGGTACTAGGTAGTTGTTGCCAATAGTTGTAAAATATCCTAAAATTTTGCAAAGTAAGAATGGATGATTGTTTAGTTTTAATAATTAATTATAAAGTTAAGAAAATTTCATATCATTTTAAAGAGAACTTTTGTTATTATTACGAGGTATTTAAAAATTATTTGTTTCATGGTATATATATATATATATATATATATATATATATATATATATATATATATATATATATATATATATATATATATTAGTGAGCAAAAAAATCGACTCAAACTACTTGGCTTCATTTAACAGGAATCCTAGAATTTAGTGTTCATATATTTTTACGAATTTTAGTATCATATCTATTCTCTTTCTAATGATACCAACTGCCATAGCATACCTCATGCTTGTTACTGATTAATGTGATTGCAAGGGAAAACAAGAAAAACGGGTAAGGGAAAGAAAAAATTAATCAAAATTCAAGTTTAACAATTAAATTTATTGATAAAAACCAAAATCAATATTTTCTGTTACCCCCTAGCCCTTATTACTGCCTCCAGCAGGTTTTTCATGGAACGGGTGAGGTTTTTCACCACTGCCTGTGGGATTCTTCCCCACTCTTCCGCCATCGCAACCTTTCAGTCCTTCAGCGATGCAGGGGCTTGATTTCTGGCTCGAACCCTTGTTTTGAGCTCATTCCACATGTGCTCAATTGGATCGAGGTTTTTCTGCCAAGTACTGCCGCACCGATGTAGCAGCATGTGGCATCACATTATCGTGCATTAGCACGAAGCTATCGCCAACAAACCCAGCGTAAAAACGACGTGTTCCAGCAGGATCTCCTCGATGTACCGTGAACAGTTAATCCGCCACTACAGTCTGATCAGTCACGAAAACCAAATCTGTTTTCGCATCCAGTGAGATGCCTCTCCACACCATAACAGAACCTCCTCTGTAGGCGACCGTCGGCAATGCAGGACTGAACATAGCGCTCCCCAGGCCTCCTATAGACTCGTCTTCTTCCATCATGGTTATGTAGGCACATTCTGGACTCGTCGGAGAATAAAACGAAGCGTCATTGCTTTAAGGTCTGTTGACATGTTCTCAGGCAAATCGGAGTTAGGTTAGCTTCTTTAAGTCTTCTTCTGACTGTCCAACGACTGACAATTCCGACCATGAACTTGTCGGAGCTCCTGCTGGACTTCAACGCCGGTTAAGCGACGATTTTTTAGAGTTGCGTTGACAATGAAGCAGTCATCTCGCTCCTAGCTACACCTTCTTCTTCCTGATCCTGGCGTCCGTGTAAAGGCGCCAGTCTCTTGGTAATGGCTGTAGGCTCTGGAGACAGCTGACTGGCTCAGGTGTAGTTGCGCAGCGACTACACGTTGGCTACGTTCTTCTTGCAATGGGGCAATGACATGTGCCATTTCTTCCGGAGTGGCATCCATTTTCCGGTGATGTAATTAGTGAGTAGGTATAGCAGAGATATTAACGGTTCAAGTTCTGATAAAGAAATGATAGGAAAATACCGTTACATGTGTTTTTATAGGAATGAACAGCAGGCAACGAGTACGTTGCTGAGCAAACAAAAACGGTTCTATTGAGTAAAACCGTTGAAATGTTGAATGCCAATACCCGGCAGTCAGCTAGCGAGGTGCTTGCGAATGGGTTTCTTGACCAAAGCGTTTCGTTCATTGAGTTTTTGAAGGTTCGTTGAATCATGAATGTATTATTTTTAATTCTGTGTCAGATTCAAGACAACGCTTGGTCCTGTGCTGTAGCTCACACACGTGAAAAACTGAAGCAAATTCGTTGGGCCCCGCTGGAACACCCTTGTTACAGCCTTGCTCTATCGCTCTGAGATTTTTATTTCTTTAGGGCACTGAAACAAGCTCTAGGGGGCTAACGATTCGCTGACGACGATGAAGTGGGCCCTTCGTTCGCATTTGGCTCCTGATACAACCTTAATAATTCCTTAGTCTATGATCCAGTGTTTGACACTGGGCGGTGATGAGATAGTCGAAACATAAAAACAATCCTTTCCCCTATTAAAGTTGATATTTTGAGAAAAGTTTGATCATTGGTCCATTAATAAGCTCTTTTCCGTCCCCATCTTCATGAGCAATATTGTAAAAAATACTTTCACAATGTAAGAAGGTTTTAAGTGCTTCAGACAAGCAATGATAATCCCTCTTAAAGGTAAAATTTTGTGTATGGAATACACGCATTAAAAATGTTCGCAAATAGGATACTTCCTTAAAATGAGCAAAAAATAAAATAATCGTCATTTAACCCTCTTATTTTTTTTTTAAATTAATAAAGAGTCTAGGTACAACTTTACATCCGTAAAAATAAAAACCAGTCGTTTTTTTCCTTGGAAGTAAGACTACGATAAATCACTTCTATGTGAACGCTTTCTCTACGTAAAAATTCTAGGTGCCTATTTTTACTATCCCAGAGCCCGCAGCATCAGCTTCGCCAGGATACAATAATTCCGAGATAAAGATACAGTTTTCAACATCCATGAAGCCTGCATTTATGGCCATCAAAAGTTGTAAATATATCAGTTTAAGATGAATTGGTTATCATTTTCAGGCATACACCTAATTCATGAACTTAGTGTGTTTATTGAAAATATCTGGGGGCACGGCAGTGCTCCCGCCGAGTCGAGCAGAAAGCACAGCCGTACCATCCTTTTCTCCAAGCCACTCACGGCACTTTCGACCCCCCTGTAACTTCATTGTGGATAAAGCTAGAAGCCTGAATTTTCAGTGACCAAGAGGACATACTATACTAGCTATATTCCTAAATTACCTACTATTTATACCTTATAGTTTACGAACTATCGCCAGTCGAAGTTCTTTAATTTTGTCACTGACACACTCACCGATCATCAAAATTCTAAGGTACTTCTAGCAGACACACAAACTTCAAATTTTGAATTTAGTTAGTGTTTAGCCTATAAAGGAAGGAAAAACTGAAACATCCCGAAATTTCAGTCCCTTTCTAAACCGTACAGTCACTTAAGCCAAAAAAGGGGGTCAACCTCGGAATGAGAGATAAGCTGTAAACTTGTATAAACCTTTATTTTGGCATTCTAAAAGTTGTCTCAAAAGTCTCATAAAATCTCGTGTCCGCGTCTTCAGATATTCGAGGTCAAAGGTCACAAAAATCGGTTTTTCGCAAATATCTCGCTTCCTATGGTTTCAATGATATCTGTATCTATTATGAAAATTGTCTACAAATTTTGTTTTAAATATTTTTTTATACGCTTAACCGTTTTTGAGATAGAGCGCGGAAAGCGCGCAGCGCTCAGCCATACATAGCATAATGCAAGGTCAACCGTGAGTCCCGGTAAATAATACGTCGTATAAAGTTAATTAATCACTAAAAAACCATAATTAAAAACAATTTGTTTTATTTATTAATTAATATATTTACTAATATTTTTCATTTATCAAATATATTCGTTTAATAATACTTACCTACTTCGTGTAATTAAAAAATTGTTAAGTGAAATACGTTAAGTATATTTTAATTATAAAAAAGTATGAAAATTATGCTTCCATGACAGCAGAGCTAGAAGAGAATATAGTTATTAAAATAGGAGCAAAAGTCATGTTAAGACGAAATATTGACGTAAGTCTTGGCTTAGTCAACGATTCTATCGGTATAGTACAAAGGAGTAAAGGTTGATCCTGAAAATACAAATAAAATAAAAAAAATACATATTAAATTTAATAATGAACATCTTTACGAGCTTGGTCCAGTCAAAACTAAATTTAAAATTATTAATAGAGCTTATGTTCATCGCGAACATAGACAAAAGTCAGGGGCCAAGTCTAAACAGTGCACTGATGGCCATCGGTTCTTCAGTGTTCACATGCGGTCAAGCATACGTGGCACTTTCGAGAGTGACAAGTCTGGGCGGATTACATCTAATTAATGTCGACTTCGGTAGTATCAAAGCTCAGGAGTCCACAATCGTTGAATATAATCGACTTAGAAGCACTTATCGTCCAGACTTGTCAAAAATTGTTACATCATAGCCTTTGAGAAAAACCAATAGAGACAGGGAGTGGGCTTTCAGAAAATCCATAGCTGACATACAATAAATATTACCCGAGAAGAAAAAAAAAGAGGACTACCTACAAAAAGAAATGAAATCCCATCAAAAACATAAAATGTAAAAAAATGCCCAGTCTCGCAACGCAGTCCTTCCACCACAAAAAGTTGTGAGATCTCATGTAAAACCAAGTCAGTTATTTTAGTTAGTATCTATGAAAGCACCTGTTCAACAACTTTGTCATAAATTGTTTTCTAATTAGTTACCTACCAACATTTATAGTGACCGTATCAATATTAGACATCTTTACTTCTATAATAAATATAATGACTTGGCAATCGCACGGCAACATAATCACATAAGAATAATCTACTATTTCGATTGCTAAGTAAGCCTAAACAGTGCACTTAAGAATAAAGTATTTTAAATAATAGATTATTCTTATGCCGTTGCCGTTGCCAAGTCATTATATTTGTTATAGAAGTAAAGATGTCTAATATTGATACGGTCACTAAAAATGTTGGTAGGTAACTAATTAGATAACAATTTATGACAAAGTTGTTGAACAGGTGCTTCCATAGACACTAACTAAAATAACTGACTTGGTTTTACATGAGATCTCACAACTTTTTGTGGTGGAAGAACTGCGTGGCGAGACTTGCCATTTTTTTACATTTTATGTTTTTGATGGGATAGAATATTACAAATTAAATGAGAAAATAATAATTAATGACATTTTTATTTAATAGGAAAAAAGTCGTCAAAGTAATTTACTCAGTACTTCTATCGCCAACACGCAGTTCTAAAATAAGTACCAAATTTGGGTGTTGTACACTAAAAAATAGTTCCGATAAAACCTGAAATAATAAAAAAATAAATTAATTTTCAAATTCTTCTGCACCCAGAACCATAGATACAATTTATAAGAAGCAACCCCTCTAATCCCTACCGATACTCTTTTAATCGCTTATAGGTGTAACTAACTATCTATAGTTATGCTTAAATTTTGTTTATTATTTTAACCAGAAAAAAATAATAATAAAATGATTTACCAGAAATTAACTTGCTCTTATAAAATAAATATTAAACTAGATTTGCTTACACGAAAGGATAACTTAATCCAAGGACAACAATTCAAATTTTAAATAAAAGGCAATTTAGGGAAATATTACAAAAATAATTGGGTTGAGAAAGGGCTTCAGATATATTTAAAATTGAAATCAAATATTTTCCTCTACACAGTATTTCTGTGAAAATAAAAAATATTGAAAAAATAACGCAATTTTCACATATCTCAACCCTAACAATACGATATCTAGAAAACAATTCTTCTCCCCACCTTCAAAGACCTCTTATATTTATTAACCCTAAATAATCGAAAAAAAATATTAAATAAAAATAAAATTTTCAGATATAACATGACGTGTACTACCCTCCCCTACTCCTTTAACCCTTACAATTTTATCTAATAATAATTTTGCTCGAAATATCACCATTATCTGAACCAAATATCAACAAAGAAATTTCATAATGTTACTAAAAAGAAAACAAAAACTATAGGATTCATTTATACCTCAAGTATTACATGTGTACAAAAAATCGCATTTCGTTTGAGAAATATCGTGCTAACAGACAGACAGGCCGATAGAAATGGGGAATTATGTTCTTGTGGTTACCCTGGTTACTGCCCCAGTTTGCTATTAATAATAGCTTCGCTATCACTAATACCACCTTCAAACATCATCCAAGACGACTTTCCACGTGGGTGTCACAGGACTGGCGCTACAAAAATCAGATTGATTATATCCTGATTAGCTCTAGGTGCAGGTCATCTATATTGAATGTAAAGTACCGCCCAGGCGCGGTATGTAGTTCACGCCACAAGTTATTAAAAGCTCATACGAGAATACAACTAGATATCCCTAAAAAAACAACAACAAACAAGAAAATTACAGTGTCAGACAGTACTCTTTTTCCAACCAATAATCAACTATAACATTCCGGAGTCCCAGAAGATCCAGACAAAACGTACACAGATATTAAGAAGTGGATAACAAATGTTGCTATACAAAGCTCAGCGAAAATATAAAAACACCCTCAAAAACATTGGATGACCGACGATACCCTAAAGCTTATAGAAACAAGAAGAAATATGATTTTAACAAACAACACATTGGATCGTCAGGAGAAAATCAGATCAATCAATAAAGAAATCAAGGTGGCTTATAAAAAAGACAAAAACGCATACTTGAATAATATATGTGAGGAGCTAGAATAACATACTACCACCAATCGACCACAAGAACTTTATGAAAAAGTAAAATACCTCTCGAAAGAATTCAAACCTAAAATACAAATAATTAGAGATAAGGAATGTAGAACAGTCACTGACATACCAGGAACCATTCATGTTTGGAAGGATATGAAAAAGTAAAATACCTCTCGAAAGAATTCAAACCTAAAATACAAATAATTAGAGATAAGGAAGGTAGAACAGTCACTGACATACCAGGAACCATTCATGTTTGGAAGGATTACTGTAAGAAACTTGTTCCTCAACTCGTGGGCGACTGCATTGTCGACAACGAAACCGCAGAAGAACAAGAGCCATGTATTCTTAAATCTGATGTCAGGAAAGCTATTCAAAGGTTAAAGAACAGAAAAGCAGCAGGTACTAACCGGAAATAATAAAGATGATGGAAGAAACCGCTGTGACTATGCTACATCAACTGTGTAATGTGGTACGAGAGACTGGAAGATGACTGAAAGATTGGTGTGAAGTTACATTTATACCCTTGCATAAGAAAGGATCCCCTTTGTATTGCAGGAACTATAGAACAATCGCTCTGGTATCACACGCTGCTAAGGTGTTTCTCTGGATCCTAAATGAAAGACTCAAATATCTACCGAACAAACAGGCTTCATTCCAGGAAAAGGGACTAGAGAACAAATAATAAAAAAAGTCAGTGAATTCCAATAACAACCTATATCTGTTTTATAGACTACTCTAAAGCTTTCGAATGCATACAATGGAACAAACTCAACAAGACCTAGAATCAATTATGGAGCGCCTGGAAATCACTAGCAAAAAAGTTGGATTGGCAATTAATAGAGCGAAAACCCAATTAATGATTGTTAGTCGTAATGAAAATCTGTCACACATAAATGAAATTGCTGGTTTCAGGGTTGTAGACCATTTCAACTATTTGGGATCATTCATAACTAAGAATGGTGGCTGTGAAGCGGAAGTAAGAAGACGTTTGACTATGGCTAGAAACTCGACGATCAAACTCACTAAGATCTGGAAAGATCCAACGGTCAAAAAAAAACAAAAAGTTAAGATTGCTATCCAGCCTTATATTCCACATAGCAACTTACGCATCGGAAACATGGACCATTTAATAAGCTGACAAGAGACGAATCGATGCGTTTGAGATGTGGGCATACTGAAGAATCCTCAAAGTATCATATACCGAACGCCGTACTAACGTATCTATTTTTGAAGAGCTTAGTATAAATGACCGACTTTCAAATAGAATTAATAGACAGTATCTGAAATATTTTGGTTACATTATGAGGAAAGTGGATGCCATGGAAAAGCTCGTAATAACGATGAAGGTAGAAGGGGACGATCTCCAACAGGATGGTCCAACCAAGTAAGATCATTCCTTTTTATGGGTATGCACGAGTTAAGTCAGGTCGCGCAGGATCGAGAATGACTGTTGAGGCAGCAACTGCATAGTGTCACCGATATTCCTATTGGGGCGAAAGGATTGAGAGAGAGAGAGAGAGAGAGAGAGAAAGGTTACCTTGAAAAAATTCAAAAATCTCAGAATGCGATTTGTTCCCGAATACAATACTTCCTCTTGGCAAGAGAACTAATAAGAAAAATTCTCATAACACAGTAAGAACTATAGAAAATGTATCGATATTCATACTTTTACCTTCTTTACCTGAAGCAACATCCCTCAAAAACTATATGTTACTTTCACCACATCTAGTAATACATGTTTACCAAATTTGAGGTCAATATTTCGTTTCATTCTAGAGCTATCGTGCGAACAAACCGAATACAACACTTCCTTTTAGCAAGGGAAGTGATAATTAGTACGCGTTTATTTTTGTTCTAATTTGCCACCGATGAAATATTTAGCCTCGAAAGAATACAAGTATGGACTTTGTTGCGGCTGGAAAATTATGTTTGTATATATATATATATATATATATATATATATATATATATATATATATATATATATATATATATATATATATATATGTATATATATATATATATATGTATATATACATATATATATATATATATATATATATATATATATATATATATATATATATATATATATAAATACAACACTTCCTTTTAGCAAGGGAAGTGATAATTAGTACGCGTTTATTTTTTGTTCTAATTTGCCACCGATGAAATATTTAGCCTCGAAAGAATACAAGTATGGACTTTGTTGCGGCTGGAAAATTATGTTTGTATATATATATATATATATATATATATATATATATATATATATATATATATATATATATATATATATATATATATATATATTCAAAAGATGGTTCTAGTTAACAATATAATATTATATAGTTGTTATTAAATTGGCGACTGCATACTTAGTTCTTTAAAAGTACTAAAATACCTAGGTATAAAATGATTTTTTTAAGTGTTAACCATATATAAAAAAGTAACCAGAGTGAATTTCGTAAAAAAATAGGTTGCACATTTAAATTTTGAAAGCAGATGAACTTGAAGTAAAGTGTTCCAAAATTCCCTAATCTTGCCAAATATCGACTTTCAAGGTTACGTATTGTATTCAGTTGAAAAAATTCCATTGTTTTATCTTTATCTTTCAGAAGCTTACGTTCGAAGAAAAACTCAAAGTCATCCAGACCGAACTAACTTATGTCATTCAGATGCGGCAATTGCTAAACCCAAGTAGTTGAAGAATGTCATTTTTTTTATTATAACCTTTAAAATGTGGTTGTGGAGTATAGCACAAATGGGTTAAGATGTGAAAGTAAGTTACTGTATTGAAAAATTGTAACGTAAGCAAAATAATTTGAATTGATGATTCTTATATAACTGTAAATAATAAATTCAAACCAATAAGATGCATTTCCACACAGCAGCATTGATAGTTCCAAATAATTCGTATCTCACAGGAGATCTAAACATTGGTTATACCGAAGTTATTGCCAGAAACCTAAAAAACACTGGATATGATCTAAAGAAAATATCTGTGGTTGATGAGAATCATAGGTCAGTAGCTCAGGAAATAACACTTTTCTCAAAGCTGTATGATATAGTGTTAGTGTTAATAAACACCAGGCATGATTGTGTTATCAGAGCCCTAGCAAATATAACACAACAAGAACTAAAACAACAAATTGAACTTAAAAAGTATAATCGAGAGATTAGTTGTTGCTCTAATGAAAATAGTTTGTTATGGCCAGAAGCTACTAAGTTACTTAAATCCCGAAGTAGTATATATCCTATAATATATTTACAAAGAATATTTATACTTAGATTGGGAGTAGCTGAAAAGCAGTTAGATTTCATTTTAAATGACCACTTAAGACATTATCGAGAAGATAGTACTTATTCCAAAATGATAATTGTTCCTATAAACGGATTTAAAAATTTTAATAATTTAGTCTATAATGAAAAAACATCATTAACTGTTGAGAAATTGACTGATGATGGAAGTGGAATAAATGTTTTAAAGCTATTATCTAATAATTTTGAAAGTTTGGTTAATACTGAGATTATGATAAGAGAAAAGCTGGGTTTAAAAGTAATAGATTCAAATTCGACTAATACAATGTGTGCTATGGTATATGGAAGTCCAGATGACCATGTTAAATTTGCAATTGAAGTAAGTGTCAGGTAAGAAAGGGTATTAAAATTGGTAATGTAGACTCGTCTTACCTAATATTCTTATTATGCCCCATATGAGACATTATTCCATTTCAATAAGAACAATAAGAATTGAACAATTATGTATTTTCAGTAGTATTTTAATATTTCTTTCTTTTGAGCAGACTATTTTTGGACATATGGACAAGATTATATCACGTGAATCCCAGAAAACTGTGGCCATGACCTTTCTAGCCGATCAAACCGCTCTTGCTTTTTTTGGAGCACTTTCACCAGAAGCTGTGTGAGGTTTCAACTGTTCTTTAGTTTCTGGAATGTAATAATGGCTCCACGTTTCACGTGTGGTAACATTATCCACAAGAATTCACTTGGATTGTGCTTGTACATGTCCAAACACTGCTTCGAAATGGTTACGCGATTCCGTTTTTAGCCGACCATCAGCAAACGCGGCACCCACCTTGCTTACAGTTACCTTATGCCCAAATGTTCACGCAGGATATTAAAAACATGTTCGTTTGAGATGTTGGCTATCTCGCATATCTTTAGTCAACGGCTATTTAATATGATATCATGGATTTTATTGACCATTTTTTCGTTCGTAACCTTAGTTGGACGTCCCGGGCGATCAGCATCACTCGTGCTTGTACGACCACAAAAAACTTCAGTGAACTACTTGTGTACCATTCCATGTAACAGTGCAGAATTTCAATAGTACTTTTTTAACCTTTATTCAGTTTCTTTAATGGTTTTTCCATGCAAAAAATAATGTTTTATTAGAATATGAAACTCACTTTTTTCCATTTTCACTTTAAAATGCTGTAAAAATTTTACTGTTCGACATATGTACTTGAAACTTGGTACATAACCTTAAATGATGTTGGCTTGGCTTGATTGTTAATGGCACCTCTGCTGAGGCAATTTGCCAACTCAGATCCTTCTCGTGCTTAGGCAGAGCACCGGCAACCCTTCGGTGATGCGTTACACAATCTCGAGTTTGGATCCTTTGTCCGTGGAGAGCAACGTAGTCTCGCTCTAGGCGATAGTTGCCCTCCTGAATAAATATGTCTTTGTTGTTATGACTACATTTACTAAAAACTTCATGCAGGGCATTGACTAAAGAACTCTTTGGGAAATTGCTACTGGTTTTGGATATGACCTTTTCTGTCAGCCCGTCCGTCCGATTACGTAATTGACACAAAAAACACGGCCTCACGTGTTCACCAACTGCTCTAATCACATAACCTAAACCGACGTTTTAGGAATCACTCCTCACAGCACTTAGTAACCCTATGTGATTCGAACTTCTAACAAGCGTTGTTGACCATCAATCCACAATCCGAAGCCCCAAAACGCCCGAATTTTGCCTTCAGAAGCCCCAACCGGGTAAATGCGTCCGCGTGCTACGAACTGTCGACCAGAAGTGTTAAATGATGTTATAAATAACAACAATAAAAGGAGGCAGCGATTTGAGCACCCTCTCTTATGAAAGTCACTGATTTATCAAACAGGCCTCATATGTCTGTTTTTTTTTTTAATACTTTTTAAATTTAAAATTTAAGAATTGTTCTAATAAAATTTGCTGTATGTTTTGTCAGGAAATTTTGTTTATCATTACTGTTTTAAAGCAATGAACTGATTTTAAATATCTTGTGCAATTTATTACACTTAACAAACATTCACAGACTCTTTTATAAATATTTCCCATGAGATCATGTAACTGATGTCAGATAATGACATAATATTATATATATATATATATATATATATATATATATATATATATATATATATATATATATATATGTATATGGATATATATATATATATATATATATATATATATATATATATATATATATATACATATATATATATATATATATATATATATATATATATATATATATATATATATATATACGAGGCATGTTTTTTAAGTAAGTACCGTTTTGGAATTAAAAAAAGACGTGCAAAGATATCGCTATAATTTTATTTTTACATGAAAGCCTGTACCTTAATCTACTTTTCTACATAATTTCCGTGAATATTGAGGCACTTGTCATAACGTGGCACCAGTTTTTGAATACCCTCCTCATAAAATTCTGCCGCCTGACTTGTTAACCACTGTATCACAAATGTTTTGACTTCGTTATCGTCTTGAAGACGCTGACCACCCAGGTGCTTCTTCAAGTGCAGGAACAAATGGTAGTCGCTGGGCGCCAGATCAGGGCTGTATGGAGGATGATCTAGAGTTTCCCATTTAAAAGATTTGATGAGATCTTTGGTCCGATTAGCCACATGTGGACGGGCATTGTCATGCAGCAAAACGATACCCTTACTCAACTTGCCACGTCTTTTGTTCTGGATTGCACGACGCAGATTGTTCAATGTCTCACACTAAGACGCTGCATTGATTGTCTCATTACGAGGCAGAAACTCCACTAGCAATACTCCTTTTCTGTCCCAAAAACTGTGCACCTGATTTTGCGGGCAGAAATTGTTTGCTTAAACTTCACTTTTTTGGGTGATGATGAATGTCGCCATTCCATGGATTGTTGTTTCGATTCTGGTGTGACGTAGGCCACCCATGTTTCGTCACCAGTAACAATTTGGTCTAAAAAATGTTCACCTTCATTGTGGTACCGCTCAAGGAAAGTCAATGCACTGCCTAAACGTTGGGTTTTGTGCAAATCCGTCAACATTTTTGGAACCCAACGTGAACACAATTTCCGGTAATTCAAGTTCTCGGTCACAATGCGATATAAAACACTACGAGAATATTGAGGAAAGCAGTCGCACAATGATGAAATTGTAAAGCGTCTGTTTTCTCTCACCTTTTCGTCCACTTTCTGCACCAAATCTTCATTAACGACCGAAGGACGCCCACTCCGTTCTTCATCATGCACATTTCTGCGGCCATCTTTAAATCCTCTCACCCATTTCCTTACCATTCCATCACTCATAATGTTTTGTCCGTAAACTTCACAGATCTCACGATGAATATCGATCGGTTTTACGCCTTTAGCACTAAGAAATCGTATAACAGCCCGTACTTCACAATCGGCGGGACTAACGATTGTCGGAGGCATCTTAAACACTCAGTAAACAACGTATACAATGAAGAATCAGACTGTAATGGCGTCAGTGCGTAGACATGAGATGTAGGTTACCAGCGCGCATGCGCGGAACGCCGACCGTATCGCTGCGGCGGCGGAATCGCAAAACGGTACTTACTTAAAAAACATGCCTCGTATATATATATATATATATATATATATATATATATATATATATATATATATATATATGTAAGGATCATTCTAAATATGGACCTCCAAAAGTTAAAACAAGCGATGATAGAAAGTTAGGTATTTTATTGGAACTTACAGAAAAACCCCATACAGCCACTCGTCAGCTTTGCTTAGACCACAATATAAGTAAAGGTACCTTAAGTCATATACTGAATGAAGAAAAATTGCAGCCATACAAACCCATTCTATCGCAAGAATTATCTGAGGATGACTACGATAGACGCGTCGAATTTTGCGAGGTCATGATGGAACGAATCAATAATGATCCTAACCTAATTCATAATATTGTTTTTTTCTGACGAGGTCACATTTTGTCTTAACGGAAGAGTTAACAGGCATAACTGCCGGTACTGGTCTACTGAGAATCCCCACTGGATAATCGACAGACATTCCCAAAGACCACAAAAGATAAACGTGTAGGCAGGGATTTGTGGACGTCATATCATTGGTCCCTTTTTTATTGATGGAAATCCTACAGGACAGCGGTATTTACAGTTACTCCAAGAGCAAATTATTCCAACTTGCGTAATTCTTTTTCCCGATGAAAATAATTTGGATTCCCCTAACAGCAGAAATCTGTGATATCAACAGGACGGAGCACCTCCTTACTATCAATATTTGTAGATATTTGGATGCGATTTTTTTCTAATCGATGGATAGGCAGAAAAGGTGCTGTAGAATGGCCTGCAAGGAGTCTCGATCTTACGCCACTCGATTTTTTTTTTATGGGGTCTTTTGAAAACCAAAGTTTACTGAAGTCGACCTGAAATTGTAGATTTACAACAAAGAATTTAGTATGAAGTAGCACAGATCACCCCGGATTCTCTGCAAAACTGTTCAGGCTGGTTATGACAGATTGGGTCATTGTCTCGCTGTTAACGATAGACATCTTCAGCAATTGTTACCTTAAAAATAAACCTAGAGTATTTATTAATAGTTTTTTTGTCTTTTTTTATTTTAAATTTCAAATGACAATATTTCCAAAACAGTTCAATTTAGACATATGGTATGTTAGACAAATGATATCTAGAATTTACAGGGGGCTTTCCATTTAAAAAAATGGAGATGGCATAATTTCTTCGTCAGCATGTGCGCGGTATAACACCCTGTAGCTTTTATTTAAACATTTTTTTGATACACTAAATGCTGTGGAATCATTATTCCATACATATGGGACACCCTGTATATATATATATATATATATATATATATATATATATATATATATATATATATATATATATATATATATATATATATATATATAATGTTGGGGTGTCAGTAAGTGTTTGTTTTTTTAATCGTCTCGTAACATGATTTAAGTTGTCTCATACAAAATACTAATTTCATTCTATACTTCTCAAATTATGTTTACTCTATTAAGTTTTATTATGTGACCTCAAAGAATGATGTCTGCGAGGCAGTATTAAGCCAAAGCATGTTAATGCTAAGAAGGCTAATAGGTAGCATCTGTTTTAAATTCAGCAAAGGATAATTTGCCCCGCTAAGTCCAGAGCAAATATGACCCATTTGTGAATCCCAATCCGAATTTAAAGAATTTCCTAAACGTCTGCACGATCTTTAATATTAGCCTGGTGCGTAATGTGTAAAAATATGCCGCGCTTTTTGCTAACTATAGAAATTATCACGGATGAATGCTTTCCCACCCATTGTTAATACAACTGAAAATAGCTAACTTGATGGTTGTTCCTCATGAAAATTTAAGGTCGTTGATGAACAGAGAAAATATCAGTGGTGCCCGCCTTAAATCCTGAGCAGCTGCATTGTTGACACGTTACTAACGAGAGTCTATTAGAACGTTTAAGAACTTTTCTTTGTTGGGGAAAGGCCATTAAGAAACAGTCTATATTCCCTTATTACTAGATTCAAAAGTTTTTGGTAGTTTAAAATGTCAATTGCCCTTGACAAATCAAAAAACAGGATGCAATAGTATATTCCAATTTAAACTGCTGATGTAGAATTTAAATTAGTTTAACTGCAGTTGTTTTTGTAGATCTCCCAGGTCTGCAACCCAAGCTGTTAACAAAGAAGTAAATATTTTTTGAGGAAATTTACTATTTTATGGTAGAACACATACCTAAATACCGAAATCTAAACTTATTGGCTTTATTTTATAATTATATAAATTTGCTAGCTTTTTTCCCTTATATATTATCTCTCATATTTTCTTTACTTTGTATGATGCATTTTAATATTGTTCTGGTTGATTTTTGTTTTCTCCTTTGTTATTCTTTTCCTATATTTCGTTTTCAATAAATTGTCATTATTAGTTTGTTATGCCAAAGTATACAGCTACCAAAGGTAATTTTTGCTTTGCGTACCTCTATAGTAAATCAGTTTGTGAATTACAGAATGTTTGTAGCCACGTATATTTCTATGATTAAACGCGATGGGGCATTAGGACATTATTCTAAATCATACAATACACCTTTCTTTGCTTATCTTTTTGCGATGACTCCTTAAATTGACATTTTCAGTGGTAATGTGAAGAACAAGAATAGTACATGCATACTCTCTATCCCTTGTTGATGCTTTCCTGTTAGTGATGTTAGACCTAATCTTTAAAGCTGTTCTTCATAGGGCAATCCCCCTAGTTCAAGTGGGATTCTTTTTCCAGCAGATCAGTATCCCTAAATGTATTTGGCTAGGCCACATACCCCGTCATACTTTTATGCAGCAGAGATGGGCAAACTCTCAAGCCAAGAACTCTTGAGTGTGTTACAGATCATAGACACGGGATTCGGGTCAGTTTCTATTATATACTAGATAGACCCAAAGGGCAGATTCCGACAAAAATAAGAACGGTATATTATTGGAGGGATCACTTGGAACGGAAATGCCTGACCATCAAGCAAGTGACCTTTTTGCTGTTAAGTGGAACGCATATCTGAAGTTACCGACAACATCACTTATTTCCATCCCCGGTCATTAATTTCAGAAGGTGATTATTTTTTTAGAATAAAAGGCTTTTTTATTGGAAGTCTCCTCCGCCCTGGTCATAATTTTTTAATAATAATTATTAATATATCGATACTTATCGAAATATCGACATTTATCGATAGTTATCGATAACTATCGACCGTAGAATATAGGTGTTCATGTGTAATACTAGTGAAATTTTTTTGTCACTGACGAGTATTAAATCTAGAGCCCTAACTGTTTCTAATGCTGTTTCGGAGGGACACAAACTGAACTCGATTGAAGCCTGTCAAATTCTAGAAAACCTGTGGCTGTTGGTTAATATTTTTGCAATATGAAATTTTTTCAGTTTATTTCCCCATCTAGAGATGACAGTGTATTTAAGACATTGAAGGCTGCATTATCGTCTTCTGTTGTGTATTTGTAAATAAAAATGAACATAAGTTTGATATTAGAGATTGTAACTCCTAGTCAGCAGAATTTTTTTTGTGCAATATATACAACCACACTCTTCTGTTCTATGATATATACATACTTTTCCCCTATTAAGACCGTCTCTCTGAAACAAACTGTCTCCGTCTAGTTGGATAATGCTGTTACTGATACCCTCGTTTAAGGCCTGAATAAATATAATCTCTTTTATATTTATATTGGCTTTAAAATCGTTATATTTAGTTGATATCGATGAAATTAAAAACAATTTATATAGCAAATAAAATAAAAATAAGAATTCACCAGTTACCATACCCAACATTTAAGAAAGCAGTTTTTAAGTTGGTATTTTGTGTATCATAATCCCTAGAACCTTTTGAGCACGGTTTGAAGTTACAAATGGATAATCTTTATTGAACAAAAACAAGCATCAATTCAAAAAATCTGAATGTAAAACATTGATTAATTTATTTCATAAAAAAATGTTCTAGCTATATATATAACTAGAAAAGGTTTCAGTTTCATGAATTAACTAACGAGTGTTACCGAGTTCTGCTATAGAATCACAGACAATCGGCTTAAGTTGATCTTGATTATTTTGCCAGTGTATGTGCTGTTATTGGTTAATTTTAAATGCTTGTGGGCTAGACGGAGTGGGACGCATTTCTATCGTTAGCTTTTTCTTTTTGAATAGATGTATATATTATTTGCCTATTGTGTTGTTTCTTATCTATTTTTTCTTCAGTTTTATTTAACCAAACATTTTTATTCTTTACTCTTTTCTTTAAAGGGAAAAAAATACTTTGTATCATTTTTTAATGATAAAAGTCTATATACTTGTTTATGGAAAAAGGAACCATCTGATAAGTAGTCAAATCATTAAATTATGATCACAAACATCAAATATGTTAGATACAAAAGAATCTATCTTTAAGCAGTAAATACTAAAAACTGCCAGTTGGTGTTTGATTCTTTTTTAATAAACGCAAAAAAAACGACACAAAACATCGTTAAGATTTAGAACATGTGCACTACATTTCCACTTAAAAACAAAAAAAAGTTGAAGGACAGGACATCTTGTTTTTGTGAAGTCCTTAAAATTCAGTTTGCACGGTTTAAAAGATTTTTTCAAAATTTAAAATAGAAGCCTTAGTTAAGGTGGTAACTTGTCTCTCCATTTTACCAGTAGGGTACATTTGAATCATGTAAGTGTTTTCATTTAGTAGTTCGTTGATCTTCACATATTTGTCCTTGTCCTTTACTACTTTGTCAGCTGAAATAATCAGTATTAAGGCTTTGTTATTAAGCTATTTTAAACCACTTTTTTCAATGGAAGTTTGGCCTTAGTGGTTTGGTGTGTTTCATAATTTCATAAACGTCGGAAAGTTATTCCAAACTGGCACGGTCTGATTTCAAGAACATCGCCTTCTCAAAATATGGTATATACAGCCTGTTAAGTAAGAATTTGTCCGCGATAATTCATTTTTGGTAGATGCGATGCTAGCGATTCAACAAAAATCGGTAGGGAAACCTTTGTCCATGATGCATTTTAGTAAAAGTATCACTCGAATCCGAACTTTCGTCGAAATCACGTAAAATCCAAAATGAGTCACTCGTTTGCGCGTCGGTTCGAGGCAGTCTTTTTTGTTCCCATCCAAAGGGGCCTAAAATGACACATTTCGCTAAATATATTAAAAAGTCGATGTTGTTTGTGAAGAAAAATCATTTTAATGCTACGAAAAACGTCGACGATTTGTCAAAACGTGGCTCGATAGGTGAAGTCACTTCGAAAGTCGAAAAATGAATCGTGACTTTGTTTGCACGGGACCCGAAATTGACGCTGCATTAATTAGCGGCAAAATTAAGAAAATCCAGTTTGAATGTGTCTCATGAGACCATTCGATAACATTTTCGTGCTCATAAAGTCAAATTCCGAAGCACGTTGAAGAAACCTTTTCTGGGCGAAAATCATGTCGTGAAGAGGGTCGCTTGGATTCACAAGAAGATACTAGAATGGCTCTCACAATCGCCGGATGTCAACTCTATTGAAAACGTTTAGTCCCTTGTAAAAAGAAGACTCTGAGGACTTTGACTCAATTGTCTCGCGAGATTCGAAAAATGCAGAGTATGCAGAAAATCTCGTCGACAGCATGCCTAGAGGATGCCAGGCGATTGTTGATGGAGGAAGAGACGACTGGACAACTTTCTAAGGTAATTGCGCCATTGTTAGCCCACCAAAGAATACATTGATGACAAAAATATTCTCGAAAGACATTTTTTCAAGAATACGTTCTTACTTGACAAACTGTATGTTAAGGATGAAGAACACTAATTATAAAAGAGATTATTAGTATATTTATTTGATCTCCAGTATATTTTTATCTAAATGATAGAAGAAGATAGTTATTATCCTTGTAAAAATGTTTTATTTTAAAAAGTAAACCTTTTACTAGTGAAGAAATTACGCAATTCAAATGTCTTATCTATTAATATTTTCAACCTCGTCAATGATAACAATGATAATAGAATAATATGAATAGGTAATTATTTCAGTCCGTACTCGACCCATCTGTTTAAGTATAATAATAAGTTATATTAGCATTAAAAAATACAGATTGTTTCAATCTGTTACATTTTAGGTATAAAGTCTAACTTTTCATTATCTGAACATTTTTTGCGTAATTCTTTTGAAGAAGTGCCAATTAAGATACGTTCCTAATATATTAGCTTTTAATTGATTCAGTCTTCGTGAAACAACCATAATTTTATTTCAAAATCAGAAAAAAATCCCACAAATAACACCTAGGCTGAAAAGCTTTTGGTCTAGCTACTTAGTTTTTTTTGCAAAAATTCGACTTTATTCGTCAATATAGCGAAACAATCAGCCCAACGCTTTTCTAACATTTTTATACTTTTAGAATTGTCTTTGCCTTCAAAATAGGCCTCGGTTTTGGCGATAACTTCTTCATTGGAGCCAAATCCCTTTCCCGCGAGCATTTTTTTGAGGTTTGCGAATCGCTGGGGGCTAAATCTATACATAACAATATCCTAGCATGGCACGCTATCCGAAAAATTAGCCAATATTTTATCAAAACATAATTTGAAAATTGCGTTCAAATCGCAAAATACCCTGTCAAATATCCTTTACAATGCCAAAGATAAGACGGACAAATTTAAAAAATCTGGTTTATAAGTTAAACTGCTCAGATTGTAACAGCATATATATTGGGCAAAGCGGAAGCAACTTTAAAACCAGATATACAGAACATTTTAGGTCATATAGACTACAAAAAATAGATTCTTCATTTGCAAACCACTGTACAGAAAATCCACACTTCTTTCCTGATTTACATAACACGGAAATTTTACATTATGCAGAGAAAGGTTTTAAATTAAATATCTTAGAATCATTACTAGAGACCGAATTATATGCAACATAAAAATCTTGAAATATGCATGCAAATATGCATGAAAAATGCTTAGAATATGCATGAAAAGTGTCAAAATATGCAATATTAAATAATAGTAAAAGTAGTAATTTTTAGTTTTTTATTTCAAAATCAGCATAAAATTAACAAGTTATCGACGATGTTTAAATTTAATTAACAATTATTTAACATTTTTTTAAAATTATTTAACATTTGTATTCTTATACACGTAAACAATAAGGTATTGTTCCAAATGTTGGGTAGTAAGATTGTGTCTTCCATCACTTAAAATAGTTTTATAAGTGGAAAAAGACCGTTTCACATCCACTGAGGTAACTGGGCAGTATTAGAATTTGGGTGCTATGTTAGCACTTATAGTTTCTGGCAAAAGTTCACCCGTCCCATTAATAAAACTATCATTTGACACAAAGGTTCAAAGCCTGGGTTATTGCACAAAATGTTTTCAAACTTTTCTTTAACTCTACGCGGGAATACATCTGGCAATGTGGAGTTTATTTGACGGATTTTATTCATTAACTGAATTGATTCGGTCAGCGCCAAACCTCGAGTTTCAAGCTTTTTAATACCCGCAGGTATGTGGGAAAAGTGAGTGCTAATCAAAGCTATGTTTTTTTTTAATATCAGAATCGTTAAAAGCTTCCTTGGATTGACGAACTGCCATAGCCTCTGCACTATCGAAGTCATTTACTACACCTTTGATGGCCTCGAAATGTTCATTGTAATATAGTACAGCTTTAATCCATGTTCCCCATCGAGTTACCACTGGTTCAGGAGGTAAAGGCATATTTGGCAGTTTTTCTTTATATGTGTTATTGCTAGCAGGTGCCTTAAGAAACACTTTATTTGCTGATGAAATCAGTTTATTTATATTTCCAAACGTGGATCGTACTTCTTCAGCGAGTCGATGGACTCCGCGAGGAAAACACGTCACAGAATTAAATTTGGATAAAATACTTGGAGGACTTTGGCTGCTTTGATCATATAGGGAGCAGCATCTGAGAGAAATATAAACACTCTTTCATCTGCAGAAGATTCAGGAAATATTTTTTTAATACCCTCATTCGCAAATCTGGCGATCGTAGAATGATTTGTCTTGTCACGTTCTTTGCAGGCCACCAAATAGGAAGAAGGCTCTAATCTTAATGCACCCACAATTAAATTCGCAATATAGCGACCACAACTGTCAGTAGTTTCATCAGCTGAAATCCAAATAATGTCATCCTTAAGTTCACTACGTATTTGTTCCAGAACAGGTTAGTATGTAACTTTTACGCAGCGTTGATTCGTCTGGTATTTTTTGATCCAAGCAGAAAATCTTTGAATGTAGGAAGTTTGTGGAGAGGAATATTACTTGCAAGCAATACTTCACATAAATCCATGCTAAAGTGGTTTTTTTGTTTGCCTATAGAAGTGGAATCACTGCTACTTGCTGCTGTTATAAGTTGTCGTGGGCCTTTTTATTGCAATCCTGCGATATGAAGACTTGTCTTGACATGCTGGACAATTCTTCTAATCGATGTTTAGACTATTGCAGGTAATGTTCCGGCGATAAGATCGGTTCCAGACGGCGACATTAACCCTGAGCAATTCAATTGCCTAATAATACCGAGAAATATTGTAAATATAGGGAAAATATGCATCATTACTAGATTTTGGGTAAAATATGCAATAATCGGTGAGAATGGTCCAAATATGCAAATGCATATGAAAATATGCAAATGCATATAATCCGGTCTCTAATCATTACAGATTTATAAACATCGGAAAAACCAAAACTGTAATCTGTTAAACGCCCAACTAGACCTTCTTTATTCACCGCTATTTACCATCATAAGGCCATAAAATTACTACCTACCACTTAAAATTAATTGTCTTAACCCTAGAATTAAAAATAATAATGTTTTACACCTACCACCTAAGTTTAATTTTAGCATGACTTGCCTATATAACTCAGTTTAGTACATAAGCTTGATAATGACTGTATAGGTCGAAACTGCAGTCGCAAAATTGTGCAATATAGTGGTAATAATACATAATAAGTGATTCATTTCTTTCTGTTTTTTACTAAAACTTTATTTTTTATAATAAAAACCGTATAGAGTTTTTTTTCAACTCTCATTATATATTATTTTTCAGTGGGGCTTTTGGTAAAACATACCAATGAAATATGTTAATAGCACATAACATTATTCTCGATTATAATTTGTTTTCTTAAATTAAACGAACCTCACTCTATCTGCTGTTCTATAAATTGACATAGTTGTCTAATTTTCTCCCTGTAACTCTTTCATACTTCATTTTTCTGTGGAAAACCGTTGATACAAAAATTGCTCGCGGTTATGGAATATCCTACAGAAAAGGAATATTTCTTTCTTGCTGAAAATGCGTTAGAATTCAGGTGATACCCAAAAAAGGCAAAAAAGGCCTTGCCTAACAACTACCGACCAGCCGCGTTGCTTTCAGTAATATCGAAAGTTATGTATGGCTTCGGTAAGCAAAGATCAACAGATCTTGTAACCCATGTCACACATATTTGGAACAGCGCAATTGAACATTCTGGAGAATCTCGAGCGGTTACATTTGATATATCAATGGCATTTGACCGTGTTTCGTATAACAGATAGCTGGTTAAGCTATGTTCTTATGCTACGTCTGAAAGGCTTGATTATAGCTCCTGTGTTTTCTCAGAGAGCGTTTTTGCGCATGGCAATTGACGGATTTCTTTTTAATACCTTCACTATCAACACCGATGTGCTCCAAGGTCCTACTGTCTCATCGTTGGAAAAGAGAAGGAACCCAACCTATAGCTTTGCTGATGACAGTAGGCTCGATTTTATTCTTCAACACAGTTCAAGAACGATATACTTATTCCAGCGATCTTCCAACATTTGGATACTTTTCATATAGTACGATTTGTCGAGCTCTCTGAAATAAGCCTGTTTCCCATTAGACTTCGTCATTTGAACCAAATCTCCTTCCCTGAAGCCACTTTTCAAATTTGGAAAGATGTAATAATCGCTGGGAGCCGATCTGGTGAATACGATAAATGAGGAAGCAATTCATAGCCCAATTGCTGCTGTTGGTGTTTTTGGTCACTTCGGTTGGCCTTTATGCGGTTCCAGCCACTATGTGGACTGACTGTGGGGCTCAGACGTGTAGTAGTGCATCCGTGTTTCGTCTGTTGTTACTAATTGACGCAAAAACTCCTTGGGATAACGCCGAAACAATGCCAAACGGCATTCTGAATTTACTGTTTTTAATCAATCTTGATAGTGCGCGGCACCTAATCGAACACAGCTTTTTCATATGCATTCATGCAAAATATGCCTTAATCGTTCTGTTGATATCTTCACGATATCAGCTATCTCTCTCACTTTCAATTTGCGGTCATTCAGAAGAATATGGTGAATTTTTTTGTGTTTTTTAGAATGACTGCGTGATTTGGACGTCCGGAACGTACATCATCGGTGCTTATACAACCACATTTAAGCTCACTAAACCATCGATATATAGTTGCTTTCGACGGAGTAACTAGAGACCGGATTATATGCATTTCCATATTTTCATATGCATTTGCATATTTAGACCATTCTCACCGATTATTGCATATTTTTACCCAAAATCTAGTAATGATGCATATTTTCCCTGTATTTACAATATTTCTCGGTATTACTAGGCAAGTAAATTGCTCAGGGTATTGTTAATGTCGCCGTCTGGAACCGATCTTATCGCCGGGATATTACCTGCAATAGTCTAAATATCGATTAGGTTATAATGCCAAGGGAATATCCAAAATTACGACGGTATTTTATTCCTTTGTTTCTTGGTCGGGATATTAAGTGATAAGTAGTTAGTTTTTAAGAATTTTCTCGAAGACGAATTTTTATTTTAAAACAAGATATCAGTTTTAACATTATTTTTGACGCGCTTGCATCAGTGTACTCTTTTTGCAATTTTTAACGTGTTGTGTTAAAGTTTAACGTGTACCATGCCACCCGCAAAAAAAGTGTCACTTCGTGGGTAGCTGATTATCCTGGAACATTTACATACGACGGAAATGTTTTATATTGCGAGAAAAATGTTTCGTGCACAAAAAAGTTTTAGATTGACCAGCATGTCAAGACAAGTCTTCATATCGCAGGATTGCAAAAAAAAAGGCCCACGACAACAACTTATAACAGCAGCAAGTAGCGGTGATTCCACTTCTATAGGCAAACAAAAAAAAAACACTTTAGCATGGATTTATGTGAAGCATTGCTTGCAAGTAATATTCCTCTCCACAAACTTATAAATCCTACATTCAAAGATTTTCTGCGAAAATATTGCTTGAATCAAAAAATACCAGACGAATCAACACTGCGTAAAAATTACATACCAACAATTTACCAACATGTTCTGGAAGGAATACGTAATGAACTTAAGGATGACATTATTTGGATTTCAGCTGATAAAACTACCGACAGTTGTTGTTGCTATATTGTGAATTTAATTGTGGGTGCATTAAGATTAGAGCCTTCTTCTTCCTATTTGGTGGCCTGCAAAGAACTTGACAAGACAAATCATTCTACGATCGCTAGATTTGTAAATTAGGGTATTAAAAAAATATTTCCTGAATCTTCTGCAGATGAAAGAGTGCTGCTCCCTATATGATCAAGGCAGCCAAAGTCCTCCAAGTATTTTATCCAATTTTAATTCATGTGACGTGCTTTGCTCACGGAGTCCATCGACTCGCTGAAGAAGTACGATCCACGTTTGGAAATGTAAATAAACTGATTTCATCAGCAAAGAAAGTGTTTCTTAACGCACCTGCTCGCAATAACGCCTATAAAGAAAAACTGCCAAATGTGCCTTTACCTCCCGAACCAGTGATAACTCGATGGGGAACATGGATTGAAGCTGTACTATTTTACAATGAACATTTCGAGGCCATCAAAGGTGTAGTAAATGACTTCGATAGTGCAGAGGCTATGGCAGTTCGTCAATCCAAGGAAGCATTTAACGATTCTGATATTAAAAAAAAAAAACATAGCTTTGATTAGCACTCTTCCCACATACCTGCGGGTATTAAAAAGCTTGAAACTCGAGGTTTGGCGTTGACCGAATCAATTCAGTTAATGAATAAAATCCGTCAAATAAACTCCACAGTGCCAGATGTATGTAACGTAAAGTTAAAGAAAAGTTTGAAAACATTTTGTGCAATAACCCAGGCTTTGAACCTTTGTGTCAAATTGATAGTTTTATTAATAGGACTGGTGAATTTTTGCCAGAAACAATAAGTGCTAATATAGCACCCAAATTCAAATATTGCCCAGTTACCTCAGTGGACGTGGAACGGTCTTTTTCCACTTATAAAAATATTTTAAGTGATCGAAGACACAATCTTACTACCCAACATTTGGAACAATACCTTATTGTTTACGTGTACAAGAATACAAATGTTAAATAATTTTAAAAAATGTTAAATAATTGTTAATTAAATTTAAACATCGTTGATAACTTGTTAATTTTATGCTGATTTTGAAATAAAAAACTAAAAATTACTACTTTTATTATTATTTAATATTGCATATTTTGAACCTTTTCATGCATATTTTAAGCATTTTTCATGCATATTTGCATGCATATTTCAAGATTTTTATGTTGCATATAATCCGGTCTCTAGTCATAACACTTTTCAAGTCATTCTTGCATTCTGGCTGTATTTTATCCCATCAAAAAGCAATTTTTAATCAACACACCAAGTTCTTTTTGTTCCATCGTTTTCACTCAAACAGCTGCAACTAACTAATAGACAAAATGTCATGAAAATTTTACACGAATCTTCTGAGACCTGATACTAACTGAAAATCATATATAACCTGGTATAGTCCTCTTTGGAGCCGAAAAATCTATAAATTAGGTTATTTTTTTTATTAGTTCCAATTTTACTAGAAATAATGAGTGGGGGAAATGTGACATTCCAGTTGTAAATATATGACGTCTAAACCTACTAATATCTCATCGTGAAGCACCTGTATTATAAAATATCGAGTTATAATGCTTGGTTTATGTTATTATTTAGTGTAAGAAATCCAAATTCAGTATTGATTTGAGAACTCCGTGCTTGCTTTTTACGAGTTTTCACAATTTCTTTAACGAACGTTACATATGTACTTTTTGATAAATAATGTTATGCATTGCCCACGGCACGGCGTGGCTTGGGTATAATTAATTCACAATTACAGGCTGCGACCACAAAACAAAAAGATTCACAGATAATTGCGACTACTCATAATATAGAAATTTGAATCATTTTCGCAATGATGTATTTGCTGGGATAACATTTATGAGAATGGGAGAACTAGACTTAAACTTTGCTACAAATTATTTTCTAAAAAATTAGACCTTATACCTAGATTTTTTATAGCAAGGATATCTACTTCAATGCCACTAAGAATACTATTTTAATATATTTTAAGAAGAAAGTTAACCAACTTATGCGTTACATTTATCTTTAATGAAACCCTTTATTTATTTTGTTTATTGTTTTTTTTTCAAGACAATCGAAAAATGCCTTGATGAATATGGTTTAGAAAATGTATTTCTGAGCTTTAATGGTGGAAAAGATTGTACTGTCCTACTCCATTTAGTGCAAACAGTATTAGAGAGGAAGTATCCGGACCAAAGAAAGAATATCAAAATGTTTTGTATGTACGTACGAAGTGAGAATGCTTTTAAAGAACAGGATGAATTCATAGAACAATGTAGGATATTTTATAATTTGGAAGTAAGTGTTTAAACTTGTTCTAGTGAAACATACTTTTACCTCATAATCAAATTAACCCTCGAGAAATGATAGAAACTTTTTTTATTCTTTTGTTTTATGTGTTGCTATTTTTCACTTAAAATAATCATTGATTAGATGACTAGTTAGGTACCTATTTGAACATAAATTACCTCCTAAGTTACTGGATTTTGAAAATGTCGCTTTGCACAGAGGAGCACTATCGTTTTCGGTTAATTGGCTAGTCATTGTATCGATTATTAACTCAAATTTTCTTGAAATCAAAATTTTTAATGAAATAAATAGCAAGTACTAGTTTTACACTTTTACCTAAGCTAAAAGTTCCCTTCAACGTGTTCGATTGACGGTACCCCTATTGAATAATTACCAAGATTATAAAATAAAAACATTATTACCTAAATTCCTATTTTCAGATGGGTTCTCAAATAAATTGGCTAAAAATGATTTTTTAAAAATCCAAACAAATAACTGATAAATTATTTTAAGAAAGTAGAGGAAATATATCACCAAAAAAATGGCGATGGCGATAATTTCTTAAAGTAAAAAATGCAACCACAATTTTCTTCTTTAAGAATTCCCGTTATCTTGTATTCTAGAAAGTTCTTTTAGGTTGCGCAAATGATTTGTAGAATAAAAATGATTCCAGCTGATGTGAATAGTCATTTCAGCGTTAAATAATCAAGGTTTAGAAATTCTTACAACCTTTTAGTTTGTTGTATTATGTATATGGGTAGATGTAACAAGAGGACCAACAGTTTTGAATATTATAATAATTATTGGACTTTGTATCTTGTAGATGTATTAAAAAACAGAATAACTTTGAATATTTTTTTCCATTTTGGAACTTTAAATAATTACCAATATTGCATGCGTTACATTTACAGAAATCATTTAAAGAGATTTTGGTAAATGAAAGTGATTTGGTTTGATTCCTTAAGCAGCAAAACTTTAAACTGAAAAAATCTATTAGTGAAAATATGGTTCTTAGAGCAGGCAGAGTGACTTCAGGCAAACCAAGGTTATTTTGATTATGGAACACAATATTGACGTCCACAATAATATCCCACATTTTTAAAAGCCAAAAAATTAGCACAGAATATTATTAAAGTTAAAGGTACTTTGTAAAATAATTGAGAAGTGTCTGTCTGTTTTCAAATAATAAAAAAAACCGGCATAATATTACCCAGGTCACGGGTACGGATGCAAAGATTTTTGGACGGGACAGTTTTGTTTCCACATCCACAAAATCCATTAACTTTTAACTTGCTGGTGGCTTCTAATCACTAAGCATACTCTTATGTAGAGTCAACAAAGTTCTAAACTATCATACAATAACTACTTTCCAGTTTTTAGCCTCTTCAAATGCGAAATTTGTAACATTAGATTTATCGATATTTATTATAACTGGAAATTGGCGAGCATCCTAATTTAATTCCTGTAATACAGGGGTGCTCAAACGGTCGATCGCGATCGACAAGTCGATCGCGAGTGCTTTTTGAGTCGATCTCGAGAAAAAAATTCCGATATAGAACTATTCACAGATTTTGTTTTAGGTAACTAAAACAAAATGTAATGAATAAACTACTAAAATTTATTTGATCCACAATTAGACCAGAATCACTTTATTTTATCGTAATAACCCCCTGCTAGCGGCAAAAGGCAGCTTTATCAAAGGAACGCGCGGTACTTGTCAAAGAAAAGCCGCGTTTTTGATTCCCTCCGATTTTTCTAGAAACTTCGAGCGTCGTGTTTGACGGGAACATTCGAGACTTCGTTCGCGCCGATATAAATGTTGCGCCTGCAGGAATAGGAGTCAGTCTGAGTTGTAACTTGAAGGCGATACATCGATACAAAGTTTATTAATAGTCCAAAATGAGTGCGGCGAAGAAAAGTAAAACTTATCATTTTAATAACGATTGGGAGGAAGAATTTTTCTTTTGTATGGTAAAGGATAAGTGCATTTGTCTCATTTGCCGTGCGTCAGTTGCAATACCTAAGCGTGGGAACTTAGAGAGGCATCATAAAAACGGTTCATAAAAACTATGAAAAGGATTTTCCGTCATAGAGTGAATTAAGAAAACGAAAAGTACGTGATTTGATAACTTGTTTGAAAAAAGAACAAACCATGTTCACAAGACCAGCCAAACAATCAAAAGCTGCAACGATCGCGTCATTTAAAATATCTCATATATTGGCGAAACACAAGAAACCATTTGATGATGGATTGGTTGTGAAGGAAGCATTTATTGAAGCGGGTGAGACTTTGTTTGGAGATTTTAAAAATAAAACAGAGATTATGTCTGCTATTAGAGAACTTCAGTTATCTCGTCCGACTGTCACAAGGCGTGTTGAAGTCATGAGTCAGGATATGGCAGATAAACTAAAACATGATATCATGGAATGTACATACTTTTCTTTAAAGTTCGACGAATTCACCGATATGACACTGCCCAGCTGTGTATTTTTATTCGAATGGTATTCAATGACATGTCGGCTAAGGAAGAGTTTTTGACAATGATTCCTCTGAAAGGAAAGACCCGTGGCGAAGATATATATGACGTTTTTCTTCAATTTTGTAACAAACTACAAGCTACCAATATATAAACTAGTGTGCATTACAACCGATGGAGCACCAGCAATGACTGAAAACAAAAACGGTTTTGTGGCATTGTGTCGAGCTAATGATGATTTCCCTTCATTTTTCTCCTTCCATTGCATTATACATCAACAAGTTTTGTGTTCAAAAGTTCTAAACATGGAGGAGATTATGGGCATTGCAATAAAAAATTGTGAAGTCTATCCGTGCACGTAGCTTGCAACGACGGCTCTTTAAATTGCAGTTGGAAGATAGTGAGACAGCTGAACACACTGATTTAGTTCTTCACACGGACGTCAGGTGGTTGAGTCGCGGAAAATTCCTAGAAAGGTTTCAAGAATTATTGCCCGAAATAACAGCTTTTCTGGATGAAAGAGGTGATGACACTCAGATGCTGAAAAAACGAAAAATGGCTGACTGATTTGGCATTTTTGACAGACATCACAATGCATTTAAACACCATTAATTTGGAGCTTCAAGGTAAAGGAAATACTATTATTGAGATGATTAGCGCAATAAATACATTTAAAAGTAAATTGCAACTTATGATAGATCAACTGAAAAGAAAGGATCTGAAAAATTTTCCGTCTTTGAAAGCAAGGATTCCTCAGTTGAATTATGATATTTATGAGGCAGAATTATCAAATATTTTGGGCCAATTCGAAATACGTTTTTTTATGATTTCAGTAAATTGGCAAATATCGCATCATTTATGAGTTATCCTAAAAACATTGAGGAATTAGCTACTGAAATAGCAAGTCAGTTTAACATGGACTCATGTTCTGTTGAAAATGAGAGATTATATCAGATATACGTCTCAAAGCCACAGCATCTGATACAAAATTCAGGTGTTTTATATCTGAAGATAAATATCCGAATCTAAGGTAAATCGCCCTTCAACTGACGGCAATGTTTGGGTCAATTTACTTGTGCGAGTCTGCATTTTGTGAAATGAAGATAATTAAGTCAAAATATCGCTATCGACTAACTGACGAACATATGTCATCATGCTTGCGATTAGCACTCGGTAATTACGTACCATCTTATGAAAAGTATGCTGAGGATATGCACTGCCACGCTTCAACATCCAAAGTCACTCTTTAGTTGAGTTTAGACACTAGAACTCGTTTGTTTTGTAAGAACCAATAAACTCGCAATTTTTGAATAATTATGAGTTTTTTCATTGACATTTTAGAGCAGACCTACACTTACCTTGACGAAAAAATGCATATTGTGCGGAAAACTAATATCTATGCCACGATACACCCTACCTAGACCACAATCCTGCATCACACTTACTTGCAGCCTCTCAGAGTCGATCGATCGTAGTCTAACAATATTGAGGTAGATCGCCAGCAGTTCAAGTTTGAGCACCCCTGCTGTAATAATTTAAAAATTACCATTTTTGAATCATACCACTATTCACTAGTCTATTCATCAAGCGATGTGCCCTTGTGTTGCGAAACACTTGATTGACACGATATACCTAATATTTACTTTACAAGTTTATCATTTCGAAGTTATTTACATATACAAGGTTTGATCAAAAAATTCGCGGAATTTTCGAATTGTCAGTTTTTTTTTTGTTCTGTTGTTATACTTGTTCCTGATGTATCTTCACATTGGAGACCCTATTGGATGCTTAGTTTTATGCTGGCTGTCAAAAAGATAACACGTATTTCGGCTGCTCGGCGATTGTATACTTGTAGAAAAAATAGAACAAAAAATTTTGCATTAAGAATGAAATGTAGCACCGAATTGGAAATGTTGCACGTTGCTTTTGGCTAGTCTTGTATGAATAAAACAAGCCGTAACAAATGGTACAAACTTTTCCAAGAGGGCCGTGAAGACATTGAAGATGACGAGCGCCTTGACCGCTCCAGCGTATCATCAACCGTTCACAACGTTAGAAAAGTAAAAAAAAAAATAATTGTCGAATCACTATCAGAGAGGAGGCTGATGCTGTTGGCATATCATTTGGATCGGATATAATGTTGAAACTAAGGCCCAATTGTTCCAATGTAAACTTCCTGAAGAGCTAAGATTGAATAAAGTTCGTCCAGTTTGATCGAATATGAAGGTTTTGCTCACTGTTCTTAGATTTCAACGGCATAATGTACCATGAGTTCTTGCCTGGAAGTTCTACGCCGTTTGCGCAAAGCAATTCGAAAAAACGGCCGGATTTGTGGAGAAATAACTCATGGTAATTGCATCACGATAACGCATCCGCTCATACTTCACTGCTTGTTCGTAGTTTTTTGGCCAAAAACAACACCGTTATGATGTATCAGCCGCCGTATTCGCCGGACCCCCCGCATTTCTTATTTTCGAAGATGAAAATAAACATCAAAGGACGAGCGCTAGCACAAGTATATTGTATCTGGTGGGGACTACTTCGAAGGGAACAAAATTAATATACATGAATAAATAGAATTTTGAATAAAATGAAAATTCCACGTATTTTTTTTTTATCAAACTTCGTATGTACTGTAATTTTTTTTTCTAGGTAGCTACTGTAACCTCGAATATAAAAGACGCATTAAGACTTACTCTGGAAACAAATCCAAACTTTAAAGCCTGTTTCATGGGAACTAGAAGAACCGATCCATACTGTGTAAATTTAAACATATTTGAAGTAAGTCATACCTATTACATAAATTAAATTTTACTGAAAAGGTAACACGACGTACACCTAGAGTATTCCTCCAACGTAATTATGTTATTTTTTTATCAGAAAAAAACAATCTTTCTTTGCATCAACCGTTAACACATTTGGGTGCTAAGTTATTAAAAATTAGATAATTTACAAAATTACGGGTTTTTGCGTAATTTGTATAAATTTTCATCTTTAGCAGGTGATATTTTAATACTTTCTTACCCGGTAAAGTATAATAATAAGTATAATACATAGTAACATAATAAATAAAATTAGAAATGAATAAATTGTATCTAAATATTATATTCCGGGGAATATGCTGTTTTATATTACCTTCTTTATATTTTGGCTGTAACAAAAATGAATTTAACTAAAACGCATAAAAAATTGTATTATTCCGGGCGCCTAACTAACTGTAAATTAATACAAAAGAACTGAAATAGAATTGGTGCATTTAGAGAGATCAATAACCAATTTTGTCTCGGTTTGCGAGGCATCTTAAATCTAAAATTAACTTCGAAGATTGTTCCCATAGACTTGAGAAACATTTTGATTGGACGATAATTTTCCTTTTAGTCAACTAACTCTGTATACTATGTTGGGAATGTGGAAACTTTCGCACAATGACACAACTCAGTATATATCACCACTACATCAAACACTTTATTTTTGCACTCGACGCGTACTACTAGTAGTAGTCAATCATCGCTCCTGATGAAGCTAACATGGTTAGCCAAACGCTCGTCGAGTGCAAAAATAAAGTGTTTAGTGTAGTGGTGATATATACTGAGTAGTAACTCTGTATAACTTACACTGATAATAAAATATACGAAGAACTATTGTGTTATGCTAAAGATGCAATCTCCAAAAAAATATTTCTTGTTCTCCTTCCATCTGCGATTCACTCTTAGATTGCGGGCAAAATTCCAAAAAGTTTATATAATGCTAAGTTTTTTTTGCATAAATGCCGAGATTCCAAAGATCACTGGAATATTTAATCGATTTCCCTATTATCAACACTTTCTAAAATTGCAGAAAACTGATTAAATAGCGTACGTCGCAGTTTTTTGTAACTTTTTAATATATATTAATAAACTTGCTTTTGTCAACATTGGGGGGTCACTAAAGGAGAAGGGTAAATCGTGTTTCTCTAAAATTTAACAGCATATAATGCTAACCGGCTAACCTAGAATATTGACAAACTAAGATTGTGAATGTATTACACTACATTGGAGGAAATATGTTTGTTTACATTAATGTCATCAATGTCGCTAAAAGTGTGGTTTCGGATTAGTGTTGGGTACATGGTCCTTGACATTGTGGTATGGATGTAATTTAACTTGTTACTCTGGCTGGGTAATCTTTTAAATAATATACTTAGTTTACAAAAACCTACAATCCGATACATCTGTAATGTTGAGACTGTTATTTAGATCTAAGAAAATTTTAACGTATTTAAATTTATTCTAGAAACATTTGCATTATTTACAAAAGCATAGACGTGTTGCTGGCACTTGAGCTCTCTTACGTTACTAGACGCGCTAATACTTCACATCCGTATGAGGTTCAGCTTGTTATTCCTCGTACAACGCTATTCAAGCAGTCTTTTATGTGGAGAACATCATCCCTTTGGAATAATTTGCCCACGGCTGTGTTTCCTACCGAATACGATTTACAGCGATTCAAGAACAATGTGAATCGCTTTTTCCGCACATATGCGGCTCCTAGAGCGCTTTAGGGACTTCCCTGCAGCACGTGTGCTAGACCCAAAAAAAAAAACCGTCAACATGGTAAACAAATCAATAATATACTCCTTATAAATATTTAAAAATTAGCCCAACCTTCAGACATTTCAAGCGCTTTGTAAAAATCTATTGATGGAGAGAGCTTATCATAAGAATTTGTCATTGTTTGCTGTAGCCGGGAAGCTTTCAGACGGGGACACGGTTGTTTTATCCGGTGTATAGTTTGTCAAGTAACCACGTGACCTCTCGTATTCTTGAAAAAATGTATTTCGAGAACATTTTTTGCCATCAATGTATTCTTTGATGTGGCAATAAAGGCGCAATTACCTTAGTACGTTGTCCAATCGCCTCCTACATCACTAATCGCTTTGCATCTTCGAGGCATGCTGTCGACGAAATTTTCTGTATACTCGGGCAGTGATCTCCAAATTTTTCGAATTTCGCAAGACAGCTCAGAGTCTTTCCTCTGAGCTTTCTCTTTACAATGAACCAAACGTTTTGAATAGAGTTGGCTTCCGGCGATTGTGAGGGCCACTCTAGTATTTTATCGTGGATCGAAGCAAGCCGCTTCGCGACCTGATTTTCGTCCAGCAAAGGTTTCTTCAACGTGCTTCGGAATTTGACATCATGAGCACGAAGATGCTATCGAATGGTCTCATAGGACACATTTCGGGTCGCGTGAAAACAGACACGATTCGTTTTTTGACTTTCGGGGTGACTTTGCCTACCGAGCTACATTTTGGCAAGTCGTTAAAACGATTTACAAACTTCTTCACAAACGACACGACTTTTTAATATATTTAGCGGTCGCGGCATGTGTCATTTTAGTCCCCTTTGGATGGAAACAAAAATTTTGGATTTTACGTGATTTCGACGAAATATCGGAATCGACTGATACTTTTACTAAAATGAGACGTAGACAAAGATTCCCTCTACCGATTTTTTATTCAATCGCATCTACCAAAAATGAATTATGTTCTTACTTGACAGACTGTACTTTAAAAAAAAAAACCGGTCAAGTGCAAGTTGAACTTGCACAATTAGTGTTCCGTACGTTTTTAAAATAAAAATTTTTGTTATGGTGGTATAAAATGATCAGTGACTTCACAAAACACACCCCAAATGAGTTTTCAAGAAAGTTTTTTTCCAATCTTTACTGAAAACTGGGGACCTTGAAATTTTGTTTTTTTTTTAATACCAAATAAATTATTAAAGGTAAGGCACTCGTGATAATTTTCGTTCAATCTATACCCCGTGGAGAATATTCCAGAATTTTTTGATCAGTACTTTTCGAGATAAGGTAGGGGACAGCGATTTTTTAAAAGTAATACGAAGAAAAGTGTGCGCAAGTATTACATTATATTATATATATATATATATATATATATATATATATATATATATATATATATTTTACTCGTGTTTTCACAAGCTTTCATTTGACACCACACTCGATGACCTAGTAAAAAAAAATTTTTTTCACTTCCGATTTCACCCCTCAAAACGAACCCCTTAAGTGCAAATTTATGTTACGGTGGTATAAAATGATCAGTGACTTCACAAAGTACACCCTAAATGAGTTTTCAACAAAGTTTGTTTCCAATCTTTACTGAAATCTGATGACCTTGAAATTTTTGTTTTTTTTATGTACCATATAAATTATTAAAGGTAATGCACTCGTGATAATTTTCGTTCAATCTACACCCCGTGGAGAATATTCCAGAATTTTTTTGAAATTTTTTGATAAGTACTTTTCGAGATAAGGCCCGGGACAGCGATTTTTCGCGAATTTTTAAAAATAATACAAAGAAAAGTGCGCGCAAGTATAATATTATATATACATTTTTTACTCGTGATTTCACAGGCTTTCATTTGACACCACACTCGATGACCTAGTAAAAAAAATTTTTTTCACTTCCGACTTCACCCCCCAAAACTAACCCCTTGAGTCAAAATTTAATTCTCAAAACTACATGACTCTGATGAGGCCATCAATTCCTATATTATTACCAAATTTCACCTTTCTATGTCAAATAGTTTCGGAGAAAAATCGGGTGTGACAGACAGACAGACACCGAAGTGATCTTATAAGTGTTCCGTACGGAACACTAATAAGCTATTCACGTTTTCTTTTTCTTTTTATACTATATCTGTCGCTGGTTTTTCATGTACATTTCATACATTATTCCATGTTTGTTTACTTTTATGTATATAATTTTTTACTTCCTTCTGGCTTTCTTAACACTTTTTTTGACAAATCTTCTAAGGTACCATTGACAAAAATGATATGACTTTTTTAACATTGGAGTAATAAAAAACAGCTACCTTACCGTTTTATTTTATGGAAGGTCCCAAAAAAAGTGGCATTTTTGTCTAATGATATTTTAATTACTAAAAGATAGTCTAATTTTTCAAGATTTATTATTTAAATCGTAGCGAGCTTAAAAATCCAGATTCACAAACACTTAAGACTTAAACAGATCTAGTTGCCTCGGAATATACAATTTCCAGATGAGTTTTATTACGTTTAGGTTACTGTCACACTATATATTGTAGATGATTGTGGCTCCATGGCGTAGTATTTGCTTGCGGCGCAGAAGGTCTTGGGTTCAAACCCGACGGGTCGGTATACTTTTATTTAAGTATATATAGCCTGGCCACGTACAGAGGTAGTAGTTTGCAGAAATGCAATAATGTCCGTGGCAGCACTACCGCGTTGTCTAAAAGGGGTCGTGAAATACAAAAATGTATGTTGCGGCTCTTGGACAACAGGTATTACGACATCCCCGCCGATATCCTGAGGATGGAAAAATCCCTACTCAGGCTGGGAGGTGAAGAATAAAAAAAAAATATTATCAATAGAACACTTTTTAACAGTAATTAAAGCAAAAAAATCTTGATTTCAAGCCTTAGGTAGAAAGTTGAAAGTCGCTTTTAATACAAATATTTTCATCATCAAGGTTTTTATATAAGAACATATACATTTTTAAAAACATTTACTAAGTCTAAATGCAGTGTTGGTATCGTACAAAAAAAAATCCCTAATTAGTAAGTAGGAGATTGAGATACGATATTTGTACTAAGGCTAATTAACTCACTAGTATCAAGTGAGATGGAGATCTTGTATTCAGGAATTGAAGAACTTAAATACCATGCTAAAAAAATATAAAGCTCCTAAACAAAAGATATTGGTATAATCTCGTAATTATTATTTTCAGCTTACTCATCGGACTAAAAATAATCAAACTTTTAATTTTAACGAAAATCTCCGAAAATTGATTTTTTTTTAAATTTAATATTTTTCACTTAATTATTTCCAATATTGAACCATCAAAAGGAGACATACAGCATATTAAGGGGTTACATAGACCTCGAATTTTCAAAAATTTCTGGTTTTACGGATTTTTATTTTCTATACTTCTAAGAATTATTAATTTTTTTTTTTCATTCCATCGCCTGGCATCGGATTGGGACCGCTACCTACTACCGCTACTGTCTACAAAATTGCTTAGTCCATTTTTGATACTTTTTAACTTTTTTTTTAATCTTAATAATTAGTTTTTCTAGAAAATATCAAGAGGTTTTTAAATTTAATAATATAATAAATAATTAAAGGTAAATTTTTTGATCGAAAATTGTATACTAAAGTTTGAAACACCGTAATTTTTTTATTTTTGAAAAAAGAACCCTTCGACAATTTTTACTACTACATTATATTACAAGATTAAATTTCATTTTTGCTAATTGCATTATTTTTTTGTGAAGACAAGGAGGCGCCATAGTTTTCATCACCCGATAAAAAACAATGTTAACCTTTAACACATTTAAAAAAAATTTCTTATACTTTAAAGTACAATAAAAATATATAATCGCGATTCTTTTGTATTTCTCACTTAATAACCTTTAAAATATTTTCTTTTTGATTAATATACATACTTTTTGCAGCTCACAGGTATATGTAAATATTAAAAATTGACTGAGTAATATTGCAGGCAGTGTCTAAGAAAAGTAGCGGTCCCAATCCGACGCCAGGTCACATTAATGCTATAATTTTGTAATGGAATATAATTTTCTTAAAAAAATTTTTGAATAATTCTGAGAAGTATAGAGAATATAAATCTGTAAAAGAAAAATCGAATTTTTGAAAATTAAATAAGTTGTAAAATATCCAATAAAAATTAAAATGTGACAGATCTATTGTTTGTTTTTTGGTTGGAAAAAAGGCTTCTATAAAATAAGGGTATACTTTTTGTTATTCTAATTTGAACGTAAGGTTAAAAAAAACCTTAAGTGGCTACTGAAAACACTTAGCTGACACCTTCTCTGCTCTATGTATTTTCAGATGACAGATTCAGAATGGCCCCAAGTAATGCGCTGCAACCCCCTTCTTGACTGGCACTACTCAGATATATGGGATTATCTTTTATACTACAAAGTACCTTACTGTAAGCTATACGATTATGGTTATACATCTCTTGGAAACACAACTAATACAATTAGAAATCCTAGTTTACTTTTTATGGATGATAATAAAGAAATATACTTACCAGCTTATAAATTATTAAATGAAAAGAAGGAACGAATTGGTAGAAATATTAGTAAAATATAATTGTTTATTTTGTTATAAATAATTATAAGTTTTTAGTCCACGTTTTAAATAAAATTTTTAGTAATTAAGAATTGTTATTCATTACCCCTTCGAGTGCTCGTCAAAACAGATGTGTTGTGATCACAGACATAGAGGATGGAATGAGTGTTTCGTATCCCGCTGTGAAGTAAATATGGGCGCAAAAGTGTGAGAGAGACAAAGCGAATGAGTGGCCAGTAGCTGTCTCTTTTTAGAATGCCGCTAAGCTACGGCGCTCTTAAAAATAATATTTCTAAATGTTCTGTTTGAACTAAAATCGGGTATGGGGCTTTTCTCGCCTTGAATTCCGTCTCGGGGTACAGCGCCTTGTTTATTACAGGCCTACAGAAAAGAGACAGGTATTGCCGCACAATTGCTTTGTCTCTTTCTAAAGAGTGGTCAATTTTATGAAGTTAATGCTCAGTCCATCCTCTATATCTATGGTTGTGATTTCACACTGGCTTTGACATATGTGTTCTGTCTCACAGTTAATCACAACATAACCTTTTTTTTGTCCATTTTTCTCTTCAAACGGTCCTTAAATTCTTGATGCTTTTAACAGTATAAGTAATACAAGTCTAATCTTGTGTTACTACAATTTGTAGCGTTTATAAAAGTATGAAGTCATAACACTTTCTCCTATTACCGGTCTTTCGCGAAAATGCAAATGTAACACGATTTTGATACCGTTTATAACACGGCAAGTTGTAAAAAATGATGCTTGCGCAATAGCAAATTATGATGGTTCTTGAATATAATGCATTTATCATTTGACGTTTTCATGATTCAGAGAGAAAAATAAAATTTTAGGACCAGTAATTACTTTTGAAAGATTAGTAAGTCCATTACTGTTAAGAGTACTTTGTGGGGAAGTATACAGTATTCCATTTCCGGACAAAGCACAGAAGTAAAAACTCCACCAAAAAAAAATGTTTCAGTATTATTCAAGTTCAAAATTAGTCACAATATTTTATTTTATTATTATAACTTATAATTTTTAATAATTATTCTGTATTTGAGACATCTCACTACAATCCAAATAATTTAAATAAATTAGAGCCTGGATAAACAATACTTAATAAAAATAACAGTGATACCACTTCAGCCGTTCTTCGATGTTCCAAGAAACCAATCTTGCTGGTCAGTTCTGGGTCTCTTCAACAAATGCAGTGTATATTTGAGAGCAGGGTCCCAAACCACAATTGGAGCGTTATACAATTATTATGGAGTGTAAAGCGTTCTAGTGCAAAATAATATTCCTAGCTTTTAAGAAGTTCTCTTTGTTATACATGTAACATGTTTATGCATATTTGCCATGCACATGCCAAGTTAACGCTCAGCAAGCAGGATTCCTGGTCCTTTTCAGCAGATCGTTAATGGAAACAGGAAAGATAGTAGATGAGAGTATGGAACCTTGGGGCATACCGGTGTCGATAGTGAAGGTGTTAGAATCGTCGACCGCCACCCGTAAGGAACGCTCTGAGGAAACACGAAAGCCATAAACAGAACTTTTCAGACATATAATAGCTTAGCTTAACCAGCAATCCCGCAAAACATGGTTGAATGTGCTCCAAAGTGTCCAGTTGCATTGCTCCAAATATATGTTATGTAAGTTAGATCTGTTGATCTTTACTTATGAACGCCATATTGATGATCGCTAATAAAATTCAATCCTTCAAGATTATTTAGAATATAACTTTCGATACTACTGAAAGCAGTGCGACTGGCCGGTAGTTGTTTGGCAAAGTCTTCTTGCCTTTTTTGGATATCGGCTGAACTGTAGGGCATTTCCAGGAAATATTCCCTTTCTGTAAGATGCGTTGAAAACTCTACAGGAAACTGGTGTTAGTTCTCTCGCGCATTTTTTGAGTACTCCGTCAGCGTCAAAAAGTTCCTTGGTGTCTAGCTTCATTAAAATACATTTTATGATACGCTGTCTCAAGACAATATCGGGCATCCTCGACTGCACTATGGGAGTAGTTGGTGGTTTTTTTCTTGGAAATCGACTGTAAAATGTGAAGCAAAAAATTTAGCTAACAAGTTGGCTTTCTCAAATGGCGTTGTTGTATTAGTATATCTGGCCGTGGGAGTGGTGCTATAGTGGATTTAGTGAAATTTTGACTAATAGCCTTAGCGACTGACCAAAAGGACTGGAATTGTTACGGCCGGCCCGAAGTTTGTTTTAATTCTTTGATCGTGTGACTCCTTGGTTTCTTCGATAATTTATTTGCATCTGTTCCGGATACGGACAAAGATGTTTCGATTTATAACGTTAGAATTTTCATGCCGTCGTCGGCAAGCAAGATGTTTAGAAACAACAGCTTCTTTGCATTTTCGGTCGAACCAAGGCTTGCCGTTGGAAGATTATTTCCTCGAAAAAGGGACGTAAGCTTCCATACCATAATTATTTCACGAGTTCTTCCCATTTAAAAAGTTTGTAGTGCTAAATCTTGCGCGATTTAGGCGCCTATTTTTTACTGTTCGGTGGATGGTTGATGTCGAAAGCAGTTTATGGTCGGCAGACCCTAACGGCGAATTTACGGTGACTGTGTAAATCTCTAGATTGGTGGCTAAAACTAAGTCAAAAAGGCTGGCGAACGCTCCCTCTCGATCAGGGATCCGTGTTGGTTCATCTATAAGCCGAGTAAAACCACATTGATTGAGAATGATTCAGCTTCACGATCTTGTTTGTCGGTCGTATTTATTTATCTGTTAATAATCCAAGCTTATTAGGAAGTTTATTAAATATTGTCTGACCCAAATCAGATGATAACTTTTGTGTTGAAGTTTTATTTTTTACTTTTAGGTACACCTCCTGAGCACTCCTAGTAGAACTCGCACTCTCATTTTTAACTAATATTTCCCTATGCTTAACAACTAACAGTCACACGGTATTGTTATTATAATGAGAGTATTTTTGTATTTATAAAGAGTTAATGTAAACGGTAGTACTTTGGTACGCAATTAATAGCTCTAATCAAAAGTTTTTGAATCAAAGTTAGTGGATATGATGCAAGATGTATAACAATTTGTTTCTAGTAGATTATTTTTAAGATAATTCAGCCTACTAGCCATGTCAAGAGAAATTGTCGTCAATGAGATCATTCGGATATAGCAAAGCAGTGTCATTTGCAAAAGTAAAAATTTTTCTTCATAATGTCGAGCTGCAGAGGCCATTGACATATATAATAAATAGTAGTGGACCAAGGCCTGTGGGATTCCTGTCTACTAATCTGTATGGTACCCGACAGAGTGTAGTATAAGCATCTATTTTGTCATGGTTCCCGTTAGTACCCGGATAAGGACTGAAATTGTGTTCTTTGTATTTGCTGAACCTAGCTCAACTGATGAGCCGTGATACGGCGAAACGCGTCTTGGGATAATTTGGCAAATACAAAGAATACTGTGGAAATTCCTGGAGTGCGGATCTTTTGATTCGCCTTTAGTTACTTTACCAACGCTACCTTTGGCAAAACAATCAAATTATTTGTTTTATTATTAAGCTTTTTGGTCTTCAACATTATTTACAGTCGTTGCGTATTAGTCGTTTAAATATTATTTAAGGAAATGACCGCTACAATTGATATTGACTATTAGGTTAAGAACTTAGAAACGAATGTAAATATTAGCCATATATCCTAAAACAATCACAGCACGAAGAAAAATTCAGAATTAAAAGCATCATTATACTCGAACCATTACTTTATTTAAACATAATACATGTGTAGTAGCTAAATAATAAAACAGGTTTAGTGTACTTTGTGCTAATGTAATATTTTTTTCACTAATAATTGTATGTACTCCCTTTAGTCAAGGCTCACGAAACTGATAACTTATCTAATTAATAAATATTTTTATACTATTGAAAAATTGCATTAACTATATTAATATTTACAGGCTACATTATAAATCTAAAATCTTATAGCCCGAGTTTAAAATAAAAGATTTTTTATATAACCAATAGCAGGTTGATAATACCGCTCTTAGTTTTTAACACTGGTACGATGTAATTAACGGTTCGGATCAATTTTTTTTTATGTCCAGCCGAGGTGCGTCACATGGTAGTCCAATGTCCTAACCACCTTGTTGGAGCAATAGCAAAATCGTTTTCCCAGAATCGTTTTAATGAAAGGAACTTTGAGCGATACGTTTTTTAGGAATATCGGATGTTATCAAAGTTTAGGACATGGTTACAATAGTTTTGACTAATATTATGCTTAACAATTTGAATTTAAAAAAATGGAAAAAACCCTTTTTTGGAAAAACTCATGAAACACCAATATTGCTTTTTCACCATCTCAGTTCGTTCTTACCAGTACTTGAAAATAATTGTTAACACGTAGGCTGAAAAGTTTTTGGTCTGGCACATGTATGTCACCCTTTTCAAAAAATCCATATAATTTTTAGGAAGCACCAACCTTCAAACGATACGTGTCAAAATTTCATGACATTTCGACCATTAGTTTACAAGTTACAGTGGTTTTAGTGACGCTATTTTTGATTTTTTTCAAAACAATGGAAAAAAATCGAATTTCGTGGATTGATTAAACACTGTTTTTTGATGGGAAAAATACTGTTCAAGCAAAGCAATGGCTTAATAAATGTTACGGGGACTCTGCCACTGGAAAATCACTCATTATTTACTGGTATGCTAAATTTAAACGCGGACGGACAGATACAAATGATGCTGAATGCTCTGGACGCCCAAATGAGGTGGTTACACCGGAAAACATAAAAAAAATCCACAAAATTGTTTTGGATGACCGTAAAGTGAAATTGCGTTAGATAGCTGACACCCTAAAGATATCAAAAGAACGTGTTGGTCATATTTTGCACGAACATGTGGGCATGAAAAAGCTTTGTTCGAAATGGGTACCGCGTTTTCTTTCAGTAGACCAAAAAGACCATCTTGATGATTCTAAGCGCTGTTTGGACCTGTTTAAGCGCAATAAAAAGGATTTTTTCATGCGATCGTGACAATGGATGAAACATGGATCCACCACTACACACCAGAATCAAATCGGCAGTCATCTGAGTGGACAGCAGCCGGTGAAAGCGCCCGAAGCGATGACACAACAGTCAGCTGGGAAGGTTTTGGCCTCTGTATTTTGGGATGGGCATGGAATAATTTCATCGACGTGAGAAGGGAAAAACCATCAATACCGAATATTATATAAAGTTATTGGTGCGTTTGAAGGCAGAAATCGCAAAGAAGCGGCCCCAAATGAACAAGAAAAAAGTGCTCTTTCATCAAGATAATGCACCGTGTCACAAGTCAGCGGTTACGATGGCAAAATTACGTGAATTGAAGTTCGAATTGCTTCCTCATCCACCGTATTCTTCATATTTAGCCCCTAGCGACTATTATCTATTCGCAGACCTCAAAAAAGTGCTCGCGGGAAAGAGATTTGGCTCTAATGAAGAAGTTATCGCCGAAACTGAGGCCTCTTTTGAAGGCAAAGACAAATCCTTCTACAAGAAAAATATAGAAATGAGAGAAAAGCGTTGGACTGATTCTATCGCTCTTAAAGGAGACTATATTGATGAATAAAGTCAAATTTTGCAAAAAAAAAATGTGTTTTAAGTAGCTAGTCCAAAAACTTTTCAGCCTACGTGTTATATTCTACAGTAGAGATGTCGATATTGTAACTACCGGATAAAGGCACCCGTTACTCGGGTAGTCGACAATAAATGAACCGCTACTAGGTATCCACACATTGATGGCGTCTGCGGTTTGCGGCCAACCAAACTAAAACTACCAATGCCATACCGGTAGTGGTAGATACCTACTCATTTCCACGAAATATATCTCATCTTTATCGGTGGCGTTCGATTTCAGTATATTCGGTATCAATAGATTAATCACAAGATCAGTTTCACCAGAATGAGTGCGCGTATACAATTATAAATTATACATACATATACCCAAAATTAAACTGGATGATAAATACAAACGGAGCGCGCGCACAATTAAGAATGCAAGCAAAATTTGCACGTCGTGCGTGCAATATTTTATTAAATAGGTATATGAATATAAGTACACATTTTATCGTTTATGAATATTAAATTGATTATGAATATTTTTTTAATTAATAAATTAATTGGACACAATAATAAATACATATGGTACACAAGAATAAATCAGGATTATTTTGTGGCTTTAGGAACAGTTTTAAATTAAAATAAAAAGATATTTTATTAATATAATACACAAATATAATACAGAAAATTATAAAAGTACCCATATACTCTCAATCCTTAAAAACAAGGAAAATAAGTAAATGAATACTACAACGAAAAAAACTAAACCTTGGTATAGTAACGGGAACTTTTACGCTATTTTTTATTTCTTAACACTCAACAAAAACTGATTATAGTTGAGAAAAATCAGTTCATTTACATGATTTGAGTCTATTACACACAGACTAGTGTCGGTAGGTATATTGGCAACTATGTGACGAGATCGGTACTACCGGGTACAATGTTACGGTTACTTTTTTAAGAAATACCGGTACCCTAAATAATCGAAAGTACCGATACTTGCCAGCACTATTCTACAGGCACTTTTTCAAGATCTTCAAAACATATCATAATGACTGTTTTCTTACTACGATGTTTCGTATAGTCTATGATATGTCAATATCATCATGAAGTTCAAAATATTTCAATGAGAAAACAATACTTTGGTTCTAAAGACTCAAAATATACTATTCCAATTTAAAAAAAAATTATCTAAAAAGGTAAAAACAACAAATTTCAGGAATTTCACATAAGCAACAAGCTTTCTCAGTTCATCTCATTTAACCATTGCGGTGATTCTAATAACAATGATTCTAATAACAACTGATATCAAAAGGTGGGTATCGAATTCCGAACACACTATATATTATGAAGCTATATTTTAAAATTAGTTAAAGGTTTTTGTACCTAAAAGTATTTAGTCAGCATAATACACTCTGAAGAATTGTATGTTCCTCTTTGTATTTAAATGTTAGCAAAAAGAATCATATGACAATAGTTTTAAAGAGATTCATTAAACACGTTTTACTTCTGGATTTTAAGACATAGAAATAGCTGTCCTCCGTACTACAGCACTTAGTAGCTCATTTTTGTCGGGTTGCTCAGTCATTACACTGACCTTCACCCATTGTCTTGTTTGGGATGACTGTCTTACAGCACTAAGTACTGCCTGCACATATAGGCCATCTTCAAAATTGGCTGCGGTACTTACTGAAAGTTAAATAAGCACTCTTAAATATTACACATTATTCATCAAAATTAAGGTTATATTACAAAGTAACTTCATTTTTAATAAAAAAAATGTACATCTATAATCATAATAGCATCGACGAATGAACGTGTAACTTAAATGACCGATACTCGACAGGAATTAAAAGTCCTTAGAAAGTGTAAGAAATTGAAACCCCCAGTTTTTCTGGCGAAATCCATATACTTTTGTGGTGGTGGAATTATTCTGGTTGTGAAGAAGGAATTTAAAGTAACCCAACTAGATCTTTCAATTGTGAATGTTAGTGTCACCAAAGCTAATATAGTAGGTAATAAGTTTGAGATATCTATATCTGAAACTTATTACCTACTATATCAACTTTGGTGACACTGACATTCACAACTGAAAGATCCAGTTGGGTTGCTTTAAATTCCTTCTTCACAACCAGCTACTCGAGTATACCACAGTATTCATCTTTGCCATTTATATACTTCCTAACACCCCTTACCACGAATGTATTTATTTCTGTGAGTACTTTGAGTAATTTCATTCTCTATGAGGCAAAAAAATACTAATCATTGGAGACTTTAATATGCTCACTTTTCACCCAAATGACTTTAGTGTTGAGGCAAAAGCTGAGTTTCTAGAAAAATTGCAATATGTACACCCTAGAGCTTACATCACCATAAATACTAAAAATAGGCTGCTTGATGCAACTCTCAAATTTTACCCGTGTGTCCTAACAATTTGTGCCACTTGTGGAGGAGGATTTATGTTATCCTGTCCTGATTATTTCCTTAATTTTTTTTAAGAAACAAAACCATTCTGTTAAAACTTTACAATCGATATACAAATTTAGGCGGGCCAGATTTTCCGTTACTTTTCAATGTATATATATATATATATATATATATATATATATATATATATATATATATATATATATATATATATATATATATATGGACAAAATTAACGCAACAATATGTTAAATCATACAAATCTCTATAATGAATTAATTTTAATAATTTTTTATGAACATTGGTTACACTAAAAGTTAGAAAAAACTTATTCGGATACTTTAAAAGTGAATTAGCTACCAAATTTCTCTATAAGATTCGAATTAAAATTATTCTTAAGACCTAATAACAAAATCCTTGAAATTATGTAATAATGAAAAAAATAAACTGGGACTTAGTAGCAAAATTAATGGTGTAACTGGGACACTAGTAGCGTGTGTTGCCTCCTCTACTTCGGATGACAGCGTTTATGCGCCTAGGCATGCTTCTAATTAAATTTTGGATAAAATTTGCTCCCATTCTGTGATAACTGCATTTTCAAGTTCCCTCAGGTTTCTAGGTGCAGGTAATGACGTTTCACATTTTTCTTAAGATGATCCCATACATTTTCTATCGAATTCAGATCCGGGCTTTTTGGTGGCCATTGCATAATCGGTATATCAACTTGATTAAGATAATCGAGTATCTCCCTAGCCACGTGAGGTCGAGCGTTGCCTTGCATAAACAGGAAATTAGACCCCATAAAATGAACGAAAGGTATCACATGTTCTATTATAATATTTTCAAGATAGTAGTCAGCATTCATGGATCTCGTACGGACAGGAACTAACTGTGCGAGCATCAAAGCAGATGCCACCCCAGAACATAACAGAGTCACCGCCGAATGGAATCCTTGCAGAGATATTGCAAGGAGCAAACCTCTATCCTGGTCTTCGCCATACTCGCTCACGACCATCTGGATGTTTTAGACTAACCCTAGTTTCATCTGTGAAGAAAACTTGTTTTCAATCATCCACAGACCAATTTTCGGGATTTCGAGTAAAACGTAACCTGGCAACTCTGTTCTCTCTAGTAAGCAAGGGCGCAGTGGCTGGTCTCCTACTGTTTAATCCAGCTTCATTTAACCGTCTTCTAACTGTTTTAGAAGAAATTGTGACATTGCGAACAGCTTCGAGTTCGTTTCTTATTATAGAACTAGTGACAGTCCTGTTTCTTAAAGCATATTGTCTTATAAAACGTTCATCTAGGTCGCTAGTGCATCGTTTTTTCGCCCTTGCTCTAGCCTTCTAGAATAAGTTCCTACTTCATTTAAGCGTCTTACCATACGACTTATTGTAAAACGATGTTTGCCTAACAAATTGGCAACATAACTCTGGCAATACCCCTCGTCCAATAAAACTGAGGCTCGCATTACCTCGTGTTCAGTTAAATTCCTTGTTCGATTCATTTTTCTAATTCTTCGGGGTCAAAAATAAAACAGTCTACCACAAAAACGTATTACTTTGAAAAAGAGAACAATTTATAAACTTACTTTTAAAGAAAATCTATCGCATTATTACAGAAAATTGTTTATCTTCTAAAAAATTTTTTAAAACTGTAAATCTAAACGAATTGTTTTGATTTCGGTCATGAACAACGAAACAAAATATGCATAGCCTACTATTCAAATACTCGATAAACTTTAACACTGACATAAGAAAAAGATAAATTAATTTTCAGATTGTTGCGTTAATTTTGTCCAGGAGTGTATATATATTAGCATTGTTATTTTAATTATAGCTGTTTATATTTTTGTGCAACTATTATGAATCATTATTGTTTAAAATTTCTTATTGTATTACGTTCTTATTTAAATTGAGTCATTTTTTAACAGGTTGTAGTACTCACTAAAGCAAATTGCATCGCTAAATCTAAGCTACATATAAGTTAAATTGCTGAAGATACAATTAATAACAATATAGGTCTTTAAAACTGTATATATAAAAAGCTTCAGTAGAAGTATTTTCAACTTACATTTATTTTGTAATTGTTTTGTAGAATACAGAGTTTTAATTGCAAGTTATCACACATAACAAAATTATGGTATGGTTTATTGTGCAGTTTCAATTTATTGTGAAACAAATATAAAATAAATCTATTAAATTCAATCATTAAATTATTAATGAAAAATCATATTTATTAAAATACAAGACGTCCTGTTAAAGAAATAATTTTAGGAGAAAAGGAGTGAAATGGAACCGAAGTTTTCCAGCTTTGCTTATAGAAGGAATCGTGGAATTAAATTGTGTCAACATGCACAGCGCATTTTCAGAGATATTTGCTTTCAAGATTAGAATTCTGAATTATTCATTTATCAATTGTTGAATCAGTTATTCTAATCTGTGAAGATACCTTGTATAATCGAAAACGAAACCACGGTAAGTACAATATGACACTACCTACTTCTCCAGGGGCGCGATAATTATCTTCAATGAAAATATGTATTTATGTACTTCTAACTTTTATACAAAATATTTCATTTAAAACATGTCGTCCTATTTAAATTACCTTCACACCTTTCCTGAACGCTTTAGATTCTTAGCATCATAATAATGAACCTACCTGGTTCTTTTATCCAACCAGCTTGATCATTAACTGGTAAAAAAGCCTCTCTTAATGCAGACACCATTTTACAAAGTCCTTTGATAAAAGTCTTCGGTAAAATAGAATTTGGGACAGGGCATTTTAAATCTTCTACATCTAAATATATTACCTCTTCTGTATTCTTATCCTTGCGTCCAAACAAGTCGCCTCCACGGACCTAGAAGTTAAAAAATTTGTTTGAATGTTTAGTAAAGATTAAAAATGTTCGTTCAAGATACTCATCATGGACATCACCGACTAGAAACAAAATTTCCACAAACTCATAACGTACATAAAAAAATAAAAAAAAAATCAGAAAAAATTAAGTGACATTAAATTTGGGTAGTCATTTACTCTTGCAATCATGCAGTTCAAAAATAAACTTTGAATTTGACTGAAGTAGAAAGTAATGAAAAATAATAATTTTTAGATACCTCCACTCTAAGAACCTTGAAATGGACGTATATTATGATAAGTACATATAATTATGATAAAATGTTGTCCAATATCTTAAGTGGCTATACCAGTGTAATTTTTTTAAAGAAAACCACTGCATCAAATGTTTTAAAGGTTTGAGTTCATATTTACTATTTATTTATGAATACACACATATTTTTCCGACCAAAATATTAAAATTTGCGGGATTTATGCCCCAGTACCGGGAGAAGTGAAAAAAAAAAGTAGCTCCACTGCTTCCGTGATTGACGCCTCCACGTTGCCTGGCATAAAAAAAAAGCAAAATGATCATTAAAATAGATATAATTTTCCATACCATCAACCATGGATTTTAAAAAATATTGAAAATTATAAGAATGGCGGCGTTTAGAAAAAAAGGAGTATAAAATTTTCGCCAAAAGTGTCCATCTTTTGCATCCCAAATTGACTTTTTTGGTCCAATCAAAAAATCCATGGTCATGGTACGACAAAATATGTTCTTAACATGCAAAGAAAAAATTTAAGTCGATATAATAAATTGTTTTCGAGTTATAGCTGCAGCAAATTAAAAAAAATTAGTTTTGAGAAAAACGCATATAAAGGATGACTCACGTGTAAAACATTAATAATGACCTCTTGGCACGTACCCACCTTTGTGACTATTTTGAGTTCACCGAAGTATTAGATGTTCACTTACGTGATGACGTAACGGCATTGGAATATTAATACCTGTTTCGGTTAGCGTTAAGCTTCCAAAAACGAGTTTATGGCCCCACGAGCAGCTGTGTCTCTGGCAACAGCTGTATTTTCAAAAATAAACATAGACCGACTTTGATACTTAGACCTCTTATTCTATACATATAGAAGCATCGAAATATGTAAAAAAATCGATTTTTTTAAATTATCACACTGGTATAGCCCCTTAACCAAACATCAGGAAAAATTCTTATAATACTATTGAAACTAGAATATTTAACGATCCCTACCCTTTTCACTCCCTCATTGTTAGAATTGGAAAAAAAATTATAAAAAAATAAAAAAAAATTCAGATTCCTCGGATCCGAAAAAAGAGGTATGGAACAACATAAATGAACGCACTTTTCTAACCCTTTCCCTCATCATTTTAACTCCTTAAATGTTTTACTATTTTATATTACATAGTTATGTACAAATTTGTATATTATCCCCCATCTCTTTCACCCTCGTCTCCGTTTAAATTGAAAATAATGGAAAACGAATATAATGTTTAGATGCCTTGACTCCAAGAACCCTGATAAAGACCTGTAAACGCGATAAATATGAAATCACTCTTCTAACTCTCCTCCCCACTTCTCTAACCAATTATATGTTGAACTATAAATCATTAAGCTTAAATGTTATCCATTACCAACTATTAAATCTATATAACTCTGAAAAGCACATATAACACGACAGATATCAAGGACATATTCCAATTCATCCGAAGCAACCCCTCTAATCTATTCTCCCCATGTGTCTAATCCCCCATATGTTTAACTATAAATATATTTTTATTTTGGCTTGGATAGTCCCATACAGCCAGTCACTAAATAAATAACTATACATACATTTTTTTTTTATTATCTTAACAAAAAAAAAGGAAAAACTCCGATGATACTATTATATAACGATACAAAATTTATCGGCGCCCACCCCTTCTCCTGAAACGACGTTGCTCTAAAACTATAGGTTCTATTCCTACTTGAAGTACTATATGAGAACCAAATGGAAATTCGTATCCTAGGGACCTCGAAACGTGAGGAAATGTACGGGTAAAAAAAGACCCGTGTCTCCCAGTTTTGCCCCAAGTAATGCATTTTTTTTTTTATGAGGCCCCAAAGATTTGGGGCCTCGGTGTCATTTTTGCAAAAAACTGATCATATTCTCAGGCTCATATCTTGCAAACCGTTCGGAATTTTGATTTACTTTCTGAAGCAAAGTTGTAGCTCTTGCCATAAAGAACAAAAATTGTGAACATATAAAATCCAAAAAATTTCATCTTCCAGATCAAAATCGCAAAAAACTTTAAAAAAGTAGATTTTTCGGGAAAATTTTGACTTTTGCGGCTACCTAAACAGTGTTAAGAATCATTCCTAGGAAGTTCATATATTCTAGAAAGTTGTTTACTAAGATCTTAGCTACATTTTTGTAGTTGATTGTTTCCTTGAATTTTGAACGGTTTGCTAGCTATGGGCCTAAACAGGGAAAAAAAGGTAAAAAAAAATCGAATTTTTTACAGTTTTTAGCTATTTTGATCTTGAAGATGAAGTTTTTTTTACTTTAAATGTTCACAATTTTTGTTCCTTATGACAAGGGCTACAACTTTGCCACAGAAAGTAAATTAAAATTCCGAACGGTTTGCAAGATATGAGCCTCAGAATATGATGAGTTTTTTTTGCAAAAATTACACCCAGGCCTCAAATCTTTGGGGGCCCATAAAAAAAAAGTGCATGACTTTCGGAAAAAAAAAACTGGGAGACACGGGTCTACTATCACGTAGTGGTGTCCGTATATGGTTATTTTTCCATAACTTAAAAAATTACACACAGTGTTATTTTTAATGACAGCCTAGTCTTCTTTTAATGCCTGAAAACAAATACTGTGTTCGGCGGATTAAGAAATATAAAAAGTAATTGATTAGAGGATGATTTTTCTAGAATTTCTTTTAATTCCGGAAAAACAAATGCTGTATTCAGCAGATTAAGAAATATAAAGAGTAAGAGATAAAACCATAATTTTTTAGTATCTTTAACCCATGCATGACTAATAATCAACCAAATAATTTCTTTAGGTATCGTGTAGAACCATTCTAACCTAACAAAAAATTATTTGTGCGCTATAAATTGATCAGAAAATGATACAGGGCCAAATATACCCTGTTCAAAAGGAGCTATTTTAGAATTCCACCTTAAAAACCTACCGAACCGGGCTGGCTACCTTCGGATCGCTAAAATGTGCCTCTTTAACTTTCTCAGAGATGCTGCGCATATTTTTCCCTATTATTGTTATATATAATACAACTACTACTTGTGCAGCATTTCTGAGAAACTCGACAAGGCATATTTTAACAATCCAGCGGTACAGTAGGCTACGTTTTGTTCCCCCTGTTTGTGTTTCTATAGCGATAGCTATAATTTTTAGGTTAGTCACTCTTCGTGTTTTAGGAATAAAGACGTCCTAGTCTCCAGGCATAGGCAGGCATACTCTGAATAGTCTAACTTAATTTCAACTAAACAAAAATAGAAGTACTAACTTCTAGACTTACGTAAATAGCGTTCTTTATTTGATTATTTAATGTTAATAAATATCACAGCAACTTATATATAAAGACGACCTAGTCTCCAGGCATAGCCAGGTATACTCTGAATAATCTAACTAGGTGTTGTTGGAGAGTCCACAGTCACTGCTGCAGTAGGGGGAGAATATCTCATCCTCGCCTGGTGATTTATAAAGGATAAACGACTCCACTGACCATCTACCCCTTTAAATATTACCACTCTGCTGGCAGTCTTGACGTACCTCTTCCTAGGAATTACCACAGTAAAAAACAGTATTACGCTTTTTATGTCACATGTCCAAGGTCAATTTTTCTACAAGAATCATGTCGCCGGCACACTGAGGCGTAGGCTCGAGTACAACGTGAACAATAAATATATACTCACCACTAAATGACCAGTGCTACTGCACACCATTATTTCTTGTTGGAATGTACCGCCGACAGTATGACTATTGATAGTTGTTGTAACTAATACCCCATTTTGTAATTCCATTTGAAAAGCACAAAAGTCCGGCGCAGTTATCTGTCTGATTCCTTTAATACTATCTGTATGCTTTGTAAATGTCCTTACTACTCCATGTACTCTGATAGCTTTTTGGCCAGTCAAATATGTTACTAAATCCACTATATGACTTCCAATAAGATTCAGAGTCCCACCTAGAGTAAACAATTATTATCTATTATTCGATATTGATAATATTGCAAATATATACATATTAATAAGTGGCTAGTTATTTGATAATAGATGACACACGTTTTGTTGAATGTGAAATGGCAGAAACTTTAAGATATGAGTTTCCCCAGTTAGCGTAGGACTTGAAACTGAAGATGACATACGAGGCAACTAAGCAAGGCAGACTAATTGTTAGCAGCTTTTTAAGAAAAAGCATTTATATTCATGGTAGTTTCAATTTCAAATCATACGCTAACTTAGGAATCGCTGGTCAGGTTATCTATGCAGGTGTGGAGGCACGCACAATCCGAGTTTAGATCTCATTTAATTTCAACTAAATGAAAATAGAATAAAAAAAGAAAAAAGAATAAAAATAGATCAAATATAAACCAAAATTCTTTTGTAAAACATTTATTTTTACAATAATGAAAAAAATCAAAAGAATCTTATTTTTCTACGTAGTCTCCCCTGTTCAAAACACATTTTTCCCATCAGAAAGGACGTTTTTTTCAGGTCGTCATCGTAAAATGACGTAGGTCGCGTCAGAAGCTAATTGCGCACGAACGATTCCACGCCTTCGTCATTTTCAAAATGCTTGCTTCTTAACGCTTCTTTCCAAGGGCCAAACAAATAAAAGTCGCAAGCTGACAAATTCGGGCTATAGGGCGGGAGTTTCAAGGGTTTCCAGTTCCCAGATGGGTTTCTTTCTGTACATCCGTCGGTAAGCGAGGAATCCACCTTGCGGACACTTTCCGCAAACCCGAGTCATCCATGATAATTTTTTGTGTACTTTCGAATGATATTCCAACCTCCGAAGCGATTTCAGAACTTGTCAGGCGCCTGTCACCATTAATAAGCTCGCGAACCGACTTAATGTTCGAATCTGTGGTGCTGGTCCGAGGTCGGCAAGAATGACTCAGATTTTTCACCGTTTTCCGGCCATAAGGCTTAGGTTTTCGAAAGCGTCTTTTTCTCGAACTGTCTCATCAATCTTTGCAAAATTTCAAAAGGTTTTACATTTTGTAGCGTTAAAAACTTGATAATAATGCGTTGCTCAATCAACATTGGTACCCCTTGCTCTGACATGGCGCTACTGATGACAAAATGGATCGAGAGAGTCGATTGAGTGGGCTCTCCCACTCTTGACATCCCCCCTACTCAACTAATAATTGGAGGGTGAGGCGATCAGATTACCTCAAGAGAGTTGAGAGAAAAATTCCGATTTATATTTGATTTACCCTCGTATTAACTTCTAGAGTTATGTGAATAACGTTATTTATTACTTATAACTAATGTTAATAAATGTCATAGCAACTTATTTATCAAAAGTTACTTTGATAAAACCGGGTTCATACAAAACCCGAGAAGCAATTATGCTTTGATCTTTTAGTACGCCTAACCGCTTGGTAAGTAGATATAAACCATAAGTGATTAAATATTCTTATACTAGGGTAGTTTCTTCAGCGTACGTATTTATAAATGTTAAAAATTATAATAATATAAGAATATTTTTTTTAATTTTATGACTGAAATTTTGACGTAAACATAATTTTCAAAGCATCCTATCCGGTCCTTATTCTCATATCCCTGATCCTACCACACCTGTGATGGACATTTGATGGGAAACGAACTGTAACTAGATCTTGGAAGCTTAGAAACCAAAATAAAAGATTTTTCTTTGTGCTACTCAATCTAAGGATTTCTATATAACTGCCCTTATGGAGATTAGGTTGGATCTTGGCATCCCTGCTGCTGAAATTCTCAACCTCGCGCTATCATTATCATCAGCCTATACTGTCCACTGCTAGACGAAAGCCTCCCTCAAGTCTTACCACTTTTTTCTGTTCTGGGCCGCTTGTACTCAATTTCCAGCTACTCTTTTCAAATCATCAGTGCACCGACTTGGTGGTCTACCTCTACCGATAGGCATCGTCTTGGTCGCCACTCTATGATTCTCTTTGTCCATCCTGTTCTTTTATCTTGTAAGGCATAAAATTGTTGATAAAATAATTCGATGATCTGTAAAATATCTCTCTTGCTTCCTTAATCTTGAATATATCTTTCCTTCCCATTGTGTTCTTTCTTCTCAAAACCTTTAAGCTTTTATTCTGTTCTACAATGTTTTTAATTTTCTCTGCATTTTTCTTTTCTAATTTCCCTTGATATCTCTCTAGTTATAGTTCTGCATTCTTCAGTAGTCTTATCTACCATTTCTCTCCTTTGCTTCACAAGCTATTTTACTCTTTGATTTGATTTCTGTTCTTTTTGCTGTATCTTCAATGTGTTTCAAGGAACTTGCGATCTCTCTTCTATAAGAGTCCACATCCTCCGCGGTTGTCCATTTCTTATGGTTTCTTTTAAGAATCATGGTGCTTCTTTCTTGTTTAATGTTAATAAACACTTTTGCTCTTACAATGCGATCGTCACTCCCAACTGAACATCTGGTCACACTTACGTCTTGGATAATATCTTTCCTTCTGCTGATTATGAAACCTACTGCATTTTTGTTTTACCATCTGGGCTAGACGATGTCCATTTTCTGTTTTTGTTCTTTTTGAAGAAGGTGTTCATTACATATAAACTATTTTGATGTAGAAAATCTATTAGTGTCCTCCCTCTTCCGTTTCGATCTCCTAGCTCATGATGACCTATTCCTCTTCGTCCTCTCTGCTTCCAATTTTGTCATTCAAGTCGCCGATCAAAATTGTAAAATGCGTTTTTCTGTCCTGTAGAGCATTGGGAATTTCTTCGTAGTATGTTTCTATTTCATCCTCTGAGTGGGTGCTCGTTGATGCATAGGCCTGAACAATTTTAAAAGGGTATCTCTGTTGTTGGACGATTAGATATATGACTCTTGGAGTAACACTCTTGATTTCAATAATTTGGTCAACATGTTTGTTATATACCAAGAAGCCAACTCGCGCTATGGGGTGTACAAAATGGATGGAAGTGCCAGGGCTTCCAAAGCTAGCAATAATACTAGTGGCAGTGGTGTTTCTTTTTGGCAGTGGATAACTCGATGACTCTAACGGAAGTTACTTATTATGACTTATTATTATATTTTTAAAATCGATTTCTTATGCCTATGAAATATTTAGGAATATATTATATGATTATAATGTTTCTTCAATTGTGTAGGGTACAATATATGACTATCCTTGTCTATGATTAAGATTGTTAAATCAGCAAAAAAATTGACTGACAATCAGCAATTGATTATAATATATTTAGTTTTATATATGGTTAATGTAAACATCTAAGTTGGGAATGGGAACGAATGTTGTTTTTACATTTTACAGCAAGTTTTAAATTATTTCTCATATATCAGTTTTTTGATGTTGAACAGTCATTAATAGAGTTTAACATTAATAAAGGTCAAAACGAAACTGCAAATTGTATTAAAATATTGGCCAACTACTCTCCACATTCCCGTACATCACATATTTCAATTTTTCCTGATGCCAGGAAATTAACATATCGACCTCATTCATAAATCTGGTAGTAAACTACTAAATATAATGAATTATAAACCAATTAGTATTGTTTTGTCCAATGTATTTCAAGAATTTATTTGTTATCAGCAGTCTGAGTTTACTTTGTATCGATTCATGGTTTTAACCTGTTTCTCTGTACAGGGACATTTTTTTAAGTGTCTCACCTAATTCACTACTTTCTTATTCTACGTACTAACAAAATTATTTCAGTACTAAATTTAGTTTTTTATGAGGAGAGGAAATATGATAACAAAAAATTTACCACTTGTCAAATTTAACAGACTACAAAGCCAACTAGGATTTTTTTAAATGGCAACCAATCTCTATATATGAGCACACCAATCCAATAGCGTTTTTTCAGTTCATTTACAATACTTGATAGTTATTTTAAGTCGTTACCGATATACAGGGCATTCAAGTTACTGAACTGAATTTTAACTTTTAAGTGGCTTACCCGATTTACTGTTTTCCTATTTGGGGTATCAAAAAAATTCTTTTACTAATAAAGTTAGTTTTTTTGTGAAGAAGTCAAATATGATAACGTAAAATTTATCACTTGTCAAACTTGATAGTTTACAAGGCCAACTAGACTTTTTTTAAATTGCATGCTCTACATATGAACAAGGTTAAACAGCATTTTTCGGTCCGTTTACAAAAATATATAACACTTGATATTTATTTTCAGTCGTTACCGATCTACAGGGCATTCCAGTTCCAGTTATTGAACTGAATTTTAACTTTTAAGTGGCTCACCGGATTTACTATTTTCCTATTTGAAGTATCAAAAAAATTCGTTTACTAGTAAACTTTCGAATTACTTCTTTTGGAGTCGAAGGACATCGCGGCAACAATCGAAGATCTCAAGTACGGTCCAGGAATCGAAGATTGAAGATAATTTTAAAAAAAAATATTTGGTTTTAAGATGCTGACGCCGCGCCGTATTGTTTTTTCTTTGCGTTTTTTTCTAAATTAATTTTTTCAAACTGGTGTACAAGATATCTTAAGATCTACTTAACCGATCTTGTTAAAATTTACAAAACATATTCTTTATGATATTATCTAAGATGTAGGATTTTTTTTGATTGGGTGCCACGTTCATAAGTTATAAATTTTTTAAACTCAATATTTCGTTTGAAAAAGTTTTTTTTTTCAAACAGCTGTCATTTCTACAAAAAAATTTAGAATTTTTTTCTATGCTACATCTTAGCTACTACCTTTCTAAATAAGAAAAAAAATATTTTTTATTTTTCAGACGATGCCTGACAGAGAAAATAAGTACACTATCAGCAAGGATTTTCAAAAGAGGGTCCTACTTAATGGCTCACATCTCTGTCATTTTTTAATTTTTTTATTCGTTATTATTTAAAATTATTCATAAAACTACTATGTATATGTGTAAAAGAAAAATTATTTTATATATTTAATAGCTGTGTCAAATTTTTTTTTTATTTTTATACCTATTTTTCCGAGCGCCTAGGTGATGTAAACCCCTTAAGAGGCTATTTGGCATAGCAAAAAAATTCGTTTACTTGCAAATTTAGTTTTTTGTGGGAAAGCCAAATCCGAGAGTAAAAAATTTGTTGTTGGAGAATGTCATTTTAAAAAATCTAGTTGACTTTGTAATAGGTCAGATTTTACAAGTGACACATTTTTTGTTATCATATCTGGCTTCCTCAGAAAAAAACTAAGTTTAACAGTGATTTTTTTTTAAATATGCCAAATAGGAAAATAGAAAATAAGGTAAAATTCGTTTCAATAAATTGAATGCCCTGTATATCGGTAACGACTGAAAATAAATATCAAGTATTATATATTTTTGTAAACGGACTGATAAATGCTATTTAATGGTGTGCTCATATGCTGAGGGTGTCATTTTAAAAAAAAATAGTTGGCTTTATAAAACTGTCAAATTTGACAGGTGACAAATTTGGATAATCATATTTGGCTTCCTCACAGAAAACTAAGTTTAATAGTAGAGCATTTTTTTGATACTACAAATAGGAAAATAGTTAATCGGGTGAGCTACTTAAAACTTAAAATTCAGTTCAATAACTTGAATGCCCTGTATATCGGTAACGACTGGAAATAACTATCAAGAATTGATGTGCTCATAGGGAGAGGGCGTCGTTTTAAAAAAAATCCTAGTTGGCAAATTCGTTCCGGAGGTTTTGCCTGATGAACAGAAGACGAACCGTTTATCGATTTGTGAGAGACTGTCAGAGCGTGCCAAAAGTGGTAATAATTTTTTAAATCGAGTAATAACCGCTGATAAAACCTGAGTTTTTGAATACGATCCCAAAACAAAAAGGCAAAGTGCTGAGTGGCACACCACCACCTTCCCTTGACGAAAAAGCTATACACGAGCAAATTCAAAGTGAAAACAATACTCATTATTTTCTTTGACGCCAAAGGAGTGGTCTAGAAAAAGTTTGTCTTTTTAGGAGAAATTGTCAACCTAAAATTTTGTTTATCGATGCTTTAACGCTTGAGAAAGCCAGTCGTGCATGTCCGGTCAGCAATCGCCACCAGCTAGGTTCTCTACTACCACAACGCACCGAGTCACATGTCATTGCTAGTAAAGAGAGTTTCTGACAATGAAAAATGTGCGAATGCGGCCTAACACCTCTCGCCACCTGACTGTTTCTCTTCCTGCGCCAAAATCCAGCTTAAGAGGACAGCATTTCTAAACCACTGAGAACATGCAACCGTCAGACGAGATTTATACTGCCTATCAGTTTAGGACTTCCAGCCTTACCTGGAGGAATGGCGTAGATGTTGAATAAATGGACCAGTGCACAAGGGTGTTATTTTGAAGAATATTAAGTGTTTGTAAATTTCTTCAATAAACCTTGTTTTGTGGAACCAGCCTCTTTACTTTTTGAATATTACATATATATTGAAATGCATATCTAATATTTTGTGAAATATTCAGTATACAAAAAATATTTACCTCCCATGGTATCATCACATTTCCAATCAAATGTGTCGATGTCACTAAAGAGAGAACCTGTCTGAATTCTTATATCAATAAGAGTAATTGGTGATCCTAAATAGTTATCTTCAAGTTTCTTTTTCAATTGGGTAAATGCTGGTAAAAATCTGTAAAAAGTAGTCCTGTAGAATATAATAGAAGCTATAATATACAACATTCATAAATGGACATTAACAAAATTGCAATTGAATGATAGGTTGTTGGTGTAGGTTAAAAAAACGAATCTTAAAAATATGCAGTTAATTATAAAAGTATATAGAAGACAAAAATTATTAAAAATTGCATTAATAAGATAAATAAATCAGAAGTTTATATGTAAATACATTAAAGTAAGAACTAACATTAATAAAAAAAAAACAAATAACAAAAGAATATGTATAGTAGAGTCGAGATACTGATAAATTTTAATGATTTGATGTTTCATCTCGCACAGGATTCAACTCTTTTTATAAATTCAATTTTGCCTCTTACTTCTTCCACTAAGAAAACAAATGGCTTTTAGCTCACAAAGGTCAATGTTAGACTTAACAAACAGAGCACCACTGTATATGAATAAAGAAGGTACAGTTTATATAAGCACTAATTTGAATTGGTCCTTACATGATTATTTACAGTGCAATGTATTTTAAACTATTCTTTTTTAAAAACTTTATACACATTTTTAATAAATACGTAATACCAAAACTTGGTGTTGTATGCAATTACTAGCTGTCTGAATACTACCCTTTGTTAACTGGAGTAAAAAATGTATATATAATGTAATACTTGCGCGCACTTTTCTTTGTATTATTTTTAAAAAATCGCGAAAAATCGCTGTCCCCCGCCTTATCTCGAAAAGTACTTATCAAAACATTTTGAAAAAATTCTGGAATATTCTCCACGGAGTGTAGATTGAACGAAAATTATCACGAGTGCATTACCTTTAATAATTTTTCTGGTATTTACAAAAAAAAAAAAATTTCAAGGTCATCAGATTTCAGTAAAGATAGGAAACAAACTTTGTTGAAAACTCATTTGGGGTGTGTTTTGTGAAGTCACTGATCATTTTATACATCTGTAACAACATTTTTTATTTTAAAAGCAATCAACGTACGGAACACTAAGTTCAACTTGCACTTGACCGGTTATTTTTGTTTATGTCATTGTTTGTTATTGTTATTGTTATTGTAATTTTATCGTACAAAGACACTTTCCTACCTGTTTGAATTCCGCCTTAAATTTTTATAATTAGAATCTTATTATTAATTTTCCACAATACTATAAATTTTCAACATAAATTTAGGCTTAGGCTGTGTGAAGTTCCTTAACGTTTTGTGGCTGTGCCGATGTCCCCGGACTGTGGGACTAAATAGGATGATGGGGTGCCTAGATACAAAAAATTCTGGATGTTAAATAGCCCCCCGTACGGATCTCTGGGTAAGGGCTGGTTCAGGGGCGTCGACATACAGATATCATAATTTTAACATAAATTTTTGCAGCATACGAGATTTAAACTCAAACATAAATTCAGTGCACCAACATCTGCAATCAAATAAACCCCATGTATTCGCTCTCTGTGAAATCAAGGTCAGTTTGTCGACCAGGACCCTATTGTGGGTACGACATCTATACCCGGTTCAGGCGTAACTTTAGAATCTGTCTTTTTGTCAGAAGTGACCTCTCTTGTCAACGAGAGAAGGCTCTGGAGCCCAGAAACTTTGATGTTATGTGGTTAAAAATAACGACTCAACAAACTACAAGGTTCATCGGCACTAAGTGATACTAACTTTAGAACACTCTTCGCTTCTCTTCCAGAGGTCATCATTTACAAATCAACTATCCAAATGCTGAAATTGCCATCCCGGACCACTTTAATGTCCACAACATCAACTGGCTTAGGTATTCAAATACCTCCGATGAACAAGGTCGTGAAGCTAAATCATTCTCAATCAATTGTGGCTTAACTCAGCTTATTGACGAACCAACATGGATCCCTGATCGAGACAGGAAGTTTGCCAGTCTTCTTGATCTGTTTTTAACCATCAATCCAGAGATTTACACTGTCACCGTAAATCCACCGTTAGGCTCTCCCGACCATAAACTGCTTTCAACATCGAGTATCCTACCAATCAGCGACAGAGGGGTGCCTAAACCGACCAAGATTTGCCACTACAAATCTGCTAAATGAGAAAGACGAATGGAATATTTTCAAAGTTCCCCTTGGTCAGACGTTTGTTTTCAATCCGACGACCCATCTGACTACGCCAAGAAGGTTTCTGATGTTACTTTGGCTGGTATGGAAGCTTACATCTCTTTTTCAAAGAAATGCCCTTCCAACGACAAGCCTTGGTTTGACCAACAATGCAAAGAAACTGTCTAAATATTTTGCCTTGATAATAGCGTGAAAATTGTAAAGTCATAAATTGTAACATCTTTGTTTGTGCCTGGAACAGGTCCTTTTGGTCAGTCACTAAGGCAGTTAGTCAAAATTTCACCAAATCCACCATACCACCACTCACATGGCCAGATAATTCTTTTGCAACAACACCTGTTGAGAAAGCGAACTTGTTGCTGAACTCTCAACTGTCGATTTTCAAGGAAAAACACCACCTACCCATAGTGCAGTCAAGGATGCCTGATATTGTCTTCAGACAGCATATTATAAAACGTATTTTAATGAAGCTAGACACCAAAAAAAGCTTCTGGCGCTGACGGACTACCTGCCATAGTATTCAAAAATTGTGCGAGGGAACTAACACCTTCTCTATCAACGCCGGGGTTCCCCAGGGCTCTATACTGCTTCCTACTCTCTTTCTCATTTACATTAACAATCTGCTGGAAAAGACCAGGAATCCAATCCACAATTTTGCAGATGACAGTATGCTTGTCTCTTCATTCACTTTGAACGCTTCAATATTGGCTACTCAGACAAATATCTGCAGACAGCAGGAAGTCATTCAACTTATCAAAGACCTGGAAGAAATTCTATCTCGAGGTGACAGTAACCAAGTGGAGTTTAACGCTGTTGCTGAACCCGACATAGTTATGTCGAGGCACTCCATTCCTCTAACATTGTCACTCAATTTGTTAGACTTTAATTTGGGAGCAAATATGTCTTGGCATGAACATGTTGCAAACACAGCAAAGAGTTTCTCAAAAGCTGGGAATACTATTTTGAACTAGAAAGCTTTACACTCCAAAACAACTGTTAATTCTGTACAAAGCTCAAATTTGGAATACTGCTCCCATGTTTGGATCTCTGCTCCCAAATGTACACTCCATTTCAACTTCTGAAGTTTTCTCAGTCATCTCATTTGTTTACATTCAAATATCCACTTTACCTTTGATACTGAAAATTAATAAAATGTTCTTATTAAAAGGAAGTCAGATATGACTTTAGGCCACTCAGTATATAGAAAGCCCACTTGCATGAATTGATATATGAATGCTTCCCCACCATCCAACCCAAAAACACTTGGTCATCAACTCCCTTGTTCATAGGGCTGTATCACTCTTTCAGCTACAATCTCTTCAATCAAAACTAAAACTTCTTACTTCCATTTTTCAATCAAACAGTTCCCAGTTATAAAATACTCCATTCTGTGTCTCTGAGGATTAAAAATCAAGCAGATCAATCTCTTGAGATCATGTACCTCCTATACATTTAGACTGAAATAACAAATTATAACACAATTCTCTTTGTGCTCTAATCTGTCAAAGATAAGATTCATCTTGAAAATTCAGAAGTATTACAGTATTCTACGTAGCTATATTGGCAAAATGAGCAGAAGAAAAACATGTTCTGGAATTGAAGAGCATCAAAGGGAAGTATGTCTTTGTAACATTTCAACTTTACTTGCAGAACACCAGCAAAACAGGACACCAGATTCTTTTTTACCAATCAAACATCCTTGTGATAAATTCCTTTTTCTATACTAGGAAAACTTGGAAATCAATCAAATTACCTAAACATCCCAACAACCATAATGGTGACACTGGTCTTTATCTCTCACCGACCTCAGAACAATTCACCACGGTACCCAAATAAAAAAAGGTGTATGCAAGCAGAATTAAATCAGTTTCATGCTAGATTCAGAAGAGGTCAGTCCTCAGAACAAGCTCTGAAGAAGCCAGCAGGATGATCAACGAAATGTCAGCATCACTTTTGCAATTTGTTGTAGCTCTGTTTTGTATTATATATAGTTTTTGCAGTATGATTGCTTATAATTACTTGCTACGAGGTCAATACAACTGTAATGGTTATATCTCAAATTTAGTTTTTCAGTACATTTAAAATCAATATAAAACATTCTCAGCTGAAAAAGGTTTGTAGACATTTAATGATTGAAATTGAATTGAAATCCTTACAGTAATATCCTACATTTCTACAGAAAAGTTACTTAGATTTTGATATCACACACATATATTCTCTAATCTTCGTCTGTCCATACTATGTACTTCTTACTGATTATTTTAATTGCAGTAAGAACTTTTAGTCTTTAATGACTATTATTATTTCTTTCATGATTTTACAATACTTGTACTTTTAACATACAAATTTAGAGTTGCCTATACTGTTTGTGTTATAATTTATATAAAAATAGTAAGCAAATGGAGAAATTAAAAAAAAAAAATTCTATTATGCAAGTAAAATATAATCTTACCTAAAAGAATGATTTATAAGAGATATTAATGTTGGATAATACTGCCCTGCTCTCACCATTTTCAGAGCATCTGCTTGATTTAAACCAGCAGGTTTATCACAAACAACATGTTTTCCTATTCCTAATGCTTTTACAGATATTTGGGCATGTAAATTGGGAGAACATAAAACAAATATTAAATCTACATCTTTTTTAAGTAACACATCATCTATCTTATTTGTAAAGAAAGGAATACCAAGCGTTTTAGCTGTTTCCTGAGCATCTTGGATTGTTCTACTCCAAATAGCATCTATTTTAAAACCATTGTCTCTTAATATTGGTACTAAAACTTTGACAACTGGTCCAGTACCAAATACACCAATTCCTGGTAGCATTTTAAACTATCTTACTAGTATTTATAAGTATTTCTTATTTTTAACACACATACAAAAACAAAATAAAAAATTGAGGTTAGAAGAATGTCACTTTACAGTGAAGTTTATACGACTACTCCCTTTACTTGCACTAGAACAACACAGGATGTTTTTTTTATACATTCTTTATGGATTTTAGCAGTGGTAGACATGATAAAAATCACGAGGTTTTTAGATAGTTTGGAAGCGCTGTATCCATCCTCTATAAAATAAACTTGTTTTGAAGGTATTTATTACAAGAATTCCAGACTTCACGTTATTTGTCAGAAGTCGTGGAATCTGAATGCACCATCAAGCTAGGAAGTAACCCGCACATGTTAGAGTGGGAGATATTTTTTGTGACGTAGATGTTATGGTTTGGCCTCTTGAGTAGGGTAGTTTTACTTTTTCTTTATTTTCCAATTAACTAAGTTATAATATAAATATCAATCAACGGTATTGAATATATATTTTTTAAAGTGAGTAATGATAGTTATAGTGTTTTAAAAGAAATACAGGCAAAAAGACTTCTACTCTGTAAAGATACCACATAACCTAAAATTTTACCAAGTACCATCATTTTTCGTAATTTTCTTCTAACATTTTTACAAAATTATGAAAATAGCAATAGAAGGATGTGCTCATGGTGAACTGGATAATATTTATGCCGCCATAAAGGAAACTGAAGAGAAAAACAACATAAAAATTGATTTACTAATATGTTGTGGAGATTTTCAGTCCTCCAGGAACGAGGAAGATCTAAATTGCATGGCAGTGCCCCCAAAATATCGCCATATTTGTACATTTTACAAGTAAGTTATAAACCTTATTTAATTTAGCATAAATTTGTAATGATTTGCTAAAGTACTTAGTAGCATTTAATATAGGTCCTGAAAATTTGATTTAGTTAGTAATATAAACAATTGTCTGAGCAAATTCACACCTACCTACCTTACGGCTGTACAGTCCTGTTAGAACCTTGGCCTCACAAACAATCCATCCTGCTCTGTCCAATATCCTTCATCACCATCCTCAAGCCCTCAGAGAGTTGAAGTCAGCTTCCACATTGTTGAGCCATTTCTTTCTTGGCCTTCTGATGTTTCTTCTGCCTTCAGGTTTAAATGGAAAAGGCTTCTTGCCAGTCTGGTCATTATTCATTCTAACTATGTGGCTTGATCATCGAATCCTCGAAGCCCAAATGTTTTGTATAATACTAGGCCTCTGGTGTGATCATCAAATTTCTGATTTGTTGAAATCATATTTTATCCCTACAATTTTTCCATAGAATTTTGTGTTTCCATACGAGCAGCTGTCTTTCATCTCCATTACCACTGGTTGTATCAGGGTCTTATAGATTGTTACTTTTAACTTCCTGGCTAGCACGGATGACTTGAGCAAGGAGATGCACAAAAAGTAGGCCCTGGTTCCAGCAGCAATATGGTTATTAAGTTCAGCGCTGGTTTAGTTATCTTCAGTGTTTATGGCAGTCAAGTATCTGGACGTTGCCACTCCCTCAAACTCTCCAGCCTCCCAACTTCAGCTCCCTTATTCCTCTTCTTCATTACCACATACTTTGTCTTTTCCATGTTCACCTTAAGACTAAGAATTTCTGTTTCCATTTATTGCTAAGCACTACCCAGCACTCTTGTTTTGCAGCTAATTGTGGAGGTCAAGTGAATATTGTACCGCCAGGAATTATTTCTATTTTCCTCAAGACTCTCGTAAGGCACATGTCCAATAACTAATTAGAAACAATATCACTATCTCAGACCTACCGAGATGTGAATGTCCCTTGACAGTTCGCTTCCCACACTGATTTTACTTCTAGAGTTTACAATGGTATTTTTTTACTAAGTTGATTAAGTTCAGAAGGTTCTCAAATTTTGTCATAGTAGTATAAAACTCTCTCCTACCTTCACTACAGTGTCATATGCCTGGCAGAAGTCTATGGACAGCAGACGTCTATGTTGAACTCATAACATTTTCTATCGATCATTCTTAACATTGAGGTATGGTCAGAAGCCACACTGGCAGTTTGTCAGTGTCTGTTCGACATATGGTATCAATTGGATTGCTGCTGAAGACCTTGTAGCATACATTTAGCAAAGAAATGCTCCACGAATTGCTGCGCTCTTGTCATCTTTCTTATGAATGGGGCATATTATACTGTGTGTTCCACCAGTCGAGCATTAATTTTTGGCGCCAGATGTCGCGCCACACTATGTGATGTATCTTCTTGTACAACATGACACTTTCTTTCTTCAGTAATTCAGCGGTAACTCCATCTTCAGGGTTTTATTATTTCTGAGCTTTTTAGTAGCCTCCTCTACCTTTGGAAGTGATGTCTCGTATACAGGAGACTGCGCTGGTATGAGTGTCTTTTTTATTTTCCACCTCTGGAGTGTTGACTGATTTAAAAGTTCTTCAAAATACTCAGTCCATCTTTCAAGTGCTTTGCTCGTACCTCCCTCCCTCTATCTTTTCCATGGCACATGATATTCCTGGGTCAGAAAGCTCCTTTTATTTTCTAGATTAGGTTGTACTTCTCTCTGCTGTTGTTTCCTATACTGAGCTCTTTGTGGTGGTCTACCCTCTATTTTTCAAATTCCCTTTTCTCCATTCTAAGGATTTTCTTGACTAGGGCTTATCTATTCCTAGGAGGTCAACTTTGTAGTATTGTTCTTCACAGCAGTTTCATTCTTGCAGTGTTCCTGTTCTCTGACTACTTCTTCCCACGCTTTGTCAAACCATTCTGCCCTTTAGATTACTTGTGTAAAACCAATAACTTGTGCCTCTGTACCGAGAATCGTCATTTTATGGGACGCGCTCTTCAATTTGCTGTTATTATTTTTGTTGGATTTTGGGTGCCACAGTTTGTCAGTGTCGAACTTATTTTGCTACCTGTTATTTCCCTTCTTTGTGTTTAATAACCGTTGCTTGTCTTTATTTCATCACTGCATCAAAATTTCAATTGGAATAGGTATTCAGCTCTCAGGAAGATCTACAATTTTACAATCAAATGTATTACAAGGCTGGTTTGAAAAGTCCGTGCAAAAATAAAAACTACTTATGTGTTTGGGGTAAACCTTTTTTATTTTTCGACATAGTCTCCTTTTAGGCTTATACACTTCGTCCAATGATGTTCTAGTTTGTTCATCCCTTCCGAATAATAGGATTTGCCCAAGTCTGCAAAATATCCATTAGTGTCTGCAATCACCTCCTCGTTTGAATAAAATTTTTGTCCCGCCAGCCATTTCTTCAAATTGGGGAACAAATAGTAGTCCGAGGGAGCCAAGTCTGGAGAATAGGGGGGATGTGAAGCGAGTTGGAATCCTATTTCCATTAATTTTGCGACCACAACTGCTGAGGTGTGTGCTGGTGCGTTGTCGTGATGGAAAAGGACTTTCTTGTGGGCCAATCGCGGGCGTTTTTCTTGCAGCTCGGTTTTCAAACGGTCTAATAACGATGAATAATATTCACCTGTAATAGTTTTACCCTTTTCCAGATAGTCGATGAGGATTATCCCTTGCGAATCCCAAAAGGCAGTCGCCATAACCTTTCCGGCCGAAGGAACGGGCTTCGCCTTTTTTGGTGCAGATTCCCCCTTGGTAACCCATTGTTTAGATTGTTGTTTGGTCTCAGGAGTATAGTAATGTATCCATGTTTCATCCACAGTGACGAAACGACGCTTAAAGTCCTCCGGATTCTTCTGGAACAGCTACAAACCATCCTTGCAACACTTCATACGATTCCGTTTTTGGTCAAGCGTGAGCAATCGCGGCACCCATCTTGCGGATAGCTTTCTCATGTCCAAATGTTTATGCAAAATATTATGTACCCGTTCAGTCGAGATGCCCACAGCACTAGCAATCTCACGCACCTTAACTCTTCTGTCATCCATCACCATATCATGGATTTGATCAATGATTTCTGGAGTCGTAACCTCCACAGGCCAGTCCGAAAATTTTGAAACCACTTATAAACTGTTCTAATCGAAGGTGCAGAGTCACCATAATGTTTATCAAGCTTCTCTTTAGTCTCCTGAGGCGTTTTGCCTTTCATAAAGTAATGTTTAATCACCACACGAAATTCTTTTTCGTCCATTTCTTGAAAATCACTCGACTTTCTTGATTCACACGAATGCCAAACACAAAGAAATAGACCAATATGGCTGAAACTTAGTGTGCGTTCATTCAAGAGATGCTACTAACTAAACATGACCTCGATACGCGCCGGTGGTGCCATCTCTCGGACTTTGCACGGACTTTTCACACCAGCCTCGTATATCTATATGTTTCTTGAGGTTCAGGTTCAAAAGTGTCAACTTGGCCTCTGGATTTTGAGTTTAATGCTTTCTTTTAAATTTTTGTTAGTTTGTTATTATTGATATTATAAAACTTTTAGAATTTACTTTTACAAAAAGAACCTTATTAAAAAGTTAGATATAAATGTTTTATATATTTACAACTCATTAGGGACAGCCTTATGATAAAATTCTAACATATAATGATAAAAGTAAATGAACTACACATATATTCAAATTGTGTAATCAAAACTGTTTTTTTTTTTATATTATTATTTTTCACCAATATAAGTTTTTATCTGCTGACCACATATGTTTTCAACCATTTTTACATATTTATATTTTTAACTGATGGAGATAGGATCAATAGCACTTTCCCATACTTCCCATACTAAGTGTATTAAAATGGCAGGCAAATAATACTAAATTTGAGAACTTATCTATGAATTATATAAACACTGGAATTTATCATAAAGTTAAGACAAATTATTACCAGAGGAAATACTGAGAACTTTTTAAAAAGGAAATTATTTTTTATTAATTTTGAATAGAAATTAAAAATAAATTTTTATCAATAAAATGTATTATGATTCTACTAGACGGTGAGTATTTTTTTTTTTTTTTTTTTTTTTTTTTTTATTGGTCTAGCACACGTGCTGCAGGGAAGTCCCTAAAGCGCTCCAGGAGCGGCACGAGTGCGGAAAAAGCGATTCACGCTGTTCTTGAATCGCTGCAAATTGTACTCGGTGAGAAACACAGCGCTGGGCAAATCATTCCAAAGGGATGACGTTCTCCATATAAAAGATTGCTTGAAAAGCGTTGTACGCGGAGTAACAAGCTGAACCTCATACGGATGCGAAGCTCCAGCGCGATGTGTATTTCTAACATGCACCGCTTTGGGAGGAATTAAGCCGGCTACATCCTTCGAACACTTTCCATGAAAATACTTGTAGAACAGACTCAAGTCGCCAACCGTTCTTCGATGTTCCAGCGAATCAAGGCCGCCGGTCAATTCCGGGTCCCCAATCAGACGGACCGCTCTTCTCTGAACAGAATCCAACAAATGCAGTGTATGTTTGGGAGCGGAGCCCCAAACGTGGGAGCAGTATTCTAAACTGTCTAAACATCTAAACTATCTAAAAACTAAATAAAATACAAAATAATGAATCAACAAACCACAAAGTTCACCTGTATCCTCTATCGACCACCAAGTAATACCAACTTTAGAACACTTTTCGCTTATCTCGCAGACACCATCGATCATTTACAAACTAACTGTCCAAGTGCTGAAATTGCCATCCTGGGTGACTTTAATGTTTACAATATCAACTGGCTTAAATATTCAAATACTACCGACGAATAAGGTCGTGAAGCTGAATCATTCTCAATCAGTTGTGGCTTAACTCAGCTTATTGATGAACCAACACGGATCCCTGATCGAGACGGGGAGTTCGCCAGTCTTCTTGATCTGTTTTTAACCACCAATCTGGAGATTCACACGGTTCCCTAAATTCACCATTAGGTTCTTCCGACCATAAACTGCTTTCGACATTGAGTATCCTACCAGCCAACAGAGAGGCGCCTAAACCGCGCTAGATTTAGCACTACAGATCTGCTAGATGGGAAGATCTCATGAAATATTTTCGAACTTTCCCTTGGTTAGACGTTTGTTTTCGATCTGACGACCCATCTGACAGCGCCATGGAGGTTTCCGATGTTATTTTGGCTGGTATGCAAGCTTACATTCCTTTTTCGAAAAAATGCCCTTCCAACGGCAAACCTTAATTTGACCGAAAATGCAAAGAGGCTGTTGCTTCTAAACATCTTGCCTACCGACAATGGCGTGTAAATCCTAACACCATAAATCGTAACACCTTTGTTCGTGCCCGAAATAGATGCAAAGAAATTATCGACCAAACCAAGGAGGCACATAATCAACGAATTAGAAACATACTTCTCGCTTGTCCCAACAATTCCAAGTCCTTTTGAGTAGTCGCTAAGGCAGTTAGTGAAAATTTTACCAGGGGATATAATGTAGCAAAGAATATAATATATATAAAATGCAACGTCTCTCTGTCTGTCTGCCTGTCCGTTGGTGCGCTTATTACTCGAGAACCACTTATCCAATTTACGTGTTTTTTTTTTTAAATCATACATATGTTCTCTGGCCAGGTTATAGAATATATTTTATTACGTTAGATGATATAAGGAATGAGCAGTGACGATAATAGGAATGAAGTCCACTCGAGCAGAGCCACGGGCACAGCTAATATGTCATAAAATCAAAAAAATTCCTGTATTTTTGAATATTTTTTAGAAAGTAATTGGTACTATCTAGATCACATATCTAATAATAAACTGAAAGCCGACTGCACTATAACTTTGGTCAAAGAATAACCCATAACTTCCTACAATGTAAGGGTAATGTTGGAAAATATCGCTAAATTTAAATAAAAAAATACTTGATACTGGAGTTATCCCTCAAGTACTGAGTAATTTTTCTGTTTGATTTCTAATTTAGGTTATAAGTGATGAGCAACAAATCAATTACTTCCATCAGTTTTATTTACTTCAATGATTCAGTTCAGAAGAGTACTTTTCTATCTAATACTTATGTAATAAATTAGATTTTTCTTTTAAGGTATTATAATGGTGATAAAAAAGCTCCTGTTTTGACAATTTTTATTGGAGGTAATCATGAAGCTTCAAATTATCTACAAGAGTTACCATATGGTGGTTGGGTTGCCCCTAATATTTTTTATTTAGGATATGCTGGCGTCATTGATATAGCAGGTAGGAAGTTACATTTTGGTGAAGAGCACAAATATATCAGATATATTTTTTGTTGTCATGTTCTTAATGAGGATACTGCATGACGTATCACACCAATCTCAGTCAAAAATATAAATTCTTAGATGCTCTTAGATGCTTGAACAAAAAATACACCTATGGCGTTCTATTTAAAAAAAAAACACAAACAATAGGAGATGCTGAATATTTTACTCAAAATTGAAATTTTGGAACAATGCATTTTTCATACTTGTCTTGTGTCTTGTCCCCTAGTTAGGTAGTTAGACAGTGCCATTACAAACATTATATATATATATATATATATATATATATATATATATATATATATGTATATATATAATTAGATATATATATATAATTATATATATATATATATATATATATAATATATATATATATTATATATATATATATATATATATATATATATATATATATGTATATATATATAATTAGATATATATATATATATATATATATATATATATATATATATATATATATATATATATATATATATATAGGCAATTCTTTTTGATATACAATTGGATACAGTTCGAAATTTCAGTTGTCCCAGAAACGTATTTAGTCATCTTATAAGCTAAGTTTATATTTTTAATTATTTTAATCTTTTACTGTAGTATGTACTCCTTGAACTTGCCATTTATGATATACCAATTAAATTTCGGCATATTATATTTAAAGGTCTGTAGCCATTACTGCAAATAGGCATAATTAGTTGCAAGAATCTCTGAACAATCCATAAAAAAAGGAAAATATATTTTTACAAAAGTAATATGAAATATTCTGTTTGAAAAATTAAATTGATATATGCGCCGCTCTATTGGATCATTTAATTCAAGATATCCAGAGAGGTTTTTAATCTAATTGGACACCTTTATTAGTTTAAAAAAAAATGGGCACTTTAAAATTGGATTGTGAGCCTTGTATGTTGAAGGCCTGAAAAGTTCTCGGTCTAATAATGAAAGAAAATTTTTTTTGACTTGAAATATGTTTTATTTTTCAATATAAACTCCTGAAACTTCAATACATTTATTCCTACGTTTTTCCAAAAATTCAGTACCATCATTAAACTGTGATTCAGGAAGGGCTGCAAAATATACATCCACGGCTGCAATAGCTTTGTCATTTGATGTAAAGCACTTTCCAGCCAGGATTTTTTTCAGGTTTAGAAACAGCTAATAGTCAGAGGGAGCTAGATGTTCAAGCAATTTGTACTTTAATTTGTTGAATTTTGCCATCGTCAAAACACTTATGTGAACACGTGCATTGTCTTGATGAAAAATGATTCTTTTCTTTTTTAAAGCAGGTCTTTTCTCACGAATTTTTGCATCCGATTGATACAAAAGGTTACAATAATATTCAGAGTTAATTGTTTTATCTTTCTGAAGACAATCGATCAACAAAACACCTTTATAATCCCAAAAAACTGTTGCCATAACCTTCCCTGCTGATGGAACCATCTTTGCCTTCTTTGATGCACTTCCCATGATGGGCTTCAATCCCTCGTTTCGACTGTTCTTTTCGTTCTGGTGTATAGTGGTGGATCCAAGTTTCATCAACAGTTATGAAACGATGCTTGAAATCCATTTTATTCGAATGCATTTTTGTTTCCATTTTGCATAAAGCTTTTTCGTATGTAATTCTTCAGGCAAAATATTTTCTGTTCGTTCTTTTGAGATCCCTATAGCCTCAGTTATTTCACACACTTTCACTTGTCGATCATCTAACGCCATATGATGGACTTGTTGAATGATTTGTGGTGTTATGGTAGTTTTTGGACGACCTTCGCGTTGATCTTTAAGGCTTATACTCCCAGATTTAAAAAGAGCAGTGGAAAGTGAAGGTGATGCATCCTTAACACTTTCGGATGATTATTTGTTGGTGTTAAACCATCCAAAGCAAAGAATTTAATCACTGCACGATATTCAATTTTTTTCCATTTTAAAAACGTTAATATTAAACATCTGCTACTACTCGAATAAATTGACAGATCGAAGTAAAATTTTACATGTGTTTATATAAAGGATGGAACATCCCAATACAATTAGGGTTTCACAGTTTCTAACGCCATCTATGTGTCAGACCGAGAACTTTTCAGATAGCTTAGGTATCAGCCTACTTTTTTTATAATATACTTTCATCCTCTGGATTTGATACTTACATTTTAAATTTTGGAAAAATGTTTTAGGAGTAACAATAGCAGGTATTTCTGGAATATATAAAGGACGAGACTTTTTAAAGGGACGGTTTGAAAAACCACCTTATGATGAAAACACTAAAAGAAGTGTTTATCACATTAGAAATCTTGAGATATTTCGATTAAAGCAAATATCTCAACAAATGGATATTTTTTTATCTCATGACTGGCCCACTGGTGTTTATAATTTTGGCAACATTAAGCAATTACTTAAAAGAAAGCCATTCTTTAGGTAAGTGTATGGTATAAACTTTGCAAAATCATAGTAAATATGTAAAATAAAATACATAGTTTACTTAATATAGAAACTCTATGAATACTTACGTATAGTATATTAAAAAATTACAAAGAAATATTATTATCGTGGAAATTACAATTCACTTTTTTATATTTAGGGATGAAATAGAATCCAATCAACTAGGTAGCAAACCATGTGAGGAGCTTCTTAACCATCTACAACCAAAATATTGGTTTGCCGCACATTTACATTGCAAATTTGCTGCTCTAGTGCCCCACAAAAATAATACATCAACTAAATTTCTTGCATTGGATAAATGCCTTCCACGAAGACATTTCCTCCAAGTGGTTGATGTACCACATAATGAAGATCATAAAATTGAAATCAACTATAATCTGGAATGGTTGTCTATTTTATACTTAACAAATCATTTGTTAAATGTTAAAAATGTAAATAGTTATATGCCCGGACCTGGTGGAAATGAAAGGTATGTATAAAGAGTGACCGCAAAATTAGCATTAAAATGTCTTAAATTAAAGCTAATTAAAAATCTAGAAGGACATATTTCTCCATTTTTTTATTTAGTGGTAACTACCCCCTATTTTGAGGGTTAAAAGGGTGCAAATAAATTTAACAGAAAATAAAAAAAATATATTTTTACTTACTTATTTACTTAATCCTTATGCCTTTCTACCCCTTTAGGGGTGTAAGGCCCGTGGAGTTGAGTTATTCTATATTTGTCTTTTCCATATTTCCTCCCACCTCTTTTTTTTTCGTTTCGTTTTCCAAACTTTTCTGTATTATTCGTTCGCCGTTATTGTTTCTCACTGTCTCTCCTTGTTTTCCTATGCACCATTCTATTCCCTCGTTCTCCTTTTTCACCCTTCCGTTCATATCTCCCATTATTATTATCTTATTGTTTGTATTGTCTATCTCTTCCTGTAAATCATTGAAAAATTTGTCCTTTTCCTCAATTCTTGGGTTGTCATTTGGTCGATAGTACACAATCAAAGTGCAGTCTTCATCCGATCGATCTTCTTTTATTGCTATCGAGAATATTCTCTCATTTACAAACCTTTCCTCTTTTACATTCTTCATCTTCTCTTCTTTGACCACTATTGCCACTCCTGCCCCTGCATTTTCCTCCTCTTTTACTCCTGACCAGTATACCTTAGGTAATTTTTTACATCCATTCCCTTTCCTTTTTGTTTCTGTGATTCCTACATAGTGCATTTGAATTTTTTCCAATTCTTCTGTCAGTTCATCCTCTTTTCCGTTTATACCCCTAAAGTTCCGTGTTTCCAATTTACTAACTCGGTAATTATTTCCTATTTCTTTCTTCCTATCTATTTCTTTGATTATCTTCTTATTTATATTCCTTTTATTAGTCTTCTCTTCCGTATCCTTTGTCTTTGCCAGGGTCGTCGTCGATCTACCTATCTCTCAGTTTTTTTGGCTTGATGGTCGTAGTATTCTTTGTTTGTTCCTTCAGTTTTTCTTCATCAGTGTCTCATTTATATTCTCTTCCCTGGATTAAGATTTTCTGATATCCCATGTTCACTCTCTTTCCATTCATTCTCTCGTTCTCTGCTATATGCTTCAATTTCTTTTGAATTTCCCGTTCACCCTTTGTTAAATCGTTGTTTATGTAAACTCTCTCTCTCTCTCCAGTTTCTCAGTTTGTTTTTATTTTTCATCACAACTTCCTTATCTCCCGAGTTTCGAAATTCTATCTTGTATACAGTCTCTCCCATTTTTATCACATCCTTACTCTGTACCTTTGCGTCCATACTTCTTTCCATAAAATGTTCTACATCTATTTTCAGATCCGGTTGACTATTCGCTTTAAACTCATTCCCGATATTACAATATTCCTTACGTTTTCCTTTTCCAGCCCACTCATCCTCGAATCCATATTTCTCATGTTTTCTCTAATTGTCTTATTTTCCTCTTTTAATACTTCATTCTTCTTTCTTAGTTCTTTCACCTGTTGTTAGTATCTCTTCCTGTTTCATTTCCTTTATATCTAACATTAACTCTCTGATCATTTCTGTCAAGTTGTCTACCTTATCTCCTCCTTCATTTTTCTCTTTCTGTGGAGTTTCTATCGGCTTTTTACTCCTTTTGTATATTCCCATTGGCTCTTCCCTTTTCTCGACTCTTCCTCTTTTTGAGTCTCCTAATGTATAATCATTGTTATCCATTGTTATTTCTGTTGAAACTTATGTTATCAAGACTTTTTGTATCCTCCTCGTATATTCTATTTTCAAACCCGAGAAAAGAATAGAAAGACAAAAAATTGTTGTTTTTACCTCTTATCACCGTATACACAGTAAACAAAACAATCAAGGTCGCCGCTCAACGCTTCTTTAGCTTCATACAATTTTGCAGAATTATTCTCATAGACTTTTAAAATCTTTTTTTTTTAACTTATTGTCTTAATTCTAATATTACACTCTGCTTTCTTTTTAGTCCCTCTCGTTTGCAATCGACCAAAACAATTAGATAATTCAATATATCGAAACACTACCGTAATAACGCTCGTTGAACGAGTTGACCACTGCCGGGCGTTCGATTTCGATGTGTACACTTCGCGGTCCGGAATTTAACCAAAAAAATATTTATGATGTATAATTCATGAAAATAGGTCACTTTAATTATTTACATATTCTCTACCCCATATCATATAGTCAATCAAAAAACCACCCTCTAAAAAGGGGTTGCAATTAATAGGGGATCCCGTCATACTCACAAACATGACTCCCAAGACTAGGAAAAAATACAAAGAAATAATCAAAATACTGAGAATATAGCGCTGGACTTACATCTTCTAAACTTATAGCTAAGCGATAACCACCCCCTAAAAGGGGATTGAAATTCATGTTGGTGCTATTTTAACCTAAAAAAATAACTTTTAATTTCGGGGAAAAATCTTATTTATTTTTAGGGGAACCACGCGCCCAGACCAATTAATATCTATGTATATTTTATTATATTAAACATATTGCGTTTTTTTTTTTTTTCATTAGTAGCATCCTTAGTTAGGTCATTTATTTTTTTAAAATCTAAAAAAAAAAAAAAAAAAATTGAAATATATGTCCTAGATTTTTAATTAGCTTTACTTTAAGACCTTTTATGTTAAGTTTGCTTTTTTTGTCTTCAAGTTATGAAGGTTGCAAAATGGGCTAAAATTCACACTTTTGTTCTTTACTTTAATTATGAGACCAACAGTTATTTTTATACATTCCTAATGTTAATTTTAAATTAATGAAATACTAACATTATATTTTAATTATTACCTCACTAAATGAAAGATTAAAAAGGGAGGAAAATAAGACCTTTTTGATATGTGACCCCTAATTTTGAAGGTGGTATATAGAATGCTAAATTTTATTTGATTAATGGTACTGGAAAATCAGTGACGGTAAAAAATTTATTAATCTTAATTTTAAAAATTGAATTAAAATTTTAATACTACATTTTAAATATTTTCTTTTTTTCTGCAAACTATTTACTTTTTTTAAGAGCTCCCTGAATTACATCTTTCGAAATACCGCAACTACTTATTGTATTTTCTCCCATGTTCTTTGTACAATTCTAATGCTAATGTTGGTTGGTGTATTCTTCTGGAGCCCTTTTTAGTAGTTCAATAAGACGTGGTCTTCCTTCCGGTTAAAACCTTACAGTCGAACATAATATGAAGAGCTTTTTCTGTCTCCTTATTACACAATGTGCAGTTCAAGTGTATAGCCCCATTTTATGTAGGTGTACCTCAAAGGCACAGTGGCCTGTCACCCACAACTATCATAATTGGTTCCTATTGAGGTTCAGTAATTCACCGTGGTCCTTTAATTAATGTTTTCACCTATCTGTTCTTGGAAATTTTCTTCTAATAGTCATTATGTCCTTTTTTGATCTATTATTTTAATTGTTACTGAATTGTGTTTCTGATACTCTGATACTCACATCCGTATGAGGTTCAGCTTGTTACTCCTCGTACAACGCTTTTCAAGCAGTCATTTATATGAAGAACATCATCCCTTTGGAATAATTTGCCCAGGACTGTGTTTCTCACAGAGTACAATTTACAGCGATTTAAGAACAATGTGAATCGCTTTCTCCGCACACGTGTCGCTCCTGTAGCGCTTTAGGGACTTCCCTGTAGCACGTGTGCTAGACCCATAAAAAAAAACAACTCCCAAGGTAAGTTGTGGACCGATATATTTTATTATGGGCGGTAAATGGCCCAGCTGTCGACGCGCCCAGACCAATTAATATCTATCTATATCTATCTATATTTTATTATCTTAAACATATTGCGTTTTTTTTTTCATTAGTAGCATCCTTAGGTCATTTATTTTTTTAAAATCTTTGTTGTTTCTACTTATTTCGTTTTTGTAGTAATTATTCTTTTGTTTGGTTATTATTTTATTTGAAATATTTCGGTATCTTTTATATTCTTTTTCAAAATCCAAATTATATTGTTTTAGAAGCTCTTTAATTTGTCTCTATGTCTAATAGATCTTATTATTCCGTTCGTGGTCCAATTTTGTAATTTTCGGTATTGCTTGTGAGTTTGGTTGTTTTTAAAACTTAAGTCTAGTAAAGATTTATATATATTAATAAATGTTGATGTCGCCGTCTCAGGATCTAAATCAGTCGAAACCGAAAACTAATCTTGGCACTGCAGCATCATTTTAAGCTTATCCACATCATACCTATCTTTACTTACACTGATTACGTTTGCATTGTTACTGTTTGGGGGCGAATGGGTAGAACTAATATTAAGCATTATTGGACCATGGTCAGTCACATAACTATCAAGTACAAAAGACCGAAAATGCAGCCCACCAAATCCCTGTCTATATCTTACAAACAAATGATCTAGGCATGTTTTACTGTCAAATTTAGTAATAGAGTTCACATAGGAAATGTATCCCTGCTGCGCAATCGCTGCCATATAGTTAGTTACCTCATTATTTTCAGGATTCAAAAGATCTATATTAATATCTCGAATTAATATTTCGATTTGTTCTTTGGCCGCTGATTCCGTTAGGTAAATTCTTGTTTTGGGATTGGAGGAGGTTTGTACACAGCTGTAACACCAATTTTATGTCCACTCACACTGCACTCAATTCTACCCACTGTTGCTCGTGAGTTTGGCAGAGTAAATATACGGAAATCCGCACTAATATACGATTTAACAAGTATTATCACACTATCATTCTTATTATAATCTGCTCCATTGTAAAATGGGTTATAGCTCGGAATGTTAAAATGATCAATAGATGGAAGCTGAAAAGTCTCACTAAGTACTATATATATATATAATAATAACAATAAAAGGTCTTTATATTTGACTCGGCGAAGTTCAGTATAAAAAGCTGCTCGGCTCAACTGAGTAAAACTTAAAACACATAACCCTAACAGTATACAAAATATAAAAAATGAATACATATATATATATATATATATATATATATATATATATATATATATATATATATATATATTACATAATAATACAGAATAATACAGAACAAGTTATAGTAAATGACAAAAGAACACACATTATAAATACAAACAAATACAGACCTAAAAAAATGAACAAATATGAAGAGATTTAGTAAGCAACATGCAAGAACGAACAAAAGGTAATAATAAGGCAAGTTGACAATAAGAAACATAGGATTAAAACAAACTTCAAAAAAGAAAAAGAGAAAACTGTTATAGGATTTTTGAAAACTGTGTGACTGACTGTGACATTAGACTGAATACACTGAATTATAAACGTATTCAGCTGCGAAACTAAAAGATATTTGAAATATCGCTTTTCTGTGCCTAAATATTTCTAAATGATGGACATTTAGAATACTCATACCACGCATACATACCCGTAACTTTTTTCTCATATACAGAGGAGAATTTGTTTCCAGAATTCTATGGACAAACACTGCTATATGTGATGTCCGTTTACTAAACATATTTAATCAACCTAACGTTACCCAATTGAGGAGAGATATAATCCCCCCTTCGCAAGCCACAAGTAAACGTAACGTAGGAGTTCTGAATTTTTTGGATTCCAGAACTAGAACAAATGTCAAGACATGGCCCAAAAGCCACATATGTATAATTGGCACGACTCAACATTAATGTCTCACACAGTTTTTCTTCTGACATTTGCTTTGGTAAAAACTCTTCAAAGTTGAGAATTCTCTCCACACTATAAACTTTCCGTGACTGCTGAAACGCAACTCTCTATCGATGATAAGCTCAAAACTTTTCACAGTTTCGCTCGGTTGGAGATGGTAACACCATCCAGAACAAGATCCAAATTTGGTTCAGTGAGTGCATTCCCAAAACTGAGTACTTTGGTGGATTCAGCCTAAGACGTGCTTAACAGAATATGAATGAAAATTTTTGAGTCTAGTGTATAAAGCATAATACTTGCTCAGTATTCTCCCTACTGTAAGTGGCATAAATTGGTGTATCATTAGCGAATTGCCGAATTGAGCAATTACTATCGATGAATTTAATGAAGTTATGTATATAAGTTATATATATATATATATATATATATATATATATATATATATATATATATATATATATATATATATATAAGAGATAAGTATATATGCTGATGCTGCTCTATAATATCGAGTGCGTTGCTGAGATCCAAAATGATTTTAGTTACCAACTTGCCATAATCAGCTGCACGTATATATATATATATATATATATATATATATATATATATATATATATATATATATATATATATATATATATATATATAATCTGTTATACTTGCCAAAACAGTTGTGCTGTATATCTCGCGAAACCCTGACTGATATTTGGAGGAAAGATAGTTATTTAATAAAAATTGGACCATATTACGACATATTATTTTGTCAAAAATACTAGATATTACAGGCAGCAAAGGTCTGATATCTGTTTTGGATTTGTTGTTTTGGGTAGGGGTCATACTAAAGTACTTTTCCAGAACTTAGGAAAGTCTTTTTAGAACTACATAAATTGAAAATATGTGTGATATAAAGTTCAATATATCGCCATACAATCGCACCATTTGTAAAGTAATCCCATCGGATCTAACAGTATTAAACTTCAGCGAATTGATGGCGTGGCGCAAGTCATTCAGGTTGATAACTTCGATTCTAAACGAGTCGATAATGTCGACTACCCTATTATCCAGATAATATTGTACGGTACCAGGGTTATGTCCACAGGAGTCCACAGACTCTCTACGAATTAATTTCGTCTGGCCTGCACAAATAATCGGGAACAGAATTCGCCCTTCCTGAGCAGACATGCAGGTTTTTTTTTAACCCGCCTCAAGTTTCTCTGCTGTTTATATGTGGTCTGAAGATTTCTTCTTAGCCTCATTTCTAGCAGAGGTAACAAAGTCCTTCATTTTTTTATATGCTACCCAGTCATTGTACTTTTAGGATTTTTTTGTATTTCGTTAAAAGTTTATTTCGCTCTATTTCATTTTTTTAAAACGTCAGTAAACCAGGTTTAGTAACACGAGCCGTACGCCATCAAAGAGATTGTTCTGTTAAAATTCCAACTTGACGTTCAATATTGTTATTGTAAAAAATTCGCTAGCAATTCAGTCTGCACCAGACTCTTCCAGATTGAACCCACCAAAATCCCCAAGTTTTAAATTGAATATCTATCCTGGATACCTTGGTTTTCAATGAGAAATAAATCAGTTGATGGTCCGCGACGTCATGCATCAATGACCATATTGACATTAGAAATTACTGTCATATCGTGCAGGGAACATTCAGATCCTGTGATGCGTGTAGGATTCTCCACCACCCGCTCAAGGCCAAAAGCATCAAGCATCGGATTAATATCTCCCAATATGATTACCTTGTTTACTTAGGCAAAACAGCAGAAATTGAATTCTCCATTATGTCTAATGCTTAGCTAGCATTTTGCTTTTGTCTGTATAACACTGACATCACGAAGGTACCCACCACCCAACCTAATCTTGACTCACAGCTGTTCAAGAGCATCTTCAAAGTATGACACACTTCCAGAAACACCGAAGCAAAGAACAAACATTAACATATCCTATTATTATGCTTTTTAAGGTATCCATTTTGTAGATTTTTAGTACTAATAACAATTAAAAATATATGAAATAATAAAAGTTAAAAATAAATATTCATAGTTTATTCATAATAATTTACATCATAATAGTTTACAAAATTAATTTAGAATATACTAGAGTAGTTGAATGTCAGAATTTTGTACTGCACCTAGGTGAGTGATCACCTGTATGTGCTAGATATAATCTAAAAAGAAAAAAAATACAAGACTTAAAAATCATTTGAATTATATAAAACTACAATAATTAAAGAGTACCCATAATATTCACAAAATAATCTTATTAACCAATGAAAAATCAGATCATCTTTTTGATTTTAGCTAAAGTTTTACAGATAAATATCCTACATGCCCTGTTAAATGTATGGTAAAGATCTAATTTCAAGAGGGATCAGGTTTTACATCTTGGCAGCCAAATAAGAAATATATATATATATATATATATATATATATATATATATATATATATATATATATATATATATATATATTATAGACATAGCACACATGCTACAGGGAAATCCCTAAAGCGCTATAGGAGCGGCACGTGTGCGGAAAAAGCGATTCACGTTGGTCTCGAATCGCTATAAATTGTACTCGGTGGAAAACACAGTCCTGGGTAAATCATTCCAAAGGGATGAAGTTCTCCATATAAAAGACTGCTTGAAAAGGGTTGTATGAAGAGTGACCAGCTGAACTTCATTCGGATGTGTTGTGTTAGTGCGACGTGCATTTTTAGCATGTACTGCTTTGGGAGGAATTAAGCAGGCTACATCCATCGAACACTTTCCATGAACATACTTGTAGAGTAGACTTAAGTTGCCCACGGTTCTTGGTTGCTCCAAGGAATCAACGTTGCTCGACAGGCTCTCCAATCAGATGAACAGCTCTCCTCTAAATAGAATCCAACAAATGCAGTGTATGTATGGTTGGGAGCAGAGCCCCAAACATAGTAGCAATTTTCCATAGTTAGTCGAATTTGAGCTTTGTACAGGGTGAGTCAACGATAGAGCAAAGCCCACCATATAGATTTAAGTTTCTTTGATGTTCTATTTATAGGCATTTCTAAGAATCTGCCGACCATACATCTGGTACCCATAAGCATAATTCACAAATTGTTTTAATTTATTAGTTTTATATAGGAGCGGGTTGTGGGACAGTACAAGGTACGCACATCCAAAACACCCTCAGAGTATAATAGGTCAGTTGATTTTTTTGAAATATTATCGTGACAAGGCAATTTTGTACCATTTTGAAGGGATATATGGATTTTTGATAAATACTACCCCACACAACCATACTGTACGTCAACAGAGACTCCACAAGAGCCCCATATACACTGATTAGAAGCTTTCTACTCAGTATCTCTCTCCAGATATAGAACCTATGAATCAACCCCTTTATGTTCCTCACAAGTCTGAGAACATGACGACCCCACTTAAGGTTACTATCTATAATTATTCGTAAATATTTTATAGAGTCCCACTTCCAGAATATCACCTTCAAAATTACTGACATGAATGCTATAAAAATTTGGTCGTTTAGCTGAAGTGATGGAAAATGATATATATTTTGTTTATGAAGTATTTAAGGTCAATTTGAATGTTTTCAACCAGTTTTTTAATTTTATTCTTGCCCTCAATGCCAGAATCATGAACAGTCAACCACGATGACCCTATAAAACACCACAACTGATAATATTGAACCAAATATTTACCAGGTATACAAGTATGAAATGCGGATATTTCTTCTAAAAAAACATGTTAAATTCGGAAGAATAATAAAAAGTGCTTTATTCAAAGTATGCTCCATCGCTTGTTATATATTTTTCCCATCTTTCGGGCAATTTGTGAATACCACGCCAGTAAAAATCTTCTCCTTTTGCTGCGAACCATTCATCTAGCCATTTTTTCACATCTTCGTACGAACCAAAGCGCTGCTCAGCAAGTGCGTGACCCATCGATGCAAACAAGTGGTAATCGAAAGGAGCCAAGTCTGGTGAGTAAGCCGCATGGGATAGAACTTCCCAGCTGAGTGCTTCCAACATGTCGCGAACTGGTTTTGCCGTATGTGTGATGGAGCATTGTCATGAAGAAAAATGACTTTGTGTTATCTCTTTCGATATTCTGGCCTTTTTTCAAGCAGCGAACGGTTCAAATCGGTCAATTGTTGTTGGTAACGTTTAGTATTAACCGTTTCCCCAGGTTTTAACAGCTCATAATAGACCACGCCCCTCCGGTCCCACCAAACACAGAGCATCGTCTTTCTGTTAAAAAGCGATTCGGTCTTGCGGTCGATGTGGATGGTGTGCCTGGGTCTACTCATGATTTTTTGCGCTTGGGATTTTCAAAATAAATCCACTTTTCATCCTCTGTAACCATACGATGCAAAAACGACTTCCTTTTGTACCGAGCGAGCAAAATGTCACACGTGTTTTTGCGCTTTTCCATTTGCCTGTCGTTCAACTCATGTGGTACCCATCTACCGGTCTTCTAAATCTTTCCCATCTCTCGTAGCCAATTGGAACAGCTTGTTGACTAACGCCCAATTGCTCGGCGAGTTATTTTTGTGTTTGCGAATCATCTTCGTCCAACAATGCTTGCAATTCTACATCTTCGTATTTTTTTGCCAGTTTTCCACGTTCTTTATCTGCAACATCGAAGTCACCACTTTTGAAACGCGGAAACCATCGTTCACACGTCTCTTGCGATGGAGCATGTTCACCATAAGCTTCTCGAAGTAATCGGTATGATTCAACAGTAGTTTTCTTCAAATGAAAACAAAAAATTAATGCTGTCCGCGAATGTTCTTTGTTCGGTATAAATTTCGACAAATTGAACACAATACTATGTACACACTTTTCCAATTTATCACTGGTTTATGACACTTGTTGATGACACAACAAAATGGCGCAGTATCAAATCTTTATAGCACAAATTGCACTGGTGCACCATATGTTGTCTGAAATCAGCATTTCATACTTGTACACCTGATACTAATTTTCAATAATCTTATATACCATACTTGTTCCTTACTAAATATTTTTCCTCCCTCATCCTTTTGTGCATAAATTTTGTGAATGATGAGCCTCAGTGCCTAAGTTTCAGGTCTCTGGGTTCTCCTAGAACCAGTTTAGAAGCCACTTTCAGGCTTTATAAAGGATTTAGTGTTCCCGGTCCAATTATTGACTTTCCTATGTTTGTAGGCTCTATTTTTGTTTTCTATTACATATCGCGTTATTGTATATACCTCTGCCTGAAATGCAATGGCATATTATCTTAACAAAATACCAAACTTATTATTTTTTATCCCGTTATACATTCCTGGTCTAGTTCCTCGCCTCGTCTTTGATCCGTCTATATGCCAAGCTTTCTCTACGCTTTTGAATAAAAATGTGTATTTTCCCAATGCCTCTGATCCATTCTGATCCATTATCTTTATCATTATAGTTTGTGTTTAATAAGTATGCTAGGGTTATGTGGTCCAATTTCATATCCAATGTGGCATTTCCCTATTTCTCGCCATTCTTATTGTGCTCCAAGTTGTAAAGAATGTTGGTTGGTTTCTTTATCCGCCTACTACGTGAAGAGGAAGCAAATGCAAGGGAACTTCGCTGGTTGTTATTAGTCTGCTTTTCATCTGCTCTATTCTTACACAGATTAGGCATAGTCATCATTTGTTACACTTTAGTGTACCATACTAGTGACGCATAAATTAGCATAGGTTTAATTACCACTAAGTATAACCAAAATATTATGTTCGGTTTTAATCTTCATGTTTTTTTCATAAACGCGTCTAACATCATTGTAGCCTCTGCTCTTTTCCCAATATTTAACCTCTGACGACAGTTGTATGTTTTCCGCTTGTAGTTTTAGAGGTTCTAGAATCTCTAATTTTCTTTTTGCGAGTCATATTATGGCGGTTTTGGAACGACTGATTTTTAATCTTTCTACTCATTTAGTGACAATATTCAGTGTCACTTACATTCTTTCCCTTATTACATCGTTGAACTTTCCCTTAACTACGTCCTGCATAGCCCATATTCCAATGATTTCGATTTCTATCCCAGTGTTACCATGCTCTCACCAATAATAGGTGTATATATTATTCTTTTTTGAATCATCATCTATTTAGCTGCAGCTTATTTTGTCTAGTCCCTTATCCTTAAATGCCATAGAAATAGAATTAGTAGACATAGATACATACATACATAATCGATAAACCTCTTATACCCGTAGGTCTCAAGGATCGTTCTTTACTTTTTTTCCACAAATTTACGCCACTTATCTCTATTTAATGCTAGTTGTTTCGCCTCAGCCCAGGATGTTCCTCTTTTCTTCAGTATTTCATTCACTCTATTGTTCCATGTTTCCCTCGGCCTCCCCCTTCAATTTTTTCCAGTTACTCTTGCATTCCATGCCATTTTGACTTTCCGATCATCATTCATTCTCACTATATGTCCAATCCATTTTAACTTCTTTTCCTCTATTTTTTCCTTTAGCGATGTTACATTAAGTTCCTGTCTGATGTCTTTATTCATTCTTTTATCAATTTTTCTTGCCCCTACCACTTTCCTCAGATACTTCATTTCTGTGGCTCGTTTTTCATACTTATCCGTCAGAATCCAATTCTCTGCCCCGCAGATTATAACTGACGTATATATTGTTTTGAAAATTGCCATTTTTGTTTTCACTGATGTTTCCTTTTTACTCAGAAAGCTTCTGTATAGCGCGCAGTATAATCTTGTTCCAGCTTTCATTCTATTTCCAATTCCATCCTCTCATGCTCCTTTGGAAATTTATTACTATTCCCAGGTATTTATATAGCTCCACCTGTTTAATTTTTTGTCCCTCTACTTTAATGTTCATAGTTTCTTGTCTGTTAGTTATAACCATCACCTTTGTTTTTTCCAGGTTAATAAACAGGTTATGTGTTACCATGCTCTCACCACTAATAGATGCAGTCTATTTAGCTGCAGCTTGTTTTGTCTAGTCTCTTATCCTTAAATGCCGTAGAAATAGAATTAGTAGAACGTTGTTAAAAGCTACTTCGGTGTCCAAAAAGATACACAATAGTACTTCTTTGCATCTTCAGCAACATATTCGGCCTTCTAAGCCAAGTAATATAGTACTGTCTCCGTTCGTCTACCGGCTCTAGGCATTTTGATTTTATTTTTAAAGGTCGAAAAGCCAGTACATCACCCCTAATATCTCTATACAGCAGTTTCTCTAAAGCAGCGGTCGGCAGCATTTTAGCAGGCAAGGGCTACATAGTGGCAAAATGAAATAAAGGCCGCATTGTTCATAATTCTGTTAATAAGTCTTGTTAATATTAATGATATTAAAAATTGAAAAACACAAACATTTACTTTTACGTTTTATTCATCATCATTTTATTTAAATTTTACTAATAAGTAGGAACAATGACAACGAGAAAATGAGAAAAAAAAACAGACAAATTAAATGAGAACTTCGAAATAACTATACATGCGAGTCGAATCAAAATTTAATGTGATTTTTGAGGCTGTATTTGACTGGCTATTTGTAGAATGTTTGCTTTCATGTCTGTCGTAGAAATTCGTATCCACTCAAATGCTCATCTGTGAGACGAGAACAATATTTATTTTTTCTGTAATTGAGAATTGAAAAAGTTTGTTCGCATAAGTAAGTGCTGCCAAAAATTATAATTAATTGCTGAGCAAACCTTTTCATTTCGTCAAACTGCCATAAAATTTAACAAGATCATTCAATTCATAGAAGGAGTTTTTGAGAGTGTTATTAGATTGAAGATCAATCACATTCATTTGTAAAATACTCGGTACGTCCTCAATATCACATGAAAAATGGTTTGCAAAAATCTTCAGTTTACGAGAAACCTTCTCGAAGTCACAAAATCTGTTGTTGAACTGATTTTGTAGCTGCATTAAAATGCATTTCATTTTATCATTTTTCCAATGAAAATTTATTTCAACTTCCTCGACAGCTTTTTTACAATTCGGGAAATAGTCCAGCTTTTCTCCGTCAATATATTATATGAAGAGCTTGTTTTTTTATTTGGAATGCCTTTACGTCTGTGTGCATATCAGATATTAATTTGTTTTTTCCTTGAAGCCTCATATTCAGCATATTTAACTCATGAGTTAAATCTGTCAAAAATCCAAGGTCTATTAACCATTGAGGATCTGTAAGCTCTAGAACAGATTTGCCTTTTTCGATCACAAAAGTGTTGATTTGTTTTCTGAGATCAAAAAATCTTTTCAGTACTGCACTTTACTTACTTAACCATCTCACTTCAGAATAATACAGGAGATCTCCGTGATCTGCTTCCATATCTGACAAAAACTGTTTAATCAAGAGAAATTTACAGACATTCAAAGAACCATACTACAAAGTCAAGTAGACATCGGAAATTTTTATACCACCTAAGATACCCACATCTTTCATTACATAAAAATAAATACAAAAAATCTGCTTTAGTCTTAGTTGATCGTTTGAAAATGTAATACTACGAAATCTCGATAACGCATTTGTAAATCTTTACAAAAAATATATTTAAAGTCAGTTAACAAAGTAAATAAGTAATTTTATTGTTAAAATGTACTGTTACAAAGTAACGGACCAATCAGTCAACTCTGAATTGAAGTTTATGTTTAACCAGATAAATTAACATATATATACGTACATATTTACATTTTAATGAAAACTAATTGCCGGATATGTTTGAAACATTGATGGACGAGGATATTCATTTGTAATTAGGTTTACGTAGTTGATCCTAACAGAATCATTGTGATAAATCCTTTTAAAGTTTTCGCATGACATGCATCGTTGGCTAGGTTTTACATTTTCCTGTTAGAAGTATAACAGCCTACATTTTATGGCACATAACAAATTAAAATCACGATAAACTTTAAGCAAGAAAAAAAATCGTTATGTACAGTCTCGCATGGTTAATTTTGAATAAGAGTATTCATTTTTAAAACCACCCGCAATTTCTGTCGGCTTGCTCGATAGCGGCTATGTCATTTTTTGCATCTGCATGATTAGGTAAAAGTTCCCTACTGACATCACAAGGGCGGTTTGTTGGGTATTTAATGTTGGGTATTTAAGAAGTTTTGAAAAAACCGGTTAAACATGTTTTTGATTTTTGCTCTATAGCTAACTTATTTCCAAAAATCACAGAGCCATTTTGTTGTGAAAACTTGATAAAAACGTATATAAATTATTAATAAAAAAAATACGCGGACAAATTTTGAAAAAAAAATTTGGGCCTGCAGTAGCTTATTCAATGTTTGATGCATCTTTTATAATATTCAGCATATTTTTAAATAGAGAAGAATGTATTTATTTCATGTGAAATAATAAAATTGCTTTACACTTAAAATTTGGTTATTTCATTTTTAGTATGACCAGTTCTGAAAATTGAAAAGAACAGCAGAAACTTGCGATGAATTTATTTTTTTTATGAAAGTAGAAACTTTATTCTCTTTCAAAATTACTATTAAAATTAGCGTTTTTCCATTCGAAAGTTATTCGGAATTAAGGCTGGATGTCACTAATAGTATTCCCTAAATATAACACGCTAAATAGACAGAGCTTTTTTACATTTTATTGATTTTAAAAACTTGATTATATTTAATTTTTAGGTACAATTTTACACCAAGCCAAGACGAGAAAAATTTGATATTGAAGAAACTAAATAATTCATTAAAGGTGCCTAACAATTTCAGACCAACAGCTGTGGCTTTCGAGCCAGGAAGTCCGAAAAAGACAGTAAGTCAGCAAAGGGGCGCCAAACTAAATCCACAGACAGTAGAGTTTTGTGAAATATTGGGCATTGATGATCCTATATGTCTCATAGCAGAAAGCAATGGTTTAAACATAAGTTTGGATTCAAGTTTTTTGGAGAATACTACCTTTATAAGTGATTCAGATATATCGGATTTAGCAGATGATTCGGAATCCAAGGTGGAGTCAGATATCTCCATACAGGAAAATAAAATAAAAGAACTGCAGCTTCCAGAGACAAAACCACTAACTCCTATGAAATTGCCTAAGCCAATGAATAGTGAGGAAACAGCTAAACAGGAAATATTGATTAAAGACAAATCTAATATACCTTGTGGGTTATCTAACCTAGAAGTGTCATATAACAGTTCTAATTCTGAATGTGCCCCATCAAAAAATCTTGATGATAAAGTTGAATTCAATAATCTAATAGAGATTAATGTTACAGAGACAAGTTGCGAAAAAAATGACATTAGAACAGATAATCATTCAGAGCCAAATTTATCATTTATAGATGAAAAACAACTTAAAACCTCACCAAAGAGGACTTTAAATGACGTAATGACCTCTGACAATTCAGAAAAATGTGAATCTAGTGCTAACGACTTAGATTGTAGTAATAGTGAAGTGAAAAGTAGTACTCCCACATTAAAAAAGTTTAAACGGCGTAATGCTGGCATATACGCTAGTGAAAGAGCAGATAGTTAATGATTAATTATAATTAACAAGACATTATTGTATAATACCAGTGTAACTCTAGTGCATTTTCGTCTAGGGAACAAATGTGTCTACTTGGTCAATTCTTTCAAGGGATTAAAAAAATTCACATACGCCACTTTCCACAAGTTTGGAAGCACTATGGAATTTTTAATTAAAACTAAAAATACAAAGTGGAAAGATACTTTTATTATTGAAAATTAAATATTCACTTTTTTGATAGTATTGTCTACAATATGTGTCATAAATATAACCATCAAAAGATATTTACATCAAATCTTAGTCTCTCACCTTTATTTTTAGTTACAGCTTCACAAATGTTCAGAATCTTATTTATCAATTTATTAAAAAACTCCGCGTCTAACTTTTCCCATTAATTTTTTAAATATTCCTAAAGCCGCTCAGTGCTTGACAGACAACGATGTCTATTAATTTTTCTCCTTAATATACCCTTGACATAGTGTTGACGAGTGAGGGTCATTGTCTTGTTGAAAGATAAAATTGCAACCAATAGTATTTAAATAAGATGGCCTGGCAGGTTCTTGAAGGATTTTCAATTATTTAATTTCCCAACTATTTTCAACAAACTACCTGGCTTTTTACCACCAAAACATTCCCAAAACCATAACGGTCCGTCCGTGCTTAATAGTTCGTACAGTGCAAACTTTTGAAGCCATTTCGTTAATTAAGCGGCACATAAACATTGAATTAGATTCAAACATTTGGAATTTTGATTCGTGCATCCAAAGCACTAGTCCATTGGTTTGTCCAGTTTCTATGCGTTTTAGCTCATTGCAGTCTGTTTTGTTCATACATGACTGTTAGTTTTGGTTTTTAGCACCTACACATTCTTTGAGGCAACAGTCGCGTCGTATCAGTGGTAGTGGTATCGATGGTAATTTTAGAAGTGATTATCAGGTGTACAAGTATGAAATGCGGATTTTTTTTCTAAAAAAACATGTTAAATTCGGAAGAATGATAAAAAGTGCTTTATTCAAAGTATGCTCCATCGCTTGTTATACATTTTTCCCATCTTTCGGGCAATTTGTAAATTCATCGAGCCATTTTTTCACATCTTCGTACGAACCAAAGCACTGCTCAGCAAGTGCGTGACCCATCGATGCAAACAAGTGGTAATCGGAAGGAGCCAAATCTGGTGAATAAGCCGCGTGGGGTAGAACTTTCCAGCTGAGTGTTTCCAACGTGTCTTGAACTGGTTTTGCCGTATGTGATGGAGCATTGTTATGAAGAAAAATGACTTTGTGTTGTCTCTTTCGATATTCTGGCCTTTTTTTAAGCAGCGAACGGTTCAAATCGGCCAATCGTTGTTGGTAACGTTTAGTACTAACCGTTTCCCCAGGTTTTAACAGCTCATAATAGACCACGCCCCTCTGGTCCCACCAAACACAGAGCATCGTCTTTCTGCCAAAGCGATTCGGTCTTGCGGTCGATGTGGATGGTGCGCCTGGGTCTACCCATGATTTTTTGCGCTTGGGATTCTAAAAATAAATCCACTTTTCATCCCCTGTAACTAAACGATCCAAAAACGACTTCCTTTTGTACCGAGTGAGCAAAATGTCATGTGTTTTTGCGCTTTTCCATTTGCCTGTCGTTCAACTCATGTGGTACCCATCTACCGGTCTTCTGAATCTTTCCCATCTCTAGTAGCCGATTGGAAACAGCTTGTTGACTAACGCCCAATTGCTCGGCGAGTTGTTTTTGTGTTTGCGAATCATTTTCGTCTAACAATGCATGCAATTCCACATCTTGTTTTTTTTGGCGGTTTTCCACGTTTCTTGTCTGCAACATCGAAGTCACCACTTTTGAAACGTCGAAACTATCGTTCGCACGTATCTTGCGATGAAGCATGTTCACCATAGGCTTCTCGAAGTAATCGGTATGATTCAACAGCAGTTTTCTTCAAATGAAAACAAAAAATTAATGCTATCCGCGAATGCTCTTTGTTCGGTATAAATTTCGACATACCGATACATGGCAACACAACACTATGCACACACTTTTCCAATTTATCATTCGTGCGCATCTGACACTTGTTGATGACACAACAAAATGGCGCAGTGTCAAATCTTTATAGCACAAACTGCATTGGTGTACCATCTGTTGTCTGAAATCCGCATTTCATACTTGTACACCTGGTAAGTGTCAATTCCGTTTGGACATCACTGTAATGAACTGATGTGTGGCTGTAAGCTGACCAGATCCTTTGTATTTTCATTTGTTCGTACTTGTTTTCTTTGAAGGGTGAACCTTTATTTCAATTGCTGATTTTTTTTGCGATTTGTCATTCGCTATAGGTTTTTTCATGTATAGTAAAGATGGTACTCCGAGGTTCGGTCCTCAGCTGCTTTATTTTTGGCGTTTTAAAACCGAAGTTTCGAACTAAACAACCGCACGAACACTTTGAATCACAATAAATCTAGAAATCGCAACTCCTGCCGTTGAATGCTTAAGTGCAACTGCTAAGATCTTACTGAATGTAAAGCTATTTATTAAATTCATTCATTGTAAGTAAATAACTTTTTTTTGTATCGGGTAATATAAAGGTAATAAAGCACTCGTGCGGTAGGAAATTGACTACAATAAAAATTTTAAGAAACTCGCATAAAGACTTGTTATTACCTTAGATAGCTGAGGTAATTAATTACCCGAAACAAAAATTTATTACGGATAATTTGTTTGTAAATTTTTACAATATTTAATTTAAATTTCTGTTAAACATTTTTACAATTTTTAATAGAAAATAGTCACTCCTCCCAAACTTTTGGATGTTGGTATGTGTATCATATAAAATTTTATCCAACACTTACAATTTCCTTCATACAAATTTGTACAGCATGCTGTGGAAAAATTAGACTTCAACTTTTTGCTTGTAATAATTAACAACAAAAATCTTGTATAATAATGTCTGGAAATAAACATCTAGTTCTTAAAAACATAATGCCAATAATTGTTAACCATATTGCGCTTCAAAATACAACTTCACTCGTTTCTTGGTATTAACGGCTTTTCAAAGCGTTATCTGTATAATGAAAGATCACATTTTGTAGAAAACTAACCGTGCCCGCGGCTCTGCTGGCGTGGACTTGATTCACTACTATCGTCACTACTTATGCCTTATATTACCTAACGTAATAAAATATCTCCCATTATTTCCCCTTATCTCCCACTATCTCAACATAGTTCCCATTATCTAGGCTTATCTCTGCTCATCTCCCATTATTTCTCCTTATCTCCCATTATTTCCCCTTATCTCCCATTATCTCATCTTATCTCCTATTATCTAGGCTTATCTCGACTTATCTCGCAATATTTCTCCTTATCTCCCTTTATTTCTCCTTATCTCCCATTATCTCACCATAACTTCCATTATCTCTGCTTATCTCCCATTATTTCTCCTTATCTCCCATTATTTATACTTATCTCCCATTAGCTCACCTTATCTCCCATTATCTCACCTTATCTCCTATTATCTAGGCTTATATCAACTTATGTAGAACATATGTATAAATTTATAAAAACACGTAAATCGGATAAGTGGTTCTTGAGTGCTAAGCGTACTAACGGACAGACAGACGAAGAGACGTTGTGTTTTATAGATTTTGTTTTTGGATAAATGTTAAGGATTAAAAAAAAACACGTAAATCGGATAAATGGTTCTCGAATGATAAGCATACTAATCGACAGATAGACAGACGCTGCGCTGCGTTTTATATATATTATATAAATTAATAATATTATATAACCTGACCAAAGAACATATGTACATATGAATTAAAAAAAAACGTAAATCGGATAAGTGGTTCTCCAGTGATAAGTGCACTAACAGATAGACGGACAGACAGAAAGACGTTGCATTGTATATATATATATATATATATATATATATATATATATATATATATATATATATATATATTGTATTCTTTGTTACAAGATATTATTCCATATGGCAAGAGAACGCGCTAGCGGCAAACTTTTCTTCGACTTGATTCACTATTTTCCTCACTGCTTATTCTTTATGTTACCTAACGTAATAAAAATATATCCTATAGCCTGGCCAGAGAACATATGTATGTTTTAAAAAAAAAAACACGTAAATCGGATAAGTGGTTCTCCAGTGATAAGCGTACTAACGGGCAGACATACAGAGAGATGTTACATTTTATATATATTATAGATATTCTTTGCTACATGATTACATACATATTTAATGGTTTAGCATGTTTAAAAAAAAGCACGTAAATCGGATAAGTGGTTCTCCAGTGATAAGTGAACAAACGGACAGACAGACAGAGAGACGTGGCATTTTATATATATATATATATATATATATATATATATATATATATATATTATAGATATCCTTTGCTACATGATATTGTTCCATATTTAATGGTTTAGACAGTGTATTGTAAGAGAACGCGCTAGCGACAAACTTTTTTCTGACTTGATTCACTATTATCGTCACTACTTATTCCTTATGTTACCTAACGTAATAAAATATAGCCTATAACCTGGCCAGAGAACATATGTATGTTTAAAAGAAAAGTACGTAAATCGGATAAGTGGTTCGCCAGTGATAAGCGCACTAAGGGACAGACAGAGAGACGTTGCATTTTATATATATTATAGAAGAATAAGAAAATCAATATTCCAACTATTACCTGGTACATAGATTTCGTATGAGAAACTACCCCAATACTATACTATAAATCAGGTTTCCAACCGTTTCTGGACCACCGCCCCCTTCACAAGAAAAAAAAATCCCTCTTCCATAATAGTTAATTATACCAAATATTTAAATATTGTTTATATCTATTTTATCTGTTTATCTATGTATTAAGACTCATAAAATAGAAATTAATGAGAACGACCATCAAATGTAAAAAAAATTGTTTATTAAAAATTTAAAAATAAACACAAAATCAATAAGAAATAAAAAAATTAATGAGATGGTTGAGACTGGTGGAGTTTTAACAATTTATTAATGTAGGGTTCCAATTTGCAGTCTGTTCCTTTTCTTAGACAGGTGAATTAGCTACTGCACTGAACCCACGCTCAGCCAAATACGAAAAGGAAAAGCAATTAAAAATTTCTGTACTCTTGTCCAAAATCCAGGGTAGAGAGCTGGTATTGATTTTTGAAGCCAGAACTCTTGGTATCCATTTCTGAATTTTAATTTTAGTTCTTCGTTAGTTGTGAGTTCTACGAGTTCCTCTTCTAAATTTGATGATTTTGCTGTATCTGCATTTGCGAAGGGATCTAAAACCCAACTCGGTATATTCATGTTTAAAATATCCTGGAATTGCTCCGTAAAATCGTCCAAGTGTTGGCAGTAAGTAAGTAAATCTTCCTGTTTTGCAGACTGCTGATAATGTGGGAAAATGTATTTACCTCTACCTACATTTTAAATTGAATTCAATTGAACAGAAGAAGTTTTCCTACAAAAAGCAGCTATGACGTTTTTTTGTTTGAATTAAATTCAACTCATCACCTTGCAATTGTAAATTGCCTTCATTAAATATTTTAAATAGGTCTGTCAAATAAGATATGTCATTTTTGGATGTAATCAGATTTTCGCGCAGTTTTTCGTCTTTGTTTTCAAGGAAGTCCAGTCCTGAGTCAAATAGATTAAAAACACGATTCAGACAAATACTTTTTGAGAGCCAACGAACTTCTGTGTGCAGCAGCAAACGATTGTAATCTTATCGACTGGTCTAATAATGTAATGAAGCGACGTATGAAGGCGGTTATTCGGATTTTTGGCAACCAAATGCTGACGATGCACAATATACAACGAGTACATTTGGTACTGTTTGTTTTAAATGCGCTGTGAAACCCTTATGACGTCCCGTCATTGGTGGAGCACCATCAGTAGCAACTGACAAAATATTACGAATAGGAATTTCTTTCTCTTAAAAAAACTTGTTCATGGTATTAAATATCGATCCTCACTTTGTATCGGTTTCCAAATTTTTAGTAAATAATAACTCTTGACAATTTTTCTTCTTTTATGAATCAAACGTATGATAAAATTAGTGCTTCGTTAATTGGTAGAGTTGATTCATCGAGTTGAATGGAAAATTTGCAAGTCTTTAGCTATTTCATCTATTCTTCTTTGCACCGAATTATTACTCGGAGAAATTTTCCTGATGATATCTGTCTTATTATGAAGAACAGTTTTTATTAGCTCTTTGACTGCCGGCAAGATTAATTCCTCGCCAATTGTGTGTGGTTTTCCTGCCTTTGCGATTAACAATGAAATATATGAGGCTCGTATTCCATCTTCTTGTTTAGAAGACGACAAAAAGGTTTTATATAGTTGGCCGTTGTGTTCTTGTAGCCTAGAAGGCTTTTTGGCCAATTAAACACTTAGATAATGATTGGTTTGTAGGAGAGTTTATTTCAAATACCCAATACTGTACTGCCGACATTTCTTCTTAGATTCAGACATTTTGAAATACAAAATTTGGTTTAAATAAATTGGTTTAAATAAATTAACTTTTCAACAGATTTATAGATAGTTATAAAAATAATGGCTATAATGACTTCTATCACTTTCACTCACGAATATGGATTATTGGCTAAGCACACAAAAATAATAAGACATTCTTAGAGCTATCCCTGCCTTTTATAGATTTGATTTCGTGCACGTATTAACTTTTATGCCTTTGCTTGTTTGCGATGCCGGTGGACTTATTCTGTAAACAAGTCATTACAAGTTCCCATATTTTTGTCGAAACATGCTTTATTGCATGGATCGCGTCTTTACTTACCAACTTGCAAAGACTTGTCACCGACAATACTAAACCTGATAAAGCTAACATGGTTAGCGAAACCCGCGTCGAGTGCAAAAATAAAGTGTTCGGTGTAGCGGTGATATATACTAAGTAGAGTCGTATATACAGTCCCTGGCCAAATTATTAGACGCACTGCAAGATTTCATGTAAAATATTAATTACCGAGTGATATTGTACCGTTTTATTATTTTAAATTGATTTGTTTTTTATTTTTATATTATCCAATCAATTACCTATTTATTTGACATAAATAAAACAGCATTAATTTAGAAAAACATAAGTTTATTAAGTTTTAAAGAAAAGTGAAATTAATGTTAGTAAAAGTCAATATTTAGTTGAGCCACTTTTAGCCGCTATCAAAGCTTTAATTCTGCGCGGCATGCTATTAATGCAAGATTGTACTGTCTCCTGCATTTGAGGATGATGATTCCACACATGAATAATCTTTTCTAGGAGCTGGGTTTTGTTGGTAATCACATCTTTAGCCACTTCTCTTTTCATCAGCTCCCACACATTTTCAATGGGCTGTTACCCGTCCAATCCAACAGAGGGATATTTTTTTCTGCCAAAAAAGCTTTAACAGACCGAGCAGTGTGGCAGGGAGCTCCATCTTGCATGAAAGTGAATGGTTCCCCATTTGGAAACCATTCTCTGAGCTGCGGAAGGTTCCCCATTTGGAAACCATTCTCTGAGCTGCGGAATCAACCGATTTTGTAATACTTCTTTGTACTGATCTTGTCTCATTATTCCTTTGACGACGTACAGATGTCCAGTGCCCTTGCCGCTGATGACTGACCAAATCATCACTTTGGTGGGATGTTTAACCGTCGGGACGACACAATCAGGATGAAACTTTTCTCCATGACGACGACGCACATACTCAGCTTTATTCTGCAAAATTTCGAATGTGCTTTCGTCACTGAAGCAGACCTGTCAAAAATAGGAAAAATATATAAACTTCCATGTTTATTGGCTTTATTTAACTGAAAATGATAATAATGTATAAATTATTGATTAAATTGCTGTATCTTACCGATCTTCAGAAGTCCACATCTTTGTCTTGCCATTGTTTGGCCCACTTCAGGCGCTTTGCTTTCATTGCAGCTGTTAACTTGGGCTTCCTGGCGGGGCGACAGGCCTTAAAATCTAATTCTTTCAATTTTCTTCGAACAGTGCGCTCAGAAGCATTTACGCTAGCATCCTGGAGTTGTGATTTTATTACCTTTGTGGTAGCAAATCTGTTTTCTACACAAATTTTCTTCAAACATCTCTCTGACCGTGGAGTGAAAATTGGTTTTCTACCGCATCTTTTCTTTCTTTTCGGGCTTAATTCCTTCCCTGACTCAATTTTCTTTTTTATGCGTCGTACATTAGCTTCAGAAACCTCCAATCTTCGTGATATTTCTCGGTTTGTAAATGTTTTCGCAATCACAAGGGCCTTCACTTCAGCTTTTTTACGTGGTGAAAGATCGCCTTTTCTACCCATAATGAAAAATAGTCCAATTACTTTTTTAAAACACTGCATACAAAATAAACTAATAACTGAGTAGTATAAAACTGTTAAACAAACAATCACAGTCCATAAAGCCACAGAAACACGTCCGTACCTGACTCGATTCCGATCGCGACTGATACAGGTTTGTACTTATTTACGTTCATGTATCACTTTGTCAACACAGTGTTGCCATATGTTAAAAATAAATACAAATATGTAGTCTACAACAATTCTTTTAAATAAAAATCAATAATATTGTAGTTTAAATATACCATTATTGCATAAAAACTCTTAAGAAACATAAAATTATGATAATAATAATTTGGCCAGGGACTGTATAGTAATTGCAAAAAGCATGCATAAGTTATAATCGTGGGAGCGACTATAACGTTTTTAAAAAACAACTTGATTGAATTCTAAAAACTTTTATTTTTTTCGGTTCTGATGGAAAACGTTTTGAGACACTTGATACAACAGACACACTCACTCTGCTATTGTTCGTTACATATATTTATAAGCTTTGTTTGCTGATTATGCAGAATGGTGTGGTTAGATAAAGGAAATCTTATGTTGCACATTTATGTATGCTTTTATTATATTATCAGGATGTAATTCCTCCCGACCTAGTTGAAAATTTAACCTGTAGGTTACTTTTTCATAAAGTCAAACTCGATTGCATCATCGGAATTTGTATTATTATTTTTAATTATTATTCTTTTAGATTTCCTCAATCTTTTTACAATATATCTGGAAATGATTATTATTAAAATCGATACAATTAATATATAGGTAATGGTTATCCATACACTATTATATCTTATAGCTACATCAGAAGATATATTTTCTAAATGTCTTTTTTGGTCAATCAGTTCTTTCTTGATTTCATCGTTCACTTTTAGGTTTATATTATTTAAGTCTATATCGTGGGGGTTGAAATAGGGTTGATGTATCGCTTCTTGGTTCCATTGGATCTTCGGTAGAGGGATCTCTTCATAATTCAGTTTTACTTCATTATAAGATTTTAAAATTATATTATTTATTTGAATTTGACAGTTACTAGGTAATTCAATTAAATAAGAACCGTTTATTGGTTTATTTTTTTCTAGTTTTTGACAATTTATTCTAATAAGTTCTTCTTTAGCAGTAGTAACTAACCATTTATTATTTGAAATTTGAGTTATTTGATTTTTAATTATTTTAATTTGAAAGGGGTGACACTGCGTTATATTGTCTTTATATTTTAAAAGTTGCACGGTACAGGGTAGCTCTTCATTGGTGGCTTGACTTTCGCTTTTTTCACAGAGGTATTCATTTGGTTGCATTTCTTCACATTTTCTTTCTTGATATTGGTAATTATTAGTACTCAAAGCAAGGTAGGGTTTTAGAGGGATGTTAATCATATAAGTATGGTTGATAGGGATTGGTACTGGATATAAATGAAAATATTGATACATTTCATCATCCACCAGTGGCATCTCTAATAAAAATATTATTTTATTTTTGTTAGCGTAACTCTTTATTTTTATGATTTTTTTCTAAAAAATAAAATATTTTGGAGAGAGTTTTCGAAAGGTAGTTTCTCAGTTGTTAATTGAGTTTTTAAATTATTTATCTCTATTAGTAATTCATTAGGGTCTACTATAGAGTTATGTAAGGTATTCAATTTTGAAAATGTTATGGCAATCTCTATCTTATTAAGAATATCGTAAATCACTTGAAAGAGTGTGAATAATTGATTTAAACAAGTAATTATTCTGTTATACTGTCGATCATTAATTTTCTCAAGTGACATTTCCTTTAATGTTTGTTCTACCTGTATTATGCGTGATTTCAAAATTAATTGATTGTGCGTTAGATTTGATATCATTTTTTGAAAGTTATCGATCGCTTTATCTAAGATAGATATTCGATTTATCGCATCTATTTTAAGTTCATTACCTTGTACCTGTAGGGTTTCAATTCTTTTGTTTATTGATTCGGCATCATACTGGTCCATGTTACCGGTTATGCTTTTTATAAATGTACCGAGGGGGTTGAAAATTCCTCGTTTAACTTTTTGAACTCTGTTATAGGGTAATATTTGAGTTATTAGTTTTTTAATTTGGTTCTCAATAACATTTACCGTAACTAGGGAATTATAATATTCCTTTTGGTATTCACTTCTGTTTTTCAGTGCTGTCAGCATATATTTGGATTGTTCTTGAAGAGATTCAAACTCTGTAATTAAGGGTTGTATATTGTATTCCTGTACAAAGGTCCAATAATTTGTCATTATTCTTGCTATTCCCATTTTATATGGTAAGATTCCTGGGTAGTTATTTAGTTCATAAAGTTTTACATCGTTGGCTCTGGTGTAGAGGGTTGTGAGGGTATACCAATATCTACAACAATGGGTTTCATTTTAGTTTCATTGATGTGAATGGTTTCTTTTATTTTCGTTTTTGGGTTTTCTATTTCGAGTTTATTCCTTTCTAAAATTTTGGTTATTATATATGGTCCTGAAAATTTGTTTTTTACTTTACTAGACCGTTGGTCTATCTTTTTGTAAATTTGCATTCCAATTTTTGGTTTTGTCTCAGTTTTCTTATCGTTCTGCTTTATGTATATGGGGATATCTATATGTCTTAGTGAAAAGAGGTGTTTCATCTTTTAACTTGATTTGATGTTTAACTTTGTTGGTAAAGGTTAAGGGTGTATTTTTGCAATAAAATATGTCTCTATACTCGTAACATAATTTTCTCATTGCGTCGTACTCTTCCTGATTACAATGGTCTAATCTCAAATTTTTCAGATTTTGTTTGTTTTCTCAAAATATCAATTTTTTGATCTTCCTCGTAGTTTTCTTCTACAAAATTTAATTCTGTTTCTTCAAATTTTTCTATCTCGAAGGGTTCGAATATTGTGATCTTCATAGGGTTTTCGCTAGGATTAATAATTGTTGTTAGAGCATGGTGGTTCTCTATCTTTACAATAGCTTCAGGTATTTCTGCTTTTCCTAATTTTTCGTAATTTAAAATTCCTATTCCATTCTTTTTATTTACTGGAATTTTTATTATTTGTTGCGTTCTCGGGGGAATAATAAATTCACACGGTTTTTTTTTTTTTGGATTTTTGTTAAAATACAAGGGTAGATTTGCATTTATAGATTCTAATCTGGATTCTCTTAAATTTATTTGTGCATTTATATGGGTTAAAAAGTCTATGCCTAATAATCCATCATAGTTTGGGGAAAAATCGAATAAGTAAAATTTATGATAATCTGGACAATTGAAAGAGGGAAATATTGGAATATTCATGATTTCGTTATAACTAGAAATTGCGTGAGCTGTCTTTACAGTAAAAAATTCATTTTCAATAAAATCGGGAAATATTTCGTAAGCTAATTCTGGTTTAATGAAACTTTTGCCACTTCCTGTATCAATTAAAAAGTATGCGTTTAATTCTGGTAGGTAAATCACTGGTAATTGGTTATCCGAATTTGTATTTAGTATTATCAACTCGTCTGTATTGATTCCTGGCTTAAATGAAAATTTTGGTCTGATGAGGTATTTTCATTGTCGTATTGCATTTCGTTATAATCGTTGCTATAATCGTGATTATAATCGTGTCTATAATAATCGTCATTGTATTCGTTCGGGTCGAAATCGATAGGTTCCGTATTATTTAGGTCAAAATCTATGGGTTCTATACTATTTGGGTCAAAATTTGTGGATTCCGTACTATTTGTTCGTTCAATCATTTGATTGTACAATTCCTCTGCAAGGAATTTTCTTTGGGGTTGTCTTTGATGTAAGACTGCATTTCCTGATGACATATCCATCGGTTGGGGTTGATTTGATCTAACTATGGAAGATGTTGCTTGTCTTTTTATTCCACGGTAGAATGGTTGTTGAAAATTATTATTTCTCTGCGAGAAATTATTCTGTCTAGTAGGATATAAAGGTAAATTCGGCCTTATCATGCGATTTTGTGGATTTTGGAAATTTTGTGGTCTTTGAATATTTGGGGTTTGAACATTTCTCTGGGGGTTATATCGGAATTGACCGTATCCTAGAAATTGATAGGGGTTATTGTTTGGTCTGTTTATATATGGAATGTTCTGGGGTCTTGGATTGTGATTTGTCGGTGGATTTTGACTTATTGGGATATTTTGACTCGTTGAGGTATTTTGATTGATTTTATTTATTAAGTTACCTCGATTTTTATATTGGATAAAGTTTTCTTCTTCTTGAGCGAAGCTCATTGCTTGTTCAAGTGATAGGGGATTTTTTAATCTTACTACTAGTTGCATATTATATGGTAGGTTATTTATATAAGCTTTCAGAATTAAGCTGCTATATTCTTGAATTTTTAGAATTTTTATATTACGGGCTATATTTTCCATGTTGATTTTTGCAAATAGTAAGCTACGTGCATCCTGTAATCTTATTCCGAATTGTTTAATAGATTCATTTTTTTCGATTTTGAAAGTTATGATATCCTGTATTATACAATCAATCGAACGTCTATCTGAGAATGTTTCGATTATCGCGTTCTTTACTAAATCCCAGTTATTTAATTCGACACGGGAAGCAATCAAATCTGCTGCTCTTCCGTTTAATTTTGACAAAATGGTATCGAATAGACACACATTTATTGGGGCATTTGGATCTTCTCTATCTATATGGTTAGTTAAGAAATTGTCACAGGCATTTATGAATCTGGTAATCAATTTGGTATTTCCGTCAAATGAGGGGATGTTATCTGCTTGGTAACGGATTAAATTATAGTTAGGGTTTGCCATTATTTTCAAAATAAAATTTCAAAATTTCAAAAAAAATTCAAAAATATGGTAAAAATATGAAAATATGTAAAAGTTACACCTTAAAATTAAATTGCCTTAAAACTATATTTTCTTACAACTAAGTTGCTCGAATCTTTTGAATTTTACTGCGTAATATTCAAAAATTTCTTGCTTTCAGTCGAAATTTTCTCTGCTTTTTCTGTTTGAAATCTCACTGCGTGAGTTTGTCAAATTTCCCACTGCGTGGTTTTTCTTAAAAAGAAAAGAAAACTTGGTCTGTTGTCTTTCTCACTGCGTGAGCTTGTTTTGAAAAAGAAACTCACTGCGTGAGCAAAACTGCTGAAAAATTGTTTGAAAAGAGAAAAATTTGCTTTTTTCCACTGCGTGGATTCACTGGTTGATTCTGAAAAATGTCAATTGAATTTTCACTTACAGAAGGAGAATCTGCGGGTTCATGCCTTGCTGTTGTGATTTTCTTGTTTCTTTCTTCTTGTGATTTCTTGTTTCTTTGTGATTTCTTGTTTCTGATTTCTTGTTTCTTTGTGATTTCTTTGTTTCTTTGTTTCTTCTTCCAAAAGGATGAACGCTGTTCGTCCCTGGATACCACTATGACTCTTGAGCGATGCTTGTCTCGTTGAGCCGCACCAATAAGAACTTTTCGTTGCCCTGATTTTTGTCTCTCGAGCGATGCTTGTCTCGTTGAAACCAATCAATAGGAACTTTTCGTACTCTGGTCTGGAGGGCTGAGATCTGTCTCTTTTGTTTTCCGCTGCCTTCGCTGATCGTTGAAACGAACCAGAATCTTGTTTTTGCGCGATGCAATTTTTGAAGACTGTCGAAGATTTTCTTCCGCACTTCGCCAGTTATCTCTGTGGAAAACTTTTGCGTTGCGCCGTTGAAAACTTTTTTTCCTTCCGACTGCGCCAGTTATAATCGTGGGAGCGACTATAACGTTTTTAAAAAACAACTTGATTGAATTCTAAAAACTTTTATTTTTTTTCGGTTCTGATGGAAAACGTTTTGAGACACTTGATACAACAGACACACTCACTCTGCTATTGTTCGTTACATATATTTATAAGCTTTGTTTGCTGATTATGCAGAATGGTGTGGTTAGATAAAGGAAATCTTATGTTGCACATTTATGTATGCTTTTATTATATTATCAGGATGTAATTCATATACACTTTTTATTTACGATTTTGATTTTTCTCACTATTCTATTGTGAGGATAACCAAGAAAAATTACGATGATTTACTTTAATCTCTATATTAACAACCATTCCAAAATCCGCCAAAACAGACCGAGTTCTCGACCAGCTCTTGGCCGTGACTCATACTTCATCATCATCTTGTTGATACACAGAAATATAAAAACCTATAATATTTCCAGTCTTTTTGTTACCACCTGTTGTTGCCGACTTGGGTGTTCTTGATATTAAATTCTATTTCAAAGATTTTATGTGGTATTTGTTTGATCAAAGTATTTAATTTCATAGTAGTTGATACGTCCATAGCCTTAACTATTCTGACATAGTTTAGTGGTCAATTTTGTTTTAATCTTGTTGTATAATAATGAGTATTTAAATGTTTTTTATATATTCACAAACAAGCGTCCATAACTATATATATATATATATATATATATATATATATATATATATATATATATATATATATATATATATATATATATATATATATATATATATATATGTATATATATATATATATATATATATATATATATATATATATATAAATATATATAAATACATATATATATATATATATATATATATATATATATATATATATATATATATATATATATATATATATAAATATATATAAATATATATATATATATATATATATATATATATATATATATATATATATATATATATATATATATAGTGATTTTATGTAGTATTTGTTTGATCAAAGTATTTAATTCCATAGTAGTTGATACGTCCATAGCCTTAACTATTCTGACATAGTTTAGTGGTCAATTTTGTTTTAATCTTGTTGTATAATAATGAGTATTTAAATGTTTTTTATATATTCACAAACAAGCGTCCATAACTATATATATATATATATATATATATATATATATATATATATATATATATATATATATATATATATATATTTATATTTATATTTATATTTATATATATATATATATATATATATATATATATATATATATATATATATATATATAAAGAGAGAGAAAATCCGTATATATTGCTATGTATGTAGGTCTCGAAAAAATTGCATTATAAAGAGTTTTTCACTATATAGAGTTTCACTATAAACAGTGTCGACTGTATATATTCTTTTTTACTTATTTTTTTTTTTGACCATGACAATGTAATAAGAAATAGTAGGAAATATCGGGAAAGCTGTCTATTTATCAATTATATTCTTTTGAAACTCTATTACACCAACAATTTTTGGCTTCATCAGGAGTTATTACTAAAAATTTTTTGAATGTCTAGGGATGGATTACTGCCTTGTTTTTTAGTGATAAATCCTGATGAAGCCAAAAATTGTTGGCGAAATACAGAATTTCAAAACAGCAAAAGAATATAATTGATAAATAGACCGCTTTCCCGATATTTCCTACCGCATTATATATATATATATATATATATATATATATATATATATATATATATATATATATATATATATATATATATATATATAATATATAAAATATATAAAATAGCCAAAATAATCGGACAGTTTAATAATTATTACATTATGCCTCTATATCTTTTGGATAGAGTAATTAAAACATTTTCCTTTTTATAGAGTTCGTTTCTTATAACAATAATAAAATCAAAGAAACTCGTATGTTGTTAGTTAACATTAAAAACAAATTTAGGTACTCAAGTAAAATAATAAACATGTTTACTGTACCAGCGAAATTAACAACTTAGGTTAAAATAACCAAAACCAAATACCAAACCAACTTAATTTTTTTTTTTTTTGGCGTTATAGAAGAGAATATTTTTTAATTACAATTAATAATTAAACCTAATCCTAATGTATTTATTAAAGTAATTCGCACTTTAGCGGCACTTCGCATTATAAAATTTTGGTCTGGTTAGTTGCGAAATTCTACTATATCATAAAACAAATTTTCAATATCCGTTTCATTCAGGTAAGTTCGTCAGTGTTTTTTTTTTATTTAATGTTGGTTTCTTAGCAACGACCAGACAATCTAATAAATAATTATATTAAAATACGTATTTATTAAATTGCCTGTGTGTTTGTGTGTGAAGAAGTGTTAACATTTTTTTTTCAAATCAAATTTATGGTTACAATAGTCTGTATAACCTATATCAAATAAATACTGCCTTATTTAAGATTCAAAGATTTTTTCAAAAATAGGTAGAGTAGTTATCGGGCGGTAATTTGCAATTTTATCCGGCTTTTTAGTGTTCCGTACGGAACACTTATGGGATGACTTCGGTGTCCGTCTGTCTGTCACACCTGATTTTCTCCGAAACTATTTGACATAGAAAGTTGAAATTTGGCACTAATATAGGAATTGATGGCCCCATCAGAGCCGTGTAGTTTTGAAAGTTAAATTTTGACTTAAAGGGTTAGTTTTGAGGGGTGAAATCGGAAGTGAATTTTTTTTTTACTAGATTATCGAGTGGGGTGTCAAATGAAAGCTTGTAAAAAGACGAGTTCAAAAATATATATAATGTAATACTTGTACATACTTTTCTTTGTAATATATTTAAAAAATTGTGAAAAATCGTTGTCCCCCCCTTATCTCGAAAAGTACTGATCAAAAAATTTTGAAAAAATTCTGGAATATTCTCTACAGGGTGTAGATTGAACGAAAATTATCACGAGTGCATTACCTTTAATAATTTATTTAATATATAAAAAAAAACAGAAATTTCAGGGTCATCAGTTTTCAGTAAAGATCGGAAAAAACTTTGTTTAAAACTCATTTGGGATGTGTTTTGCGAAGTCACTGATCATTTTATACTTCCGTAACAAAAAATTTTGATCCTAAAAGCAATCAACGTACTTACGGAACACTAATTGCGCAAGTCCAACTTGCACCTGACCGGTTATTTCATTTATAAATCCTCTCCTCGGAGAATAAATATGAAATGACGGAACGGTTTCAAATGCCTGTAATAATAATAAAGTTTTGTCAACACTTTTGTTACCTTCTATCGTTGTACCTTTTGTCCAACCCTACTTTGTTGCTGTTATTTTGTATTGTAGTAATACTTATTTTTATTTATGTGCTTTTTTAGTTTGTTGCCAATATAATACTTAAATTTTCCTTGTGCATACTTTCATTCCGATATTTGTTACAGGTTTAATGTAAACCTATCTTTCAAGCCAAAAAAAAAATCATTTGTTGCAAATTGACAGTGTTGGTAACCTAAATTTTGACTAAATAATTATTACTTGAGGAGAAAAAAATATATCTTTTTTAATATTTATTATTTATTGAAACAGAAATGTGACATTAAAATATATTTTTTATATTTTTGTAACTTATAAAATATCTTGTAATTTTAATATAGAGACAAATATAGAAAGTAGCATAATTAACTTTAAGTAAAACGTTGAAAATGTTTAGTGTGATAGTGTAAAACATTAAATGTATAAGAAGTTATGGGAATTTCTTTTTATTTTGAAATAAAGATATTAAATAAAAATTGCGTTACACTTTCACATATTCAATTTGCGAAAATTAAGCATTCTTTTTGTCGACTCATTTCCGGACGGCTTTGCCACATTACGTCTTAGATCGAGCTATAGACACCATAGTACTATAGTACTTGTAGCCGTACCCGCTAAAATGATGTGTTGATAGAGCACAGGCGTTGTCTCAATCAAACGTAAGCATACCTTCGTAATGCTCTGTAAAGGTACATATCGATAGCAATCGCAGTTACACTTGCCATAATAGGAACCCAAAGACATAATCGTAACAAGATATAATGACAGTACCAAAAATACCAGTTTGTTGTTTGTTGTCGACAAAAAATGTTATTTTCAAGCGACTTATATCGAGACACCTTTCGCCATGTTTAAATTAAATGTAAATTATAATCCTTTTTTACAAAAAACTGATTAAAAATGGTATATTTGACTTATATATTCGCGCGTAACTGATGTTCAGATAATCGTTTATCGATAGGGACGTTTCTTTTTATTTCTAGGAAATCTATAAAAACATATCAAATTGGGATATTAATTATATTAGTAGATGTCTGAGGCAGATTCCAACATAAAAACCGTGCCTAACCTCACTTTTGCGTTAAGATCACAAGTGACGCCATTTATCGTTGTCGGTGGCAAGTTGGGGAATTAGAATTTCAGGAAATAGTGAAAGGTTGGTTTGAAACTTGGCTAAGTTATATAGGTTCGGTATAAAGAGTATAGATGGCGCTGCTAGTATACAGAGGGAATTAAAAATTAATTGTGGTTGTGATGAGGGCGCAGGTATACTCGACCAGGAGTCTAACATGAGTTCTAGTTCTTAAGGGGGTGTATGGTTCAGAAGGGGCTTTATCCCCCCTGGGGAAATCCCCCTTCCAAATTAATAGCATTATCTGTCAATCAGGTTAGTTCAGTTCGATCGACAGATCAGAACCAGATCACATGACCTGTTCAAACTAAGCTCGAGGTCATCAGTTGTCAATAAGGTTAGTTCAGTTTGATCTACACTTCAGAAACAGAACACGTGACCTATTTGAACTAGTCTCAAGGTCATCTGAGGCATGTATGGACTGCATACAGTCAGATAGACGAACGTCACGTGAGCTTCTCTAATTACTCTCAAGGTCATCAGAATAAGTTGGACTGTATACAATCAGACAGACAGACAGATAGATAGACAAATCTGTTAGACGGTAACAGGCCAGGCTTAGGAGGGGGGACCCTGGCTTTGCAGGTAGGGCTTGGCCCCTCCCCTTGAAGATCATGTAGATGAGGTCAGATGTAGATAACGCGTTGGACTGTATACAGTCGGATGGATGGATAGATTGACAGGCATGCATGACATCAGGCAAATTTGACATCTGTCATTCTGTCAATTGCGATAAATGTCAAATATGTTGTCTAACACATCAATGACACAACATGTCATTGTCAGAGTATAGATGGCGTTGATAGTGTTAAATTGGGAATTAAAAATTAATTATGATTGTAGTGAGGGCAGAGTTCGACCATGTCTACATGAGGGCGTTCGTTCAGAAACACTGGCGTCCCAGTTCTTAAGGGTGGGTGGTCCAGGAGCAGCTTCACCCTCCTGAAGGATCCCTCCAAATCAGTAGCATTAGCTGTCAGTTGTCATTCAGATTAGTTCAGTTTGGTCAGCAGATCAGAACCAGATCACGTGACGTATTCGAACTACTCTCAAGCCATCAGCTGTCAATTAGGTTAATTCAGTTCGATCAGCAGTTCAGAACCAGATCACGTGACTTATTCGAACTACTCTCAAGGTCATCAGCTGTCAATTAGGTTAGTTCTAAAGTTCAGAATCATATCACGTGATCTATTCGAAATACTCTCAAGGTCATCTGGAGCATGTTAAACTGTATACAGTCAGAGAGAGGGACAGATAGATGAACATGCAGCACATCCGGCAAATTTGACATCTATCATTGCGAGAAATGTCAAATATGACGCGTGTCAATTATGTTATCTGACACATATCCATATCGTCATTAAAGATGGCGGCGGATCTGTCATTTGTCACAACAACATGTCATTGTACTTATCAGAAGGATTGAGATAAAATGAAAATTAGGCAACATTAGCTATATTATATTTTATTAATATAAATACAATATAAATATTCCTCACGCTCCAAACATGAATTGAGGCTTTCAAATATTGACACTTTAAGCTTTTCCACTTCATTAAGACTCTTACGACACTGATTATGTTCTCGATCAACTATATAAATCTCGTTAAGTTGAGCAGTTAAATTACTATTTAAAAGAGCCACCTTATTCTTGTAATCAGAAATTATATTCAACCTTATATTTCGTTTTTCTTCACGTGCTTCCATCTGTTTCCGCACATTCAATAAGTCTGTTTCTAACTCAATATTTTCTCTCTTCGCCATAGCTAATCTAGTATAATTTATGGAATTCGTTAAATTTTTTTATCTGCTTCACATTCCTCCAGTTTAAACTTAAACATGTACGATACAATATGTTCTTGGTCATATAATTCTGCACAAGCTAGATATAGACTCAAACTAGCGTTGTAAAGAGAATAATAGTCTTCAAATAGACTATCATCATTACCATTCTCTGTTTAATCTTCTGTAGTCTCTTCTGCAGTTGTTGCGGTTGTTATGATTAACTTGCAACTAATTAAGGTTTTTGCTTCATGGACTTGCGTGTCGATTTACGTGATAGTGGTGGTAGTTCTTGCGCACGTAGGTGCGCCCATTTAACGTCATCGCATTCACAATAAGCAAACAGACTATACTTACAATTTGGATTGGATTGTCGACAAGTAACAAAATGATATCCATTTTGGTATATAAATTATATCTATGTTTAAATATATCTCTACCAATTTTTGTCTTTTAACCATTTTTGTTTCTTGCTTTTATCATGATTTAAACGTAAACACTTTATATAACGATTAATTGAAAAACATGCATTTTGAATAGTAAAAGATGTTTTCACTGCTACAACACTGTTGTTAACTTCAGCAACATGAGACCTACTACTGATTTGAAATAGCAACTAAAGCATTACTGACAAAGAACTGATATTACGCAAACCTTAAATAGCTATTTAAACTGGTTAGTTCAGGTTAGGACTTGTCTAAACATGTTAGAACTGCGTGCGCAACCATGCTTATTTAGGTAATATCTTTTGTTGGGTCAATCCAGCTATTATAATCATTATATGTGAAAGAAAATGCGCATAATTTTTTAAAGATCATTATTTATTTACAATATAATTGAATAAAGTTATAATATTGTTGACACTACATGAACATGCTACAAGTTTGTGAGAATTACATTGTTCAATATAACGCTTCTTATCTAATTTTGGTACTTCCATAGCGTCTTGTGTAAATTCTAGATTGCTGATTTCAGGTGGACTAATATTCTTTGAAGTAGATCTTTTTTCATATATCCCTTAACGTAAGTAACATCAAATCCTATTAATTCATCGTATTCGGTTAAATTCGTTGTATTCCGTGATTGTATGGTATGCCGTGAATATTATATGTAAATTTAGCTGTTTGCTTCAAATCTGCTCATAAATTCTTATATAATGTCTTTGGTTTGAATAACCATGATTTTATCCTATTCCCATTAAAAATAACTAGTTCCTTTACTTCAAAGTCTGGAGTTATGTAGCCTTGAGTATCAATCACAACGCATTTCATTGTAATGTAGACTAAATCGTTAAACCATTGATCTTATAGTTCCAGTAAGAGGGAAATGTTCTATTCTAAAATCCGATCATGAATAATGATGCAATATGCTCGAGTATCTTTTGGGAATATATTAGAACTCTGAATTTCTATTTTTATATCAATGTTACCAGTTTTGAGATTTTTACTTTGTTTGGAGCAATCAATCACGAATAGCGCACGTGATGAAAACTCGTCAAAGCTTAATAAAGGTTCGTAATATGAATTTTGAAACTCAGTGTACATTCTGTATGTTTCCGAATATTGTTTATTACTGAATTTTAAATAAATTTTAAAATTTTTTAAATAAAAAATATGGGTAAACCTCTGAATTTAAATAATGTCTTACATCCGTAATAGTTAAATTATCAAAATATGTGTAATCTGATTCCAAGTTATCTTTTCGCTTCTTTTGGAAAAATATGATAACATATCGAGCTCTTTCAGAAATGGATTTCACCATCCAAATATCTTTCGTTGTTGTTGTAAGCGTAGATAACTCGTAAATTTCCCAGTTTCAAAACGCCATGAGAATGGGATTATTATTGGCTATTTCTTCAAATAACTCGAGTATAATTACATCGTTAGGATAAACGTGTTTAACTCTTAACTCGATAGACGAAATATTTATAGTAGTCTTTTTATTTCTTTCGGTATTAACATAACAGTTCTTATCAGTTCTAACCATAACAAGTTTAATTTTCTGTCTTCCTATTATAACACTTAGTAGTAGTCAGAAAATATACCGAAAAGAAAATGTACTGGTATTAATAAGTTAAAACTACCACGTGACCAGTTCCCTTGAGAAAGGTTGGTATTAGACCTGGGGGCTAAGTCCATCCTGCAACATGAAGGGTTTTGCTCTCGTGTTCATTAGGACATAGCATTGTTTTTATGGTGCTAATAAGACCAGGATCTTGATTTTATCAATTTCCTTCCCATTCAGTTCATATGCTACCGATTCGAATAAAAAAGCACCAGCATTATTTGTTAACGAACACTTCCCAGTTTTACCTACAGTAGTTTCCTCGGTGAATGTTGCTTCTATATGAAGTACAGCTTGACTTAGGCCCATAAATATATCCTGTTGTTTAATAACAAATCTCATCATTATAATTAAGTGATTTTGTGAATGGATGGTATGTATGCCACTCTTCACGACTGATTAATTCATCTACGTTGACCGAGCGAAATATTTGTAGTTTTTCTGATACGATAATCATATTTTTGTGCTATGGAATGTAGTTGGAAAATATTTCGTGGAGTGAGCGATTACCTTAGCGTCTGATTATAGATTGAAATTGGATGACTTTTGTTGCTAATTAAATAATCATCCGAATTGGGAATATTATTATTAAACACCAATATCATGTTTCTTTAGCTTCAATCGTATTATTATTTCTTCATCACGAAAATTTATGGGGTTTGCATCCTGATCTATTATATTTACGGTAATATTATTAATACTTGGTTTATTTACAGGCAAATAAATTAAGTTTCTTGGTTCTACTATTATACTATATCCAGGATCAACATACGGTGTGAACTCGTACACAGTTTGCGTACAGATTATTCGTATAATAAGATCCTGAGACAATATTGTACTCAAATCGTATAGTATTAACTTTAATAATATTCACAGAAAGATCTGATTCATGAACTTTATTAGCATGCAGCAACTTTCCTGAAAACCCTAATATATTTCCAATGCTATTGGTAGGTTCAAATTCAATGTCATAATTACTCTTTAATTCTGCCGTTAGAGTATTGTTGTTTGGTTTCATACTAAGTTTTAATGCCGTTCTACCTTCCTTCTCATCCAACTGTTTAATAAGAGATGATTCGATATCGATAATCTAGTAAGATTCTGTTGGAATTTTCAAAACTCTTCTCTCTTTCTCCTGGATGAAATAATACAATTTATTACATCCAGGCTCTATATCTGGGATAGAGTTCCAGGTACTAGGTAAAATGAGAGCTAAGGAATAATTATACTTCGGGTCGAGTTCAATAGGAGGATTAATGTCAATGCTTAAACAACTAGAACGACCTATTAGCGTAAACGTTTGAGACATTACTGTTAACAATTAAACATTAAAAGTTATGTGTTTATAAGGATTTATTGTAAAGAAAAGTTAGTGCAAGATGACCGCAATTAAAAGTATTATACCTTTGATATTGATCATAGTTATAATATATAGTACACTTTTTAAAAGATTGAATTACTTCTATTGGAGGATTTATATTTCCAAAACTATCAAAATAAACAACAGTGTTTCCAGATTTTTTATAGGCCACCCGGTGAGTTCCACTTCCTTCTGATTGATCTAAATTAATTATCATATTCATTCTGCCTTGAAGTTCTACGCAAATTATCTCTCATAAACACACCTCTAAAATGGGGTATTTTCAATTTTTTGGCATATTTTTCAATGCTAATATTAGATAACGGATGATCAGTTTTTTGACATGACACTTACTCTTCCCAAGAGCAATAGCTTCCATAGTTTCATTATGTCTCTTTGCTTCTTCTAGTTTATTTTTTGCATCTCGTGCATCATTTATAGTTTTTACTATCCCGGCTGTGCCACTTGAGAGGGCGCCCAGTGCGCTTAAGCCGGCGAAGATGGCGATAAGGGGGAGGATTCCTCCAAGTTTCCGTACACGAATAACTCTAAGTAGCTTAGTTTTCTTCTTTCCACCCATATTTTTTTATAGATTTTCGTGCAGCCTTGATAGCACCTTTAACGCTATACTTCATCGAACCACCCTTAAATTCATTCATATGTTTTTTTACGTTGTTAACAACATCTAAGCTAAACGTTGTTAGTCTTCTTTTAATTGCTGCCTTTGTCTTCTTCCTCTTCCTTAGCTTCAATTTATTACTACTATTACAACCCATTCCAAGTTTTAGCTTACGTCCACAATAAGAATAACCAGGTAAATTAAGCTCAAACGGAAGCTTATTTATTAAGGTATTTAACATACTTCACGTGTTCATTAATATTAAGATCATACTTAACTAAACATTCATTAAAAGATGAAAAAGGAAAAACAAGTTCTTAACATAAATACTGCCAATTTTGATGTAATATTCATATTTGATGATGTAGCTTGCGAGAAACAGGAAAATATAAGAAATTACTTTTGTATGGGGAGACATAATAGATTCATTTTACCTTTGTCAAACATAATCGAAAATACCAAAACAGTTAATTCGAGATAAAGCAAATATGATTATTTTATATAAGCAGGATGACTTGAATCTTAAACATGTGTACAGCGATCATGTAAACACAGATATGTCTCTAGAAACTTTTAAAAGAATCTGCTCAGAATGCTGGAAAGAAAAATGTGGATTTTGGGTTATTATGAAGGATAATGAAATAAATAAGGGGAGATATAGAAATAAATTTGATACCTATATAAATCCCTAACTCTTCAAGCTATTACCAGTATATAATACACTGCTCAACAAAGCAGCGGTAGCAGTCATGCCTAAAGTTATAAGTAAACGAGATAAAGTAATTAAAAAAAAATCTTAATGCTGCAAATACCATTGAAACAAATATTTATCCTTAAAGTTAGAACGAAGTGGAGAAGATGATGCACTCAATAAAACATTAAATCCCATTACCACTTACTAAAATTGCAGAAAACGCGGATATGATTAAAGTAAAAGCTGAAGCGGAGGAGGAGGAGAAGGGAGGTGAGAAATTGAGGGATGTAAAAAAAGGTGATGAATTAAGGAAGGAAAAGGAATTGAATCGTGAAGTAGATGACAGCTTAAGAGAACCGAAATTTTTAGCTACAAAGTTACATAGACAAATATTATACTAATCCTGATATGATTAACCGTACTTATGGCTTAAGTCATAACGAAACAACTGATGTATGGAAAATGGGATCTGAAAGGCTTCAATTTAATAAAAATGGAGATATAACAATCGGAAACCATGCATATAGAGGAATTCGGGGCTTATATGAATTAATATTTATGAAAGAACCAACAACGCGAAATGATGAAGCCCAGTATCAAGAGATTTTAAATCAAACTAACGTGCATAGAAGAGATAATGATCCATCAAGTCAAGTTAAAGGTAGTAATTCTGTAAAAACAAGCAGTATATTCGTCCATTATTTTCAGCAAAATCTGCAGGCGTTAAGTTAAATAAAAAACGTATAGGATTTGCTCCAAGTAAATCTGGTTTAGGGTTATTAAAGTACACCAAAAAAACCTAAATGTGTATTATGATGATGTAAACAAGTTAGTGGATAGGTTGGCTAAACTGAGTGCCTCACAGGAAGCCGCAATGAAATTATATGAATCAAATTCATATAAGTATGTTTAGAACTAATTTTATCACATAAGTATAGCAATCATGGACAAATTCGGACGTTCCATGCATTCTAATACCACCTTACGTAAACCTTTACAAATTATACAATCAAATTTACCTCTAACAGCACACGGTGATTATGATATTGAAAATCGTAAATTAAATAATTCAAACATCAACACAATATTATTTAGACATATCTTGACTGGAAATTAGATGACATTACGAATATTTAGTTAAAAAAGTAAAAGATGAAATTTTGAGAGAAATCCCTAAAAAAGTTAGAATTCCTTCTTTGATACTAGAATTAAAATCTGGAAGAAGAAAGATATTCAACTCTCAGTAAGTTGTTGGAGTCAGCAGCAACGAGTGGTGTAGTTACAGGATCAAACAATGAGAATCACCTTAATAGCCCTAAACAATCGTCGACAAAGTCAGTAATCGGTCATAAATATCCGTTTATAACTGAGGATCAATCACATCGTAAAAAACTGCTTGAGAAATAGGAACAACAATGAAAGTTAAAAAAAAACTACCAAAATTACTGAAGCTAGGTAACAGGTTGTTAGAGAGCTACACAAACCTGCTCGAATTAAATTCAAAAGAAGGAGATTTATTTAGTATGGTTTAGCCAATACATTTGCAACTGACTTAGCTCAATTGGATCAATACTGTCGAGAAAATAAAGCTGATAAATATATATTGGTTGTCATCGACTGTTTTTCTAAATTCCTTTGGACAGCACCGCTAAAATCTAAATCTGCTAAAGAGGTCTCAAATGTCATGGAAGATATATTTAAAAATTCAGGTAGAATTCCCAAGAATCTCTAATCAGATCATGAAAAAAATATTACAACACACAATTTGAAAATTTAACGAAGAAATGCAACACTATAGCACCTTTAGTTCAGTAAAGGCCTCTATAGCTGAATGAGTAATTCGAACTATTACGGGAAAATTATTTAAATTGTTTACGTTAAATGGGAACCATAAATGGGTTGATTTGCTACCGATTATTATTGCTACGTATAATAATACAAAACATTCAACAATTCATATGAAGCCTATAGAAATTCATATAAAGAATGAGAAACAATTATTGAATACTGTTTATAGTCATTTAAAAATTGTTGAAACTCCAAAATTTAAAACTGGAGACATTTTACGTATAAGTAAATAGAAATATGTTTTTCAAAAAGGATATATCCCAAATTAGAGTACGGAGCTCTTTAAAGTGATTAAGGTTAATATTACATCCCCCGAACCTATTTATTAGAGGATACGAATGGACCTCCCATTAGTGGGGGTTTTATGAACAAGAATTACAAAAAACTAAACAAACTGATGTTTATTTAATTGAACAGATACTACACAAAAAGGGAGATAAACTTGACGTTAAATGGTTAGGTTTCGATAAAACACACAATAGCTGGATTGATCAAACAAAAGATATTACTTAAATAAGCATGGTTGTGCACGCAATTCTAATATGTTTAGACAAGTTCTAACCAGTTTAAATAACTATTTAAGATTCACATACCAGTTCTTTGTCAGTAGTACGCTTGCAGTTCTAACATGTTTTAGGCAAGTTTTAGCAGATTTAAATAGCTAATTGAGATACAGTTCTATGTTGGTAGCAGTATATGTGTGTTTTAGCAGCTAAAGATTAGTCCTTTTGAAGAATTTTCATCAACAGGTGATGATGGTAATGAAATAGATATGGATATTTAAAATCGTGAATTGGATACAATTTTAGAATAGCTTGAGGTGGCGCTTATACGTTAGATTCATAAGTGATGTGGAGTACTCCAGCTCGATCCTTTAGTCCTGCTGTTATTTTAACACAACAGCAACTTAAAATTTCATTCGGTATGTTCGACTGGAATACATTTATAGATCTGATAAAATTAAGAACTGAAGATTTTTTCAATGATCCTGCGGTATCAGCAACCCCGATAACATATCCATGTGGAGACTTATCTGACCCAAATGAGGCGGGATGATGGAGTAAAGGTGTCGGAACTTCTAAAATATAATGTGACTTTCTATTTATATGAGGAAGATATACTTAGAATTACCACCATTAATTCAAGGCTTATTGACCGACGTTTAGCTGTATTAGAAGAACTGAACTTTTGTGCGTATTATTATAATGTAATAGACATTATTAAAACACACTGCTCTAATAAAAATAGTATGATAGTGCTAGTACTAGTAGTAACTTAGATATATTAAAATTATTGCAATTATGTTTAGATTTATACTTTAATGCAAATATGTTACTTTGTGCTTTTAAAGAATACATCAAGACAATGTATTATGGTAAATGACATAAATAAATAATATTATAAATATGTGTAAAATTTTGTATTCAACTCATCTATAGTGCTACTGTCAACGCAAAAAGGTGAAATGGATTGTGTTACAGAATTGATTGAACACTTCACAGAGGGTAAATGTATTACAGAGTTTTCAAGTGAACTATTAAAGAGTCTACCCTTCGAATATTACCTAAAAGTTGGTTGCATTAATCTTTTATATATTTGGTCTAAATTACTACATGAATATACACAAAATTTTGCTTTACAAATAAAGTTACCGTATTAAATACATTATAATAGACCATCATCGCATGCGCATTTCGATGACTCCCCTAATTCACAAGAAACATGTAGATATGCAATGCAACATGAAGCAGTAAATTGAAGGTGTTAAGCTAGTCAAGGTGTTCTCAAGTTCCAATTTTGTGCTAATGACTGCAATTGTTCAAAATTTATTCTACATACAAGCACCCTCAAGTGTGCGAAATGTATACTATCAAATTGAAACCGATAGTTATAAAGCAGCGGCGCAATGGAGACCAACATATTTTAGAACTATGGTTTATGGGGGTGGGTAGATTCTGAGGATAAGATTTATCGCTTTAAATTAAAGTTAGAGTTCGTAATGGAGTTCAAAAAGTGGACTACAATTAAATTAATGGCAAAAGAATCTGAAAAATGGTCTACATCAGAGCCTCCTCGTGGAACGAATTGTGAAATGAATAGTGGAGAGAATGTTACCATAAAAGCTACAACCATTTATATTCAGTATGCAAATTTGACAACTGAAGAGGATCCATTTTTTAAAGATTATATAATATATTCTCATTTTGCTGATCTCTCTATTATAGTTTTTGTTATAACGTTTGCATTTTTTTTAACTGCTAAATATATTTATAATATAATAATTAAAAAAACAATATGCTATTTTTCAGTTAAATAAATAAATCAAATATTGCAACTATGTGCGTTTTATTAGTTATCTAGTTTATGTGTGGTTGCATTTCTGATTACATACGTCCTATTTTAAACGGATGTATATGCAAATTGTAATGTGCTGAAAGCTACAGTTCTATTTATAATTTCAATGAAACTGTAACCTTTTGATCTTCACATCAAAGGGAACACTAAATTTTATGATACATTTACCATTTTGTCAATAATTATTTTACATATAATATTTATGATATTTCATACAATACTGAACACTTAGAGATGAATTAATAGGTGTTGTTGTTATTTACGTTAATAAACCATAATTTATATCACTAACTGATTATATGCTAATTTTTATACATTACAACATTCATCATTGCTCATAATGGCGAATGCGGACAGGTAATAGGCATGCAGCCTTTAAGTCGTCTATTTGGTCTCTACTCATTGTTTCAGATTAAACACCCGTATGATAGACTTCTAGTTGAATATACCATCGCCTCCCAAATAACTATATTAATTAGTTCCACCGTATACATGTATGTGCAGTATTGCCAACTATCAATGTTTTCTAATTTCCGGTTTATCTCATTCCTTCTGATAAGTACAATGACATGTTGTTGTGACAAATGACAGATCTGCCGTCATATTTGATGACGATATGGATATGTGTCAGACAACATATTTGACATTTATCGCAATTAACAGAATTTGTCTGATGTCATGCATATCTGTCTATTTATCCATCCAACTGTATACAGTCCAAGGCGCTATCTACGTCTGACCTCATCTACATGGGTGTGGTCCCCATGATCTTCAAGGGGAGCGGCGAAGTCCTATCTGGAAAACCGGGGGCCCCTCTCCTATGTCTGGCCTGTTACAGTCCAACATGTCCGTCTATCTGTCTGTCTATCTGACGGTTGACACTCCAACTTATTCTCATGACTTTGAGAGTAATTAGAGTAGCTCACATGACGTCCGTCTATCTGTTCGTCCGTCTGACTATATGCAATCCAATATGCCTCAAATGACCTTGATAGTAGTTTGAATAGTTTGACACGTGATCTGGTTATGAACTGTAGATCTGACTGAACTAACCTAATTGATAGCTGATGACCTTGACAGTAGTTCGAATAGGTCACGTGATCTCGTTCTGATCTGCTGATCGAACAGAACTAACCTGAAATTGACATGTAATATATTTGACATTGCACATAATTGGTAAGTGATAGCTGTCAAATTTGATAATATCAATATCACACTGCTTTAGGTCAAAGACCCATATGACATACTCCTAGTCGCTCCGCCTTCCCCTACTATATTAATAATGTTTAATTCTTCTTCTATTTAATACTTGTGGCGCTATGTACATCTGGCATCATCTGCATAGGCGTGGTCCCCATGATCTTCAAGAAGAGGGGCGAAGTTCTACCTGGAAAACCAGGGGCTCCCCTCCTAAGCCTGGCTATGATCGGCTGAAATTCCTAGGACGTCACACGTAATAACTGTCTAACTGGTCTGTGATTGGCTGAAATTCCTATGACGTCATACGTCTCTAACTTCACACCCATCCAATTACAGGTTTTTACGGCATATGCTTTATTTAGGATTTTGACATTAAAAATCGCCAGTAATACAGGTCTCTGTAATTCTAATTCCCCAACTTACCACCAACAACGACAGATGGCGCCACTTGTGATCTTAGCACAAAAGTGAGGTTAGGCACGGTTTCTATGTTGGAATCTGTCTGACATGTACTTATAATATTTTATTGACATCTAATATAACGTAAATTACATTGGCGCTAGCTGTTAGTAAATAAAAAAAGAAAAACCTATTACCTTTACGGGGTGCCAGTAAAAGCAATAACCATTGCTTGTACATCTGTCTTACGTAATACTTTAGAATTTTTATCCCCAACGAACAGTTTGGGTTTCAGCCTCCCCACGGAACCATACACTATACTACCGCCCTCTCCCGACATATCGTCAACAACTTCAACCACAAACATCAGGTTGAAGCTGTTTTTCTAGATGTTTCCAAAGCTGTTCTAATCTGGCACGAAGGTGTCGTTCTCAAGTTGATCCGTCACGGCTATCCTACTAATATCATTTACCCTCGGACCGCATTTTACAAGTTGGACTCGATCAAGCCATATCTGAAATCAACGCCATACGAGCCGGAGTCCTGCAAGGCTCCATCTTTTCCCCCCACTTACTCAATATCTTTACCGCCGACATCACCAAATCAGATCCATACTCGTGTACGCCCATGACACCGCCGCCAAGTCCACCAGAATCATCACTACCCGCCTCCAACGCTACTTAGACATGTTAGTCTCTTGGTTCGAACATTGGAGAATTCGACTAAACCCAGCCAATACACAAGCCATTATCTTCACCAAATCCGCCAGACCAATTCCGGCCAGTTTGGCACCAGACTCCAATGGACCAGCATCCAGTACCTGGGCCTCCTCTACGACAAGCGGCTCGTATGGAACGACCCGGTCGCAGCCACTACCATGAAGGCGAACCAGCACCTAGGCAAGAAAATTTACAAACTGATCATCAGGGCCGACCTCACCTATTTCAGTACAGTGCCAAATGTCACGTTCCCACAAATCCATCCTCCAGATCGTTCACATTATCAACGCTCCATGATGCGTTGGCAATACCTAAGTTCACCGTGACCTCCAAATGCCAAAAATCTAGGAATTCGTGAGCAACGCTCAGCTCAGATTCTTGCATAAAGTCACCCATCACCCCAATGCCATAGTCAGAAATGCTTACGGACCTCCACCTAATGATATGACTCTCTACCCAAGACCATCAACCCTCTCCCCCAAAACTAGTATTAAGATAGTAATAAATCATGAAATATCTTAAGTCTCATACTCCCATCACTTAGGTAAAACTTTTACCAAGTCTAAGTTAATTAGGTTACTGACGTGTAAATATTTTAAGACCTAAAATTATACAGATCAGTTTACCTAATAGTAGTTACAGAGCCTATTCAATAAACGATATTAGGTCGATATATTAGATCTGAAATTTGTATTTTTTTATAAGAGCGTAAAATATGCCCACCTTTTGCGTAAAAATAAACTTCTTTTGAAATATTCAAAGTTGCTTCTTCTGATTGAGAAACTCTGTAAACAGTTTACAACAGTACAGTAATGAAAATATCTGAAAGGACAAAACACAAAGGAAAAACAATATCGAGATTTTTATATAAATTTAATTAATAAAATAAGATACTTAAAAATAATTATTAACAATTAATAGGCCAAACTCTTAAAATTATCTGCTCCTAATAGTATCACTACGACGATAAAACAATAAATATGGTACTCTATTGCCCTGGGGATTTAACACTTCCTCTTCTTGAACCTGAAAAAAACCAGTTAACTGTCATAAATAACGTTCAAAAACTATTTTTAATCGATTTTACAAATTTTTACATACGTGTACGCGAGTCGGCAAATACATTAGCCTTAAATAGCATTTAAAGAATAAAAAAAAAAAGGGAAAAAAAATGTTTGTAAAACAATTAAAGAGCTTATTGAGATATACACTGTAAAAGAAAATATAAGGTACCTCAATAAAAGTGGAATAACTGACTTTTAATTATTTCTTATACATTTTAAAACTTTCAGTTTCTTACACTGATTCTAGACTTATCTAACTCGAGTAGATTCAGGCTATTAACATCTGAAAAATGATTTTTTTTTGTTTTACCACAGGCTATATATTTCAGAAAGCCCCTTAGCGAATATTCATATCCATTTATAATTGTACGTCTCTACCTAAATATGTTCAGTCGATTTAACTTCTGATTTAATTAGAAGTCAAATGATATTTGTGAAGGTAATAAAAAACTAACATTAAGTAGGATTCTGAAAGCCTTTTTACTACCGTTTGTATGGTAGTAAAAAGGCCGTTAAAGGTTAATTTAATATATGCACCTTCAAAGGGGGTATTCGGGGTTATTACTTTGAAGTTTTTCTAATATAACAATATCTAATTTCGATTTTTTTTTCCGAAAATGCTAAGACTTTATTGGGAATTTAATTGTTTATAGATGTATTTTTACATATATTTTTTGTAATGTGTTTTAAAGAAGATAGTAGGTTTATCTATCGAATAACACTTCTAAACTCCAACTTTGGAGTTTTTGAGGCATCCAACAAAACTGAAATATTAGAATGTTTATTTTGTCTATTAGACGAATTTAAATTTTACGTCCAACGTTTCGTCTACTGGAGTCCACCATCATTTTTATTATTACGGATCAGTATTTTTTATTTCATTTTGAAAAGCATTTTTTTATTCAAGGCTCTATATTCCAATATTTTGATGCATGATATTCATCATAACTAAAATTTTCTAAATGCGATCTGGATTTCTTAAATAGGAAATGATACACCATTTGCGAAATAATCTTTCTTAGCTAAAGGATAATAAATTTGCATCCTATGTTTAAAAAATGGTTTACTATGAGACAGAAGGTTTATTTCAAATAAGTTATGCCCCCTTTTGTTACCAAGCACTAAATTTAATAATTTTTACAATAAAAAGTTATAACTGGAAATCCTGTTACTCAGTATATATCACCACTACACCAAACATTTTATTTTTTCACTCGACGCGCGTGTCGCTAACCATGTTAGCTTCATCAGGAGCGATGATTCAGGCAATCAAAAATAAAGTGTTTGGTGTAGTGGTGATATATACTAAGTAGTAACATTGTGTCAGATTCCACATTGCCAACAGAGGTGAAAATCCTATGTCTAAAAAAAAACGCTTAGAGTTGAGTTTTAATTGCAGTTTGCAATTCTTACTATAGATTTTTAAATGTATCCACGCCATATATTAGTCGTAAGAAGGAAGTAGGAAGTGATCATAATTTAGTTATGTGTAAACTAAGGTGGAACATAAGAAACACAAAGCAACACCAAAATAAGGAACTGGAAACAAAGATAAGAATAGAAAATCTACAAGAAGAATTAAGGAGAGACCTGTACCAGAGAAGACTGGTAGAAAAAATCAGAATAAATCACATAAATGACCATGAAACCATAAATGATGGTTGGTTTAAAATAAAAACAAATGTATTAGAAGCCGCTTATGAGGTATTAGGGACTAAAACTGTAGATAAAAATAAAAAATCGAGAACAAAAACACCATGGTTCAGTGCAGAAATCAAAGAGAAATGCCGTGAAAAGAAAGAAAGCTATCTAAGGTACAGGTCAATCAGGACAGATGAAGCATAGCAAAGATATAAAAGAATACGAACAGAAACCCACGAATTAGTAAGAACAAAAACGGAATACTGGGAGAGATACACAAGAAAATTAGAATCAGACTTCTATGGTCAATAAAAACAAATTTGGAGATTCATAAGACAGCAGAGAACTGAGATGAAAGAACTAATAGAGTATACACGTGAAGAAAGGAACGTGGGTAACATATCTTACATAAGTATATAAAAGAGAACAGAGTATCACACTGCCACAAACACCATAGATAACGATAAACGAAGAAACATATATAACGGAAGAAGACGTACTAGAAGCACTGGAAAAATTAAAAAACCGTAAATCTCCCAGCGAAGACCAAATAGCTAATGAACTACTAAAATATGGGGGACACTCTCTGGTTAAGCAACTCCAGACACTTATCCAGAGGATTGTAAGATCGAATAGAATCCCAGATGAATGGATAACAGCGACAGTTATATTAATGCACAAGAAGGGAGAAAAAGAAGATCCAAATATATTGTGTGGAGTAGACAGTGTTGTTTTACTATTGAGATCCAAATAACTATAGAGGCATAAATATACTAAACTGTACACTGAAATTAACAACAAAGATTATTACAGCAAAAATAAACGCGAAAATACAACTGGCAGAAGAAGAACAGCAAGGATTCAGAAGTGGGCGCTCATGCACCGATGCCGTATACATTTTTTTTTTGGGGTCTAGCACACGTGCTGCAGGTAAGTCCCTAAAGCGCTACAGAAGCGACACGTGTGCGGAAAAAGTCATTCACGTTGTTATTGAATCACTGTAAATTGTACTCGGTGCGAAACACAGTCCTGGGCAAATTATTCCAAAGGGATGATGTTCTCCATATAAAAGACTGCTTGAAAAGCGTTGTACGAGGAGTAACAAGCTGAACTTCATACGGATGTGAAGTATTAGCGCGACGTGTATTTCTAAGATGCACGGCTCTGGGGAGGAACTAAGCGGGCTACATCCTTCGAATACTTTCCATGAATAGAATCCAACAGATGCAATGTATGTTTGGGAGTGGAGCCCCAAACATGGGAGCAGTATTCCATAGTTGGTCGAATTTGAGCTTTGTAAAGAATTACCAGTTGTTGTGGAGTGTAAAGCTTTCTGGTTCGAAATAATATTCCCAACTTCTGAGAAGCTCTCCTTGCTATGCCTGCAACATGTTCATGCCAGGACATATTTGCTCCCAAATTTACGCCCAAGAAATTGAGTGTTAGAGGAATGGAGTGCCCCGCCATAACTATGTCGGGTTCAGCAACGTTAACTTTTTTAGAAAAAAACTGTCGCCTGGGTCTTGTAGCGTTAAATTCCACTTAGTTACAGTCACCCCAAGATAGAATTTCTTCCAGGTCTTTGTTAAGTTGAACGACTTCTCGCTGTCTGCGGATATTCGTCTGAGTAGCCGATGACCGAGCGTTCAAAGTGAATGAAGAGATAAGCGTACTGTCATCTGTAAAGCTGTAGATTGGGTTTCCGGTCTTTTCTAGCAGATCGTTAATGCAAATGAGAAAGAGAGTAAGAGATAGTATGGAGTCTTGGGCACACCGGCGTTGAAAGTGAAGAAACAGAACTTTTCATACATACTATAAGAGCATAGCTTAGCCAACAGTCCATCGTGCCAAACACGGTCGAATGCCTTGGATATGTCAAGAGCAACCGCGCGAGATTCTCCAAAGTGCTCAATTGTGTTGTTCCAAACATATGTTACATAAGTCAGAAGATCTCCTGTTGATCTATGTTTACGAAAGCCATATTGGTGATCGCTAATAATGTTGAATCCTTCAAGATATTTTAGAAGATGCTGATTGATAGCCTTTTCCATGACTTTCGATATTATTGAAAGCAGTGCGACTGGTCGGTAATTATTTGGCAAGGTCTTCTTGCCTTTTTTAGGTATAGGGTGAACTGTGGCACATTTCCAGCAGGAAGGAAATATTCCCTTTCTGTAGGATAGGTTGAAAAGTCTACAGAAAACTGGTGTTAGTTCCCTCGCACAGTTTTTGGGAACTATGACGTCAGCGTCAGAAGCTTATTTTTCAATTAAGGGGGAATATACCAAGAAAAAAGCTTCTAACATTAATCTAAACTCATTGTGAGACAGGTAAAAGAAAAATCCATAGAATACAACATTCCAGCACACTTGTGCCTGATAGATTTAAAAAAAGCTTTTGACAATGTGCAAATAGAAAACCTTATTCGTCTATTATATAACAGGAACATCCTATTAGACCTAATTAAAGCTATCGAGAATATATATATATAAAGACAATAAAGTCACAAGATTAGAAGAAGGAATGACAGAACCAATCAACTATGAATCTGGAATCAGGCAGGGAGATTGTTTAAGTCCTCTTCTGTTTAATATTGTCATGGATCAAAATTATAAAGAATGTCAAAAGAAAGAAGGGATATAGAATGGGTAACAGAAAACTTAAAATTATATGTTATGCAGATGTCGCGATAATAATGGCTGAGACCGAGAACGAACTGCAAAGGCTGCTATACGAATTCTACATAGCAGCAAAACATTACAGTATGTCAATTTCAACTGAAAAAAACAAAACCATAGTAATAGCAAAAGAGCCGATTAGGTGTAAGCTGGTGGTGGAAGATAAACCAATATGGGCCTCAAAATATCTAGTATCGGAAAAATCGAGGACGAAGTAAAACATCAAGTTAACAAGGCTAATATGATAGCGGGATGCCTCAAGGATACCATATTTAGAAATAAATTCCTCTCCGTGGAGACCAAAACAAGAAGTTACAACAGCGTAATACGACCAGTAATGACTTACACATCTGAAACAAGACCCGATATAAGTATAACACAGAGGTTGCTGGAATCAACCGAAATGAGAATACTTAGAAGATGTATAAATAAGACACTAAGGGATAGAGAAAGGAGTGAAGACATAAGACGCACATGTAATATAGAAAATATCAACCAGTGGATAAGAGGAAGAAAAGTGGAATGAGATCAACACATAGGAAGAATGGAAAACAACGTAGTACGGATAGCAAGAGACAAGTGATCGAATGGAAGAACATCAATGGGACGTCCAAGAAAGAGATGGAGCGACGATCTATAGAACAGGGAACAAAGAAAACAGGCAATAGTGCCTAGCTATAAGTCGGAAGAAGAAATCTTTTAAGAAAAAAGGACAGTTAACATTGCAAAAAAACTACTAGGCACGTTATGTTTTTTAAGTTGACTTTGAAAGAATTGCAATAAACGTCAAATAGTAGATTACTGAATTAGATATTTGACAGCATGTTTGTTTGAATTTTATACTACATGATTTGTTTAGATGGAATTCACAGGAATATTCGGAAATTTGGGTCATTTAAAAAAGGGCAAAATATACAAAAACAAATTTAACTTTAGAAAGTGGTGACAAGGAGATATCAGGACAAGGACGTTTTATTGCGCGAAATTGCAAAAGAAACTGAGATGCGAAAAGATTCAGCCAAGAGAATTTTTACACTGTAACAAATTTAAACCCTATTTTGTTGTCACAATGTGCAACATCTACGATAAGAAGATTATCGGCGGAGGCGCATATTGTGCAGCTGGATTCTTCGTAAAAGACGAGACGAAAACATAAACAATTTTATGGTCAGACGAAGTAGGTTTTGTAATAACGGATGGTTCAATAGATCCACTATCAATGGATCCAAAAAAATAAGCATTTTCATTGGGAAACTGCACTCCAAGAAAGATTTGGGGTTAACGTCTGATTAGGCATTCTCAATTCAAGAGTGGTAGGACCCTATTTTTTCGATGGTACGTTAACAGGACAATCATTTGAAATTTTTATCATTCTTCTATCTAAACTAATTAAGAATATAATGAATATTATTTGTATTTTAACATGTTTATTAAAGAACATATTCCCATAAAATTCAGTATTTTAGAACTTAACACAGATTTAATTACCTTTTGCTAAAAATAATAGTGTAGCAAACGTTTTAACTTATTCCAGTTTTTAAAAATCAGGGCCACATTAAAAAAAATATTTTTATGATAAAAGTTTCGCACCGAAACGTTAGGTCGAGTGATACATCGGATTTATTTGGGGTGAAAAATGTTTTAAAAAAATTAAACAAAAAATTTAGGTTCGTATTTAGAAAATAAAGTTCTAGTAGACGAAATGTCGGATGTAAAATCCGAGTATGTTCTTTGCAAAACGAAAATGAATTATGAAATTTTTGTATTCAACGTTTTTTATAACTCCTATAGTTGATTTAATTTGAAAATTATATTTAGGGATTCAAAATCTTTCTTTAAAATCTCAGAAACTAAAAAAAATGGCAACATTGCAAGATGTTTAGAAGCAACAGCTTCTTTGCATTTTCGGGCGAACCAAGGTTTGCCTTTGTATTTCTTCGAAAAATAAGTTAAGCTTCCATATCAGCCGAAATGACATCAGAAACCTCCTTAGCGCAGTCACATGGGTCGTCGGAGATAAAACAAACGCCTAAGGGAAGGTTCGAAAATATTTCATAAGTTCTCCCAATTTAGCAGATTTGTAGTGCCAATTCTTGCGCGCTTTAGGCGCCTCTCTGTCACTGATCGGTAGGATACTTGATGTCGAAAGCAATTTATGGTCGGAAGAACCTAACGGGCGGATTTACGGTATAAATCTCTGGATTGGTCGTTAAAAACAGGTCAAGACAGCCGAACTTCCCGTCTCGATCAGGAATTCATGTTGGTTCATCGATAAGCTGAGAAAAGCCACAACTAACTGAGAATGATTCAGCTTCACGACCTTGTTCGTTGGTCGTATTTAAATACTTATGCCAGTTGTTGTTGTGGACATTAAAGTCGCCCAGGATGGCAATTTTGGCATTTGGATAATTAATCTGTAAATGATCGATTGGAGCTGTATGAGCGGCTAAAAGTGTTTTAAAGTGAGTATCTTATTGTGGTCGATAGAGACAGCAGATAAACTTTGTGATTTGTTGAGTCGTTATGTCTAATCATATAACATCAAAGTTTCGGGACTCCAGAGCCCCCTCGTTGGCAAAAGAGATCGCTTCTGATAAAAAACAGATTCCAAAGTTACACCTAAACCGGGAATAGAAATCGTTTGAGAGAGATGAGAATGATGACTGTGCTCGACCTTTGTTTCACAGAGAGCGAACGTTAGGCAACTTCACGCAGGTGGGATCTGAGTATCTACCATCAAGTTGTTCTTTTAGTCGCCTTCTACCACAGGTAGATCGTACCGGGGTGATATTCTATGGCGCACCCCCACGGGAAAGGAATATTGATCGACTATCTTGAGAAGGGGGCGAACAATCGCCTGAGACTATTACGTTGGTTTGAAGAGTGAAATCAAGAAAAAAGTGCGCATTTAGCAAAGAAAAAAAGTGTTGCTTCACCAAGATAATGCATCGGCCCACAACTCCATAAAATCGATGGTCGAATTGGATCAATTGGGCTATGAATTGCTGTCTCATCCGCCGTTTTCCCCAGATCTGCCCCCCAGCGACTATTACCTCTTTCCAAATTTAAAAAGGTAGCTCTAGGGAAAGACATTTGGCTTAAATGAAGAATGGATCGAATGAGAAATTGAGGCTTATTTTAGAGAGGTTGATTATATGAAAGGTATCCAAACGTTGGAAGATGGCTGGAATAAGTGTATCGCGTTTCAAAAGTAAGGGCCAGTAGGTAATAAAGTGAGAACGAATGAATAAATAAAAACTATTAGTGGTTTCAAATATATACATAGTTACTTTACTTTTCGACATAATCATTCCGCTTCTAACACTTTTAGTATCGTGAAACAAGCTTCTTCAAACTCTCCGCTTATAATGCCTCTGCCGGCGATTTCAGGGAGTTCTCTCCAATCGTTGAGATGCAAACCAGTTCTTGAGATATAAAAATAAGTAATATTCGCTAGGTGTGAGATGAGGAGGACAAGCTAAATGGTCAAAAATTTCTCATCCGAATTTTTGAATCGTTTCAGTGTTGAACACTTAAACGGCCTTCCCTAAACTTATGACACCATATCCTCGCTTTTCCTTCACCTATTGTGATAGGACCAATTGAAAGTGAATTTTATCAGCATTATGTTCTCTTGCGTGTAAAAATTTAATCACTGATGGAACTTCACAACTAGTGGGGTTTAGTATTAGCGTACTTGCTATTGCACACTGTCACGCAAAGACAAACAATGAATTGACGACAATATGGCGGTTAAATTCCAGATCAGTTAAAGATAACGTAAATGCGCGTACTACTCAGCGTTGAGAAACCTTAAAATTTTTAATTTTATACGTGCAAAATAAAGTACTCGCCAAATGACAAAAAAAAATTAAATTAAGATTTTATAAACCCTATGGATTGTGGAAATAGAAAGATTTGCTAAAACTGCACTTTTTCTGTTTCTTTTTAGTGTTCTATAGGAAACACTTATAAGATCACCTCGGTATCTATCTGTGCGTCTGTCTGTCCGTTTATCACACCCGATTTTCTCCGAAACTATTTGACATAGAAAGTTGAAATTTGGCACTAATATAGGAATGAATGGCCTCATCAGAGCGGTATAGTTTTGAAAGTTAAATTTTTACTTAAGGGGTTCGTTCTGGGGGGTGAAATCGGAAATCAAAAAAGAAAAAATTTACCGGATTATCGTGTCAAATGAAAGCTTGTAAAAACACGAGTTCAAAAATATATATAATGTAATACTTGCGCACACTTTTCTTTGTATTATTTCTTTAAAAAATTGCGAAAATTCGCTGTCCCCCCCTTATTTCGAAAAGTACGGATCAAAAAATTTTAAAAAAATTCTGGATTACTTTCCACAGGGTGTAGATTGAACGAAAATTATCACGAGTGCGTTACCTTTAATAATTTACCTGGTATGTGAAAAAACAAATATTTCAAGGTCATCAGTTTTTAGTAAAGATCGGAAAAAAAAAACGTTAAAAACTCATTTGGGGTGTGTTTTGTGAAGTCACTGATCATTTTATACCTCCGTAACAAAATTTTTTATTTTAAAAGCAATCAAAGTACGGAACACTAATTCCGTAAGTCCGACTTGGTTGGTTATTTTAATTTTAATTATCGTAGTAAAATTTAGAAAAAAATATATAATTCTTTTTCTGCAGCTAGGGAGAATCTTATTTTACACATGTCAGAATTTAAATGCTTTGAATTTTTAATTTTTACCAATTACCATTTTTTAAGACACTCTACATAACTTATTTCAAATTTCATATTAACCAATCTGATTTATCAACTTTTAGTATTAATAACGTATAAGAAGTTTGTATGAATTTGATTAGATTGGAAACCATGGTCCATAATATCAGACCGTGTCAAATTGTGCAATCGTAGGTCAATCGTCGGAAAATTACTTCCATATAGTTTACCTTCAATAATATCGGAAACACGAAAAATACGGTTTTTCTTTAAGCTTATAACCACAAATAAAAGTCAGTCATAGAAAAAGGAAAATGGGTAATTGATTTAAATTTTTTATGTAATTTATTTTGAGCTTTTTTATGAGAATCGCAATGTGCTACAGGGAAATTCCTAAAACGCTACAGGAGCGACGTGTGAGCGGAAAAAAGCGATTCACATTAGTCTTGAATCGCTGTACTCGGCGGATAACGGAGTCCTGACAAATCGTTCCAAAGGGATTCATGGCTATCTTGACCTGACTTTAATTTAATGTTCTTGTTAATTGCAATATTATTGGTGGAAAACGTTTGTGAAAGTATTAAAATAATAATAAAAAAATGAAATCTTTCATCGAGATATTTTTGATTTTTTAAAAAAACATGTTTTTTAGAATTTAATTATATTATAATAATATAATTAATAAATAATATTAACTATTTAAAATAATATAATGCGTGTGTATGTGCTTATGTGCGTGCACCGTGTATTATTCTATGTAGTGTGTCCATGAGCACGTGTGTTTGTGTGTACATGTGGGCGTGCGCGTACAAGTGTATTGGAGCATGCAAAGTACTATTTAAGTACCAGGTATACAAGTATGAAATGCGGATTTCAGACAACAGATGGTGCACCAATGCAGTTTGTGCTATAAAGATTTGACATTGCGCCATTTTGTTGTGTCCGCACGAGTGATAAATTGGAAAAGTGTGTGCATAGTGTTGTGTTCAATATGTCGAAATTTATACCGAACAAAGAGCATTCGCGGACAGCATTAATTTTTTGTTGTCATTTGAAGAAAACTGCTGTTGAATCATACCGATTACTTCGAGAAGCTTATGGTGAACATGCTCCATCGCAAGATACGTGTGAACGATGGTTTCGGCGTTTCAAAAGTGGTGACTTCGATGTTGCACACAAGGAAGTGGAAAACCGCCAAAAAAATACGTAGATGTGGAATTGCAAGCATTGTTGGACGAAGATGATTCGCAAACAACTCGCCAAGCAATTGGGCGTTAGTCAACAAGCTGTTTCCAATCGGCTACGAGAGATGGGAAAGATTCAGAAGACCGGTAGATGGGTACCACATGAGTTGAACGACAGGCAAATGGAAAAGCGCAAAAACACGTGTGACATTTTGCTCGCTCGGTACAAAAGGAAGTCGTTTTTGCATCGTATAGTTACAGGGGATGAAAAGTGGATTTATTTTGAGAGTCCCAAGGGCAAAAAATCATGGGTAGACCCAGGCGCACCATTTACATTGACCGCAAGACCGAATGTGTTTGGTGGGATCAGACCTATTATGAGCTGTTAAAACCTGGGGAAACGGTTAATACTAAACGTTACCAACAACCATTGACCGATTTGAACCGTTCGCTGCTTGAAAAAAGGCCAGAATACCGAAAGAGGCAACACCAAGTCATTTTTCTTCATGACAATGCTCCATCACATACGGCAAAACCAGTTCGCGACACTTTGGAAGCACTCAGCTGGGAAGTTCTACCGCATGCGGCTTACTCACCAGACTTGGCTCCTTCCGATTATCACTTGTTTGCATCGATGAGTCACGCACTTGCTGAGCAGCGATTTGGTTTGTACGAAGATGTGAAAAAATGGCTCAATGAATGGTTCGCAGCAAAAGGGGAAGATTTTTACTGGCGTGGTATTCACGAATTGCCCCAAAGATGGGAAAAATGTATAACAAGCGATGGAGCATACTTTGAATAAAGCACTTTTTATCATTCTTCCGAATTTAACATGTTTTTTTAGAAAAAAAATCCTCATTTCACACTTGTACATCTGGAATAAAACCGAAAATTAATAATGTTTAGATAAGCTTGTGTATTTGTGTATGTTATATTTTTTTCCCACCTAAAGTGCCTCACTTCTGCAGTTTCTCACGATATCTTGCGTTACTTTATACTTACTTAAAATACATTGAAATCTGTTTATAACGAACCCGTTCATAGCGAATTTCCAGTTAAAACAAATGCACAAAAAAACCTCCATAAGACCAATGTAAATTTTTATCGGTTATAACGAACCTGGTTATAATGAACTTCCGGATAAAGCGAACCAAATTTGGATCTTTTGTGTTCGTTTATAACGAACTTGCCCCTCCCTGTGCTCGATGTCGCGCGACTTGATCTAGGGAATTCACCGAAACTCGTTGAGAACTCCTATTCTACTTGTTTCCGCCGCGTCGCTAGTTCGAGCAGTATTATTTTCAATTCACTTGTTGTGTTATGCGGTTCTAATGCATATTTGATCAAAGTAGCAAAGTGAATGTTTAAGTTTTTATTTTAAAATGAGTACACAAAAACGTAAAGCGTTTACTTTAAAAGACAAACACGATATTATAAGGAAAATAGAAAATGGCGTTAAACAAACTGATGTTTGCAAACAGTTGAATTTAACTAAATCTACGGTTTCCATCATATGGAAGAAGAAGCAAGAAATCTTATCAATCTATGATAAAAGAAACTTTAGTTGTAAAAAAAATAAGAAAATCTACACATGACCAAGTCGATAAAGGACTACTTAAATCAGGGATGTCAAAGATACGGCCCGCGGGCCGCATCCGGCCCCCGGGACGTATCAATAAGGCCCGCGATCGCAATGTGTCACACAGAAAGAAGAATATTATATACTATATAATTAAATAAATAAAATATTATAATAATTCAGTACATTTTTTTTATTTGAATCTGGCCCGCCTACACATTCTAAATTTAATATAGGGCCCTCTGCAAAATTGAGTTTGACACCTCTGACTTAAATGGTTTAGTCAAAAACAACATGAACATGTTCCTATTACCGTCTATACTTTACAAAAGAAAGCTAATGAATTAGGAAGGAAAATAGAGAACACCGAGGTTTACTGTTCTAGAAGTTGGATTGAACCATTTAAAAAAAAGCGACATAATATTAGTGGGGGTAAGATAGTAGGAGAAACTGCAGGAGTGGATATGACTGTTTTTGATCAGGGTTTGGCCAATGTAGAGCCGGAAATTTGAGAAAGTTATGAATATGTGGACATTTTTAATGTGAATGAAACGGGTTTATTTTACAAGATGACGCCTAATAAAGTTTATCGGAGAGAATTGTGCTGGTGGAAAATTATCAAAAGTAAGGATTACTGTGTTGGTAACTGCAAATATGTCTGGAATTTGGAAAAGAAAATTGTTGGTGATAGGAAAGTCCGCCAATCCCAGGTGTTTTAAAAGCAAACATTTACCAGTAAAGTACAAATGATGACATCAGAAATTTTTAAAAACGAATTGATCGAATGGGATAAAGAACTAAAATTCACAAACTTTTGATTGACAACTGTCCAGAGCACCTTGAAGTTGATCTATAGCAAATAAAATTGGTTTTTATGCCTCCAAACACAAGTGAAAAGCCTATGGATTAAGGTGTGATACATTCTTTAAAATGTCATTATAGAAAGATTTTACTTATGAAAATGTTAGAGACGATCGATAAAGGTAACATTTTTTCTGTAACTCTCTTGGACGCTATCAACTTTATCCATATGGCTTGGCAAAGAGTCAGTAGAGAAACCATTGCAAACTGTTTTAAGCATGGCGGATTTTTAAGGAAGGAATGTAGATATGACTCAGATGATGAGCTACCGTTGACTCAGTCGATTGAAAAACATCGAAAAGATCCTACTGATTGTTGAGAATTTGTTTACGATGGACATTCCACGAAGTACAGTGGAAATCGAGGTTAAAAAGATGTTTAATCACTTTAATTTTAAAGAATATGTATGTGCTGATAATGAATTAAAAACGAGAGAAATATTAACTAATGATCAAATTGTGACATCAGTGAGTTCTGGAAAGATTTTAAAAGATAATGACGACGAAGACGAGCTTGGAGAAGGAGATAATATTTATGTTCCATCCATTTCAGAAATGACTAAGAAAATGACTGAAACTAGCAATTTTTTGGAATCTCGTGAAGTTCCTGAACATATATGGAGTAGTTTTTGTATCCTTGACAACTATATAAACACCATTTCTTTTTCAAGTAAAATTGTACAAACGAAAATTTCTGATTTTATTGTATAAACTACGTATTTTAATATTTTCTTTTATACTCGTATATGTAACTTTAGTGTGACTTGTTTTATTTTCCTTTGAACGTTTTCTTTTAATTTAATAATTATTATTATTCATTTTTCTAAGCATTAGCGCCTAATCTAAATAAAAAAGTAGTGAAAAATGATATTAGATTTTGTTTACTGTTTGTAACGAATTTCGGATATAGCAACTTTACTCATTTATATGTAATAAGCGATATCGCTTATTACATATAAATGTAATAAAATTATAATAATTACATTAAAATTATAATAATAAAAAATTGTCATTGTCAAAATCATACACCAAAAATCTCTTTTCTCTTTTTGTTTACTTTTAGCTTAGTGGATAAACTCAAATTTAAGTTATTTAAACTTAGTATTACTTCGTCAGTTCTTGAGTTCGGTATAAAATATCTCGCGCTATTAAAAGTAACAAATATAATGCTGAAAAAAATAATTTGTCATACTAATCATACCCTCTCATATTCAGAAAATAAAAATAAAATTTGTTTATTGTACTTTAAAAAAACAAAGGTAGTGACTAAAATCCAAGGTGCATTAAAAAAAAATAGACAAGTTATTAGAGTGTGATATAAGTTTTTATATAAATGACGATAAGCTTCCGGCAGTTCTGTGTTCCTCATGCAATAGAAATGTATATCTTGTTTATCGAAACGTAATAATCCAAACAGAGATATTCAAACTATAAGTTTACCACAAGATCAATTGCACTGAAAATCTTATGTGACACATAAGTGGCACTGACAAGTTTTCGGTGCAGTTGATCTTGTAGTTATATTTTCTCCCGTGAAACTTGAAAAATCGAGTAAACTTATAGTCTGAATATCTCATTTATATAAAAATTTATATCACTTTAATAACTTATCTGAATTTTTTTGTAATGCACCTTTGTTTTCAATATGTTCACAATAAACAAATGTTATTCCTATTTTCTGAATGTGAAAGGGTATGATTAGCATGACAAATTATGTTCAAGAACCGCGATTCTTTTTATTAAAATTTTTTTGTTATTATAATTTTATTATTATAATTATTAATTTATTTTACATTTATATGTAATAAGCGATATCGCTTATTACATATAAATGAGTGCATTCGCAGAATTTTTCCAAAATAATATCAACGTATAAATTCTATTTGTATAAGTTAGTATTTGGTAGTGCAAGTTATCATGATAAATTGCAGAAGTGGGGCACTTTAGGTGAGAAAAAATATATATAACGAACACATCATCTAAATATTATTAATTTTCGATTTTACTCATTTTAAGCTTTATTAAATATTTTGCATTTTCCGATACACTTGTACGCACACGCGCACATTTACAGACACAAACACACTTGCCCACGCACACATTAGATAGAATAATAGACGACGCATGCACATAAACACGTACACGCGCATTATTTTATTTTAAATAGTTAATATAATCAATTAAATTCGAAAAAAACACGTTTTTTTTTTTTAAATTTTGCGCTATATCAAAAATAGCTCTATGAAAGATTTCAAAACTGTTTTTTTTTTTATTTTATATACTTTCACGAACCTTTTCCACCAATAATATTGCAATTGACAAGAACTTTAAATTAAAGTCATTTCAAGATAGCCATGGATTAGATTCTTCATATAACAGACTGTTTGAAAAGGGATGTAAGAGAATAACAAACCGAATCTCATACGAATGTGATGTATTATGGGAGCAGTATTCCATCGTTCGTAGAATTTGAGCTTTGTACCGAATTAAAAGTTGTTGTGGAGTGTAAACCTTCCTAGTTCGAAATAATATTCTCAGCTTTTGGAAAGCTCCCTTTGCTATGCACGCAACATGTTCATGCCAACACATATTTGCTTCCAAGTTAACGCTCAGCATATTGAGTGATGAAATTAGAGGAATGGAGTGCCCCGACATAACTATATAGGGTTCGGCAACGTTAACTTTATTAGAAAAAATTGCTGCCTGGGTTTTTGTAGCGTTAAATTTTATTTGGTTTAGGAGTTTTGGCGTTTTTGACTATTAGGGGAGTTGGAGCTTGACTAAATTTTTTAGGAAAACATCAATTAACTTACTTGGTTGACTGAGGCATCGTCGTACCGCAGCCAGCTGCTGTATCCGACGTGAAAGGCATCTGTTATGTAATGTCCTTTTGTAGCTTCCTTACCATCATGGTAAACGACTGCAAATAGCTTATACTGCTTTTCTTTTGCATTGATTGTTTTTGAAGACAAAAATTCTACAAAAAATTAAATAATTAAAATTTTAAGATATTACAAAAATAATTTTTATTTTTAAGATATTCATGAAACCGCTAAAAATAATGTAATAATTGGTAACGCCGTAGTCAGCGATATCATAAAATCATTTAAAATATCTAAGACGTTACACGCATGCGCCAGTTTGCTGTCATTTTGTTGTTTAATTATTATTATTAATTTAACCATAATTATTTTTCTTTGATTCGTATAAATACGAAGTGATTATTTTTTATTTTTCTACAGTGGAAAATGAAGACATCAGTTTAACGACGGGCTTTTTTAAGACTAAGCTTTATTTTAAATAACCGGTTCCTAAACTGCCTACTAAATATCTTATATATAAAAAAAATATATAAATTAGTGCTCTTAAAAGTGTTCGGGTTCTATATAATAGATGGTATTCAATGCAAATGAGCCACAATTTTCAAGCAGTTGAATAATCAAGGTATATTTGAATCTATGATTCTTGGATTTATTAAAAGAGGTCATCTTTAGTGTTCCGTACGAAAGACTTATATGATCACTTCAGTGTCTGTCCGTCTGTCGCACCCGATTTTCTCCGAAACTATTTAACATAGAAAGTTGAAATTTGGTACTAATATAGAAATTGATGGCCTCATTAGAGCCGTGTAGTTTTGAAAGTTAAATTTTGCCCTAAGGGGTTAGTTTTGAGGGGTGAAATCGGAAGAGAGAAAAAAAAATTACTAGGTCATCTAGTGAGGTATCAAATGAAAGCTTCTAAAAACACGAGTTCAAAAATATATATAATGTAATACTAGCGCACACTTTTCTTTGTATTATTAAACCGCGAAAAATCGCCGTCCTCCCCTTTATCTTCTTTAAATTCTGGAATATTCTCTACAGGGTGTGTAATTGAACGAAAATTATCATGAGTGATAATTTTAATAATTTATCTGGTACATTAAACAAAACAAAAATTTCAAGGTCATCAGTTTTCCGTAAAGATCGGAAAAAAAAACTTTGTGGAAAACTCATTTGGGGTCTGTTTTGTAAAGTCATTGATCATTTTATACCTCCGTAACAAAAATTTTTATTTTAAAAGTGCAACTTGCACTTGACCGGTCCTATTTATGAAAACTTCCTATCAAACTACATGGTATAACAAATTACTGGCATTGTTAATAAATACAATTGTGTCTTTTATATGTATTCTCTAAGTTTCAACATGTTATCGTTAAATGAGAAAAAGTCATACTTGTAAACCACATGTGATAACCACTCAATATAATTTTGCCACTAATATGAAGTATATTTCGTTTACTTTTGTGATAATTTAAACATTTAAAGAATGTAACTGTTGTTATAAAGTGTTTTGACAAAATGACATTAAGTAACACGATCGAATTTCAATATTAGTTACCTAAGTATTTGATATTTGCTTATAATACACAATAACAAATAACCGGTCAAGTGTAAGTTGGATTTGCGCAATTAGTGTTCCGTACATTGATTGCTTTTGAATTAAAAATTTTTGTTACAGAAGGATAAAATGATCAGTGACTTCACAAAACACATCTCAAATAAGTTTTCAACAAAGTTTTTTTCCGATCTTTACTGAAAACTGATGACCTTGAAATTTTTGTTTTTTTTTATATACCAAATAAATTATTAAAGGTAATGCATGCATGAATGATAATTCTCGTTCAATCTACAGAATATTCCAGAATTTCTTCAAAATTTTTTAATCAGTACTTTTCGAGATAAGCCAGGACAGCGATTTTTCGCACTTTTTTTAAAAAAATACCAAAAGAAGTGTGCGCAAGTATTACATTATCTGTGTTTGCAGCGCAAAGGGTGTTAAGTCCAAATTTATAAAGAATGAGTTATGTGCGCTTCCGGTTAAAGTATTTTTTCCTCTTCATGTGGGTATAGAGGGCCAAGTCCTTCCTCCATTCTTGACAGAGTAATTTACCAGTGGCTCTTGAGCTATGTTTTCAAAATCCAGGTGACTGCAGTGAAAAGGGTGTTATGTTCATCTTAAATGACATCACCATTTTCACAAAACTATGTAGCGATCCATTTGTGAAGAGAGTGTTATGTCCTCTTCTTTTCAGACTTGACTCATTATTCACTAATAATTGATGATCGAGAGCAAAACGTTTTATGAACTTTTTTTCCAGGAATTAGTTTATCTCACAGAGACGAATCGGCCACCAAAATTCTTAGAATTTTTGCATGCACGAACTACGACTCGGTTCCTGTTTTCATAGAATCCTAATAAACCCCAATAATCAAAATCGGCATATTCCCCACCTTTTCTCTCGTTTTTCTATTTTATTTCCCTGAGAACTTCAGTAGTTAGTTATTCACTGTCAGTGGTAATATTAAGTAGAATATTTTGTGCTAAAAAAAATTTGGGGATAACGGATCCGCAAATGGATGTGTGGACCCACCTTCTGTTTCAAAACAATATGAAGATCTTGTCAGTTCAAATTTCACCGACTACTCGTCGATGAAAAATATAACACCTGCTGGAGTCAACATAGGAGCGTCATGCAGTGAGTTATTCTTTGATTAATGGTCTGGATATTTTACTTTTCAATACACGTAAAAGTACAATTTAATTTTTCGTATAGCCTTTTCTATTTTTTCTTTTTTCGTTTTTTTTAAGGCACCCATGAAGGCCTTATTGAACGCAATGATATGCAGAATTCCGCGTTTGACAAAGATTCCATTTTTGGGAGCAGCCCTGAAGAAAACCATGTTATCAGAAAAATAAGACACGTAAAGCCCCTTCTTAGCTCCGATAGTGAAAATGTAGATTTCAATTCTGACATAGATATTCTTGAACAAGTTCCGGACCCACAACCTCTACTTACAAAAAGAGGTTTAATTAGGAAACGGGGGTTAAAAGGAGATACATGGAAATGCTGCGTAAAGCGAAACGCAATTCTGGAAAAGAATACTCTACTAAAAGCGGGAAACTTCGACAAGCAAGAAAAGCTCTGCAGAAATAAATGCTCAGAAAAAATTACGATCGCTGATAGAAAATCACTATTTCACGACTACTGGAACATGGGAGACTTTAACAGACGATTAAGTTACATGGGTAGTCTCCTACATCTGGAAACGCCAAAAAGAACGAGGAAACGAATGGATGAAGGGGCCTGTAAGCTGGTTACAGTTAACTACAACGTGGAAGTGGAAGGAGCAAGAATCAAAGTCTGTAAGTCATGCTTTTTAACCAGTTTTGATGAGACCAGAAAATTTTTAGAAAATGTTATTCGAAAGAAACGAGCTTCATCTTCTGGAATTCTCCAGAAGAATTAGTCCCCTTTAAAAAGGCGACTGAAGTTTCTCCTGCTTCGGATGAAGAGGAAGATAATTCAATTTGAATTTTATTTTTATTATTCTTTTATTATCTTATATTATTAATATTGCTTTTTAATAATAATTACAAGACATAGTTTTTAGAATTCTTTTTATATTTTCAATATTCTTGTATAGTTTTTGCTTAAAAAATAAAATAAACATATTTTTAATAAGGTTTCTTCATTTGACCGATTTGTTTGTAATTAGTAAATAATTACTTTACCAATTAAAATTTAATAAAATAGAAAATTTGTATTTTATAATACAAAAATATATAAATATAATTAAAAATTTAATTTTCATGGTAGTTGTTCATGTGTAAATAATGTGTTAAGTCCATCAATTATTAAACGTTTTTCAAAATAAGAAATTGTAGGCGAGATGTAAAATTCAAAAAACACATGTTACATAATATTATTTATTATATCAAAAACCAGGTGAGTATTTTAAGTTAACAAAACAAGTGCGTCCTGATTTAGCAAAAAACTTTGAATTGCGATTTCCCTAAATTAGTAATTATGGACTTGACACCCTTTGCGCTGCAAACACTGATATATTTTTGAACTTGATGACCTAGTAAAAAAGTTTTTCATTTTTGATTTCACCCCCCAAAATTAACCCTTTAAGTCAAAATTTAACTTTCAAAACTGCACAGCTCTGATGAGGCCATCAATTCTCATACTACTGCCAAATTTCAACTTTCTATGTCAAATAGTTTCGGAGAAAATCGGATGTGACAGACAGACAGACGACACCGAAGTGATCTTATAGTGTTCCAGAGGGAACACTAAAAAAACTAAAACAATTGAACACTTTTTGAAACGTTAGTACCTGCAGTCATTCCATGAATTTACGAGGTGCGACAATAGAGTAATGAGCCAGATGCGATAAAAAAAAATTATTTATGTTGTTAGTCAGCTCTAGTGTGATCTCCTTTAAAGTAGTTTTCTTCTGCACACATTTATCCCAACGCGCCTGCCACTGCTGGTAACTTTTCTAGAACTCTTCTTCTGGAATGTTGCCTGAGACTCTTACCACAGCATTTTTAACATCTTTTGTTGTTTGAAAATGGGGTCCCTTAACTGCCAATTTGACTTTTGGAAATAAAAAAGTCACACGGAGTGAGATCCGGTGGTTGTGGTAATACTGAAATGCGTTTTGAGGTTAAAAATTGCTGTACAGACAGAGATTTTTCGAGACCATTTTCGCAAGAATTTTTCGCATGCTCAGATTTTCTCCATTGATGTTCAGTTCTTCTGCAATGATTTTCACAGATAATCTTCGATCGGATCGTACGATTTCACGCTCCCTGGTCGTGTTGACGTCTCTCCATGAGGTTGATGGTCGTCCACTGCGGTCTTCGTTTTCAACATTCGTTCTGCCGTCACAAAACATTTTATGCCAACGAAAAATTTGAGCTCTTGACACCACCTCATTCCCAAAAGTCTTCTGAAGCTTACCGTAAGTTGTCGCATTCTCACCGAGTTTAACACAAAAATAAATGGCGTATCGCTGGGCAATTGTTCGCAATTCCATTTCCATGACGAGAGACAAAAAACATGTGTTCACTTATTACACCACTACTCAAGACTGAGAGGTTGCACGGATGTGCAGTTTGGACTATTAGTGGCGTGAAGATCAAGGTCAAAGATGAAGGGTCTACGAAGGCTGCAGGGTTGCCACGTTTTGCTAAAAAAAAATCCGTTTCACTATTTTATTGTCGCACCTCGTATACATTAAACTTGCATTTGTATATATATATATATATATATATATATATATATATATATATATATATATAAAATGAATAGTAGAAACAATAAAAAAGAAACAAGAGTACCTATGATGAAATGTAAAAAATGTCATTAGGAATATCTTATAACTTAGGCGTCTTCAGTAAAGGCAAAATATACATAATCATTAAGAAAACTTACTTCCATCAATTTTCAAATCAATTGGGAATTCCAAAGCCTTTATAACCTTTGTCAGGCCTTCCGATTTAAAAGCGAAGCATTTTAAATGGAGCACTAACACAACTGGTAATTCATCCAACAATACTTGTTGCAATGCCTCAACTTCTTCATTTGTTTTGGACGACGTCACTCCTTCCAGTTGATACTTCGCCGTCAGTACTTCAAGAGCTTCTCGTACAGTATCAACTTTCTATAAAACAAAGATTCTCATAAGTAAAGAGAATTAATCTAGAAGAACCTATAGTAATAGTGATACTAAAAAATTATGAATACTATGGTATTTTAGTTCGAAAAACTGGATTCGGTAACATAGCTTATTTCTTTAAAAGAAATCTATGTGTAATTAAGGAAAAACACCATTTTACACCACTGTAAACAAAGGAGTGCGGGGAAGATGTCTATAGCAACAAGAATTTGGCTGGAGTAACAATACCAGTCAAACCAGACAATTAATCCCGCCGAATTCTATTGCCCGTTTTATTTGATATTCTTAATCCCGCTAAAATTCTCGTCGGTATAAATATCTTCTCGGCGCTGTTGGTTTACAGTGTTGTAAAATAGCCTCTTTTCTTAATTACAAGCGTCCATACCTTGGAATTTCAAGTTCTCAAACATCACTTAGTAATGACATAGTATGGCAATCTTGTTTGGGAACTGGTTTGTCTGCCATATTGGAATTTGAAATTATTGTAGTTCGCTAATAATAGAATGATTAACCTCTCTGTTGCCATATTTCTAAGTTTTTGTATTTTCGTGAAAAATTGACGTGTATGATAGTAGCCCGATTTTTACGTTTACATTTTCACCTGGGATTTATTTCGTTATTTAAACACTTTAAACTTTCGATTCATAGAGTTGAAAATACAGGCTAATTTTTTTTATAACATGTTGACCGCAGTTAGTATAGCGCCGGGTTCGTACGTCTTGTTAAAATGTAGAGGTAGTTTAAAACAAACAATGGCAACTGGGCAAATGGCTAAATTTTCAAACTGTAATCGGTGGAGATGTATGAGTCCTTTTAGGTAAATATTAGTACAAAAAAATTCAAAATGGAAGTATGCCGACATACCCAACTCATCATTGGATTATGTTTAAATTTCCACGAAAAAACATATTTAAGGATTGGTACTGGTAATTCACCGTTTCTTCCGTTTTTAAAATTTGAACAAAAACCTTAACCGGTATATTTATTAATGTTTGTAAACTTCTATTTATTCTGGAATATTTCTTTGATAGAAACTAGAGATCAGTATCGCGTATAGTGTTGATGTTTAGCTAAAACTTTCGTAAAATTGTTTTATATTTGACATATCTTGCATATTCCTTAATTTTAGTGGATACTGATCTCCGTGTTTCTTGTACATGTTTTATAAACACCTTCAAGTCAATAGATCCGTGTATGAAGGACAAAACCAACTAGGTACTTGTAATAATTTTGTGTAGAAATTTCGTTTTTAAAGAGGTTATGTGAATGTGCAAGTGCAAACCGATTATTACACTGGGTCACTGTTCGGTGAACAGTCAGGCATAAATACTTACCTTGTATTTTTCTGGGTTCATCAATGATTAAGGATTAAAGATCACCGAAAAGGTTTTGTGTTATTGTATACGAAGCATCTAAATCACTCTAACGATAAAAAGGTATTATTACTATTTTACGAGTATGCATTGGTAACAAAATAAGGTATAGCAAGCAAATAACTGTTACAAATAATCGCATTAAATGGCATTAATCTCTGGAGACTTAACTTGAATATGGATTTTTATTTTAGTATTTCATACTGACGGATAATTTAAAAGTTATATATACTTTTTTCTACAAATTGGCCAGTTTTAAAACTGTCTACAGATTAATTTAATCAAATATTTAGTAGCTGAATTGATTCAGCAGATACTTGGTGGAAATCCATAACTAGAAGTTTTGCAAGAAGTAAAACACTACTTAAAGTTCCACTAAATTTTTTATTTTTAACACCATGACATGTTTCACTGTACGACAGCTTCTTCAAATAGTTTATTACAAAATTAGGGTAAAATTACTATAATAAATGGTTGGTTCACAATTTATGGCAGGTAATAAAATAATTTAATTAAAACAGATTTTAGTAATGGTGAATTATTTAAGTCTAATTTTTTATTTAAGGAATCTGAATTTTTTCAAATTGTTTATTTCTAAAGATTCTAGTAATTAAGTTTCAGGCTCTTTATGCAAGTATGTAATATTTCAAAGTTTGGGTTGAATTGGTGGTTATTTTCAATTAAACGATTTGCGTAATTTGAGTTATTTTTTCTATTGATGTATGATAAAGCATGTTCTTTTATTCTTTGTGAAAAACTTCTTCCTGTTTGACCTCTATATGTTTTTGAGCAATTTCCACAATTTAATTTGAATACTCCGGATCTATTGTCTCTATCTGTTTTAGTTTTGTTATTTTTATAAATTTGCCAAGTGTGTTGGATGTTTTAAATGCTGTGTTAAGAAACTATTTGATTTAGTGCTGCATCTACCATAGTACGTTATTGAGTTTATGTTTTTATAAGGCTCTTTATTACTCGGAAAAACTGTACTAATGGTTTTTTTGTAAAGTTTTTTCTTGAGAATATTATCTATTATGGATGGTGAATAGTCATTATTTACTGTTAATTGTTTTAAAATATTAAGTTCTTTTTGAAAATCGTCTTGGTTCAAAGGAATATTTAATAGTCTGTGAATAATATTATGGAAAACTGCAAGTTTGTGACTTGGTGGATGACATGAGGTATTATGGATAATTATGTCAGTGACGGTATGTGACGGTTTATGGTAAATAGAAAAAAAATGTGTTTGTTATTATGTCTTTTTATTGTTAGGCCAAGGAAGTTTAAGCTATTGTTGATTTCAACTTCACTGGTGAATTTTATATTTTTGTATATATTATTAAAAAAATTTTGAAATGTGGCAAATTGTCTATCACTTCCTGTAAAACAACATAAAATATCATCAACATATCTATGCCAGTATACAAATTTTTTAAACAGTGGGTGTTTGCTTGTTTGGTTTTCTATGTTATTCATAAATATTTCCGCCAAAAGAGGACTAAGTGGATTGCCCATTATGAGACCGTCTAGGCTGCTGTATAGGTCGTTATTGCTAAATCTGTTTTAATTAAATTATTTTATTACATGCCATAAATTGTGAACCAACCATTTATTATAGTAATTTTACCCTAATTTTGTAATAAACCATCTGAAGAAGCTGTCGTACAGTGAAACATATCATGGTGTTAAAAATAAAAAATTTAGTCGAAATTTAAATAATGTTTTACTTCTTGCAAAACTTCTAAATATTTTGTAAATTGGGTCAAAATGTATGTTTCAATTGTGAAAATTCATTCTTTGACAAGGTGTACAGTTAGTCAACACTATGATTATTTAGTAATTTATCTCTTCGATGGAAGCACTATCGGTAAAAAAATGGCAAACCGAAACTGAAGTCCCTGACTTGAGAGGTCAGCTATTTCAAAATTCTCACAATTTATTGTAATCAGAATTCCACATCCAATTCTTGTAAATTTTTGTGTTGTTAAATTATATAATGCTCACTGAAGTATTACTCATCATTTATCGAAAGCTATAGGAATGGAAAAGTGCCCTTTTAAAATCCGTTATTTTAATTCAAGTAAGTATATTGACTTTGACTGGTAGTGACTATTAGACTCTCAGAGCAAAAATAAAAATAAACCTGAAGCAGGAGAGATGTATACTGATAAGCATACAAAAATAAAGACGCCAATACAAATAATAAAGAAAAATACAGACGAATATCGACAAGCACTGGGAAATCATATAAAATACATAAACTACCAAACAGAACTTGATGAACTAAACGCACAAATAACCAACAAAGAACTCATGACTACAAAACAAATATCAACATCGAAAAAAGACAAAACACAAAAATGAGTAGAGACACAAAATCCCATAAAACAGAGAGAACTATTAAGAAATGATCCTACAAATGACAGATCAGAATTGGCAGAAATATACAAAAAAAATATAGAAAAAGATCAGAGAAGACGCAAGATAATATACAGGAACTCGAAAATAGAACAAACTTTGAAAGAAGGAAAAAATTTGAAACACTCAAACAAATGAATGAAGGGAGTCATCAAATAATAAAACTTGTAAATAACGATAACCAACCAAGAGATCGCACAAATCAAAGAGATAAAGGAAGCTACAGAAAAATATTATCAAACACTATATGAACCGAAAATATCGCCACCGCCCGAGACAGAAGAAGGAAATAGAGTGATAGTAAGAAATGTGGGATCTCAAGAAATTCCCGATGTAACAACGGATGAAACAATGAACGCCCTACAACATATGCACAACAAAGAACCAGGGGACGATGAAATAATTATAGAAATGATAAGGGAGGGGCATCGATAATACAATCTCTTCAAGCTCTATTTAACAGGAACAACGAAAGTGAAGATAATAGCCAAGAACTATTAATAGAAGGTGAAAGAATAGAAAAAGTACAAACATTCATATATTTAGGACAAAAAATCGAAATATTAAAAAATAATTTAAAGGCCGACTTGGATAGAAGAGTCTCAGCTTGATCTGCGTTCGGAAGGTTACAATCTACATTTAAATTGGACATCCCAAATACAATAAAAGCCAGAGTATTCGATCAATATGTACTGCCGGTATTAACATATGGCACTGAAATGTGGGCCTTAAATAAAAGTATAATAAATAAACTCCAGGTAACCCAGCAATGGAGAGGAGAATGCTAAATATTAGACTCCAAGATCGTATTCCTAACATCGAGATTCGAAGATCAAAAGTGATAGATGTAATACAGCGAATATGGCTATTAGGGTGGAATTGGGCGCAAGGTGGAATGAGAACACAAAAGATGCAGAATTAGACCATAGACAAGAGGGACGGATGACAAAAAGATTAGCAGGACACGATTGGATGCAAAAAATAAACAACAAAGCTCATTGGAGACAACTTGGGGAGGCTTACATCCGACTATGGATGGAATAAGCTTATGATGATGACGTTGACTGACAATTGATTTTTGAATAGGTTTTCTTTGTGTCTACTGTTTAAAGAAATACAAACAAATAATACCTAACTACACCAAATCATTTATTTTTGCACTTGAGCTTTTCGCTAACCATATTAGTATCATTAAAAGCGATATCAGTCAAACGCGTGTCGTACCCAAAAATAAAGTATCTGATGTAGTGGTGATAACTGTTGTATAGTTATAGTATAGTGTATCATTGTGCAAAAGATTCCAAAAGCTCAACGAAGTTTTAAATACAAAAAGTTGGTGGATGTTGAAAGAAGAACCATTTTAGTTTTATGGCAGAGGGCCAAGAATTCGTTGAGTTAGTGAGTTTCGAGTTAATATCAAACTTGGCGGTACAGTCTGTCGAGTAAGAACGTGTAACTTGTAGCCGGTAAAAGAAATTTCTTTTTTGTTAGCTTACTGTTGGCGTTCCTGCAAACACCTTTGTGGAAAGGGATTAATTTCTAACCTTATTTATGGTTAAAGAATACATTATCGAACACTTCACGCTTTGAGAGTGTATTTCTACAGAATAATTCAAAAAATCCAAAAATGATACCTACAGTAACTGTTAAGTATATGGGCAAGTCGAGGGCATTAGTTAGCAAGTGAGTGAAACCATACTCTCAGTTTAAAAAATGATCTACCAGAACCTGGTTCGAGAGGAAAAGTTCCTGGCAAGGACGAAAAAATGATTATTAATTTGTTTTCCCAAACTGTCAGTTAACTTTGCGCCAAAGGGCGAAAAAACTAAAGCAGAAAGGTTTGGATATATCGTATGAAACAATTCGCACTCATCTCCGGGCTAAAGTACAATTAAGAAACCATAGCTGAGCGAAAAACACAGAGAAGTAACTAGCGTGGGCAGAGAAAAACAGATTGAGACGTAATTTTTTACGATGAAGCTTCATTTTGGAGTTATGTTATAACTCCTGTCTCTGGACAATTTTCTCTAACCGATTGGTTCAGCGTACCGTGACCCACTCTGTGAAGATCTATGTTTGGGGATGTCATTCAGAAAAAAGGTTTTGGCAGACTCTTCATCTTTACCTAAAATTTGAAGGCTCAAAAAATGCTAAAGATTTACAAGAAGGCATTAGTACCGACTGCCAAACGATGGTTTCTGAATAAAAAATGAGGAGTGGAGTCCTCAAGATGATAACGACCCCAAACATCGGAGTAAAACGTGTAGCTAGTGGAAAAGGGAATCCGGTATAGTCTCACTAGATTGGCTATTCCAATTGCCCGATGCAAACTCAATCGAGAACGTGTGGTCATACATCAAGTAGAAGCTTCGTAGTAAAAATGTGTACATAGTAAAACAGTTGTCGGAAATCTTTGCCTCAAGAACCGCGGAAAATCTCGTCGAAAGTATGCTCCGAAGACGCCAGGGGGCAATCGCTCTGATGGGAACTGGACACACTGTTGAATCACTAGAATTTTATTGACAATCCTTTATTGTCGAATGACGTAAAAAACTTTGACATAAATGAACATTGCGCGACACGTTCTTACTTGACCCACTGTAAAGAATAGCAGTCATTGTAATTTTCTTACCTCTATATTCAGTTGTAATGTAAGAAAAGGCTGGGTATTTTCAGTATCAGTATGATCACCAGTCCTGTGTATTCTAGATTTCAAAGATCCGCCAAATACGTCTGTTATTGGGGTTCTTTCAAAAGAAGTTTTTCGAAGGATGCTTCCTTTATTTTTTGATCCCATAACCTAAAAGCAGACATAGAAAGTGAAATACAGTTTGCACACTGCAAGAATACAAAGACAGTAAAATTCAATATGCATATAGTTGGTAATAACATAGTAGCTAATATAATGTCATTATAACTTGAGAATAATGACATAGTTTAAATTCAAATTTAATGTAACCTAGCCATAAACCTGAAACTAGATAGGCGCACCTTGGTTTTAACCAAAGACACTTCTGGAAAAATGGAATCAAATTACACGTGCTGCAAATCCGGTCCATGACATTCTTAATGTATGGAAGGACTACAATCCAAAGAGACTGATCGGCTCGACTTTTAATCTTTGGTGATACCTGGGGAGATGTTTGTGAATGGAACGTTTTACCTATATCTTGGTACTAAAAATTTGATTGAAGAACGGATGAAAGATGCTTTAGTTTTGATTGAAGAGATTGTGGCTGAGAGAATAATCCAGCTGAATGAACAAAGGAGTTGAAGTCCGAGTGTTTTTGGGCGGAATGGTGATGCGAAGAAGTATTTAAATATATATCCACGTGAATGGGCTTTCTATATACGAAGTGACCTAAAGTAATATCTGGCCTTTCATTAATAAGAACATCTAAGAAAGGGAGAGTATTATTATTATTTTCAACATCAAAGGTGAAGTGGATATTTGGATGTAAAGAGTCGAGATGATTGAGATAACTTTTAAGAGATTCTTGACCTTGTGAGCAAATTACGAAAGTGTCGTCAACGTAACGTTTACAGAGTTTTGGTTTAAGATGAAAAGTGTCGATGACTTATTCTTCGAAGTGTTCCATAAATAAGTTCGAAATAACTGGAGAAAGAGGTGAACCCACTGCCGTGCAAGATATTTATTCAAATATTTCACCATTGTATAAAAAATACGTCTCTAAAAGGCCTTTCTCGATTAGAGTTAGATCTGATGGCAGGTTTTGAGCATGGAGGATGTCTCTGATAATAGTTACAGTGTCGGAAAATGCGAACTTTGGTGAAGAGAGATTCGAGATATATATATATATATATATATATATATATATATATATATATATATATATATATATATATATATATATATATTATATATACATATATATATATATATATATATATACATATATATATATATATATATATATATATATATATATATATATATATATATATATATGTATATATATATATATATATATATATATATATATATATGTGTATATATGTATATATATATATATATGTATATATGTATGTATGTATATATATATATATATATATATATATATATATATATATATATATATATATATATATATATATATATATATATATATATATATATAATATATATAATATATATAATATATATAATATATATAATATATATAAAATGCAACGTCTCTCTGTCTGTCTGTCCGTTAGTGCGCTTATCACTGGAGAACCACTTATCCGATTTACGTACTTTTTTTTTAAAACATACATATGTTCTCTGGCCAGGTTATAGGCTATATTTTATTACGATAGGTAGCATAAGGAATGAGCAGTGACGTAAAATAGTGAGTGAAGTCGGAAAAAGTTTGCCGCTAGCGTGCTCCTTTGTAATACACAGCCTAAACCATTAATTATGGAACAATATTATGTAGCAGAGATTATCTATAATCTACAATATATATAAAATGCAATGTCTCTCTGCCTGTCTGTCTGTCCATTAGTGCGTTTATCACGCGAGAACCACTTATCCGATTTACGTGTCTTTTTTTTTTAAATTCATACATATATTGTTTGGCCAGGTTATATAATAATAATAATAATAATCTATATCTATAATATATATAAAATGCAACGTTTTTTCTGTCTGTCTGTCTGTCCGTTAGTGCGCTTATCCCTCGAGAACCATTTATCCGATTTACGTGATTTTTTTAAATTCATACATATGTTCTCTGACCAGGTTATAGATATGCATTTTTTATTACATCTACAATATATATATATATATAAAATGCAACGTCTTTCTGTCTCTCTGTCTGTCTGTCTATCTGTCTGTCTGTTAGTGCGCTTATCACTGGAGAACCACTCATCCGATTTTCGTACTTTTTTTTTTAAAACATACATATGTTCTCCCGCCAGGTTATAGGCTATATTTCATTATGCATAAGGAGTAAGCAGTGACGATAATAGTGAATGAAGTCGGAAAAAAAGTTTGCCGCTAGCGCGTTCTCTTGCAATAAACAATCTAAACAATTAAATATGGAACAATATTATGTAGCAGAGGATATCTATAATCTATAATATATATAAAATGCAATGTCTCTCTGTCTGTCTGTCCATTAGTGCGTTTATCACGCGAGAACCACTTATCCGATTTACGTATCTTTTTTTAAATTCATACATATATTCTTTGGCCAGGTTATATAATAATAATAATAATCTATATCTATAATATATATAAAATGTAACGTCTTTCCGTCTGTCTGTTCGTCCGTTAGTGCGCTTATCACTGGAGAACCACTTATCCGATTTACGTGCTTTTTTTTAAATATACATATGTTCTCTGGCCAGGGTATAGACTATATTTTATTAAGTTAGGTAACATGAGGAATAAGCAGTGACGATAATAGTGAATCAAATCGGAAAAAAGTTTCCCGCTAGCGCGTTCTCTTGCAATACACTGCCTAAACCACTAAATATGGAACAATATCATGTAGCAAAGGATATCTATAATATATATAAAATGCAACGTCTCTCTGTCTGTTTGTCCGCGGCGAACCACTTATCCGATTACGTTTTTTTTTTTTTAAACATACGTATGTTCTCTGGCCAGGTTATAGGATATATTTTATTACGTTAGGTGACATAAGGAATAAGCAGCAACGATAATAGTGAATCAAGTTGGAGAAAAGTTTGCCGCTAACGCGTTCTCTTGCAATACACTGCCCAAAGCATTAAATATGGAATAATATCATGTAGCAAAGAATATAATATATATAAAATGCAATGTCTCTCTGTCTGTCTGTCTGTCCGTTACTGCGCTTATCACTTGAGAACTACTTATCCGATTTACGTGTTTTTTATAAATTTATACATATGTTCTATATAATTCGATATAAGCCTAGATAATGGGAGATAAGGAGAAATAATGGGAGATAAGTCGAGATAAGCCTCGATAATGGGTGATAAGGTGAGTTATGGGAGATAAGTATAAATAATGGGAAATAAGGAGAAATAATGGGAGATAAGCAGAGATAAGTCTAGATAATGGGAGTTATGGTGAGATAATGGGAGATATGGAGAAATAATGGGAGATAAGGAGAAATATTACGAGATAAGTCGAGATAAGCCTAGATAATGGGAAATAAGGTGAGATAATGGGAGATAAGGAGAAATAATGGCAGATAAGGAGAAATAATGGAAGATGAACAGAGATAAGCCTAGATAATGGAAATTATGTAGATGGGAGATAAGGAGAAATATTGGGAGATAAGGAGAAATAATGGGAGCTATTTTATTACGTTGGGTAACTTTGCTAACGTTAGCTCCGAGCGGCAGCAGCAAGATCATAGTATTGAGTAGCAGCAGCTGCAAGAGCACTTGAAAATGCCATATGAGATTTTGGCGAAACGTCGTGCAAATTCATTTTTAGATGAACGGATTGAAACCTGGAATTTTAATTTAGTACATTCCACCATCCGTGAAAACCTCCATTGAGTATTCGACCCTTCTCAAGATAGTCGATCAGTATTATTCCATGTACATCCCAAAAAATACTTGCCAAAACCTTTCCAGCTGATGTTTGTGTTTTTGGACGCTTTGGTCGGCTTTCATGAGGTTCCAGCCGCTCTGCAGACTGCCTGTTAGTATCCAACTACTTGGATAAGTACGAGTAAATTCTGTTCTCGTGTTTGTCAATCCTAGCCCTACTGACGAGCCGTGATACAGCCAAACGCGTCTCGGGATGGATTTGACGAATAAGAGAACAATGTGTAAACTGCTGAAATATGGGCCTTGTCCATATTCAGCTATTTTACACTAACCAATAAAATAGTAAAGTTAAGCTTTAAATTAGTCGATTGCTTCAACCGATAAGCTACTATTCTACTCATAGTATGCTCAGTGGTATTGCTTAAAAAATCTGAGGGTAAGCTTCCCAACTTACCTTTGAGGAACGTCATTTATCCCTATTTTTTTCCATATACTAATATCTTAACAGTTTTCATGGAGTAAGTTATTTTCTCAATACGTTATATATTTTTATGTTTTTCTTACAAAACTCTACAAATGTTGACAACTACACAATGCATAAGGAGTTTTTGGTTCCGTACTTTGATATAAAAAATATATTACCTGCCAATTTTCATCCTCATCTGATGCATGATTTTGAGTTGGTTTTTCTTCAGTGTTTTCCTCATTTTTAATAAGTTTAATTAACTAAAAATTATATTAAATACAATTATTTAGAACTGGAACATGTCATAAAGAAGTTCTTTATCTCAATCTTCAATTAAATATAAATATAGTGTAATTACGACAGAAAGTATACAACTTACTTCTAACATCTCATCATTTAAATTATTTAACAAGCAACCCAAAAATTCCTCAGCATCTTCTTGGCGCCCTTCTATGAGATCCGTGCGAATACCATTTAACATTTTATATATCCATGATGGTTCAAAAGGTATGTCTGTATTAATCACAGTTCCCTGATTTTTCTTTTGGTCTTTTTTGTTGCCTTCCGAGCGCCTGTTGTTTACTCGCATATTTGCTGGGAGATGTTTGAATTCCTTTATAAATTTACACCTGTAAAAATATTATATTAATGCATGTTTCTCCTCGGTCAAAATTATGCTGTAATTTGCTTTTGTAAAATTTAAAATCAACTTTTTTTTTAAATTACAAGTATTAAGGCGGGGTTTCAATTATGTAGTCTATTTCCTTTCAAAATTTTTATTAAGTTTTCGTTTTCCTTGTATTGTTTTTTCACAAAATCCTGTGAAACTGTTCATTATTGGGATTTATTGATAAAATCGATAAAATATTATGATTACATTTGCGTATTTTTTAAAAAAACTTACTAACTCCCGTTTGATAATTAGTAGGAGAAAGGATATTCCAGTGAAAGTCTAATGTTAATACAAGATGCTTACTATGCTTGAAAAAATCAATCAAATGTGCGTCTGGAATCATCCTATACTTCTGTAGAAGAATACTTTTTTACAGCTTCATTAACGCGCTACCAACCACCATTTACATCTGGCAAAGTGATTTTGATAACATCTTATAACAATATGTAATATATCGTGTTGGTATTTTTTATTTCAGCACAAGCATCACCCTTAACATCACCCACCAATAATAAACAATTTCATTGCCTTCATGATTCTCGGAATGCTCGTTCGGGAAGCGACATCTATTGAAAGGGACCGATAAATTTTAACTGTATTGTGTTGAAAGGATCTCTCCAATATAACTATGATGAGCTATCCTATGAAGAATATCATTACAATGGACTAGCTTATTAAAAAAATAACAGGGAGCCTTTAACAATATAACTCTAAGAACAAGGGAAGCCAGATGGTATATCCTTCGCTTAAGTTAAGCTGCTTAGACGCCTGAAGGAAAAGGGTTATACGATTGTATATCCTGATATTGCCAAAACTTTAAACATGAATTGTGGAGGTCGCATATACGCATTTTAATATCAGTAGTTAAAATAGGTTTGTGGATGTAACAAATGTTTAATTTGTAATAACGCGAATCGGAGAGCCCTTTGTTCCCTATCATCGAAATAACTTTGAAACCGTTTACTGCATTTTCTCCCTAGTAAGAGTTTCATAAAAAGCATGACAATATCTAGGGTTTTATATCAAAAACTTCAAGTATATACATCACCGCTTGTCTAGAGTAGAGCAGTAGAAGTCCTGTCTAAAGGATAAAACCTAGGTGAAGTGATTGATAAAATATTTGGTTTGTTGATTATACACAACATCTTAGATAAAGTCGGCCAAATTGTTGATGGGGAGAAACTCGGGACCAGCAAAACAGCAGACGAACACTCGCGGGAAAAGAGTCAGAAAGAAGAAACATAAAGTATTTTACGATTTATTCTGCCAGTTTACCCTGCATTTGTCTTGATTTTGGAAATAATCTCATTTATAGAGTTTTTATCAACTCCAGAAAAAACAAGATTATCCAACGTATTCCCAAAACACACATCCCTGTGTAATTCTATATAGCAGGGGTGCTCAAACTTGAACTGCTGGCGATCTACCTCAATATTGTTAGACTACGATCGATCGACTCTGAGAGGCTGCAAGTAAGTGTGAAGCAGGATTGTCGTCTAGGTAGGGTGTATCGTGGCATAGATATTAGTTTTCCGCACAATATGCATTTTTTTAGTCAAGGTAAGTGTAGGTCTGCTCTAAAATTTCAATGAAAAAACTCCTAATTATTCAAAATTGCGAGGTTATTGGTTCTTACAAAACAAACGAGTTCTAGTGTCTAAACTTAACTAAAGAGTGACTTTGGATGTTGAAGCGTGGCACTGCATGTCCTCAGCATACTTTTCATAAGATGGTACGTAATTACCGAGTGCTAATCGCAAGCATGATGACATATGTTCGTCAGTTAGTCGATTGCGATATTTTGACTTAATTATCTTCATTTCAGAAAATGCAGACTCGCACAAGTAAGTTGACCCAAACATTGCCGTCAGTTGAAGAGCGATTTGCCTTAGATTCGGATATTTATCTTCAGATATAAAACACCAGAATTTTGTATCAGATGCTGTGGCTTTAAGATGTATATCTGATAATAATCTGCCACTAACTCATTTTCAACAGAACATGAGTCCATGTTAAACTGACTTGCTATTTTCAGTAGCTAATTCCTCAATGTTTTTACACGAAAAAGGATAACTCATAAATGATGCGATATTTGCCAATTTACTGAAATCATAAAAACGTATTTCGAATTGGCCCAAAATATTTGATAATTCTGCCTCATAAATATCATAATTCAACTGAGGAATCCTTGCTTTCAAAGATCCTTTTTTTCAGTTGATCTATCATAAGTTGCAATTTACTTTTGAATGCATTTATTGCGCTAATCATATCAATAATAGTAATTTTTTTTTTCCCTTACCTTGAAGCTCCAAATTAATGGTGTTTAAATGCATTGTGATGTCTGTCAAAAATGCCAAATCAGTCAGCCATTTTCCGTTTTTTTTCAGCATCTGAGTGTCATCACCTCTTTCGTCCAGAAAAGCTGTTATTTCGGGCAATAATTCTTGAAACCTTTCTAGGAATTTTCCGCGACTCAACCACCTGACGTCGGTGTGAAGAACTAAATCAGTGTGTTCAGCTGACTCACTATCTTCCAACTGCAATTTAAAGAGCCGTCGTTGCAAGCTACGTGCACGGATAGAATTCACAATTTTTATTGCAATGCTCATAATCTCCTCCATGTTTAAAACTTTTGAACACAAAACTTGTTGATGTATAATGCAATGGAAGGAGAAAAATGAAGGGAAATCATCATTAGCTCGACACAATGCCACAAAAACCGTTTTCGTTTCCAGTCATTGCTGGTGCTCCATCGGTTGTAATACACACTAGTTTATATATTGGTAGCTTGTAGTTTATTACAAAATTGAAGAAAACGTCATATATATCTTCGCCACGGGTCTTTCCTTTCAGAGGAATCATTGTCAAAAACTCTTCCTTAGCCGACATGTCATTAAATACCATTCGAATAAAAATACACAGCTGGGGCAGTGTCTGTCATATCGGTGGATTCGTCGAACTGTAAAGAAAAGTATGTACATTCCATGATATCATGTTTTAGTTTATCTGCCATGTCCTGACTCATGACTTCAACATGCCTTGTGACAGTCGGACGCGATAACTGAAGTTCTCTAATAGCAGACATAATCTCTGTTTTTATTTTTAAAATCGCCAAATAAAGTCTTACCCGCTTCAATAAATGCTTCCTTCACAACCAATCCATCATCAAATGGTTTCTTGTGTTTCGCCAATATATGAGATATTTTAAATGACGCGATCGTTGCAGCTTTTGATTGTTTGGCTGGTCTTGTGAACATGGTTTGTTCTTTTTTCAAACAAGTTATCAAATCACGTACTTTTCGTTTTCTTAATGCACTCTGTGACGGAAAATCCTTTTCATAGTTTTTATGAACCGTTTTATGATGCCTCTCTAAGTTCCCACGCTTAGGTATTGCAACTGACGCACGGCAAATGAGACAAATGCACTTATCCTTTACCATACAAAAGAAAAATTCTTCCTCCCAATCGTTATTAAAATGATAAGTTTTACTTTTCTTCGCCGCATATCATTTTGGACTATTTATTAATAAACTTTGTATCGATGTATCGCCTTCAAGTTACAACTAAGACTGACTCCTATTCCTGCAGGCGCAACATTTATATCGGTGCGAACGAAGTCTCGAATGTCCCCGTCAAACACGCCGCCCGACGTTTCTACAAAAATAGGCGGGAATCAAAAACGCGGCTTTTCTTTGACAAGTACCGCTCGTTTCTTTGATAAAGCCGCCTTTTGCCGCTAGCAGGGGGTTATTACGATAAAAGAAAGTTATGAGGGGGTTATTCTGGCCTAATTGTGGATCGAATAAATTTTAGTAGTTTATTCATTACATTTTGTTTTAGTTACATACAACAAAATCTGTGAATAGTTCTATATCGGAATTTTTTTCTCGAGATCGACTCAAAAAGCACTCGCGATCGACTTGTCGATCGCGATCGACCGTTTGAGCACCCCTGCTATATAGGAATTCTTAATGATTCCGTTTATTGTAGAAATATTGTTTAAAAATGCTTATTAAATTTGCAGGGTCGTTTATATTTAAAGGGTATAGAAGGGTAGCAAACCGATATTTAGTCTCTTGTCTGTTGAAAATGAGAGTCAACGTTAAATTTAAGTTAAATGAGAACCTTTTTCTTATACTGCCCTTATCTGTGATTGTGATTTTTATACTATCTCCATGTTGCATCGGTTTTTATTATCTCATAGTTCACCAAAGTTTTGTTACGAAGTGTCATTATACGCTTAAAGTCGCAGTCCGTTAGACAACGTACTGCGACTTTATTAAAATGAAATGTCTTAAATGGTATGTGATATCACATCCCAATCAACAATAAATAAATCGTTAAAAAATACAATTGAAATTGTAATGTCCTAAATATAATTTGAGGACGGGATTCTTGTCCTTTTAATTCAGTGTGTTCTTAGCTGTTGTCAGAAATATCTTCCATTTCTATAACGTAAGCACCTAGGATTAAGATTTGTAATATATCAATAACTTATGGAGTTAAATGGGTTTCCAAGGCTAAAAAAACCATATTTTCTCTAATTTATTTTTAATATAATAAAAGATTTGTTTTATTCAAACTTTTAAGCATATAAATGAACAATATTTAAACAATATTTTCCTGATATTTTCATTTAAAAATTTTGAAAATTTAGCTCTTGGGACCTGATTTTCCGGGATCTCTTGAAAAAAAGTATCCTTGCAGCAGGCAGGATAACTCATGATAGCTTTATCTGAAATCAAAAAAACCAAATATTTTCTGTTAGCAGGTGAGTATAGCTCGTGATTGAAGGATTTAAAAAAAAATCAAAATTTGAATTTTTGGCAGAGTTGTATACAAAAAGGTACAATTTTCTGTAAAATTTACACCACTTATTGCCTTGTAAAATAAGTTGTGATCAAAGAAAAAAAAAACCTTCGTCTAATCACTAGTCAATCCTATCTAGAAGAAGTGTGCAAAATTTCAATAAAATCGGTGCATTAGTTTTTGAGAAATTGTGCCTTTAATCGCCTTTTTTCTCAAAACTCTTTTTCTGAATTCGGTAGGTACGATTTCTCAAAAACTAAAGCGCCGATTTTATTGAAATTTTGCACACTTCCTCTAGACAGGATTGACTAATGATTAGAGGAAGGTTTTTTTTTCTCTTTCAACTTATTTTACAAGGCAATAAGTGGTGTAAATTTTATCGAAAATTGTACCTTTTTGTATACAACTCCGCCAAAAACTCAAATTTCGATTTTTTTTAAACTCTTAGTTCCACCACGAGCTATACTCACCTGCTAACAGAAAATATTTGGTTTTATGATTTTAGATAAAGCTGTCATGAATTATCCTGCCTACCACAAGGATACTTTTTTCAAGAGGTCTCCGAAAATCAGGTCTCAACAGCTGAATTTTCAAAATTTTTAAACGAAAATTTCAGAAAATATTGTTTAAATGTTGTTCTTTTATATGCTTAAAAGTTTGAATATCACCAAATGTAACGCTACATGATAAAACCTACTTAGTGTGTTAAAAATTGATTTTAACCTTTTTTTAGCAGTTTTAAGCAAAATTATTCCAGCGAAAATCGGTAAATACCTTAGAAATGCCGTAAATGACGAATAAAAAGTTAACAAAATCCAGCAATTTGTAATCAAAAAAAGGAATTTATTCTTTTTTGTTCCCTATTCTTGATTTTTTTTATCTTTGACTGATTTGTATAATTTATTTGAAATTTCATAAACTAACAACCATTAATTTGGAACTGAAATGAACCACCTAAACTAAGATGGCAAACTTTTTTATCGTCTTATTCTTGCTTTCTTGTCGGTACGACGTTGGGGGGGGGGGGGGGGGGGGGGTAGCGTGAGTTTTAGGCAAAATACCTCGTCTCTTCATTTTTTTGGTAGTTCCTTCATAGGTTGTGGTGCGACTTTATTCGATTTTTCGGATCTGTTATAAACAAATAGCGATAGTCGCAAAATTTGATAAATGCTCTAAACTTTCACTTCAGGTCTTCATGAAAATACGGTATAGTAAGGTTAATGTGAACAATCTTCATATCCCCAACAATTTTCAAAAAGAAAAAAGGATGGAAATAGAAGAAAAAAAAATTAAAAATTTTAAACGCGCTTTTATAGTAGGACAGATTCATAAATGCAATGCGAATGCCTATATGAAGACCTAAAAACCCAGTTTAACATCATTAATTTTAACATTAATCCATATTTGCTCTAGTAGTTAACATTAGCAGCGTAGTTATAAATTGAAGATTTTTTAATGCTACATCCCCTCCTCTACTATCCCCGTCTTGTATAACTAAAAAAAAATCGGAAATAGAAAGTCCCGCGTCACTAAAACCTGGGTTTAACTAGGTCTCTGATAAATAAACATTGTCAACAGTTATTGAATCCAGAAAATTAGTGACATGTGATGACAAGCACTGGATATTAGGGGTGTCGAAAGTCAGTCAGTCACTTTCTGCTCTACATAAAATAAAATATAATCATCAATCCTAAAAATAGGCATATTATGGTCTATAAGTATACTTTACTTGTGGTATCTTTAAAGTAAATAATCACAGAAAGCTTACACTTATGAAACAAAGCATCAACTTCATTCATCAACTAATTTAATAATAATAATTAATAACTACATTTATTTATAAATCTATTGAATGTAATAAGCCACACATATTTCCCAATTTGTATTCTCTATGAATAAATAAATTGGAATTAAAGAGCTTCAACTGCTTTCAGACTTAATGCATGAATTTTAGACAGCGTTTTAGTGCTTGATATTATTATAATGTTACCGCAAGTAATCCTTAAAAACAACAATATTTAAATTTTGTCTGTTAATTTTTAAATTTTAAATAAAGCTATTTCAAAATAAAATTTATATAACTTGAAAATTTTAATAAAAAAATAATTTATACTTACATTCCGTCAATGACTGGTGTGGGTTTTCTTTTTGCATTTGAAGATATATTTTCTGACAAACCACTTAATAAATTGTACATTGGAGGGCATGCTATTAAAGTCTGAAGAATAGAATTAATGTAACAGTAGTTGCTTTGATTTATTAATCCCCTGGGTTGAAGACTAACTGCCCTTCCGTCTACTGTGTAATTTATCAAAAATTCTAGAAATGGAAGGAACAACATTACTGATTATAGAAAATATGCAGTATCTATGTTATACTAAATCTAAAATAAGGCAGCAATAACTAAATTACTTCAAACAGGGTGCGTCACCAAAATCCGGACAAATTTCAATTCAAATTTCCCGACATATTGTGCCTTCGTCAGAGGTCGCCGCTGGCGTCCGAGGAAGCCTGATGTTTCTAGTGAATAGTCATAACTACAAAATGGCTGCGATGTTGAAAGCAAATGCGGGATATTGTATCAAATGTACGGCTTCAGAACGGTCCAAGGAAGGTTTCAATACTCCGGTGAGGAAGAGCCACTTGAAAGAATGCATTACGAGGACCTCCAGCCATCGAAATGACTCAGTCGCTGATTTTGAATGGCCTAGTTGCCAAAATGAGCGTCGATTGTAGGGTGTAAACGAGCCAACAATGCGTCGAATTGTCGAGAAGGACTTTCGAGGCTGACAGTACAAAGCTCGCTGCAATTTATTGCAGTGTTCCTTGAAAAACGAAGCGGAGGAACGTATCAGGTTATTTTCTAACGAAAAAATGTTTAGTGTTAGTGCCAAAACCAAGAGGAGGAATAAGTGCTGGCTCCTCCATGACCCCGGAGATCTCCATTGTTGTCAAGAGTGATATCACGGCCAACGTTCACGTGCTAGGCCTTGTGTCCTAGAGGGTGATGTCATACCATCGCATTTTTTTAAAAAAAAGGGAAAGAAATATATGTGCGAGTTCTAACGAGTGTGATGAAACCGTAGATGAACATTGTGGAGAAAGGTTACAGTTTTTCATCAGGACGGTAGACAGGCCTACACGAGCCATTGGGTCCAAAATTGGCTTTTAGACGTCGATATGCTTTGGTTCAAGGAATTCGGGCCACTTTACAGTCTACAGTTGAATTCCTTCGAATACAACTTACAGATAGCTATTGAAGCAGTATTCGCCGGCATGAACATGAATCTGAAAACTGAAAATTGAAGCAGTCATTTAAGCTATTGGTGAGATAATGGGATGTTTGTTTCCATTTTTTAATTCCTCTGTGCTGTTTCATCCACTGTCACATATCACATGAAAAAATCCTTTTTATTGCGTTAATCAGGTCCAAACAGTGCTCAGAATCAATACGTTGTTGTTTTTGGTCCACTGTAAGCAAACGCGGTACCCATTTCGAACACAGCTTTCTCATGCCCAAACGTTCATGCAAAATATGACCAAGACGATATTTTGATATCTTTAGGGTCTCAGCTATTTCACTTTACGATCTAAAACAATTTTGTGGATTTTTTTTGATGTTTTCCGGTGTAACCATCTCATTTGGAGTCCAGAGCGTTCAACATCATTTGTATTTGTAAGACCGCGTTTAAATTCAGCATACCAGTGAGTGATTTTCCAGGGGCAGAGGCCCCGTAACACTTATCAAGCCATTGCTTTGCTTGAACGGTATTTTCTCCCATTAAAAAACAGGGTTTAATCAACAAACGAAATTAATTTTTTCCATTGTTTTGAAAATATCAAAAATAGCGTCACTAAAATCACTGTAACTTGTAAACTAATAGTCGAAATGTCATGAAATTTTGACACATATTGTTTGAACAAGGTTGGCATCTCCTAAAAATTATATAAATTTTTCGAATAGGGCGACATCTATGTGTCAGACCAAAAACTTTTCACCCTACGTGTTATTTCCTAATTAGATATATTTTTAACTATTCTTACCTCCCATTCTGTAACAATCAGGATCAATAAATTGACTTCTTGTGGGATTTTTTATAGGACATGTAACTTCATTATTGTTAGATTCTTTATTCACAGCCTCAGTAAATGCAGGTTTTGTTACTCCGTTAACTTGCGGACTGACTGAATCTTCTTTAGTAGTAAAGAGACTAGCCCATGATTTTTGTGCACCTGTACCCCACCCCCTAATTTGTGTCAGGGGTAAACGCGGTTTAGCAACATTCTGAGAATTGATATTATCAGCTTTTATTGTACTACTGCTCGTATTATCAGGTTCCGAATGAATACTTTGCGATTCTGAAGATAAAGTATGATTTTGAGACACCAAACGAAGCATTCTGTTGGTTTTTAGGTGTAAAAGCTGGCGTATCTGCTGACAATGGTGACACTGGTTTCTTGGTTACAGTTTCTTGACTTGGCAAAGAGTTGTTTAATATTGAAGTCTCATTATCAATGGACTGATTTTGTGTTGCTGTAGAACTAGTTTGAAAAGCAGTCACCTTATTCTCTTGCACAGTTTTTTGACCATACTGAGAAGTGCTATTTTGGAAATAAGTTCCAGCATCAGCAGTTGTTGGATGAGAAACAAATATAGGCTGTGTAGGAGGAACCCCATAGTATACTGGGGCTTTGACAGAGTAATTTGGAGGCAAATAAGTTGGATAAATTGTAGTATTTACAGGATGACTTGTATTGGGCACTGTGTAATTGCCATAGGTTGACTGCATATGATGTGGTACACTAGGTATGGTAGTAACCACAGGTGGAGAATAATACTGTGGTACCGAGCTGTAGTACTGAGTGTTAACAGGACCATTCACTGTATTAACTACTGCACTAGTCGGTGGGGACCCCGAATTACTAATAGGTTCTTGATTGTTGCTAATAGGTATAGCCGCTCCAGTTTCTGGATTTATTATTGGTATAGGAGCTCTTCTTAACGGTACTTCTGTGACCGGTGGAACATAACTATAATTATTAACCAATGGTGCTGATAAAGTCCCCAAGTTATTTTGTTTTGTTGATTCTATACCTAAAATAATATTGTAATGATATTTATTTATATATATATAAATAAGAATAGAGTTGAAGACGATATTTTTTGCATTAATTGTATCATCATAATACTAAAACAGAGCTAATTTCTTTTTAAATAACTTTTTTGGACTCTTGTAAAAAAATCCCGAGCAATTCTGCTACCTCCTAAGATGCCTATAGTTTGGTATTAACTTATTCTTTTTTGTAGTTAGAATAAGTATGAACGTCTCTATATTTTACGTATTCGTTTGGATTGATATACTTGATACTCTCCATATGACATATGGCAGTGTAACAAATACTTGCCAGTAATCAGCACAGTAGAGTTTCAAAGCAGTATAATTACTCTTCGCTGCTTCTGGACAACTTTGATGGAACAACTAGTATGCCCCCAAGTTAGGGTTGCATAGGTTAAGTGAGAACAACACAAGGAGTATGCCTCTCTTAAGATATGTTGTGGTATTCAACTATGTAGTTAGGTTGTAAGTGTTAAATATTTAACGCGTAGATCTTAGTTCCTTATCAGTCGAGATTTGACTTGTTGAAAAAACTGTAGTTTGAGTATTGGATATATTTTTTAAAAAATAATATCTAACTAAATATTTATACTTATATATACAGGGTGTCCCATATGTATGGAATAATGATTCCACAACATTTATTAATCAGTGCATCAAAAAAATGTTTTATAAAAGTTATAGGGTGTTATATGGCGCACATGCTGAAGTTGACACATGTTCTGAACTGTCAGTTGGAAGAAATTATGCCATCTTGATTTTTTTAAAATGGAAAGCCCTGTATATTATTTTATTACTGAGTCCTACTAAAAATTCTAGATATTATTTGTCTGACATACCCTATGTCTGAATTGAACTGTTATGGAATTATTGCCATTTGAAATTTTGGTCTTTTTTTCCCGATGAAAATAATTTTGGATACCCCTAACAGGAATCTGTGGTATCAACAGGACGGAGCACCTCTTCACTATGAAATCAATGTTCGTTAGATATTTGGATGTGATTCTTTCTAATCGATGGTTAGGTAGAAGAGGTGCCGTAGAATGGCCTGCAAGGAGTCCCGACCTTACGCCACTAGGTTTTCTTTTATGAAGTCATTTGAAAACCAAAGTTTACAGAAGCGGACCTGAAACTGTAGAAGATTTACAACAAAAAATTCAATATGACGTAGCATAGATCACCACGAATTCTCTGCAAAACTCTGTTCAGGCTGTTTATGACAGATTGGGTAATTGCCTCGCTGTTAACGGTAGACATTTTTAGCGATTGTTATCTTAAAAATAAATCTGGAGTATTTATTAATACTTTTTTTTTTAAATTTCAAATGACAATAATTCCAAAACAGTTTAATTTAGATATATGGTATGTTAGACAAACAATATCTAGAAGTTTTAGTATGACTCAAAAATAAAATAATATATAGGGCTTTCCATTAAAAAAATATCAGAATAGCGTAATTTCTTCGAACTGACAGTTCAAAACATTTTATTGTCAACGTCAGCATGTGCGCCGTATAACACCCTATAACTTTTATTTAAACATTTTTTTGATACAATGATTAATAAATGCTGTGGAATCATTATTCCATACATATGGGGCACCCTATATATATATATATATATATATATATATATATATATATATATATATATATATATATATATATGTATATGTATATGTATATATATGTATATACAGTCCCTGGCCAAATTATTAGACGCACTGTATTTTTTTTAGTAATTTTATGTTTCTTAAGAGTTTTTATGCAATAATGGTATATTTAAACTACAATATTATTGATTTTTATTTAAAAGAATTGTTGTAGACTACATATTTGTATTTATTTTTAACATATGGCAACACTGTGTTGACAAAGTGATACATGAACGTAAACAAGTACAAACCTGTATCAGTCGCGATCGGAATCGAGTCAGGTACGGACGTGTTTCTGTGGCTTTATGGACTGTAATTGTTTGTTTAACAGTTTTATACTACTCAGTTATTAGTTTATTTTGTATGCAGTGTTTTAAAAAAGTAATTGGACTATTTTCATTATGGGTAGAAAAGGCGATCTTTCACCACGTAAAAAAGCTGAAGTGAAGGCCCTTGTGATTGCGAAAACATTTACAAACCGAGAAATATCACGAAGATTGGAGGTTTCTGAAGCTGTACGACGCATAAAAAAGAAAATTGAGTCAGGGAAGGAATTAAGCCCGAAAAGAAAGAAAAGATGCGGTAGAAAACCAATTTTCACTCCACGGTCAGAGAGATGTTTGAAGAAAATTTGGGTAGAAAACAGATTTGCTACCACAAAGGTAATAAAATCCCAACTCCAGGATGCTAGCGTAAATGCTTCTGAGCGCACTGTTCGAAGAAAATTGAAAGAATTAGATTTTAAGGCCTGTTGCCCCGCCAGGAAGCCCAAGTTAACAGCTGCAATGAAAGCAAAGCGCCTGAAGTGGGCCAAACAATGGACTTCTGGAGATCGGTAAGATACAGCAATTTAATCAATAATTGATACATTATTATCATTTTCAGTTAAATAAAGCAAATAAACATGGAAGTTTATATATTTTTCCTATTTTTGACAGGTCTGCTTCAGTGACGAAAGCACATTCGAAATTTTGCAGAATAAAGCTCAGTATGTGCGTCGTCGTCATGGAGAAAAGTTTCATCCTGATTGTGTCGTCCCGACGGTTAAACATCCCACCAAAGTGATGATTTGGTCAGTCATCAGCGGCAAGGGCACTGGACGTCTGTACGTCGTCAAAGGAATAATGAGGCAAGATCAGTACAAAGAAGTATTACAAAATCGGTTGATTCCGCAGCTCAGAGAATGGTTTCCAAATGGGGAACCATTCACTTTCATGCAAGATGGAGCTCCCTGCCACACTGCTCGGTCTGTTAAAGCTTTTTTGGCAGAAAAAAATATCCCTCTGTTGGATTGGCCGGGTAATAGCCCCCATTGAAAATGTGTGGGAGCTGATGAAAAGAGAAGTGGCTAAAGATGTGATTACCAACAAAACCCAGCTCTAGAAAAGATTATTCATGTGTGGAATCATCATCCTCAAATGCAGGAGACAGTACAATCTTGCAATGATAGCATGCCGCGCAGAATTAAAGCTTTGATAGCGGCTAAAGGTGGCTCAACTAAATATTGACTTTTACTAACATTAATTTCACTTTTCTTTAAAACTTAATAAACTTATGCTTTTCTAAATTAATGCTGTTTTATTTATGTCAAATAAATAGGTAATTGATTGGATAATATAAAAATAAAAAACAAATCAATTTAAAATAATAAAACGGTACAATATCACTCGGTAATTAATATTTTACATGAAATCTTGCAGTGCGTCTAATAATTTGGCCAGGGACTATATATATATATATATATATATATATATATATATATATATATATATATATATATATATATATATATGTGTATCTTACCAGCGACCACTGTTTTCCCATCACCAATAAACCAAGGAAATTTAGTGTTAGGCTTGGAGGGTTGCAGTGAAGTCAATACTCTGTTTCTTTCATACTCGTCGACTCCACTAAGGTCCAGAAACTCCAAACCAAACTGAAAAATAAATTTATTGTAGGTATAAGATCACATTCATCTCACTTCGCAATACATTTGTAATTTTGCAGCATAACCATAAGTTTAACATCTTTTCTAATGAAAACCTTGAAAATATAGTTAACGGGTTATTCTTAGAGAATGTGTTTAAAAGGCACCATTTCCAAAGTCGTCAACATGCATATTAGCGGGGCTGATCCACGAAAATGGCGCTGCAGGAGGAGAAAGCTAGATAACTTTAGAGCGCCAAGTATATTTAAGAAACCACTGATCTTGGTGACCCCTAATAAATATTTAGGTATTATCCTAGATCAAAAATTGATCGTAGGTGCCCATGTAGATGTCGTGGTTAAGTCGGCATTTTGGTTACTATGCTGCGTAATGGAAGCTTACTGGGAATTCAATCCCCGAATTAGGAACTGGCCCTTTATAAAGTCAGTTACGGCTCAGTGGTCTGTTAGTCAGGTGTCGAAAGAACTATGGTGCAAACAATGCTGGGGAGAATTTGAAAACTCGTCGGTCCCTGCTTTGTAGGAGTAATGAGGACAGGACCGAGCTGACGATTTGAATAAAAAATAAGGCTATGGTGATATGTCTGAATGCGGGATTCTGGATGGTGAAAAAGCACAGGTTATTTAAGACACACAAGAATCGCCCCCAAAAGCGGAGGAGGAAGTTCCACTCCTGTCCTTTAGGACTACAATGACAGGAGATTGCTTCAGGCTTAATAGTTCCTTCTCCTTTATGATCGCTAACTGCGGTTAGTGGAAGGAACAGGACATCAACCTTCCTCAAGATGCGATAGTGTGCTTCACTGATGGGTCCTCACAAATGGTATGAGCTGAATCGAAGGAGACAGGTGTTTATGTGGAAACAGAGCTACAATTATATATAAGAAAATAGGAAAAGATTTTAACAAAATAAGGATTTTTTGTTTCTGTTGCCTCCATTAAGTGTCATAAGTATGTTACTCTCTTGAAAGAGATAAGGAACAAAAATGTCAAAAAGTATGCTTATATAATGGTATTCCTGCAGATGTACCAGATCCAAACAGAGATTTTTGCCATTTTGATGGCACCTACTATGAGGAAAGTAGTCACGTGCCGTGAGCAGGTGGTGTATATTTGCTCTGACAGTTAAGCGGCACTCAAGGCAAGCCCCGAATAAACTCGGCACTAATACGAGAGTGCAGAGATGCTACAGGATGAGTTGTGAGTACTAAGACATGCAGGAGTACAGGGTAATGAAGCGGCAGACGAACTGACCAGGCTCGGAGTTTTGACTCCCTTCGAGGGACCCGGACCCGCTTTAGATACATCCGAGAGACATGTGGGAGCTACCCTCAAGGAATGGGCCGATAGGTAGCGTTGATGCAGTGAGGCCAAGGATTTTGTATCGTGACGTGGAGGAGCGCAAAAGGCTGCTCAATAAAAGTAGATGAATTCTGAATTACTTTGTCGTGATTTTCGTGGGATATTGTAGGTCGAGAAGGCATTTAGCTTTACTGAAGATGGAAGACGATCCGACATGTGCGGGTTGTCTGGAGGATGAAGAACTCTGTTTCACTTTATTTGCGTATGTGAGGCGCTGAGAATACTCAGGTATGAGATCTTCGGAGCGGCGGTGCTTTGAAGGGAGCAGGTCGGCACTCCGGCGTGGGGTGACATCTGGACTTTATGATCAGGTCTAGGAGGTTTCGCAACGATTCTGGTGGTTAGGTTTGTTTGGGGACGTTTCTTTCGAGCTGGCAAAAAGGATCCTTCTGATCTGTTTGATAGGCGCCGGGCCTCCCCATAACTACTACTCCTTCACTCACTCGAGTTCAATTGAGAGGCAAAGCCTGGGCCTATGCACATTATGTGTGCGAATATGGTAAATCTACAAAACTGCAGTCACATAGAATTTAAATAAAAGTGACAAATTAACAACGTAAATTGCTCATATTTAATATTTACAATATTTTATCATAAAATAATGGACAAAACTGCTAATAGAAGCAAAAGCTAGTGAAGATAGATTTCTTTCATAAGTAGCAAGTTCTCAAACAGTCCATCCCAAGTACCAATATATGCTAATAAAGTGCAAAAGATTCATGTCTACTCTTACTGCTAGTAGTTTATCTCTTCCATACAAAGGCAAAATAGTCTAATCACAAAAATTTGAATTTGAGAAAATCAACATTTTATATGCTACCCCTGTCAAAAACAAGTTTGTTTCCGAAGTTAGTATATTTGATTAAAACAAAATTATGTTTAGTTCTCTACCTCACAGATAAGATCTTGATTCTTTTTTGAAGCATAAAAGTTCTGAATCTAGTTTAAAAGCGCAATCACATTCTTTGCCTTTGTACGGAAGAATCTCGAGTCACGATGTTTGTTGTAGCAAAAAATTTTAAATGGAAATAAAAATCCAAATAAAATGATTCATTAATATGTATGGGATAAGGAAAGTCCAAAACTAATAATCTACTAAAATAACTTATTTAAATATATATTAGTAACAGAAATCTAACCAAAATATCACCTCTTATTGTATGCGATTAGCATCTAGGTCCCAAAATGTTGGTTCCATCGAAATATTTATTTTAAAAGGAGATTTGTAAATAAAGCCTTAAGCCGGGTTTCCACCAAACGGACATAACATGAAACACAAACAAAAACTGTTTTTCTCAATAAGAAGGGCCATGATTTGTAAAAAATGAACATTTCCGAAAATATGTTTGTTGGAAAACAGTGTTTTTAGTAAACAAAACACTTTCCCATCTCGAGTCGGTACATCAAAAGAAAACAAATTTGTTCGTGTTTTATAGTCAGTTTAGTTGGAACATCTGAATATTGTAGTTTTGTTCTCTGCGACATTTGTACTTTACTCTTTCAACTAGTTATCAAGTTTTCATCAACTGTATGCGATTTACGAAGAGTTTGTCAATACTTAAAGTAAGTACCAGTTTTTATATTTATTTTGTTAAACAATTATTTATATATATATATATATATATATATATATATATATATATATATATATATATATATATATATATATATATATATATATATATATACATATATATATATATACATATATATATACATATATATATATATATATATATATATATATATATATATATATATATATATATATATATATACATATGCATTTAATTACAATGTTGCTACGATTAAAAGAGTTTACTACAAAACTGTAGTTTTAATTCATTTTTAGGTCGTGAATTCCAGTGGACTAAAAATCAGTAGGGCCCAAAAAGTATAGATTATAAGAATAAAAATAAAAAAATAAGATTCACTCAAGGAAATTAGTAATACTTTTGAAATTAGCAGTGATGAAATCGAGCGAAAAATCAAAAACTTGTTCAGTCAGTACAACAGGCAAGGGAAAGGAAGAAGTCTGGAGCTGGACACCCGTTTGTTTCAAAATGGTTTGGATATGATGCTATGAGTTTTTTGTGTGACAAGAATAAACCGAGGAAAGGAAGGCTTACCTTGATATAATGTTGAAAAGCGTCATACAGGGCCTCACATACATCCGGTACGATTCGTGATACAGAAGAATTTGAAATTTTGAATAAATATTTTAATGATTGAAAACTGTCCCCAGTGGCTAAGTAATTCAGAGTTACTGCCAGGCGATCGTTCACGGATATTGTGTCCCGGTGGTAATTTGTATTTTTCTTGGCGATTTTAGGTTCTAACAAATTAATTAAAAATTCAAAATCGGTACTTGACATTCTGGTAAAATTATGGCAGGAAGATCTCAATTCTCCATTTAACCCAAGATTGTCAGTGCTTAAATCAGCCAATAATTCTTCTATGCCGTAATTAACTCTCCTTTTTAATAGAGAATTGACTCAATACCTTGGTTTTTTTTCTGTTTTGGCCTTAACTAAACACGAACCACAGCTAATCATAAAATCGTGATCGAAGAAAGACATTCTTGTGGGACTAAAACAAAAAGGGAAAAAGCAACAAAAAGCTACCAACAAAACTTTTAGAACAGTCTACAGGAACTGTTTGAAAAAAACAAAACATGTTTTTTGTTTATTGAAAACAGAATTGTTTTTTTAATCTGTCCGTTTAGTGGAAACCCGGCTTTAGGGGAGAAATGATACCAAGAATTGTGAGGTAAAAAAAAAGTTTATAGTTACCAAATTCAAGTTGTTAAATTGTGTGTAAAGGTATAATCTTTACTTAAACAATGATTTAAGATATTCTTGTTAATTTGTTGTCGTTAATTTTCATTGTTACTGTAAATGTATCTTGTTAAACTATATCTAATAATAGGATTACAATATCTTTCTTGATTTTACAAAAAAGTTATTTAAATTGCAATTATTTTAATATCAAATCAATGAGTTTTGTAAATGAGATTTTACAATAAAACACAGTTTGCCGTTGGTCCACTAACATAGCTAAAATATTGAAATCAAAATCTTAAGGAAGTATTGTAACCTCAACTCATCTCAAATACAAGCAATTTAATTAAAAATATTCACAAACCAGTTTGAATTAAGCACGCGAATGAATATTGTGTTCAATTTAAAATCTTCATCTGGTATGCTTCTCATATTGAGTGATTGCAAAAGTTCGTGTCAGATTAAAAACCAAATTAAATACAATACATTTTCATGAAAAACTAGTATTTATTGATCAAAAATGTACTCTCCATCGTTTTCTATAACTGACTCCATTCGTTTTACAGGTTTTGGAATTCCTTCTTGCAGAAACTGCGTGGTTTCTCTTCAAAGAAAGTCATAAGGTAGTTTTTGACTTCTTCCACAGAATCAAATTTTTTGCCATTCAAATTATTTTGCAGAGAACGAAACAGATGAAAATCTGAAGGGGCAAGGTCAGAGGAATATGGCAGGTGCTGGAGGATTTCCCATTTTAACTGACTGTTGAGTGACGTGTGGCCTAGCGTTGTCATGGACGTTTGCTTGGATTTCAACACTGAGTTGGGTGAGTTGCTCACAGTACTTCTCCGCAGTTATTGCTTGGCCACGTGGAAGAAGCTCGTAAAAAATTATTCCTCTGCAATCCCACCAGATACAAAACAACGCTTTCATTGGATGCAATTCAGCCATAGATTCTGCTCTTTCACTTCCATGCTTCTAGCTCCTTTTGCTTATTATGTTGCAATACACAACCCATTTTTTATCTCCAGTTATGACTTAGTTCAAGAAAGGTTCGTTTTGTTGACGGACGAGGAGAGAAATAGCTGTGGAAACACGGTTCAGTTTGTTCCGTTCTGTCAAAACGTGCGGAGTCCATATATCGAGTTTTGAAGTGTATCCAAGTTGCTTTAAATGACAAAATGCAGTCGAATTATCAACATTTAGTTTTTCAGCAATCTCTTCAGTGGAAATCCGTGGATTATTATTCACTAAGTCACGGATAAAGTCATTATCAATGCCGGAAGATCGCCCAGAGCGAAGTTTATCGTTTAGATTGAAGTCACCATTTTCGAAATCGACCAAAAACCTTTTTAACTGTTCTAAAAGCAGGACCACAATCCAAATAAACGTCTTGAATATTTTTTGTTGCTATTCCAACATTCACTCCTTTTTAAATTCTATAAAATAACATGACGAAAATGTAACTCTTCATTTTCCATTTTGAATATTCACCTTGCACACAAATTAATTTAAATAAATTTTTTTTTAAGGTTATGTTAACGCATGACGCATTTAGATAACTGTCAGTTAATAATATGATTATAAAAGAAACATCAGCACAGTTAAAAGTGCAAGCTTCTGCTATCTATGAAAATCGGGCACGAACTTCCGCAATCGCCCATATATATATATTTATATATATATATATATATATATATATATATATATATATATATATATATATATATATATATATATATATATATATATATATATATATATATATAGGGTATTAGGGTATTATGAAATTCACCGCATATATTGGAACTGGTGGATCCTTGTAGCAAGACCGACAGCATAAAATTCACCTTAAATAGCGGAACTCAATAATAAAGGAAAAAATCGATCCTCAAGAAATGAGCTCATGAATATATTTTTCACGCCGCTACTGGTTAACCCTAGAACTCGCCAATATCGAAAATCGTTAGTCAGACGTAATGTTGAGATTTGCGTCGGCTTTTCTAAATTGAATAAAAACAAAATTAAAATAGTTTTATTATTTTATTCTTCTAAAACCGACGAAGGATTTGCACATTCCACACGGACATGAAGGGGTTATACCGCAAGTGGCCGCTTTCTAGGGAAACTTCAAATTCAGGCTTAGTTTTTTTGCTTTCTTGTCAGTAAATGTTTACAAATTTTGCAGGAGCGGCATGTGTGTGGAAAAAGTGATTCACGTTATTCTTGAATCGCTGTAAATTGTACTCGGTGGAAAACACAGCCCTGGGCAAATTATTCCAAAGGGATGATATTCTCCACATAAAAGACTGCTTGAAAAGGGTTGTACGCGGAGTAACAAGCTGAACTTCATACGGATGTGAAGTATTAGCGCGACGTGTATTTCTAACATGCACCGCTCTGGGAGGAATTAAGCCGGCTACATCCTTCGAACACTTTCCATGAAAATACTTGTAGAACAGACTCAAGTCTCCAACCGTTCTTCGATGTTCCAGCGAATTAAGGCCGTCGGTCAGTTCCGGATCTCCAATCAGACGAACGGCTCTTTTCTGAACAGAATCCAACAAATGCAGTGTGTATTTGGGAGCGAAGCCCCAAATATGGGAGCAGTATTCCATAGTTGGTCGAATTTGAGCTTTGCAAAGAATTAACAGTTGTGGAGTGTAAAGCTTTCTGGTTCGAAATAATATTTCCAACTTTTGAGAAGCTCTCCTTGCTATGCCTGCAACATGTTCATGCCAGGACATATTTGCTCCCAAATTAACGCCCAACAAATTGAGTGACGATGCTAGGGAATGGAGCGCCCCGACATGAATATGTTGTGTTCAGCAACGTTAACTTTTTTTTAGAAAAAACTGCCGTCTGGGTTTTTGTAGCGTTAAATTCCACTTGGTTACTGTCTCCCCAAGATAGAATTTCTTCCAGGTCTTTGTTAAGTTGAACGACCTCCTGCTGTCTGAGGATATGCGCCGGAGTAGCCGATGTCCAAGTGTTCAAAGTGAATGAAGAGATAAGCGTACTGTCATCTGCAAAGCTGTAAATTGGATTCCCGGTCTTTTCCAGGAGATCGTTAATGTAAATGAAAAAGCGAGTAGGAGACAGTATGGAGCCTTGGGGCACACCGGCGTTTATAGTGAAGGTGTTAGAAACAAATCCGTCGACTGCCACTGGCAAAGAACGCTCTCTGAGGAAACATGAGAGCCACAAACAGAACTTTTCAGACATACCATAAGAGCGTAGCTTAGCCAACAGTCCATCGTGCCAAACACGGTCGAATGCCTTGGATATGTCAAGAGCAACCATGTGTTCCATAAGTCAGAAGATCTCCTGTTGATTTATGTTTACGAAAGCCATATTAGTGATCGCTAATAATGTTGAATCCTTCAAGATATTTTAGAAGATGCTGATTGATAACCTTTTCCATGACTTTCGATATTATTGAAAGCAGTGCGACTAGTCGGTAGTTATTTGGCAAGGTGCCTTTTTTAGGTATCGGCTGAACTGTGGCACATTTCCAGCAGGAAGGAAATATTCCTTTTCTGTAGGATAGGTTGAAAAGTCTACAGAAAACTGGTGTTAGTGCCCTCGTACAGTTTTTGAGAACTATGGCAGGTATTCCGTCAGCGCCGGAAGCCTTTTTGGTGTCTAGTTTTTCGTATCTATGATACGCTGTCTGAAGACAACATCGGGCATCCTTAACTGCAATATGGGAATAGTAGGTGGTGTTTTTTCTTGGAAATCGACATTAGAATGTGAAGCAAAGAGTTCGGCCAACAAGTTCGCTTTCTCAATAGGTGTCGTTGCAGTAGTATTATCTGGCCGTGTGAGTGATGGTATGGAGGATTTGGTGAAATTTTGGCTAACTGCCTTAGCGACTGCCCAAAAGGACCTGGAATTGTTGGGACAAGCGAGAAGTTTGTTTCTAATTCGTTGATTGTGTGCCTCCTTGGTTTCGTTGATAATTCCTTTGCATCTGTTCCGGGCACAAACAAAGGTGTTACGATTTATGATGTTAGAATTTTCACGCCATTGTCGGTAGGCAAGATGTTTAGAAGCAACAGCTTCTTTGCATTTTCGGTCAAACCAAGGCTTGCAGTTGGAGGGGCATTTCTTCGAAAAAGGGATGTAAGCTTACATACCAGCCAAAATAACATCGGAGACCTCCCTGGCGCAGTCAGATGGGTTGTCGGATCGAAAACAAATGTCTATCCAAGGGCAAGTTCGAAAATATTCCATGAGATCTTCCCATTTAGCAGATTTGTAGTGCCAAATCTTGCGCGGCTTAGGCGCCTATATGTCACTGATTGGTAGAATACTCGATGTTGAAAGCAGTTTATGGTCGGAAGAACCTAACGGAGGATTTACGGTGACCGGATAAATCTGCGGATTGGTAGTTAAAAAACAGATCAAGAAGACTGGTTAAAAACAGATCAAGAAGATTCGATACAGTTATTTAGTTATAACTGTGTTACTGACTTAAGATACTTTATATGGGGGTCGACGATCGCACATTTAAGGTACATATATTTATTTATTTCGTATGGATGTACATTGAACAAAGCACAATTGAAGCTGAGTAAAATTACCTAAATAAATTATACAAAAATAGGAAAAATGATACAACACGTCAACAATAAGGTACCGATTTAAGGTAGATAAAACTAATACGTTTTTTTACTTAAGACTAAAAATCTTACTTTTCTTACAAGAAAATCGTTTATTATTTAGTTAAATAAGAAATAGCCAATCTCAGAATAAAGAAAAAATGTACCCTAAACAAATTTAATAAAAAAAAATATTATAAAAATTGTTATCTGTTTTAAAAGAATTCCTCAGTTTTATATTTGACTATTTTTTATAAGGAAAGATTTTAACACATGTAATACCCTAAATTTTAAAGAGAGATAGGGAAAGAAATTATTCAGCTGTGTTTTTAAAATCATTATTCGTCGCCTCGCACAGTTGGATAAAGTAGCACTAACTTAGACAAAATTTTGTCTACCCTTTAATTGTCTTCGTTTTGTAATATATAATTTTTTAAATACTCATAATATTTATTATGTAACAATATTTATTATTTTATTTAAATCTACCTGCAAGTTTTTTAATTTTTTGTTTATTTATTTTTTAATATAAACTGATTTTCTATGAAAAAATTTGCCGTAAAATAGATACTTGGATAGTTACGGATCCTGTACATTTACGTGGACATGAAATTTTCCAACGTTATGATGGGTTTTTGGGGTCGTAGATTACGAAAAAAATAACTGTTTTTTTTTTAATGTGTAAGATTTTTAGATATTTACCAATTTTGGCTATTTTTCGCCTTTTTCGAGATTGTTTAATGAATATAAGAATGAACATTACATCTGAGATGTTTGACAATTATTTAGAGTTTCAAAATCACCAATTCTACCACAAACGTAAAATCAAAATGGTCGGGCCTAAAAAACTTTACCACATTTGGACATTTGTCAATATTTTTCTAGTGACTATATTAATTTACTCCACTTTTTAGCTATTCCCATATCATCTCAAGAATGTAAATTAAATATGGAATAAGAATGTTTATCCGAAATGGTCTAATCTTAAAAATCAGGCCAATTTCGGCCATTTCCCACCTTTTTCTACTGCTATGTTCTAGTTCATACGTGCAAATTTCGCATTACTTTTATTTTATTAGAAAATTATTTAAATTTAAAATTATCTTATGCATAAACTCAATTCAATTACCCCCAACTTAACATAACCTAATGGAGGAACTTTGCACCAAGAACTCCAAATTAAATATGAAAAATTCATATATTCACTTGAACAAGGCGAAACATTATTTGAAAATCTCACATTTAAAAAAACTGCCACTTTTATCGTAATCTGTGACCCTAAAATCCATTATAACGTTGGAAAATTTCATGTCTACATAATTGTACAGGATCCGTAACTAACTAAATATCTAGTTTACGCAAAATTGATTTTTTTCATAAAAAAATCGCTTTTTATTAAAAAAATAAATAAATCAAAAAACCTGCAAGTACTATTCATTAAGAGCAATCTAAAAATTAAAGGGCAGACAGAATTTTGGCAAAGTTAGTAGTATTTTATCCAACTGTGCCTGGGTGTCATTTACCCAGCATTTTTTGTCGAAGGCTGAAAACAAATACCTCCTTTGGTACGGCCTACATTGCAGTCTTCAAAGGGTGTGCCCGGTTCATAGTTTACGATTGGGAAAAGTGGTGGAAATGGTATTATTCAGTAACTGCCCTTTTTTTTAAGCTTTAGCGTTAAATCCCGAAGTTCACTATTTAAATATGATAATTTGTTTCATTAATTATAATAACAGAAGAGTCTTGTAAGATCTATATGCTTTCATTACTTGAGTTTGTTTGAGAGAGAGAACATTTATATTTTCAGCTGCTTTAAACAAATGTTCGGGAAAAACGTTTTTGTCCACAAGCCATAGCTGCTCTTGGTAAGCTTCTGCAAATAAACTTGCAACTTGATATTGCGTTACTTGACGACCTCGATTTGTTCTGAATCATTTTTATGTTGCTTGAATATAATAAGAGCTCATAGGTTTAAAAAAAAGGACAAGTCGAGTGGCTGAAGCCGGTGAGTAGTAATGCCTGACAGCTGTAACATTAGCCTTTGCTATGTTCAATATTTCCATCAAGCAGAAGTAACAGTTTATTTTCAAGGATTGGTTTTACAAGTTTTACATTTTACAGTTTGAGTTAATACAGCCAGTGCCTCAAAGGGTGATGATACTCTCAGAAGGTGCGCCATTCCCCAATTCAGGCTTTTGTCTCATCCTTTTGAATATTTAATCCTTTCGGGCAATTGTGAATACCACGCCAGTAAACGAACCAAAGCGCTGCTCATCAAGTGCGTGACTCATCAATGCAAACAAGTGGTAATCGGAAGAAGCCAAGTCTGGTGAGTAAGCCGCATGGGGTAGAACTTCCCAGCCGAGTGCTTTCCAACGTGTCGCGAACTGGTTTTGCGGTATGTGATGGAGCATTGTCATGAAGAAAAATTACTTTGTGTTGCCTCTTTCGGTATTCTGGCCTTTTTTCAAGCAGCGAACGGTTCAAATCGGTCAATTGTTGTTGGTAACGTTTAGTATTAACCGTTTCGCCAAGTTTTAACAGCTCATAATAGACTACGCCCCTCTGGTCTCACCAAACACAGAGCATCGTCTTCCTGCCAAAGCGATTCGGTCTTGCGGTCGATGTGGATGGTGCGCCTGGGTCTACCTACGATGCAAAAACGACTTCCTTTTGTACCGAGCGAGCAAAATGTCACACGTGTTTTTGCGCTTTTCCATTTGACTGTCGTTCAACTCATCTGGTATCCATCTACCAGTCTTCTGAATCTTTCCCATCTCTCGTAGCTGATTGGAAACAGCTTGTTGACTAACGCCTAATTGCTCGGCGAGTTGTTTCTGTGTTTGCGAATCATCTTCGTCCAACAATGCTTGCGATTGCACATCTTCGTATTTTTTTGGCGGTTTTCCACGTTCCTTGTCTGTAACATCGAAGTCACCACTTTTGAAACGCCGAAACCATCGTTCACACGTATCTTGCGATGGAGCATGTTCACCATAAGCTTCTCGAAGTAATCGGTACGATTTAACAGCAGTTTTCTTCAAATGAAAACAAAAAATTAATGCAGTCCGCGAATGCTCTTTGTTCGGTATAAATTTCAACAGATTGAACACAAACAACACTATGCACACACTTTTCCAAATTATCACTCGTGCGCGTCTGACACTTGTTGATGACACAACAAAATGCCGCAGTGTCAAATCTTTATAGCAGAAACTGCATTGGTTCACCATCTGTTGTCTGAAATCTGCATTTCATACTTTTACACCTGGTACGTCAGTAAACAACATTTTTCTGTGTTTGTTATTAATGTATTCCTTCAACACACTTTTAGATTTTTGCCACTGTTTTCACTTTATATATTCCATTAGCAAATGACCTCTGACCTCTTATAAGCACCAAATCTTGGGCCTTCTTTAATGATATGAGACATAGAATTTTTCAAAATTTTCATCTTACGAAATAAAACTTTTGATTTGTGGAGAGGATTTCGGTCAATTGGTGCTTTTACAGCTTTAACAGCTTGTGGCGTTCGAACTGTCATTGGTCTTCCTGAACGTTGCCTGTCTTTATGTCTCCCGTCTCAATAAATAATTTTATCACCTGGTAGACAACATATGACTTATTCCAAGCAATTTTAAGGTCTTAAAAATGTCACTCGTTTCCATAGCACTCTCAGATAATGCTATAACCGCAATCTTATTTTTTCGATCAACCCACTGCATTATTTACAGACTTCAAATTGTAAATATGTTAATACACAATAACTGTATAACAACTGAGTAACATAACCTATCAACCATTTCACCAAAAAAGGCATATGTGAAACTGTGTAACAGTTTTTTTTTTTTTTTTTATGGGTCTAGCTCACGTGCTGCAGGGAAGTCCCTAAAGCGCTCCAGGAGCGGCACGAGTGCGGAAAAAGCGATTCACGTTGTTCTTGAATCGCTGTAAATTGTACTCGGTGGGAAACACAGCGCTGGGCAAATTATTCCAAAGGGATGACGTTCTCCATATAAAAGAATGCTTGAAAAGCGTTGTACGCGGAGTAACAAGCTGAACCTCATACGGATGCGAAGCACCAGCGCGACGTGTATTTCTAACATGCACCGCTTTCGGAGGAATTAAGCGGGCTACATCCTTCGAACACACCTTCCATGAAAATACTTGTAGAACAGACTCAAGTCGCCAACCGTTCTTCGATGTTCCAGCGAATCAAGGCCGCCGGTCAATTCCGGGTCCCCAATCAGACGGGACCGCTCTTCTCTGAACAGAATCCAACAAATGCAGTGTATGTTTGGGAGCGGAGCCCCAAACGTGGGAGCAGTATTCCATAGTTGGTCGAATTTGGGCTTTGTAAAGAATTAACAGTTGCTGTGGGGTGTAAAGCTTTCCGGTTCTAAATAATATTCCCAACTTTTGAGAAGCTCTCCTTGCCATGCCTGCAACATGTTCATGCCAAGACATATTTGATCCCAAACTAACGTCCAACAAATTGAGCGACGATGCTAGGGGAATGGAGTGCCCCGACATAACTATGTCGGGTTCAGCAACGTTAACTTTTTTAGAAAAAACTGCCGCTTGGGTTTTTGTAGCGTTAAATTCCACTTGGTTACTGTCACCCCAAGATAGAATTTCTTCCAGGTCTTTGTTAAGTTGAACGACCTCCTGCTGTCTGCGGATATTCGCCTGAGCAGCCGATGTCTGAGCGTTCAAGGTGAATGAAGAGACAAGCGTACTATCATCTGCAAAGCTATAGATTGGATTCCCGGTCTTTTCCAGTAGATCGTTAATGTAAATGAGAAAGAGAGTAGGAGACAGTATGGAGCCCTGGGGCCCACCGGCGTTGATAGTGAGGGTGTTAGAAAGAAATCCATCGACCGCCACTCGTAAAGAACGCTCTCTGAGGAAACATGAGAGCCACAAACAGAACCTTTCAGACATACCATAAGAGCGTAACTTAGCCAACAGTCCATCGTGCCAAACACGGTCGAATGCCTTTGATATGTCAAGAGCAACCGCTCAAGATTCTCCAAAGTGTTCAATTGCGTTGTTCCAAACATGTGTTACATAAGTCAGAAGATCTCCTGTTGATCTATGTTTACGAAAACCATATTGGTAATCGCTAATAATATTGAATCGTTCAAGATATTTTAGAAGATGCTCATTGATAACCTTTTCCACGACTTTCGATATTATTGAAAGCAGAAAACTGGTCGGTAGTTATTTGGCAAGGTCTTCTTACCTTTTTTAGGTATCAGCTGAACCATGGCACATTTCCAGCAGGACGGAAATATTCCCTTTCTGTAGGATAGGTTAAAAAGTCTACAGAAAAACTGGTGTTAGTTCCCTTGCACAGTTTTTGAGAACTATGGCAGGTATTCCGTCAGCGCCAGAAGCCTTCTTGGTGTCTAGCTTCATTAAAATACGCTTTATGATGCGCTGTCTGAAGACAACATCGGGCATCCTTGACTGCAATATGAGAATAGTAGGTGGTGTTTTTCCTTGGAAATCGACAGTAGAATGTGAAGCAAAGAGTTCAGCCAACAAGTTCGCTCTCTCAACAGGTGTGGTTGCAATGGAATTATCTGGCCGTGTGAGTGGTGGTATGGTGGATTTGGCAAAATTTTGACTAACTGCCTTCGCGACTGCCCAAAAGGACCTGGAATTGTTGGGACAAGCGAGAAGTTTGTTTCTAATTCGTTGATTGTGTGCCTCCTTGGTTTCGTCGATAATTCCCTTGCATCTGTTCCGGGCATGAACAAAGATGTTACGATTTACGGTGTTAGGATTTTCACGCCATTGTCGGTAGGCAATATGTTTAGAAGCAACAGCTTCTTTGCATTTTCGGTCGAACCAAGGCTTGCCGTTGGAGGAGCATTTCTTCGAAAAAGGGATGTAAGCTTCCATACCAGCCAAAATAACATCGGAGACCTCCCTGGCGCAGTCAGATGGGTTATCGGATCGAAAACAAATGTCCATCCAAGGGAAAGTTCGAAAGTATTCCATGAGATCTTCCCATTTAGCAGATTTGTAGTGCCAAATCTTGCGCGGCCTAGGCGCCTCTCTGTCACTGATTGGCAGGATACTCGATGTCGAAAGCAGTTTATGGTTGGAAGAACCTAACGGCGGATTTACGGTGACCGTGTAAATCTCCGGATTGGTGGTTAAAAACAGATCAAGAAGACTGGCGAACTCCCTGTCTCGATCAGGGATCCATGTTGGTTCGTCAATAAGCTGAGTTAAGCCATAACTGATTGAGAATGATTCAGCTTCACGACCTTGTTCGTCGGTAGTATTTGAATATTTAAGCCAGTTGATATTGTGGACATTAAAGTCGCCCAGGATGGAAATTTCGGCACTTGGATAGTTACTTTGTAAATGATCGATGATGTCTGCAAGAGAAGCGAAAAGTGTTCGAAAATTGGTATCACTTGGTGGTCGATACAGGATACAGATGAACCTTGTGGTTTGTTGAGT
>CM032453.1:101747314-101772314 GCA_019049505.1 Pachyrhynchus sulphureomaculatus | reverse complement strand
AATTTTTGTCGGTACGTTTTCTAGTATTCCTGTATGTTCTTTCGGTTTTATTATTAATATAGAATTTTTTGTTATATTAAACTTATTGGACACGTTTGCGTATATTCAAGTTTAGACTTTAACCTTGTTAATAAATACAGTATAGTCATTGTACAATGATAGCCAACTAAATATTAAAATAGTCCTCTCGAAAACCCATTAAAGCGAAAAAACATTGTTTTCGCCGTAATTTAGTCGTATCGCTCGCGGACGTCGCCTAGGTAGAACATAGCGTAAGAGACTAATACTTCAGCTAATAGGTACGTTAAATAATCTTGAGGTATGTTAATAGTTCAAAGGGGAATATAAAAATACATTTTATAGTATTGGGGAGATAAAAACTTCCAAATTAACTTTAAGATCATGTTTTTAAAATTAGCGTTTTTCAACTACTACAACTACCTTTCCCGAAATGAGAGGCGTGTTTTCTATCTTCCGTACAGAATGAGAAAGGGATAGAGAATAGTTACAACCATAGACATAGAGGATGGACTGAGCATTAACCTCACAAAATTGACCACTCTCTAGAAAGAGACACAGCGACTGTGCGGCCAATACCTGTCTCTTTTCCGTAGGCCTGTAATAAACAAGACGCAGTACCCCGAGACGGAATTCAAGGCGAGAAAAGCCCCTACCCGATTTTGACTCAAATAAAACACTTAAAAGTATTATTTTCAAGAGCGCTGTAGCTTAGCGACATTCTAGAAAGAGATAGCTACTGGTCGCTCATTAGCTTTGTCTCTCTCACACGTTTGCGTCCATATTTACTTCACAGCGGGATACGGAACACTCAATCCATCTTCTATGTCTATGGTTACAACCGAGCGAAACATCTATGAATCACTTGTGTTACTACATCGAAATGTTGATAGATATGTATGTACAACCATACTCAATTTTATAGATTCGTTTCTGAAGATTATCATAATTATATACCATCATATCCTCAAATTCTAAAATTATATAAGTTTGTTTGAGATGAACATTTTTAATGGCATCGACGTAACTACTTTGTATTTAATGAAATAAAGTACAAATACACTAGCGTTTCCGATGAAAATCGCTATAAAACAAAATAATAATCTATTGATGTTAAGGCCGAAATACTTGATGAAATAATGAAAAAAATATGTATATTGAATAACCGGTCAAGTGCAAGTTGAACTCGCGCAATTAGTGTTCCGTACGTTGATTGCTTTTAAAATAAAAAAAAATTGTTATGGAGGTATAAAATGATCAGTGACTTCATAAAACACACCCCAATTGAGTTATTAGTCAAATGCAAGTTGAACTTGCGCAATTAGTGTTCCGAGGTATAAAATGATCAGTCACTTCACAAAACACATCCCAAATGAGTTTTCAACAAAGTTTGTTTCCGATCTTTATAGAAAACTAATGACCTTGAAATCTCTGTTTTTTTATATACCAGATAAATTACACTAGTTTACAAGGTTTTTGTTCATGTTCATATTTGTTTTGTTTATTTTAAATGTCCTCAACTTAGAAAAAACATTTAAAAATATTCAGGTCGTCAAAGATATTTAATAAGAAATATTTTACAAAAAAAAAACATAAAGTACGAATGGACAATTAAAAATGATAAATTTTAACTCTTTTTTTGTAAATACTTGTATCTGTATCTCTTACAACAGACCAACAATAGTCTCCTAGCATGTTCTGGTCCCAAAAACCTTGATAATTTTGCTCAAATAATTTTAAGTCCTGAAGAAACCGCTCGCCATGCTCGTCACTCATACTTCATGTTCACATCCATCAGTTCGTAATTCTGCAATAAATTTGCAACGATCTCTTGATAATCGTCATTTTTTTTTCTAGTTACCTATAACGTCCGTCAAATGGCTCCCAAATGTTTTATCATCCAAAATTTTCCTGATTCGAGGACCTATAAATATTCCTTTCCTTTTAGTTTAGCCTTGGAAACATTCGTGAATATACCGCATACGTACAGAAACGCTGGTCCTGTCTTATTCAAAGCGGTAACAAAATTTTTCATTAAGCCTAACTTAATGTGAAGCGGTGGTAATATAATTTTATTTGAGTTAACCAAACATGTATTTTCAATGTTCATTTTACCTGAAACATATTCGGTTTTAATAGACCAAAATTTCTTTTTATAGTGATCTTTCTTTGCCCTCGAGTCCCATAAGCACAAGGAGCAACAGTACTTTGTGTAGCCGCCTCGCAAACCCAAAAGCATACCGATGACATTCATATTTGATCAATTTAATTAATATGGGCATTATTTCATAGGTTTCTTTACAATTCACTGCATGACCTATTGGGATAGAAGGCTTTTTATTTCCGTTGTGCAAAAGAACAGCTTTGAGGCTCGTCTTCGAGGAATCGATAAAAAGGCGCCATTTTTCCGGGTTGTATGGTTGTTTCATTTCTTCGAACAGTCCATTAACATCATGACAATAACAAAATTCATTTTCTTTTGTAAAAAAAGCAGCATAGGTCTTATTCCTGGAGCGATAAATACTAACTCTTGTCAGTAAGTAATTTCCTTTTCGACGTAGACAACTGCAAATCTCTTATAAGATCGTTTAGTTCAGACCCAGTTATCAAATGTGGACTGTCTTCATCGAAGACAAAGTTATCCTAGCTGGACTGCTCACTGTCACTACTCTGGTGCAGTGCAATACTCCTCGATGTAGCTGTGACATTTCGGGTTTGGTCGCTTCTGCCGGGTGAGGTAGGAACTGGCAAACTCTTTGAATGAGGCACAGGCTTAAACACTGATGGAACATCTGTAGATTATATTTTATCTTTGTTTTTCGAGTTGAAACCAAAAGTTTTAGTCAAGCAAAAGTAACAGTCGGTTGCGTGGCTAGTTGGCTCTCTTCAGATCATTGGTTTACCAAAGTTCAAAGATCTGTTTTTACCTGAACACCAGTAGTTGAGGACCAGTCTGCAGTTTGTACAGACCACATGAGGAACCCAGTATTTATCGTGATGTGACACCGGAAATCCAAAATAATGTAAATAGGCGTTTTGCAGTGACGTAGCAAAACGCTTTGGATTAATTTTATACATTCTAGACGATATTTTACAATAACCTTTCGTATTTACTTCACTTCGTTGTTTACAAAATCAAACAAAGGAATCATTACAACTACTACGGGTATCTGAGAATTATGACGTGCTAGCGGAAAACAAAAATACTTTATTAACTAGCCTACTTAGCTTATTTAAAAAAATATGTTTCGTTCGATGAACAAAAATAAGTATTGTTTTTGTAAACAATTGTTATTAAAGGTAATGCACTCGTGATAATTTTCGTTCAATCTACACCCTCTGGAGATATTAAAGAATTTTTTCAAAATTTTTTGATCAGTACTTTTCGAGATAAGGGGAGGCAGCGATTTTTCCAAATTTTTTAAAAATCATACAAAGAAAAGTATGCGCAAGTATTACATTATATATATTTTTGAATCCATGTTTTTACAAGCTCTCATTTGATACCTCACTCTATGACCTAGTAAAAATTTTTCACTTCCGATTTCGCACCCCAAAACAAACCCCTTAAGTCAAAATATAACTTTCAAAACTACACGGCTCTGATGAGGCCATCAATTCCTATATTAGTGTCACATTTCAACTTTCTATGTCAAATAGTTTCGGAAAAAAATCGGGTGTGACAGACGGACAGACAGACACCAAAGTTATCTTATAAGTGTTCCGTACGGAACACTAAGAACGTTAAATTATTTAACACTGGAAAAAAATAAGACTATAAATACTTAGTTTTTATTATTACTTTTAGACACTATTTCGTTTTATGTTACTGTTACTATATTATTGATATGTAATTCGGAAATATAGATAATTATTATTATCATTGTACATGGGCTTCATTTATGAGTTATTTTAGTAAATTCTTAATCAGTTTTGACTTGTGGCCTCTTCTTAAATGATGTTTAGTCCATCCATGGAAGTACAGATTTATGCATGTTGCGATGTAATCTCTCTAAATTGTACATTCCAATAAGTCTTGTGTATTTAGCTTTTAAATTAATAAGACTACAAATTTATGTGTTTTAAGTAAGCTTTATTAACTCGAAACTTTACAAAACAAAACACTTTCAGTTCAAAATATTTTACCTAAATTACTTAATGTTTTTTTTTCCAATGACTTTATCGAAGAGAACTTTTCTTCAATCAGATACTTTAAAATGAATAATTAATAAGTAGTGCATCCATTAAAAATGTGTTAAAATAACTGAGCTGATGATCAAAATATGCAGATAATGAAAACTTGTTGATTAACTTTAACACTAAATATTTGCATTAACAGGGAACTAAATTAACAAGTGAACCTATGTTGAATAGCTTTGGCAGATAAAATATTAAGAAAACAATTCGAACGCTTATTGTATCTTTTTTCATTCAATAATACAATTTTGAGTATTGGACACGTATCCCAGGACATGTCTGGGGTTTTAGGCTTATCACCGATATTCTGCAATATAAGAATTTTTTCTTTAAAAATGGCAGACGTAATAATTTAACTGATTACTAAACTACTAAATTGAACTTTTGATATTTTTTTTTCGGAATGGTTTCCGAATCCTGGTTTCCAGGCCCGCCGTTAGCTGCCTGAACGCCCGCGTGCAAAATCTACTATGCCGCCCCATCCCCATTCTATTTTCCCTGACTGGAATTTATACAAAAAACTCGTATTATGCAGCCCCCCTGGATGTGCAGCCCGCGTGCGCTGCACGCTCTGCACGCCCGCTTACGGAGGGTCTGCGGTTCTTTTTACAGGACAGTTCATTTTACTGAGCGCCATATTTTTACATTTTAGTTAGTACAACGTATATACTTCATCACATGACAAACATTAGAATACATACCCAAAAATTATATCTTTCAATAAATTCCTATCTTATGAACTTTTAGTGGAAATTAACTGTGAGACACACTGTATATTTCACTTGACTATTTTATTACCTAATATATACAGAAACGTATATTATTCTGATAAACTGAAACATTACTCTTCTATGGTGTAATAACACGAGACATTGTAATTAAAAGCAAAATAAATCATTATAGATTTATACAAAGCGTTACACTACGTAAGATGATAAAAAGAATGTCTCAAAATATAGCACTGAAAAAAAAACTGAATGAAAATTATGAAACCATTTAAAAGTCAATAAGGTATTTTGAAATGGAATTAATTTCAAAAATATGTAAAAATATCTTGATTCCTTATCTTTTTGCATATTTTTTTGTATTTTAAACTTCTTGATCCCCCATATATTCTAAATCTACTGATAACCTTAAATAGCAACGCTTTTTTTGCAATTATAAACACAATTGCTTAGAAGTTTAAATTTTGAGATTAGTAATCACATAAACCATAAACGATGTTACTTCTAACGAAAAAAGCTATATTTACCATAATAGCAATGATAAAGTATCAAATATGTATGAATGTAGTTCACTTAATTTCGCCTAGGGTGGTGCATACTGTGCATACACGTAGCGCTAACATATCACATCTTTACGTGACTCAGCTTGTTACTCAACGTGAATAGTGTTTTTTTCGCACAAGCGTCGCTCCTGTAGAGTATTAGGGATTTCTCCGCAGCACGTGTGCGGTACCCATAAAAAAAATGTTTCGGACTGTACGTTCGATAAAAAAAGGCCAGTTTTAGACACACTGCAAATTTATAGGATAACTTTTTTTAAAATTATTTAGCATTTACTTTTATTTTCTATTATTAGAAATATTTAGTGTTAAAATTAAATGACAAATTTCCAATCAATATATAATATCTTGATCGTCAGTTTATTTCTTCTTTTGGAGTGACACTGCTAATTTTTTATCACTTTTTTATATAAACTTATAATTAGGACTTAATTTAGTGCAGGGAGATTAACATTAAAGATTATGTACCCACTGAATTTTTAGTCAAAAATATGACCATTCAATGATTTAGTCAGACTGACATCAAACAAAACATTTTGTATAGATGTTTTAACAATAACTTTTACCAAACAAAGCATAGTAAAAGGTACTTCTATGTATTGAAATAACTTTTTTTAGTTTATTAAATGATAAAAGAAACTGTAATAGTTGTAAAAAAAACTGCCTATAAACTTCAGAGGTTAAAGTTAACAATTTTCAAAACTAGTATACCAGAATGAGATAAGGTATCTCGGCCTTATTAGGGAACAGTGTTATATGGGGTCTATTTTAATTCGGAACATTATTTTTATCTTGTTATAATACTGATTAAAATAAATCACTGCACCATATATACCCTATGTAAAATTTGAAAAAAGCATCCTTGTATACCGGAAAAATGATGGAATCCAATAATTATTTACGTTTAAGATAAATAATAAACAATTAAAATAACTTAGAATACACTATTTTTATTTAAGCCAGCCTATACGTTTTTCGGATACAGAATTGGACTTTGTTGTTACAGACGGTTTAAAAGCCTTATTTCAGAACTGTGTAGCGCATTGTCCTAGTAGAATATGCATTTCATGGTTTACTTTTTGTATGCACACACACATATCCACAAAACCGAACTGGACAAATAAAAAACAAACTGGACCTACCAGTACCAACTAAAGTACATCACGGAAAGTTTCAAAATTGAAGATAATTTTAAAAGGCGATATTTCCTTTATTATGTAACTTATTTTAGTGAGTAGTATAAACTGCTAAAAATAATGATCCAGCTTAAAAAATACCTTACAGTTAAAGCACCAAACATTTGCAATCTATATCCCTGAAATCATTCGTAGATTATTTAAAAAGAACGTTTTTCCATACATATTTAAACATTACTATAAAGAACTACCTACACTTGAAGTATTACATTAGAAAATTATTCACAATACAATCTAAATAAAAAAATAAGTTAATGAAATGTATAGTAAAGAGATAGAATGTTACACCATTGTCACCCACTACCTTAATAAGGACTATATAATATTACTTAATTTTAGTGATAATCAAAAGGTTTTAAGATATATATTTTAATGAAAAAATATCAGAAATGATGATAAAATTCTAATAGTATTTTCCTAGAGCATTGCAATAATTCGTTATTTATTATTATCTCAACATCAAAATAAATTGAAAAAAATGACACCTAAAATCAGTGCATGAAAATTAATTAAACAATTTAAGTTACAATTTTTAACCAATTGAGAGGTTTTAACTTGACAGTTTTACTGTTATATTTCTCAAGCAGATTCATGTATAAGCGTATAAACAATATTCTGTCTGAATATGAATGAATATGAATATGGCATTGTTCTTTTTTGGCGACGTGTAAAATGCAAAATATTAAACATAAAAAGTGTTTAACTTTTAAATCTAACGATGTTAAGTTCTTGCTTAGTGAAATAAAATTTAGTATTTGAAAGTTTTGCTTTATGCAATATAATTATAACTAAAAAAGGACAAATCTTGGATTTTGCCATTGATGCACACAACAATCAGTATTAAGCTAATTATTTGGAGGTATTTATTAAACTAGTCTTTTGTTTGGTGACTCAATCTCTGTTGAGAGAAAAATTAAACAATGTTCAGGGGAAGCCCAATTAACATTTAAAAGGTAAAACAAAAAACAATTAGTTCTCTGACATTCCTTTCTTACTATTTTCATATATTCTATCTAAAAGTGAATTACAGAATCCAGCTGCAATATTAGCATTATTTAAGGTATTTCTTTTAAGAACATGAAGCCTTGATGCTTCTCGCTCTCGAGTAATTAGCTATGGTTAAAAAAAACTAAATTAAGACGGATCAAAGTGTAATGTATCAACGTAAGAGGTGCATCAGTGGTCAGGCAGAACTATTCTTGTATAGCTCAAGTGCCTCAAACTAATATAAAAGAAATGATGCGTGAAGCCCCTGAGCAGCTCTAAAGCTTCTCTTTCTTATCAAAGAAATTCTATTACAAATGCATTTTTAATACTAATTTCTTGTCTAAGTTAATCAAGCTCTATTACAATAGCCCTTATCAGAATCATAAAACCATTTTCTTTAAACCGTACGCAAAATGATGTGGACTCCAGAGTCAGTAAAAACTGGGTCTGAAAGTTCTCCTACTTTTAAACTGAATGCTGCTTCCTCAAAAGGCTTCTGCATGGCCCCCTTACCAAAGGGACCTAAGTCTCCTCCTCGTTTCGCCGACGAGCAATCTGAGTACTTAGAGGCTAATTCAGCAAATGATGCTTTGCCTTGTGCGATCTGCTCACGGTAAGCTGAAAAAACAAAAACAAAAAAAAAAAAAAAAAAAAAAAAAAAAAACAAACTTTAGAAACACTGACAATATAGTACTTCTTTAACTACCCATATACAATAGCAAATACACTTTCCTCCCTTCACGAATTTTTATACATAGGAACTTTACTATGTATAAACACTAGCTATCAAGTCTCGTGGGTTCATTCAAAGATCTGGTATAACAATTAATTAATTTTCAAGTTAGGATACATTTGAAATTTTTAGTCAATAGAAATCGAGGGAGCGTGTGCTTGAATTACATTTATTATAAAGATTTCTGTAAAACCTACTTGCCGACAGTCAAGATATGTTACGTCGTCGATATTGACTGACAATAGTTAGAAATCAGATTAAAAATTTTATATTAAATTTATTGAATATGACGCACTCTAATTATATTAGTCTGATATCTAACAATTATAATATATATATATATATATATATATATATATATATATATATATATATATATATATATATATATATATATTGGGTGTGTGAATTAATTTTGAGGTAAAATATTGCTTTATTGTAAAAAAATTGTTACAAATTGATTATTCAAAGTATTGCCCATCGCTAGTTACTACTTTCTCCCATCTTTGTTGCAGCATGTGAATACCACGTTGAAAGAACGACTCATCTTTTGAGGCTATCCACGAATCTACCTATTTTTTGGTATCCTCATAAGACTGGCCGTGTGTCATCGATCGGAACAAGTGATAATCAGAAGGAGGAACGTCTGGTGAGTACACCGGGTGAGGTAGGACATCCCATTCAAGCCCTTCTGGCGTTTCCTTGGCGGGTTTTGCAACATGTGGCCGAGCGTTGTCATGTTGAAAAATTACCTTGTCGTGTTTTTTAGCATATTGAGGTCGTTTTTCCTTCAACGCTCGGCTCAATTGCATCAATTGTTGTCGGTAACGTTCCCCGGTAATAGTTTTGTTGGGTTGGAGCAGCTCATAATACATTACACTCAGCGGATCCCACCAGATATACAGCATAAGCTTGGAGCTATGAATATTCGGTTTTGGCGAGGACGTTGATGGTTCACCGGAGTTTACTATGACTTTTTGGGCTTTGGATTATCATAGCGTCTCCATTTGTCATCACCAGTTACGATACGATGCAAAAAAAAACCGTTTCGATTGTAGCGATGGAGCAGTTGTTCACAGGTAAAAAATCGTCTTTCAACGTCCCTCGGTTTCAATTCGTACAGCACCTAATTTCTTTGCTTTTGAATCATTCCCAGCGCATGTAAGCGCTTGGAAATGGTTGCGCGATCAACTCCTAATGCAAGTTCTCTTTTCATTTGGCAAGGGTCTTCATCGAGTAATGCCTCCAATTCTTCATCTTTAAACTTTTTCAGCTGGCCTGGACGTTCTTTGTCATTCCATGCCGAAATCGCCACTTTTAAGGCATTGAAACCAGTACTCACATGTTTTTATCGATGGAATATAATCACCACAGATTTCCGACAGCAATCGATGACTTTCAGCAGCACTTTTCTTCGAATTAAATAACAAAAGTAACGCTTCCCGCAAATGGTGTTTTATTGGCACGTAATTCGACATATTCAAAATAGTCCGAGCAGTATTATTTTCAATTCACTTGTGTTATGCGGTTCTAATGCATCTTTGATCGAAGCAGCAACGTGAATGTTAAGTTTTTATTTTAAAATGAGTATGCAAAAACGTAAAGCGTTTACTTCAAAAGGCAAACACGATATTATAAAGAAAATAGAAAATGGAGTTAAACAAAGTGATGTTTGCAAACAGTTAAATTTAACTAAATCTATGTTTTCTACCATATGGAATAAGAGGCAAGAAATCTTATCAACCTATTATAAAAGAAACTTTAATTGTAAAAAAGTAAGAAAATCAACACATGACTAAGTTGATAAAGGACTCCGTAAATGGTTTAGTCAAAAACGACATGAACATGTTAATATTACCGGCTATACTTTACAAGAGAAAGCTAGTGAATTGGGAAGGAAAATAGAGAACACCGAGTTTAACTGTTCTAGAAGATGGATTGAACGATTTAAAAAGCGACATAATATTGGGGGGGTAAGATAACCGGAGAAACTGCGGGACTGGATATGACTGTTGTTGATCAGTGGTTCGCCAATGTATGGCCGGAAATTCGAGAAAGTTATGAATATATGGACATTTGAATACGGATGAAACAGGTTTGTTTTACAAGATGACGCCTGATAAGACATTAAAGTTTGTCAGAGAGAATTTTGCTGGTGGAACATTATCAAAAGTAAGGATTACTGTGTTGGTAGCTGCAAATATGTCTGGAACAGAGAAAAGAAAATTGTTGGTGATAGGAAAGTCCGTCAATCCCAGGTATTTTAAAAACAAACATTTACCAGTAAAGTACAAATCAAACAGTAAAGCCTGGATGACAATAGAAATTTTTAAAAACGAACTGATCGAATAGGACAAAGAATTAAAATTCACAAATAGAAAAATATTACTTTTGATTGACAACTGTCCAGCGGACCGAAGTTGATCTACAGCAAATAAAATTGGTTTTTATGCCTCCAAACACAAGTGCAAAGTTCCAGCCTATGGATCAAAGTGTGATACATTCTTTGAAATGTCATTATAGAAAGATCTTACTTAAGAAAATGTTAGAGACGATCGATAAAAGTACCATTTCTTCTGTAACTCTCTTGGACGCTATAAACTTTATCCATATGGCTTGGCAAAGAATCAGTAGAGAAACCATTGCAAACTGTTTTAGGCATGGCGGATTTTTAAGGAAGGAATGTAGATATGACTCAGATGATGAGCTACCGCTGACTCAGTAGATTGAAAAACATCGAGAAGATACTACTGATTGTATAGAATTTGTTTATGATGTTGTTTTTTCTGACGAGGTCATATTTTGTCTTAACGAAAAAGTTAACAGGCATAACTGCCGATACTGGCCTACTGAGAATCCCGACTGGATAATCGACATATTTGGACGCAATTTTTCCTAATCGATAGATAGGCAGAAGAGGTGCTGTAGAATGTTGTGCAAGGAGTCCCGACCCTACGCCACTCGATTTTTTTTATGGGGTCATTTCAAAACGAAAGTTTACCGAAATCGACCTGAAACTGTAGAAAAATTACCACAAAGAATTCAATATGAAGTAGCACAGCACACATATATATATATATATATATATTTATATATATATATATATATATATATATATATATATATATATATAAATTCACTGATGATATACATATACTGTGTGAGATTTTTGTGTCTTGCGAAGGGGGATCGTCTCTCCTCAGCAGTAGGTTGGCTAAAAATGTTCAGTTGACGGACATTACACATGGCAGTGTTTGTCCACAGAATTGTGGAAACGAATTCTCTGTATATGAACGAAAAGTTAAGGCATTGGGTATGTATGTAAGGTATGGGTATTCGAAATGTCCATTATTTGGAAACGTCTAGACACATAAAAGCGATATTCGAGTTACAGAGCTGTAAATGCTAATACCAAATTCAGTACCTCATTGTATGGTCTAAGTCAATTCACAGCTTCAAAGAAATCTTAAAAATGCTTTTTGTTTAAAAGACCTATTTTTTGAAGTTTGTTTTAAACCTATTTTTCCTTACTGTCAATTTGGGTGGGGCTCTTTTTGAACTTCGTCGACTAAAAAATAAACACCTTTTATTATATTAGATATATATATATATATATATATATATATATATATATATATATATATATATATATATATATATATATATATATATACATTATATTTTATATATATATATATATATATATATATATATATATATATATATATATATATATATATATATATACGAGGCTGGTTTGAAAAGTCCGTGCAAAGTCCGAGAGATGGCACCACCGGCGCGTATCGAGGTCATGTTTAGTTAGTAGCATCTCTTGAATGAACGCACACCAAGTTTCAGCCATATTGGTCTATTTCTTTGTGTTTGGCATTCGTGTGAATCAAGGAAGTCCGAGTGATTTTCAAGAAATGGACGAAAAAGAATTTCGTATGGTGATTAAACATTACTTTATGAAGGGCAAAACGCCTCAGGAGACTAAAGAGAAGCTTGATAAACATTATGGTGACTCTGCACCTTCGATTAGAACAGTTTATAAGTAGTTTCAAAATTTTCGGACTGGCCATATGGGCACAGGTGACGCTGAACGTTCTGGACGGCCTGTGGAGGTTACGACTCCAGAAAATCATTGATCAAATCCATGATATGGTGATGGATGACAGAAGAGTTAAGGTGCGTGAGATTGCTAGTGCTGTGGGCATCTCGACTGAACGGGTACATAATATTTTGCATAAACATTTGGACATGAGAAAGCTATCCGCAAGATGGGTGCCGCGATTGCTCACGCTTGACCAAAAACGGAATCGTGTGAAGTGTTGCAAGGATGGTTTGCCGCTGTTTCAGAAGAATCCGGAGGACTTTAAGCGTCGTTTCGTCACTGTGGATGAAACATGGATACATTACTATACTCCTGAGACCAAACAACAATCTAAACAATGGATACCAAGGGGGAATCTGCACCAAAAAAGGCGAAGACCGTTCCTTCGGCCGGAAAGGTTATGGCGACTGTCTTTTGGGATTCGCAAGGGATAATCCTCATCGACTATCTGGAAAAGGGTAAAACTATCGAGCTGCAAGAAAAACGCCCGCGATTGGCCCACAAGAAAGTGCTTTTCCATCACGACAACGCACCAGCACACACCTCAGCAGTTGTGGTCGCAAAATTAATGGAAATAGGATTCCAACTCGTTTCACATCCCCCCTATTCTCCAGACTTGGCTCCCTTGGACTACTATTTGTTCCCCAATTTGAAGAAATGGCTGGCGGGACAAAGATTTTATTCAAACGAGGAGGTGATTGCAGACACTAATGGATATTTTGCAGACTTGGATAAATCCTATTATTCGGAAGGGATCAACAAACTAGAACATCGTTGGACGAAGTGTATAAGCCTAAAAGGAGACTACGTCGAAAAATAAAAAAGGCTTACCCCAAACACATAAGTAGTTTTTATTTTTGCACGGACTTTTCAAACCAGCCTCGTATATATATATATATATATATATATATATATATATATATATATATATATATATATATATATACATTATATATTATATATATATATATATATATATATATATATATATATATATATATATATATATATATATATATTATATATATATATATATATATATATATATATATATACATATATATATATATATATATGTATATATATATATATATATATATATATATATATATATATATATATATACATATATATATATATATATATATATATATATATATATATATATATATATATATATATATATATATATATATATATATATATATATATATATATATATATATATATATATATATATACATATATATACATATATATATATATATATATATATATATATATATATATATATATATATATATATATATATATATATATATATATATATATATATATATATATATATATATATATATATATATATATATATATATATATATATATATATATATATATATATATATATATATATATATACATATCAGCTATTTAAAAGACTCATTAAAAGATGAAAGTAACTTGATAATGAACCGTCAAAAAGAGAAAATTACATGAGAGGTCGCAATTTTTATTAATCAAAGCCATTCCATTTTGGCAGCCCTAAAAAGATAAAAAAATAATTTATAGGAAATATATGCAGAGAAAATGTAAAGAAGCTGTTGCTTCTAAACATCTTGCCTACCGACAATGGCGTGAAAATCCTAACACCATAAATCGTAACACCTTTGTTCGTATCCGGAATAGATGCAAAGGAATTATCGACGAAACCAAGAAGGCACAGAATCAACGAATTAGAAACAAACTTCTCGCTTGTCCCAACAATTCCAGGTCATTTTGGGCATACCACCACTCACACGGCCAGATAATTCTATTGCAACGACACTTGTTGAGGAAGCGAACTGGTTGGCTGAACTCTTTGCTTCACATCTTACTGTCGATTTCCAAGGAAAAACACCACCTACTATTCCCATATTGCAGTCAACGATGCTCGATGTTGTCTTCAGACAGCGTATCATAAAGCGTATTTTAATGAAGCTAGACACCAAAAAGGCTTCTGGCGCTGACGGAATACCTGCCATAGTTTTCAAAAACTGTGCGAGGGAACTAACACCACTTTTCTGTAGATTTTTCAACCTATCCTACAGAAAGGAAATATTTCCTTCCTGCTGGAAATGTGCCACAGTTCAGTCGATACCTAAAAAAGGCAAGAAGACCTTGCCAAATAACTACCGACAGTCGCACTGCTTTCAATATCGAATGTCGTGGAAAAGGTTATCAATCAGCATTTTCTAAAATATCTTGAACGATTCAACATTATTAGCGATCACCAATATGGCTTTCGTAAACATAGATCAACAGGAGATCTTCTGACTTATGTAACACATGTTTGGAACACTTTGGAGAGTGACATATCGAAGGCATTCGACCGTGTTTGGCACGATGGACTGTTGGCTAAGCTACGCTCCTCAGAGAGCGTCCTTTACGTGTGGCGGTCGACGGATTTCTTTCTAACACCTTCACTATCAACGCCGGTGTGCTCCAAGGCTCCATACTGTCTCCTACTCTCTTTTTCATTTACATTAACGATCTGCTGGAAAAGACCGGGAATCCAATCTACAGCTTTGCAAATGCCAGTACGCTTATTTCTTCATTCGCTTTGAACGCTCGGATATCGGCTACTTAGGCGAATATCCGCAGACAGCAGGAGGTCGTTCAACTTAACAAAGACCTGGAAGAAATTCTATCTTGGGGTAACAGTAACCAAGTGGAATTTAACCCTACAAAAATCCAGGCGGCAGTTTTTTCTAAAAAAGTTAACGTAGTTGAACCCGGGGCACTCCATTTTCCTAGCAGCGTCACTCAATTTGTTGGGCGTTAATTTGGTAGCAAATATGTCCTGGCATGAATATATTGCAGGTAGCAAGGAGAGCTTCTCGAAAGTTGGGAATATTATTTTGAACCAGAAAGCTTTACACTCCACAACAACTGTTAATTCTTTACAAAGCTCAAATTCGACCAACTATGGAATACTGCTCCCACGTTTGGGGCTCCGCTCCCAAACATACACTGCATTTGTTGGATCCTGTTCAGAAAAGAGCTGTTCGTCTGATTGGAGACCCGGAACTGACCGGCGGCCTCGATTCGCTGGAACATTGAAGAACGGTTGGTGACTTGAGTCTGTTCTACAAGTATTTTCATGGAAAGTGTTCGAAGGATGTAGCTCGCTTAATTCCTCTCAGAGCGGTGCATGTTAGAAATACACGTCGCGCTAATACTTCACATCCGTATGAGGTTCAGCTTATTACACCGTGTACAACGCTTTTCAAGCAGTCTTTTATATGGAGAACATCATCCCTTTGGAATAATTTGCCCAGGGCTGTGTTTCCCATCGAGTACAATTTACAGCGATTCAAGAACAACGCGAATTGCTTTTTCCGCACACATGCCGCTCCTGGAGCGCTTTAGGGACTTCTCTGTAGCACATGTGCTAGACTCATAAAAAAAAGATAATAGGGTTCATGTTGAGCATATAATATAACCAATAACCAAATATCTTTTTTATAGTTTTTGCAATCACTTTTTAATTTTTAATCTTTTTGTATTATTTTCTTATTTGATATGGTTTTGATTAAGATGTGGTTATATATTTTTGGTAATGTATAATCCCTACCTGTTTGTCTTTTGTTACAACTATTTTTAATAAACATTTTGCATATAAACCATTTTTTACTCTCCGAACAAACCATCTGCATACTAACTCACAATTTTAATTTACTACTACCAAAAGTCTCGAATTAAGTTATAAGGTGCATAATAGAAGTTAGACAAAGAGTATTTTCTTCCTTATTTTGCATAATAACAAAATAAAAATATATGTAGTGTTTAGACTGAAGAGTTCTATAAAAATAAAAAATAATATACACGGTGCTCCAATTAAAAATACATAAAGTTGTGCCATATGTATTGAAACGAGAAACGCGATTGTTTCTTTTTTAGCTCCATAAGAAAATCCTTAAAAAATGCGCGCGCGAGATAGAGGAGTGGTCCATTTTTTATAATCAACTCTACACTTTTAATTTCTTTGTAACTTTTGATGCCTGTAGCGGTTTTCTTTCCAATTACTATATTATTCACAAAAAATGCCGATTTTTTAAATAAGGACCTTTTTTATGTTTAAAGAGAAGATGCGGAAAATTTTAGTATATCATATACGACGTCCAAAGCTATCAAGTGGAACTAGTCTTAACTATTGTTAATTTATTCTTATTTCACTACAACACACTTTTCCTTTAAAACTGGTTTTGCAGATTAGTAGTTTAGTAAATCAAATATAATATAGAAGGGTTATTCTGATTTCCTTCTGTACTTGTATCCTGTTGGATCCTAGAAAACCAATGTATTCCTTTCAAGGGCTGATAGGCCAGCTCATAAGTAACCAGAATATTTAAATATGACCTTAATGAAAAATCGTTAGATTTCGAAATATTGATACTTTTATGAATTTCATGAAAATCTACCTTAGATCTATTTACTGAGTGCCACAACTACAAATTTCCATATTCTATTCTAAGATTCTAATTATTGTTACATATATATATATATATATATATATATATATATATATATATATATATATATATATATATATATATATATATATATAATCATTTTACAAATGTTGACCTTCTTTTGTGTAAAGTTAAATTTGGGGAATTGTTGATTCATTTATCTTCTTGCTGTATATGTTGCGCCAATGTGCGGTCTGCATTCATATGAAAAGCTATTATACGTTCATTCAAGAGCAAAATTACCTCTTGGATTCTAATTTTGTAATTATAGGTGATTTTAATTTAACATATCTCAAAATGTATTATGAAGTGAGAAAAGCTGATAAATATGTTGAATTGTTAAATCATTTTTTTTAAGCTTCTACGGAGCTAATCAGTATAATCAAGTTGTAAACTCCACAAACCGATTATCGGACATTGTGGTAAGTAATGTTAATTGTCTCGTTTTAAAAAACGACTTGTCTCGTTCCAGAAGATAGATACCACCTCACTCTGGGTATTTCCGTATTAATACCGCATATGAGAATTAAAAAATTGAACTCTAATGAAGTACGCTATAATTTCCGCAAAGCGGACTATTTGTCTTTATATCATATGTTACATGCCACGGATTGGACATTTCTTGAATCTTATGATAATGATAATTAATCTAGCCCTCAATGGTTTCTATGAGAAACTATATGATATATTTAATAAGTGCATACCTAAAACTAATAAATCAAAAAAATTATCCTACTTGGTTTAACATAGAAATAATTAATAAACTCAAGTATAAAGCAAAATTAAGAAAAAAATATAAAAGGACTAATGATTTACTGGTATTGTTAGAATTTAAAAAAATACGAGCTCAACTGAAAAAGGATATATATAAGAATTGCTCAGTATCCATACTTGATAACAATACAGAACAATATTGGAATAAGCCCTCATTTATTTTGGTCTTTTATAAATAACAAAAAGGGGTCATTGCATATACCAAATAAAATGTTTTTCAATATAGAGGAGTTTAATGGAGGGGATGAAATATCTAATGCATTTGCTAATTACTTTAAAAGCGTCTACTCTAATGATTTAGGTAGCAGTAACGATAATGTTGAAAGTAACAATCATCACGGTGTTCTAACTGACAAAATTGATATAGTTAATGTTGTAGAGACATTAAGGGAGTTGAAGGACGCTAGAGCAACAGGTCCAGATAGCATTCCCCATACATATTTAACGGCTTTAAGGATATATTATGTTATCCGCTACTGTTTTTGTTTAATTTGAGTCTTGAAACAAAAATTTTTCCCCACCTCTGAAAAAGAACAAGAATATGTCCAGTTTTTAAAAAGGGTAGCAAAAACGATATAAAGAGCTATCGACCAATTGCAATGTTCTCAACGGCAGCTAAAGTTTTTGAAAAGATTATTTTTAACAGTATATCAACGTCGGTTCGTCACGGTATAAGTACCTATCAGCACGGCTTTATAAAGGGTAGATCTTGTCAGTAATTTATTAGCGGTAACGCAGGCAACGTCAGATGTCTTAAATCGGCGTGGCCAAATGGATATTGTTTATACAGACTTTGAAAAGGCATTTGATAAGGTCTCATTTGCGATATTGTTGAATAAGCTGGAGAGGGAGTTTGAATTCCATATGAACTTAATTGAGTTTTAAAAATCTTACCTTTATAATCGTGAACATGTAGTAAAGATAAAGGGGTATGAGTCCAAACCTTTTACACCTACATCCGGGATTCCCCAGGGGTCCAACCTACGACCTCTGCTCTTTTTACTCTATATCAACGGCATCACTGGTGTGGTTAAAAATGTATCTTGCCTGTTATTTGCTGACGACTTAAAACTTATGAAATCAGGTCGCCTGCAGACTGCCGGATTTTGCTGAAGGATACAGACAACATTGCAAAATGGGCAATTGACAATAAGATTTATTTTAGTGTAAGCAAGTGTACTGTTGTTTCTTATATTAAAAAACTGAAGCCGAGAAAGTTTACATATAGTATTGAGAATGTCTCACTCTTGTATGAGGATAAGATAAAGGACTTAGGGGTGATTTTTGATTCCAAATTGACATTTAACTATTATGTAAGTTATACAGCAAGCCAAGCAAACAAAATGTACGGCTTAATTGTCAGAAGCACGAAAGATTTTAAAAGTACAAATTGCATAAAACAGCTATACATATCCTATGTTAGAAGTATATTAGAATATGCGAGTATAGTATGGTCACTCTTTTATAATTGTCACAAGCGAACACTTCATTTGATACAGAATAAAATGATGCGTTACATGCATTATAAACAAACCGGTTCATATAACTCTATGATCTCTTCTACACTGTTGCATGAATACTATGAACCAGATCCAGCCCATAATAACCATCACCTGGCATCTCCATTGTATAATGCTTGCATACTATACAATGGAATCCAGAATAGTGTAGATGTATTTAATGATAAGTGCAGTCTTCTCAAAACTAAATTGCGTGAGTTGTTTTAAGTGCATGTAGATTATTATGTAATGTTATTTAAATTAAGTTAATTTAAGTTCTGGTACTTTGTAATTGGAAAGATCCCTGTGATCAATCTGTAAAGTGCAGTAAATAAATAAATGAATCAATAAATAATACTGAATAACTCTGCTGCTGATTACAGTTCAAAATAAAACTAATTGTGCTAAGCCTGTGGGGAAAAAAAAAAATTACAAGTATCATGAATAAAAACATTTTAATTAGCTAACTTTGACTTTTCATACCCTAATTTTTTTTTTTTGATTTTTCACTGTCATATTTGCATATTCTGGTGAGTTATGAGCTGGCCTATCAGCCCTGGAGGGAATATGTTGATTTTTGAGACATCATATATATATATATATATATATATATATATATATATATATATATATATATATATATATATATATATATATATACAGTCCCTGGCCAAATTATTAGACGCACTGCAAGATTTCATAAAAATATTAATTACCGATGATATTGTACCGTTTTATTATTTTAAATTGATTTGTTTTTTTTTTTTTTTATATATCCAATCAATTACCTATTTATTTGACATAAATAAAACAGCATTAATTTAGAAAAAGCATAAGTTTATTAAGTTTTAAAGAAAAGTGAAACTAATGTTAGTAAAAGTCAATATTTAGTTGAGCCACCTTTAGTCGCTATCAAAGCTTTAATTCTGCGCGGCATGCTATCAATGCAAGATTGTACTGTCTCCTGCATTTGAGGATGATGATTCCACACATGAATAATCTTTTCTAGGAGCTGGGTTTTGTTGGTAATCACATCTTTAGCCACTTCTCTTTTTCATCAGCTCCCACACATTTTCAATGGGGTTCATATCAGGGCTATTACCCGGCCAATCCAACAGAGGGATATTTTTTTCTGCCAAAAAAGCTTTAACAGACCGAGCAGTGTGGCAGGGAGCTCCATCTTGCATGAGAGTGAATGGTTCCCCATTTGGAAACCATTCTCTGAGCTGCGGAATCAACCGATTTTGTAATACTTCTTTGTACTGATCTTGCCTCATTATTCCTTTGACGACGTACAGACGTCCAGTGCCCTTGCCGCTGATGACTGACCAAATCATCACTTTGGTGGGATGTTTAACCGTCGGGACGACACAATCAGGATGAAACTTTTCTCCATGACGACGACGCACATACTGAGCTTTATTCTGCAAAATTTCGAATGTGCTTTCGTCACTGAAGCAGACCTGTCAAAAATAGGAAAAATATATAAACTTCCATGTTTATTTGCTTTATTTAACTGAAAATGATAATAATGTATCAATTATTGATTAAATTGCTGTATCTTACCGATCTCCAGAAGTCCACATCTTTGTCTTGCCATTGTTTGGCCCACGTCAGGCGCTTTGCTTTCATTGCAGCTGTTAACTTGGGCTTCCTGGCGGGGCGACAGGCCTTAAAATCTAATTCTTTCAATTTTCTTCGAACAGTGCGCTCAGAAGCATTTACGCTAGCATCCTGGAGTTGTGATTTTTATTACCTTTCTGGTAGCAAATCTGTTTTCTACACAAATTTTCTTCAAACATCTCTCTGACCGTGGAGTAAAAATTGGTTTTCTACCGCATCTTTTCTTTCTTCTCAGGCTTAATTCCTTCCCTGACTCAATTTTCTTTTTTATGCGTCGTACACTAGCTTCAGAAACCTCCAATCTTCGTGATATTTCTCGGTTTGTAAATGTTTTCGCAATCACAAGGGCCTTCACTTCAGCTTTTTTACGTGGTGAAAGATCGCCTTTTCTACCCATAATGAAAAAAAACACTGCATACAAAATAAACTAATAACTGAGTAGTATAAAACTGTTAAACAAACAATCACAGTCCATAAAGCCACAGAAACACGTCCGTACCTGACTCGATTCCGATCGCGACTGATACAAGTTTGTACTTATTTACGTTCATGTATCACTTTGTCAAACACAGTGTTGCCATATGTTTAAAAATAAATACAAATATGTAGTCTACAACAATTCTTTTAAATAAAAATCAATAATATTGTAGTTTAAATATACCATTATTGCATAAAAACTCTTAGAAACATAAAATTACTAAAAAAATACAGTGCGTATAATATTTATATATATATATATATATATATATATATATATATATATATATATATATATATATATATATATATATATATATATATATATATATATATATATATATATGTATATATAATATATATATATATATATATATATATATATATATATATATATATATATATATATATATATATATATATATATATATATATATATATATGTATATATATATATATATATATATATATATATATATATATATATATATACATAAACATACATAACAACTTTGATGGCCCTACAGAGGAAACTCACAATGTTCTCAGATATAAAAAGTTACCGTTTGTGCGCGGACTGACAGATTCAATGGTTTCCATCTTCAAAGATTTCCCACACATTAAAATAGTTAAATATAACAGTCTCAGTAGCCGTACCTTGTTTACCCAACTCAAACAGAGACCCCCTCTACTTTATAATACCAATGTAGTTTACAAGTTGTCCTGTTTGGGTTGTGTTTCATGTTATATCGGACATACATAGCAGTGGATAAAACAAAGAATTACACAACACAAAAGCGATTGTCGAATAAATAAGAGGTCATGTGCCTTAGTTGACCATGTTTTAAAAACGGGACATCAGTTCGATTTTGCCAATGTGGAAGTTTTGGAGAGAGTAAATAATTACAAGGATTGGCTTTTTCTTGAAATGTGTCACATAAACAAACATAAGAACTGTGTTAATTATAGGGCAGATACCAGTAAATTAAGTGTAATGTATTGTAATATTTTAAACTTATAAATTTTACAAGTCAATAACTGAACCACCTTATGAATAGCTAAACCACTGTATTTGATAATAGTTTTTTCGTTTTTGGTCCGATTTCGGATTTATAGCCTAGATTAGTTCACTGTTAACTGTTATTTGTCACTGTGCACAAGTATTTTCTTGTTTCTGTTATCTGTTTAATGTAGTCGATGTTCTTTTATTTTTTATAAATGTTGTGACCATCTCTTAGTTGGTAAGTTTTTAAAATAACTATTTATTTACAAATAAATTTCCTGACACACTGTTTTTTCTAAAAATTATAGTTTCTCCCAATGTAGTTGTGAAGTACAACGAAATATAGAGAGTTTAACAGCAATCAAGTGTTAATTGTCACAGACCGCAAACCCGATAAATAAAAAAAAAAACCCTTTTTGCTATCAAAGTAGAGTCGATAAATCTACATTTATTTATATATATATCGACTGATAATGCTTCGATTAGGTTCATTTTTACCTAAGGAAAATCAAATTCAGTGCTTATTTTAGAATTACGTGTTTGCAAGGAAAATACTGGGCAAATGTCCCTACTGATTTTTTTTGAATAACACTAGATAAGCAAAAGTATTTTCTATTCAGTAACTAATGAACTTTTTTCAGTACAGGTACTGAATAAATAGATTTTGATAGCCTTTTCACTGAGTATAATAAACCTACTTTTTACTAATTCTAATGCCTCTTCCTTTGTACGAGTAATATTTTCTTCTCTCCATGAAGATGGACGCCGAGAGTCCTTGTGCTTAACTAACAAATGTGAGCATTGAACCTGATCTGGTCCTGACGACTGAACTGGTTCAGCCGGTTTGTCTGGAACATCCCATTGTGACTCCTTGGTATATATGTTGAGGTAGTAGTGTTGCCCTAATATGAAAAAAATTGAATTTGTAAACTATTTTATATAACATAACCTGAACTAATCATCCTTTATAATAAAACATCCTTTCCTTAAAAAAGAAATTAAACTTGCTTGAAGAATCGTTCAAATCATTCCACACACTATGATGCTAATCAATCAGGTTAAATTTCTGTATATATATGGTATAAACCATTAAAATAAATACACAACAAATCATCAGTTGTTAACTGAATTTTCCTACACTTAAATCCACTTGAAATTATTCATTTACTACTTTATATCAAATCTACTAAATAGAATTCAATAAAAATTTAAACGATTTATAATTTGTCATAATATTGACAACTTGTAGAAACATACTGAAATAATGGCGCATGTAAGAAGATTTAGAAAATATTAACTGATCTCCAGACTACTCTAAAATCCTAGGACTTCCAGATTTGTTATGACCATAGTTTTTTATGTAAGTGAAATAAAATTTAAATTTAGGGACCGCCGAGTATTGTAATGTTGAAAAAATGACTCAAATAATTTCAAATTTCCTTATGGTGTAAAACCCAGGAACATGAATAACCTATTTCTCCATTTCTGTCAGCCTGCCTAACTCCTGAAGGAAATTATAATTCAATGTCATGTTGGGTATATGTATACCCCCTTAAAATAAGGAAAAAGTCTACAGAACTTGAGCTATATTGTTCTTGGACAAGAGTGTGAAAAGGCTAGAGATTGTTGTAGGATTTTAGCAGATTGACTTTGTCGTCAAAATTAGGTCGTTTTTACTAAATCTGTTTTTGTACTTATTAGGAGTGGAGAAAGGTTTAGTTATGCAAGGATCATTGTTATAAACTAAATGAAAAGTTCCTTTTTAATTTTTATCTACAGTTTGCAATCTAGGGTTTTTTTTAAGATAAATAAGGAGTCGACCAACTGACACGATTTTTGACGAATACGCCAAGTTAGAAACTTCAAGAGATTGGCAACATTGTAGTCCAGTATAAAATGAGTTGCCAGAGCACCAAGAGCCGGACATAAAATACCTTATTCTCTGGTTCAAATGAATAAATATTTACTAGGAAGTACAGAAGTGAAGCAAATAACATTAAAAAAGTTTGTGCTGCTTCCTTATTATTCCCAAATAGTAGTCATAATAAGTGTCAATGCTAATGAACATACAACAGCAGTTACCAAGCATTATGAAAATAATCAGGTAATTTAATTGAAGCTATACTCAAGGCCATACTAGCAGAGTAGAGTTTTAGATTTAGTGATAGATGATTAAGACCTTGAGTATCTTGGGAAAGCAGATATAGCAAGAATACACAAGACTCACCGAGTATGTTGTTCAAAGATGAGTACCGTACTATTATGATAATAAATAAAGTAAGTCATAAATTCCCTCTACAGATATTGCATTATATTACTAATACTTTTTTTTTTTAATAAAATTTTATGTAGGGCTAACATGTACTGCATTTTATATTACAGTTGACAAGGCGACTCTGTTAATCTCACACAGAGTAAATGAGTACTCGTGATTTCTTGTAACTAAACAATCAAAGTTTCTTATAAAACAATTAAACTAATCATACAACAAATAGATGTTCTTAAATTAAATAAAAATAAATAATCCATAAAAAATGTAAACATTATTACTTTAACCAATAAAACATTAATTTTATTATACTT
>CM032453.1:101609607-101747214 GCA_019049505.1 Pachyrhynchus sulphureomaculatus | reverse complement strand
TCTAATATACCAGTGATTGATTCGGTAGACAGCTTATTTCACTATTTTGTTTTCATAAGATTAATATGCGAGAATATGCGCCCAGCTTTAGCGGATGAGTGGGGCAGTGATAAAATAGTAAAGATGAAAGTAGACAACAAAGGAAACATTTGAGTGTCATCGCCATACTTTACTAAACTGACATTATCCCAAAATAGTTCTATGTCATCAGAAAATGTTTTCATTTGTTCATAATTTCTTAGAATATGCCACTCTGTATCAATTTGTTGGAAATCATTCTTCTGAACGATATTGGTAAAGAGTCTACTAATAGGAATTGTCGAAGCAGTTTTGCCACTTTTAACATTTGTTGGTTCAATTATGTTTAAACCTTTTATTGCGTTATTTTTCAATGGAAGCCGCACAGTTATTTGCTTGCAAACTTCGATATAAAAGTGTAGGGATCTGCGTTTAAAAACAAATTTACTTGATCTGGGCTTAAATCTGAATTAAAAGTAGTGTATTAGACGCCCCAGCGCCATAGTACACTGCATCGATATCCATAAAATGTCTAGGATTTTTAAAATCAACATTTTCGATTGGAGTACTTGTTAAATATTATCTTTTTAAAGAGCAATCAAAAAAAGTTCTTGATTGACTTATTTTTTCATATAAAATATGAATTTTCGGGTGTTTTGCCTGCATTTCTGTGTTTAAATCGTTACATAATGGTAACACAAAATCTAAAAATTCCACAAATAGCAATGTAGTGAGATTTTGAAGCTTCTGTAATATATTTTCTGCAGCTAAAAGATGATCATTATTAAATACTTGGTCTATGAAAAATAGTTTTAGAGCAGAAAATTGCTCCAATACTCTTTTTACTGCTGCATGTACTGATAACCAGCGTGTCTGAGAGGGATATTTTATTTACTTTTAAGTTACAAAAAATTTGAAAGTCTTTAAACTCTTTTTAGACTAGAAGAAAAGTAACTGTAAATGCCCCCTATAAGATCGTCTGTAAAGCGTGGCAGTTTGGTACAAGCATGTGAGGCGCAAAGATGAAACGAATGGCATGTGCACTGAAGTATAAAAATATTGGGAATTTTGTTTTGCAGCAATGTTACAGCAGAATTATGATGCCCATCATTACGTTTGCCCCATCAGATGCAAAACCTATTAGATTATTTTTATATGGAATATCAGCGCTTGTAAGAAAGTTTGCAATATATTCAAATAAGGATACTGCATTAGCAGCTTCTAATAGAATAAGAGCTAAAAACAATCACAGAGGCGATGCTCCTTCGCATATCGCACGACTAAGCACAAGTGTTTGGCTCTGCTAAGATCAATGGACTCGTCAATAATAAATGAAAACTTAGTTTGCCGCAGATCTTCACATAAATTATCAAAACTTTCTTTACCTATAATATGATCAATTGTGGCGTGAGTTTTCGTCGTCGAACATTTTAGTTTTTCTGCAATTTTTTGAGTCGGGAGAAACGAACTGCATCAGTTCCGGTAGATGCTCCATAATGGTGAATGGTAGATTATGTTCAGCAACAAACGAGGCTGATCTTACTTCACCTGAAAATATAAAAAGGAATTAAAAAAGACGTATCTACTATACACTGGAAGAATACAAAATAATATAACAATGTACTGGTACTTAGTAAAAGATAATGAAATATTTTTACCTTATTTAACTTGTGCTTTTTGAGTTTTTGCCACAATAAATGATGATATCTTTGGTTGTGATCTTATATTCCTTGATGATACCGAGTGTGCTTGTGAAGAATTGTATTTCCTAAGTACGTCTTTCCCTAAAGTAATATTAATATCCCTATTACAACTTTTACAATAGGCATAGTTTGCGCTTCGACTTTCTTGCAACCAACCTGAAAATTCTTCTTCCCATTCTTTTCTATAAAATTGTAGTTATTTTTTTTTGCACACGCGCTTGTGCTCGGTTCTTCGTCTGATGATATTTTGACTTGATATTATAATAATATTTTTGGTAGATACTATTAGTAGACGCTATTAGTAACTCGGAGAAAGTTTCTCTTCTAAGTTATGAAAATTAATGAAACAATAAAATCGGAATTCTTGTTTATATAGACAAGCGAATTAGCTCGGGGGATCCCCTAAAAACGTCGAGTTACGAGTTGTAGGACACAATGGTATTCCTCAAAAGATATCGGGAACATTCTGCAATAACTACTTATCATATAATCGAGGAATTCCCTGTAAAAACATAAACGAAAGGAGTTGCCAACTTGGAAATGTAAAATCGGTAAAAAATCGGGAGAATTTCCTTGTGTTCTCAGAAATCGTGGAAAAATCGTTAAATTTTGGTATTTCGGTAGGACAGACCCCATATCGGTAGAAATACCGAAAAATCGGTAGGTTGGAGACCACTGAGTTTCTGAGGCACTTCTTTAGGGTTGTATAAAAATGGCATAAACGCGTTACTAAATTAAATGCTCATGACTTATCGCATGAAAAAGTTGCGGGGTTACATACACCTGGACGCTTGCAAAAAGTATGTACATTTAAAAAATATATTTTAAAGGTTATTAAGTGAATAATACAAAACGATGGCGCCTCCTTATCTGCAGGATAACTTCACAAAAAATAATCCAATCTGCAAAAATAAAAATTGTAATTGTAAATGTAGAGGTTAAAAATTTTTGAAGGTTTTTTTTTCAAAAATAAAATATTCTCTCATTGTAGATGCAAATACATGTTGGGATGCCACTAAAAGAAAGATTTCCTATGCATTTTACTGGATTTTGCTATCGGTTTTGGATAATTTTTTTTAAGGTTCACCATATTTTAGGCACAAAACCTCTGCTATACAATAGAGTCATTAAATGTTGAGGGTTCATCGGTAGCATAGCCGTCCCGAGCGTAACCTGCTTTTAGTGTTTAATAAATAAAATTGTTTTAAAAATAAAGTTATAGAAATATAAGATTTATTACCAAATTTTTTTTAATCTATAGATTATGTACATATACAAATTCACGATGTATAAGAACTTTAATTACAATCAAAAACAATCATCATCTTCAAAATGTGAAGACTCGACTTCTCTTAAATTGATAATTAAGGGTTCTATTTCCACAGTTTTTTCGATGTATTCGTCAAGTTTCTACATTCTATTTTCTTTTTAGTGTTCCGTACGGACTTATAAGATTACTTCGGTGTCTGTCTGTCTGTCTGTCTGTCACACCCGATTTTCTCCGAAACTATTTGACATAAAAAGGTGAAATTTGGTAATAATATAGGAATTGATGGCCTCATCAGAGCCATGTAGTTTTGAGAATTAAATTTTGACTTAAGGGGTTAGTTTTGGGGGGTGAAGTCGGAAGCGAAAAAAAAATTTTTTTACTAGGTCATCGAGTGTGGTGTCAAATGAAAGCTTGTGAAAACACGAGTAAAAAATATATATATAATATTATACTTGCGCGCACTTTTCGTTGTGTTATTTTTAAAAATTCGCGAAATATCGCTGTCCCGGGCCTTATCTCGAAAAGTACTTATCAAAAAATTTCGAAAAAAATAATTCTGGAATATTCTCCACGGGGTGTAACACGAGTAAAAAATATGTATATATATATATATATATATATATATATATATATATATATATATACTCGTATATAATGTAATACTTGCGCACACTTTTCTTCGTATTACTTTTAAAAAATCGCTGTCCCCTACCTTATCTCGAAAAGTACTAATCAAAAAATTTTGAAAAAAATTCTGGAATATTCTCCACGGGGTATAGATTGAACGAAAATTATCACGAGTGCATTACCTTTAATAATTTATTTGGTATATAAAAAAAAAACAGAATTTCAAGGTCACCAGTTTTCAGTAAAGATTGGAAACAAACTTTATTGAAAAAACTCATTTGGGGTGTGTTTTGTGAAGTCACTGATCATTTTATACCACCCTAATAAAAATTTTTATTTTGAAAACAATCAACGTACGGAACACTAATTGTGCAAGTTCAACTTGCACTTGACCGGTTTTTTTAACATATCGAATGGCATTTTTTCAATTATCCTCTTTGATTCTCTCTATTTCGGCGAGTAATAATTGCCTTACGTCTTGAAGTTTGAACGTGCAACGAAACCTTTCATTTGTGCCCAAATTAGCTCTGTGGGATTCAGTTCGCAATGATATGGAGATAATCGAAGCACTGTGATATTTCATTCCTTTGCCATCTCATCGATTACGTATTTCTTGAACTGTGCCTTATTTTGTTTCGCAATTTTGAGAAGTTTCGCTTTTAACATACTATCTTTAGGTTTCAGATTTTTATCTCTTATCCATTGAAGAATATCCGCTTTCTTTCATGAATTTGTCTGGAGTTGTTCTAATAATCGAGAATGGTATGGGGCATTGTCTAATACTATAACTGATTCTGCTGGTATACATTCAATCATTTGTTGGAACTACTCAAAAATCGGCCGTCATCTCTTCATGGTAATCTCTAGTTGACTTTGATTCGAATTCCAATAAGCCACCGTCGAGAAATACGTTTTCACTACCGATATGTGCTATACTCGTAATTAGCCTAGCTTGTTTGTCACTCTTAAAGTTTTTGTCAATCCAGAATTTTTTCACTGTGTGCCCCTCATTAACTCAAGTCTCATCTAAATCAAAAATATTTCTTTCTTCGGCCCGAAATTTTCTGATTACTCGTTGATATACTCTTCTCCAACAAATTATTTCAAAATATATTTTCTATTGTGTTTTTCCCAACGAAAATTCAGGTTATGAAGGATTTTCCATAATTTCCATTTTTTTAAATCTGGCGAGTCCTGGTCTTCTCTGATTTCTTGCAAAACTCTATGTAGTGTGGTATTTCTTTCTTAATAAAAAAATGGCATAGTTTTCTTCTTATTGCGTTTTTAAGGGCTCCTTTCCTTTGTGATTCTGAGGTTCGTTGCAAGGACCGAGTTTTCTTTCTTTTAGAAATCTATAAATAGTTGCTGATCCAACTCCCGTCATGTTGGCACAGGTTTCCACAATTTCACAGACTTGGCTTGTTGGCTGTTGATGCAATAGGGCATCGGGGACGTTAAGTATCATTGTTTTTTCTTGCAGGGAGAATGCAGATTTACAGACTCCGCGAAGTTTTACTGGAGCAAAAATGAAAGTTGAAGCCATCACTGTTCTGATATTATAGGTTTTGCTTTATTTTTATACTTACACAGAATATTTTTATTGCATACTTAGGTACTGAGGCACCTACCTACCGATAAGTACTTTGGTTAGTTATATTCCAATAACTAAAATCTCAAATAATTTTATCATGCCTATTATCATTAAGCTTTATAACACTGTAGATTTTTAGTTCTTAAGAATTGTTAATTGTACTCGTTTAGGCCCTTATTATACAAATAAGATTTGTAGTTTCATCATTTACTCATTAAAATAAACTTTGAAATGCGTTGATTTATATAGCTTATTGTAAAGTTTAGAAGGCATGTATTTTTAGAAAAAGGTCGCACGGTTGTATAGAAATAGAAAATACGGGTGATGATTTGGTAGAAAAATTTCGGACGCTTATGGTTTATGAGATTTTAACGTTTATAACCCATGTTGTGTGCTGTCAACTCCAAACAAACGGACTTTAGTATGCAATTTTCAACCAAAAAAATTTATGTTTAATTATTAATAAAAAAATTGTCTATTAGAAAAAGTAAAAAAAACCTCTTGGACACTTTGCAGAAAAAGTACTTATTAAGATTTAAAAAAAAAAGTTAAAGAATAATTAAAAATTGACTGAATAATATTTCAGACAGTGTCTGAAAACATAGTTTCGAGAAAAACGCGTTTAAAGTTTCCGGTGGATAAAAAGTGAATTTACGGCTACTCTCCCATTCCAGTTTTGTACTGAATGCCTTCTTCCTCTTGCAACTTAGTAAACTCTACTAATCGGTGCAAAATTCTATGACTTTCAAAAGAAACCGGTTGACAAATGAAATCCGAAACGCAGCTGCCGAGAGGAGCGGCATTGAGACAGGTAGCGGTCCCAATCCGATGCCAGGTCACATCTAATGTTATAACTTTGTAATGGAATGGAATTAAAAATTTTTTTTGAATAATTTTTAGAGATACAGATAATAAAAATCTGTTGTATCTCAATTCGTTTTCTTTGCTTGTTAAATGTTTAAAGTATATCAATCATAAATTGTCAAAAAGCACGTATATTACTTTTGGTATACCAAAGTTCCAAAAACGTTTTTAGGCTTTTCGTTTTCCCGAAAAGTAACAAATTATGAGCTACATTATTTCATGGGCCTCTTAACCTCTTTTAGAATTGTATAATTTTTTTAGGTCTACTTTGTATTTCATGTACCATAGTTCCTACATTGTATATTTTTAATACTAGTATAAATTCTAAAGTCATTGAACCAGAATATGTGTGACCATGAACAAAGCGTTATGGATGATAGAAAAAATCTCATCTATAGGTAACGAAAGGTTTAAAGTAGACAGTAATACTTGATACCAAGTGCGTGCATTACATTTCTTACACACAATTTCTCCGCAGATTCCGACATATTAAACGTCATCGCCAAGCAATCAAACTCTGATAGTGCATTAACCTCAAGTGCTAAAACATATTTGTAGATTTCAATACAGTATACAATTTCTTTGCTTATAATGCCAAGAATTTTCTTTGCTTACTGTTGAATGTGCAGATTTTGTCCTATTTTTAGTGTTCCGTACGGAACTCTCATAATATCACTTCGGTGTCTATCTGTCCGTCTGTCACACCCAGTTTTCTCCGAAACTAATTGACATAAAAAGTTGAAATTTGGCACTAATATAGGAATTGATGACTTTATCAGAGCCGTGTAGTTTTGAAAGTTAAATTTTGATTTAAGGGGTTAGTTTTGGGGGGGTAAAAATCAGAAGTGAAATTTTTTTTTTTACCAGGTTATCGAGTGAGGTGTCAAATGAAATGTAAATACACGATTTTAAAAACATATACTATATAATGTAATATTTGTGCGCACTTTTACTTGTATTATTTTTAAAAAATTGCGGAAAATCGCTGTCCTCCCCTTATCTCGAAAAGTACTCTGGAATGTTCTCCACAGGGTGTAGATTGAATGAAAATTATCCCGAGCGCATTACGTTTAATAATTTATCTATATAATATATAAAATGCAACGTCTCTCTGTCTGTCTGTCTGTATGTCTGTCTGTATGTCCGTTACTGCGCTTATCACTGGAGAGGCACTTATCGATTTACGTGCTTTTTTTTTTTTTAAAACATACATATGTTCTGTGGCCAGCTTATAGGCTATATTTTATTACGTTAGGTAATATAAGGAATAAGCAGGTACGATAATAGTGAATAAAGTCGGAATAAAGTTTGCCGCTAGCGCGTTCTCTTGCAATACACTGCCTAAACCATTCATTATGGAACAGTATCATCTAGCAAAGAATATCTATATCTATAATATATAAAATGCAACGTCTCTCTGTCTGTCTGTCCGTTAATGCGCTTATCACTCGATAAGCACTTATCCGGTTTACGTATTTTTTTTTTTAAATTCATACATTTGTTCTCTGGCCAGGTTATCTATAATATATATATATATATATATATATATATATATATGAAATGCAAAATACGTCGTCTCTGTCTGTCTGTCCGTTAGTGCGCTTATCACTGGAGAACCACTTATCCGATTTACGTGCTTTTTTTTTTAAACATACATATGTTCTCTGGCCAGGTTATAGGACATATTTTATTACGTTAGGTAACATAAGGAATAAGCAGTGTCGATAATAGTGAATCAAGCCGGAAAAAAAAAGTCTGCCGCTAGCGCGTTCTCTTGCTATACACTGCCTAAACCATTAAATATGAAATAATATCATGTAGCAAAGAACATAATATATCCAAACATCTCTCTGTTTGTCTGTCTGTCCGTTAGTGCGCTTATGACTTGAGAACCACTTATCCGACTTACATGTCTTATTTTAAATTCATACATTTGCTCTCTGGCCAGGTTCTCTATAGTCTTCTATAATATATATATATATATATATATATATATATATATATATATAGATATATATATATATATATATATATATATATATATATATTATATATATATATATATATATATATATACATATACATATATATATATATATATATATATATATATATATATATATATATATATATATATTTATATATATATGTCTGTCTATTTGTCCGTTAGTGCGCTTATCACTCGAGAACCAGTTATTCAATATACGTGTTTTTTTTTTAATTCATACATATGTTCTCGGCCAGGTTATATAATAATGATCTATATAATATATATTCACGTGTTTTTTTTTTTAAATTCTTAACTTAATATTTATTAAAAAAAATCTATAATATATAAAACGCAACGTCTCTTTGTCTGTCTCTCCGTTAGTGCGCTTAGCACTCAAGAACCACTTAATCCGATTTACGTGTTTTTTTTTTTATAAAATACATATGTTCTCTGGTCAGGTTATACGATATATTTTGTTACGTTAGGCAACATAAGAAATAAGCAGTGACGATAATAGTGAATTAAGTCCACACGAGCGGACCGCGGGCACGGCTAGTCTGGTATATAAAAAAAAACAGAAAATTCAAGGTCATCAGTTTTCAGTAAAGATCGGACAAAAAATTGTTGAAAACTCATATGGGGTGTGTTTTGTGAAGTCATTCTTGATTTTATACCCCCATAACAAAAAGTATGTATTAATTTTTTTTTTAATTATGTTTAATATGTTAACATTATTTTTTATTAGGTTAAATAGACCACTGATGAAAACTATGGCGCCTCCTTGGCTGCAGGATAACTTCACAAACAATAATCCATTCTGCAAAAATAAAAATTAATTGTAAAATAATGTAGTAGTTAAAAATTGTCGGAGGGTTTTTTATGGTGTTTCAAATTTTAGTATGCAATTTCGACCAAAAAATGTTTTGGTCGAAATTATTTATAAAAAAAATGTCTATTACAAAAATTTAAAAACCCTCTCGACATTTTGTAGGAAAAGTAATTATTAAGAGTAAAAAAAAAAGTTAAAAAATATTAAAAGTTGACTGAGTAATATTACAGACAGTGCACTGAGACAGTTAGCGGTTTCAATCCGACGCTAGGTCACATGTAATGCTGTAACTTTTCTAATGGAATGGAATTTTCTTAATTTTTTTTTTGAATAATTCTTAGAAGTATAGAGAATAAAAATCCGTAAAAAAATCGAATTTTTGAAAATTCCGTGTGACCCCTCTGAAAAGTAATCAACGCACGGAACACTAATTGTGCAAGTCCGACTTGCACTTGGCAGGTTATTTCTACTGTATAATGTTTTTATTAACTGTTACCTTACAGGCTGAGATATGGTCCATTTCAAAGTTGCCCTTTACACTGACATTATTTTTTTAAAAAGTCGGTGTAATGTGCACTTTTTGCTTATATAGACCATCGGAGTTTGCATAGCCACAGTGGCAACCTGAGTGATATTCTACCCGATGAAAATTAGTAATTCAGTAGAAAAGAGCACAACAGCTGTAATAAAACAACAAAAAGAAGATTGTTGGAGATACTGTCAAAAGTAATGGGAGTGCTGTACACATGTTTCGGACCTTTTGGTCCTCACCTAGCTATAAAATAGATAATTAGAACGTCGTGGTTTTAATCCCACTATTTTACTACTAATAGGTTCAAAAAATCTGAAACACGTGTATCGCACTACTAACATGTAGGCTGAACAGTTTTTGGTCTAGCTACTTAAAAACACTTTTTTTTTGCAAAATTCGATTTTATTCATCAACATAGTCTCCTTCAAGAGCGATACAATCGGTCCAACGCTTTTCTAACATGTCTGTACCTTTCTTGTAGAAGGATTTGTCTTTGCCTTCAAAATAGGCCTCAGTTTCGGCGATAACTTCTTCATTGGAGCCCAGTCTCTTTCCCGCGAGCGTTTTTTTTTGAGGTCTGCGATTAGATACTAGTCGCTGGGGCCAAATCTGGGGAATACGGTGGATGAGGAAGAAATTCGAACTTCAATTCATGCAATTTTGCCATCGTAACCATTGACTTGTGACACGGTGCATTGTTTTGATGAAAGAGCACTTTTTTCTTGTTCATTTGGGGCTGTTTCTTTGCGATTTCTGTCTTCAAACGCACCAATAACTTTATATATAATATTCGCTATTGATGGTTTTTTCCTTCTCAGCACAGTCAATAAAATTTATTCCATGCGCATCTCAAAATACAGAGGCCAAAACCTTCCCAGCCGACTGTTGTGTATTTGGTCGCTTCGGGCGGCTTTCTCCGGCAGCTGTTCACTCAGCTGACTGCGATTTGATTCCGGTGTGTAGTTGTGGATCTATGTTTCATCCATTGTCACATATCGCATGAAAAAAATCCTTTTTATTGCGCTTAAACAGATCCAAACAGCGCTCAGAATCATCAACACGTTGTTGTTTTTAATCCACTGTGAGCAAACGCGGTACCCATTTTTGACAGAGCTTTCTCATGCTCAAATGTTCATGCAAAATATGACCAACACGTTCTTTTGATATTTCTAGGGTGTCAGCTGTCTCACGCAATTTTACTTTACGGTCATCCAAAACAATTTTGTGGATTTTTTTTATGTTTTCCGGTGTAACCACCTCACTTGGGCGTCCAGAGCGTTCAGCATCATTTGTGTCTGAACTCTGTACGACCGCGCTTAAATTCAGCATATCAGTAAATGATGACTGATTTTCCAGGGGCAGTGTCTCCGTAACACTTATCAAGCCATTACTTTGCTTGATCGGTATTTTTTCCCATTAAAAAACAGTGTTTAATCAACACACGAAATTCGATTTTTCCATTGTTTTGAAAATATTAAAAGTAGCGTCACTAAAACCACTGTAACTTATAAACTAATCTTCGAGATGTCATGAAATTTTGACACATATCGTTTGAAGGTTGGTACTTCCTACAAATCATATAGATTTTTTGAAAAGGGCGACATCTATGTGTCAGAACAAAAACTTTTCAGCCTACGTGTTATTAATCTTGACAGTATCCCCGTTAATTTTCTTTTTATTGCACTATTGCAGTTTTTTTTATCGTTCGCCTCCCTGCCTGAGTAGCAATTTTTACTCTTTTTCATATCCTAAGGATATTGGCGAGGAGGTTGTCGTTTTCCAAGTGCCGAAATATACATTTTTGTATTTTACAGCACCTTTTAGATAACGCGGTAGTCTTGCCACGGACGTTATTGCATTTCTGCGAACAACTATGTACGTGACCAGGCCAAATATAGTTATTATAAATTAATAAATAAGTAACTGACCTGCCGGGATTGGTACCCGAGATCTTCTGCACCGCAAACAAGCCACAGGCCGCCACACGACGACCGCTGTCGTTAACATATAAGTTCTATTCAGTTATTAATTTTCACGAGGTACTCTGTTACAGACTGTCAATGTGGCCTCTGTGGATGTGTCAGTTGATCGTCAGCAAAATAGTTGGTCTTCGGTTTGTAACTTTCAAATTTTTTTATAGCTTAGTACGTATTACTGATGAAGGTCAAAAAGTTCTTTAGTGAAAAAAGAAGCTGACACGTCACAAAGATAACGCCAAATGCAAATTAAAGTATAAAAATATCATAGAACTAAGTTTTCTGTAAAAATGTTCCGATATATTTTATTTTAAAATTGTCAATCATCGCTCCTGATGAAGTTGACATGGTTAGCGAAGCGCCGTGGAGTGCAAAAATGGGTTGGGTGTCGTGATCATATATACTGTGTAGTGTCGTTATGTCAAAGATTTCAAATTCCCAACACAGGTTCTTAAAAGGAAATAACCGGCTGCTGCTAAAAGACTTAAGTTTTTTAACAGTTTCCGTAGCAAAGAACCCTGTTGCTATGGTGCAGCGACACGCGCATCATTTATAGTTACAACTTTAATTTTAAAGGAAATTACAGCAGTATATATAGAATGCAACCTTCATTGAATTGCACCCACAAACCCATTCTATTTTTATTTTTTACTTTTCGAATTCCACAATAAACTTAATAATGCACGTTGATAATTATCCAAAACGAATACTGACACATTTCATTCCTCCAAGATCCCGTTAAAATGTACTATTGTACAAACTTAATGAATAATTTCCGAGGAAAAATCCGTTTAACTGCACTGTAGATTTAGAATATTTGTATGTGTATACGTTTGAAGATTGATTCACGTAACACAATGGATACTTGAATTTACCATCTATAATTTTATATTATACCAGTTGATTTTGCACACAAAAATGGGATATTAAAATATGATGTCATTCCATGGAGGTTCGACATACTGTTACGGTCATTATCTCCGATTTTGATAAAATGTATGTGGTGTCGGCTTAATCTAAGAAGAGAGAAGAATTCGCTCTTACAGAGCTCGTAATCTCAATTTCAGAAAAGCGACGAATATTTTTAAAATAAAATAAAAATATTGTTTCAATATTTCTCAAAACATAATTTTATTATTTTTTGAGATGTGGGTTTTGAGAGTTAAAAACCTATAACTTAACTTATTACACTACCAGATTAGAAATATGAACGGAGGCAACCAATAGAGCGATTTTTTTGTAACTATGCAGTAAGATGTTTTGCTACTATCGCCATCTGACGCAGTCTTTCTTCTCTTGTGAGAGCTGGAACCCTGTCCGCTAAAACATATAAATGTGAACAACACACAATCCGAACCGAATAGACAGAATCCCCGATAATCTGTTTTTCGTTGTGTTATCACAGTTGTTATCTTTTCTATTTAATCATACAGACTGTCAAGTAAGAACGTGCCCACGATAATTCATTTTTGATAGATGCGATTCCAGCGATTCAACAATAAATCCGTAGTAGGAACCTTTGTCTACGACGCATTTTAGTCGGTTCCAGGCAGTCTTTCTTTGCTCCCATCCAAAGGGGTCTAAAATGACACATTCCGTGGCTGCTAAATATATTAAAAAAGTCGGTATCGTTTGTGAAGAAGTGGGTAAATCGTTTTAACGAGATGAAAAATGTCGATAACTTGCCAAAACCTGGCTCGGTAGACAAAGTCACTCCGAAAGTCGAAAAACGAAAAAAATACGAATTCTCATTTTAATTTGATGCAACAACTGTTGTTGAATAATGCCTTATATTAATTGTTGCAAATTGTGTCTAAATACTACACGTAACTTTAAAAGCTAGCTACTTTTGAAATTATCTAACTTATTTACTTGCCGCTTAACTATGATTTTTCTAAGAATGATCTACAATTACATTTGTTATTTTAGTTCATATTAACGAAACGCAAGCAAGGGCAGGTCTATTTATTTACGTAGATTACAACAAAGGCGCAGCTGAGCGGTTTTTTTACTGGTAGCTTAACTATGATTTTTCTAAGAGTGTGCAGTTTAGAATTGCATAAACTGTAAAATTCAGAACCGATTCAGGACTGGTTTAATATCGCATTGGAACGACTAATATAAAAAAGATAATATGGTGAAATTAAAGATATCTGTTATCTATAATCTATAATATATATAAAATGCAACGTCTCTCTGTCTGTCTGTCCGTTAGTGCGCTTATCACTCGAGAATCACTTATCCGATTTATGTGCTTTTTTTTTTTAAAACATACATATGTTCTCTGGCCAGATTATAGGATATATTTTATTACGTTACGTAACATAAGGAATAAGTAGTGACGATAATAGTGAATCAAGTCGGAAAAAAGTTTGCCGCTTGTGCCTTCTCTTGCCATACACTCCCTAAACCATTAAATATGGAACAATATCATGTAGCAAAGAATATAATGTATATAAAAAACCAACGTCTCTCTATCTGTCTGTCTGTTAGTGCGCTTATGACTTGAGAACCAATTATCCGATTTACATGTTTTTTTTTTTTTAAATCATACATTTGGTCTCTGGCCAGGTTATCTATAATCTTCTATAAACAGATATAAAATGCAACGTCTCTCTGTCTGTCCATCTGTTTGTCCGTTAGTGCGCTTATCACTCGAGAACCACTTATCCGATTTACGTGTTTTTTTTTTAATTCATACATTCATACATCGCCAGGTTATCTATAATTTATATATATATATATATATAAAATGCAACGCCTCTCTGTTCCAATAGGAAAAATAGCTTTTATTCAAACGAAGAAGTCCTTTCAGAAACATATTTCCCCTTTTGCAGAGTTGGAAGAATTTTATTTTCAGAAGGAATCAACAAACTGAAGCGTAAACCGTATAAATCGACACGACGACTAATGAAACATAAAAAAAAATGTTTATCTCTAAATATTAAGTAGTTTTTTTTCCGTGGTCTGTTCAAACCATCTCTGTACCTACTTTTACAACTCGTTCATTCTCAAATCCCGCCCTGTTAAAATGCTTCCACTATAAGTTTTGTTTATATTTCTTTTTTCAATAAAAAATACTTCAATCTCGTGCACCTGCACACTAATTGCCTACACTAAGCGGTAATATACACATATAATATACTTTTAGAGTGGATCTTAACAGTTTTTTGAATACTACAGTAGTTCTAAAAATCAACTTAACTTAAAAAGCACCATGTATATAACTGTTTTCTGTTGTTTACACGCTACTTTGCGTCATTGTGCAACTAACCCGGAATAGTATTGGGGAGTATTTTCTTTTTACCCTTTTTACTTCAATTTATCTACCGGTTATTTATGGAAACGTAAAGCTTTCCATCTACCAGTCATGCAGGCATATATGTACCAGTGTCGCTACATTTTTTAAAATATTCATGAAAAGTTTAGTTTAAATCGCTTACTTAAACTTGTGTCTCATTGATGATTGTTAATACTTCAGAGTGGCTCTTTCTTTTATGAATATAGCTCACGTGCTGCGGGGAAATCCCTAAAGCGCTACAGGACCGGAGCGTGTGCGGAAAAAAGCGATTCACGGTGGTCTTGAATCGCCGTAAATGGTACTCGGTGGGAAAACACAGTCCTGGACAAATCAGCTCTCTTCTGAATAGAATCCAACAAATACAGTATATGCTTGCGAGCAGAGCCCAAAACAGGGGAGCAGTGTTCCATCATTGGTCGAGTTTAGGTGATTAATCTATAGTTTTCGCTCCATGTAAACAACAGGGGTTTTTGCAACATTGCCGCTGATTTTTGTCAAGATAGTGTATCGCCTTAATATAATTTACTTTTAGTGAAGTCGCTAAGATGCTACATTATTATTGATGTTTTCAAAAGGTTGTTAAGACATTAATTTAAAATAATAGATACAGTTTCCATCCATTTAGTCTGTTAAATGAAGAACTACGATTTTGACCATTTGACAAATTTAATTATCTATTCCAAAGGCCAACATTTCGCAACACTTCGTACCCTTATTGGAGGTAGACTTGTATTTTTTGGTTGTCCATATTTTTCAACATACCCATTAATTTAACTGATTTTAATAGATCTTAAGTTAACTTCGAGTCACCTATCCACATATTATACGGTAGTCACTTTGGCTTTTGTATATTTTAAAATTAAAAAGTTATTTTGATATTTATTTTAAAAAATATAGACATTTCCAAACTACAAAGTTGTTGAAGTCCCGGAGTGTAGCGAAACGTAGGATTTTAATTTCAATAATGGTGTTCCAGAAAGCTGAAACTGAATTAATCAAGCACTATTCAATAATGATTAAATGGTTCTTCCTACGCTACTGGCTAAAAGATGCATTCGTAGATTGCCGTCTATATGGAAGTTTTTCGTGGCTCTCACAGCGCAATATATTTTATTACACTCTATTTTAGTTTTATTTACTCTCGTGTGTTCTGTTTTATTATCTTTTTTCAAATTTATCCTATTACCTGGTTTTTCTTGTCCTTGCATGATAAGAATTTATGTTTATCTGATTTGCAACACGACAGTATTAAAAAAGTAAAAAAGGTGAGTTTTTGATTCTGAAAACACTTTTTGTTACTAAAATTCAAAAATAATATTCGTCTAAAAATCAAATTCAAGGAAACTAAAAAAATTTTCAAAAAAAAAAAAATATTAAAGCAAATAATTTAGCAGAAAAAAATTCCTTCAATACCAACTAAACCAGTTACTTATCCTTCCTAGATTCATAATTGCTGTTCATTTTTCTTCTCTGACCTAGCCGATTAAACTTGACTCTAATTTTAAGTCCCGGTGTGTCACATATATTCATTCATATACGAGGCTGGTTTGAAAAGTCCGTGCAAAAATAAAAACTACTTATGTGTTTGGGGTAAACCTTTTTTATTTTTCGACATAATCTCCTTTTAGGCTTATTACACTTCGTCCAACGATGTTCTAGTTTGTTGATCCCTTCCGAATAATAGGATTTGTCCAAATCTGCAAAATATCCATTAGTGTCTGCAATCACCTCCTCGTTTGAATAAAATCTTTGTCCCGCCAGCCATTTCTTCAAGTTGGGGAACAAATAGTAGTCCGAGGGAGCCAAGTCTGGAGAATAGGGGGGATGTGAAACTAGTTGGAATCCTATTTCCATTAATCTTGCGACCACAACTGCTGAGGTGTGTGCTGGTGCGTTGTCGTGATGGAAAAGGACTTTCTTGTGGGCCAATCGCGGGCGTTTTTCTTGCAGCTCGGTTTTCAAACGGTCCAATAACGATGACTAATATTCACCTGTAATAGTTTTACCCTTTTCCAGATAGTGGATGAGGATTATCCCTTGCGAATCCCAAAAGACAGTCGCCATAACCTTTCCGGCCGAAGGAACGGTCTTCGCCTTTTTTGGTGCAGATTCCCCTTGGTAACCCATTGTTTAGATTGTTGTTTGGTCTCAGGAGTATAGTAATGTATCCATGTTTCATTCACAGTGACGAAACGACGCTTAAAGTCCTCTGGATTCTTCTGGAACAGCTGCAAACCATCCTTGCAACACTTCACACGATTCCGTTTTTGGTCAAGCGTGAGCAATCGCGGCACTCATCTTGCGGATAGCTTTCTCATGTCCAAATGTTTATGCAAAAATATTATGTACCCGTTCAGTCGATATGCCCACAGCACTAGCAATCTCACGCACCTTAACTCTTCTGTCATCCATCACCATATCATGGATTTGATCAATGATTTCTGGAGTCGTAACCTCCACAGGCCGTCCAGAACGTTCAGCGTCACTTGTGCCCATATGGCCAGTCCGAAAATTTTGAAACCACTTATAAACTGTTCTAATCGAAGGTGCAGAGTCACTATAATGTTTATCAAGCTTCTCTTTAGTCTCCTGAGGCGTTTTGCCTTTCATAAAGTAATGTTTAATCACCACACGAAATTCTTTTTCGCCCCATTTCTTGAAAATCACTCGACTTCCTTGATTCACACGAATGCCAAACACAAAGAAATAGACCAATATGGCTGAAACTTGGTGTGCGTTCATTCAAGAGATGCTACTAACTAAACATGACCTCGATACGCGCCGGTGGTGCCATCTCTCGGACTTTGCACGGACTTTTCAAACCAGCCTCGTAAATTAATTTGGATACACTATCGCTGTAATATTGCTCATACATATTAGACTACACAGTACACAATTCTATTACTGTAATAGTATAGATAATTGTTGATGTGTCACCTTGCTCAGCAACATGTCAGCTTTGTATTATGTCTTACTGAAATAAGTTTCTTCAAAATATAATTTATTTATCCGCAAGGCTTCGCTTGTGTACACGCGATCCAAGATTAAGAGTGGACTCGAGGAAGGGCGGCTGGAATCGATGAGTTACGACTTGGTTGAATGTTATCAGACTTCTAAAAATGAAAATATTTGTTGGTTCGCCGGCTTTCGCTGTATTATTAAAGGTTTAATTTGATGAAGTAAAATTATCGTGCATAGTTTTAGCTAATAAGGAAACCAAATAACATTATATCTATAAGAAACAGCTGAATATTTTCTAACTTCGTACTTTAATAAATTATATATAACCACATATCACCTGTTATTAATATTAACAAATATACAGCCTTGGCCAAAAGTATTAGGCACCCTACAATTTACTTCATTTCTTGTGTTTCAAGGTAAAACATTAAATTCGTATGTTTTGTAAAATCGCATATTGAGGTAAAATTATGAAATAAATTAATATCTGGTGTGTCCGCCCTTAGCTTTAATTACAGCAGCAATTCTTTGGGGCATGCTGCGTACAAGCCTAGTACATTCAGTTGTACTTATGGCATCCCACTCATCCATCAAAGCGCTTTTTAGCACTGCTTTTGATGTTATGCTATGCTCCCGTATCTTGCGCTTTAGAATACCCTAAAGATGCTCGATAGGGTTTAGATCTGGAGACTGCTCCGGCCAATCCAACAAGACAATGTTATTGTCTCTAAACCAGCGTATTGTAGCCGCTGATTTATGACAAGGTGCATTATCTTACTGAAATTTGATGTCGTCTAAATTAGTGTCGCCAAAAATGCGCGTTAGCGAAGGCATCAGTACAGTTTCTAGTACATTTATGTACTTTTGACTGTTCATGCGGCCTTCATAAACGAACATTTCGCCGACACTTTTAGCAGCCATGCAGCCCCAGATCATAATGCTGCCTCCACCGTGTTTTACAGTAGGTACCACGCAATCTGGATGGTATTTCTTGCCGACACGCCGCCTCACGAATGTCACACCTTACGTTCCGAATAGCTGTAAGAATAAAAAAAATACTCAATTAAAAAATTAGTTATTATTTTGACTAAAACGGATTAAATCCAGAGTAATTGTATATAGTTATTTGTTAAAATAAATCATATAAAAACTTACCTCAAAGTTGGATTTGTCGGCCCATACAACATTAGACCAATCCTCTTCGCTAAAATGTTGGTGCATCAGAGCCCACTCTAAGCGTTTTCTTCCTATTGGTCTCTGAAAGTCAAGGCTTCTTTCTAGCTTTGCATCCTCTTAATCCAGCTTCTGTCAGTCTTCTCCTTGCCGTTCGAGAACTAATCGGCATCTTCTCTTCCGACAGAGTTGCAGCGAGCCCAGATGATTTTTTTTTTCGATTTTTAATAGACTCGCGGATGAGTTTTTCTGTCCTGTCGCTCATTAGTCTTACGTTTTCTGCCCGTTCTCATTTTGTTGGCATGGGAGCCAGTCTCCACAAATCTTTTAATAGCACATTGCACTGCGCACCGAGAACATTTCAGTAACTTGGCTATTTCTACTTGGGACTTGCCCTGTTCATGTAGGGTTTGAATTTTAATTCGTTTTTCGATACCAAGCTCACTTTTCTTAGGCATTTCTTAAAATATAAGAATGTCCAGTTCAGAAATAAAACACGTACGGAAGCTTCTTGAAACTACAAGCAGTAAAAAGAGACTGATAAAACATTAAAAATATTTTTCAAAAAACCTCATTATCGCAATTTTGTGGGCCAGGTGTTTTATGAACCTGTAAAAGAGATTGTCTATTGTTTAAGTTAGCTTTTGACAGCGCCCGCCTATAGTATTGTTAAAACAATTAGTCTTTTTTTTTAATATTTCATGAGTTTCACGTGTTTATTAGGGCTGCCTAATACTTTTGGCCAAGGCTGTAGGTGACAACACCGGTACGTATCCATAACCGCACGCGGGTATTTCAGAGTTTTATGCGGTCAAAATTATTTTTTGTCTTTAGATATTTTAAATCGGGTTTTACTTTTAAATATAGCAGTGAAAGCTTCTTGGAGTACACATTTTGAAGAAAAATACATTTTAATATATAAAAAACAGTATATTGAAAAAAAAAACATGTTAAAGAAAAATTACAAAAATAATTATTCACGATTAGGAATCCCGTCACCGCCCGAGCTGCATTCCTCGGTTTTTTTTGTAGATTCCTCCGCGGATTTCTCTTCTTCTTCGGAACTTTCGTCGTTAATATTTGGTTGGAAACAAGCAATTGTATTGCTTTTTTACTAAACGCCATAAATCTTTTTTGGTTTTGGCCTTATACTAGATATTGAGGGATCTAAGATGAACATGAACCTGTTGAGGACATCTAAATTGCATTCTTCTCTTGAGAATTTCCTAGCAAAATTTTTCCGGCACAGACGTGCTTATTTCGCTGCTTCTTCGGACAGTAATCCAATGGAAAAAAGTGCCTTTTTTCATTACTGTTGCACCGTGAATTAATATTTTGTGGATCGTAGGAGTCATGGGATGCCAGGGATACAACTCCACATCAATTTTGGCATATCCATATCCTACAAATTTTTTCAAGTCGACGTTATGACCACTCGATATTACTTCCAAAATTACTTTCAAGCGGTTTATGACATTGAAGTCGACACCGGTAATTTCAGCGGCAACTTCTGGATTGGCAAAAAAATCTCCTACTTGTATTGCCATTTGCTCCCTGAATTTTGCCTGTTTTTCTGCCATTTTTTTGCGTGACAATTTCGTTGTCACTGTCCGATCCTAGCTCCCACTTTTGCACAGGAAGCTTGTATGACAAATGCAGAATACTTTCGAATAATCGGATCATCCCGTACAGTACAGACAGGCCAAACTGTAATGGATCTGTGTCGACCTTATTTTTTACATTGAGGTCATTAAACTGTTTTAAACTAACACCACAAATGTAGTATCTCATTGTGGAAGTAGTTGAAGTAGCAGCACTGCACATTTTTGCGTCGACCATAATTAGTGTCATTATATGTTTCATGGAAAAAGAGATGTCTCCTTCTGCGAATTCGCTGTTTACCAAAGCGTTTATTGCATTTCCTATGTAAGTAATTTCAGAATTTGTAATATCCACTGTTTCTTTAATAAATATAATCCTCACTGGCCTACAGTATCGTGACGAAGAGGGAGTTGGATTCTGTCAAATGACTTTCTTGTTTGTCCCACAAATTAAATGTAGTAGAACAAAGCATCTTTGAAAATGTTGCTTACAATTGCATTTTCTTCTTGCATTTTTTGCCGAAATCGTGCTTGTTACGATCCGTCTCATCCCCATTTCGAAACGGGTACCAATGATTGACATTCTTCTTGATTTAATTATTTTAGTACATCTTCCAAATAAGTGGCCAAATGTGCCATATGATTCAATAAATGTAAGTTAATTTCAGTTACCCGATAAGCCTCTTTCGCCAGATAACAAGTCCTTTTTGCTTGCTGTAATACGATATAACTGGGATAATACTTCTTGTTACTATTCCTTATTATTGCATACTGTCTCCTTGAGAGATTAGCTTCTATAAAGATTGAAAGGGCGGCTTTTGGATTTAGTTGTGACGGTTTTTCATGCTGTTTTGTTATTTTGTATGCTTTCTAGTATGCTTGGGCTCTCTGGGGAGAGTTAGTTATGTCTTTTAGAATACTGGATGCAATTCTCTCTTTAGAACTTTGAAGAGATGTTTGAGCAGCAAGCATTATTACTTCTTTATCTACAGTACTGCGTACTCCCTCTGTTTTTCTACATTTGCTTCTCGTACTTATTTCTTCAAATGACTTTGTTGTTCGACCAGAAGAACGGCGTTTTACTCTAGGTATTTCAAATGTTCCGTGTAACTCCTGCTTTTTTATTGAATTGTGACTTCAAATAGAAGAACTTAGGCTTCATTTCCTTCCTTTGCTCATCACAATATTCATCTTGCGATAAAATATAACACTCAAGATATATCAATTGTTGTTTCTGCATTTTGTCAAAAAGTAATCTACGCGTTACTACTCAAGCACCTAAAGTACCCTCAGATCCTAGAACAAAATAAAAAACTGTTTAAATTAAAAAAATAAGTGAATACAAAATACCTCGTGGTTTTCATCTTCTGATTTAAAGACCATGAAAACCTCGATTTCATGGGAACTCACAGGTAGTGTTGATATATTTAATTAGTGGAAATATTATTTTTTCTGTTCAAACCAATAAAATCACTGGGACGCACCTTTTTAAATACCGAAAAACAAGTTTTCTTGCAATAACTTCGAGTAACATTTTCTACCTTTACAACATTATTAATTATTTAAAAAAAAATACATAAAAATGTTCAATATGTATGCGCTCTTACCTGTAATATTCAAATCCATTACAATTTTCGTCAAGATAAAAAATAACTTTTTGAATTACTGTTTTGTAACGAATGCCGAGAAGAGAAACGAACACTCAAGGTGACGATCAAATTCCGACTGAGACTCCGGCGAGCGCGCTTTCATATGGGTAACGAGAGGGGTCGCCTATTGTTCTATGCCTATTCAACATTGTTAGGTAGCAAATTTTTTCTACCTAGGACAAGTTTTAGGAAATCGACTTATGCTCGCCTAAAACGCTGAAATACTCCTATGTGAGCCCCTTTTACTAGCAGAACACGTAAGATCGTTCTGGTTTTTACCACCGCTGCATGTACGCGGGATACGGTAATTTTTTCCTATAATAAATACAAGGTTCGAAATCTGTCTAATTTTTTTACTCGTCCTTTTGACACTCGTTAATGGACCATTGATTTGGCACGAAACGATGTTATGAATGGCATACTTTATCTAACTATCCTTTTTTTTATTTGCCTGGGTTTATAAGCTGTATTAGGAAATAATTTGGTTAGATATTGCTTAGGTTATATCACTACAACAGTAATATTTAAATATTCCATTCCACCTCGTATTTCGCAAATGTTTCTTGTCGCAATTTTATCTTCAAAAGCAGTGAGTGGAATATAAGAGCATTTAATAAAGCAAGATACTTTTTTACAACTAATTTAGCGTTTAAATTATGACCCTTTTACGTTTTGAATTTCAACAGCTGGAGCAGATGGATTTCGGTTTCAACTTAGTAATTAATTATGTAAAAAATTCGACTACCTTCAAGCAAACAGCTATAGCTAGAGCCGAAAAAGTGGTTTATGGAAAAAGTGTTCATTTTAGCATTCACCGAATACTGACCGAATTTCAATTATTATTTCAATTACCAAACACAGTATAATATTTGTAGTTTTTAGTAACTATATGCAGTAATAATTTTCTATATACTATATAAAATATTTTTCAGTCATAAAATGCTAATATTCCGGTTTGAATATACAGTGAAATTTCTCTTGGACGGACAGCAACGGGACCGACCTAAAGTGTCCGTTCAAGACGGGTGTCCGCTTAAAATGAATACAGAACAAATCGTTTTTTTTAATGAAAACTGTAATTAAAGAATTTGGAACATTAAATATAATAGGATAGAGTTATACATATGAAATGAAAGGTCACTTTAATGACGCAAAAATTCATATATTGTTGTTTGTCTCCTCTTTTTCTTTAAAATGGCGTCCACATATCGTATTTCTAAGTTGGAAAGAAGCTCTAAAGACTCTGCATCTCCGTGATCTTCAGCAAAACTTTTAAGCTGCTTGGTTAGGGTAATAGCTTCACCATAATTTGAGATAGCATCTGTTGGTACTGGAGCCTCATCGACATCAGAATCTTCGAAATTCCTTGTATTGCAACTGGATTTTCAATTTCTTGTTCTGAATCTGGATTTTCGACATACAAATTTTCATCTCAAAAAATCATAAACGTTTTCATTATCAGTCAACTCCAACAAATTCTTATTTTTAAGGATATCTGCAAGTACGGTAAGTAGTAAGTCATCTTCTGGATCAGATGTAACAGCCTCAGTTAATTGGTCTTCACTTTGCATATTTTCATGCTTAAATCCCGCTCTACGGAAGCAATTTTTAACTGTTTCTTGTTCCCAAGCGGTTTTTGCAAAGTAAACTGCATCCAATGGCGTAATTTTCTTAATTAACTGAAAAGCTGTACCAGCAGTTTCAATGTTCGAGTGTTTTAGTATTAGACTTCGGTAATAAATTTTAAAAATTTTTGTAATTCTCTGGTCAAGTGGTTGACAAGCTGATGTACAGTTACGGAGCAGAAACAAGATTTTTATATTTTTTAAGCAGATGAGATCCTGTATTGTTTAAAAATAACAAAAGGTTTCTTTTTTCTTCTGACATTTTCTAATCAAGATCTTGCAACCACTCTGTCATAATTTCTCCTGTCATCCAAGCTTTCTTAATATATTTTCAAGTTACAGACAGGTTGCGTATGTTAATATTTTTAAATGCTCTGGGTTTAGCTGCCTTACCAATGACTAAGAGTTTTTCTTGTTCTCCCGCCATATTTGCACAATGCAAAATTGTAAACCTCTCTTTGGGATATTTACCACCAACACATTTTTCTTTTTTTAATGTTAGCGTTTTGTTGGGTAGAGCCCTAAAATACAGGCCTGTCTCATCGGCATTATAGATGTCTGCCGGTGAATATCGTTGAGTCATTTTTTTATATTCGAAAATAGGGAATATGGTGGATACAGAAACAATTCGTATCCTAACTCATGGAATTTTGCCATGGCAGTGATACAAGTCTACACGTGTACATTGTCTTGATGAAGGAAAATTTTTATCCTTCGCCAGATGTGGACGTTTTTTTTTTCATATCATGGTTGAAACGATCCAAGAAGTTGACATAATGTCTCCATTAATCGTTTTGCTCTTTTCAAGGTAATCGACGTGGATTATGCCGCGTACATCCCAAAACACTCTAGTCATCCCTTTGTTGGCCGATAAAGTCGCCTTAAGCTTCTTTGGTGCCCGCTGTTTGAACTGTTCTTTGGTCTCTGGTGTGTTGTGATGAATTCATGTTTCGTCAACAATTATGAATCGATGTCAAAAATCATTCCGAACACGCTTTAACATCGCCAGACATTCTTTTGAAGTGACACAACGTGCATGTTTCTTGTCAATTCTAAGCAATATTGGCACCGATTTTGCGGAAAGATTTCTTATATCCAAACGAGTTGTTAAAATGTTCTGCACTCGTTCAGTTGAGATGCCCACAGTATTAGCAATCTCACGCACTTTCACTCTCCGATTATTTATCACTATATCGTGGATTTTTCCAGTTATTTCTGATGTGACCTCATTTGGACGACCTGGACGTTCTTCATGAAAAATGCTTGTACGGCCGCGTTTGAATTCAGCTGTCCTATAATAACGAGGTGCAGAGAGTCCATAAACTTCGCTGAGTTCCACTTTTATCTCATCATTCGTTTTCTTTTTCAAAAATAAATATTTTATCGCTGCTCGATATTCAGTTTTTTTTCATTATTGTAAAATCATGGCTGCCATTCACAAACTAAATCACAAAGCGACTTGAAAATTCGACAGGATTCTGATGGAAGGTTATGTTTACGGAAAATATAATTTTTTGAAATAATAGTAGCGCCATCTCTGGCCGAGGCTAGGTTTATCATACAGTAACAAAGTAACAAAAAAAAATTGTGATCACGAATTCATAATTTTTGATGACTTTGCACTTTAACGGGGGCGGCCGTAACGTAGTGGTTAGAGTGTCTGCGTTCTATGCCAGCTACCCGAGTTGGTATCTCGGCTCAGGAAATAATAAAATAAATAAATAAAATAAAATAAAATAAAAATTTACAACGTGATGGTCGCCTCTCTCGGGAAAACAATGGCAAACCACCCGTAGTATCATGCCTAGTAAAGCCCTCCCACTTTGGCCGCTAGCAACCGGCATTAAACTGTAGGTCTCCTTTGTCTGTGGAGCACTTAAAAAGGCATCAACCAAGGCAAAAGGCGAAAAGTTCGCTTACGTCCGTAACGGATATGGCACTTTAACATTTATTCTGTATAACCTTGAGGTGTAAATATGTTTCATGACCAAAGATGCAGAGTGAGATCTTGCTTTAAAATTTGGTACCGTGAGTTTTTGCTGATATTTAATTGCTGAATTTTCGGCAATACGTCTTATTTTTCTGGGTATATTTTTCATAGAACACTGCAAACATGCAGCACCGTTCTTCCATTAATAACTAAAGTTAGCTCTTCAGATGATCATCTTTATAAATGTGGCGAAATTTTCTGTTCGTTACAGATTCTTTCGTTGTAAAACATTGCATGATTAATTGTCGGTCTGTTATGCCTAAAATGTCTTTTAGGGTCCATTTCCCTAGTTGTAACTAGAGGTAACTCTTGGCTTATTCAAGGACTCCTGACACCTCTCTACCTCTATTTTATAGTTAGTTTTATTATTGTAGTATCCTTGAGGATTGATTTAATGATTTTTAGTGTTCCGTACGGAACACTAAATATCAGAGAACACTTCGGTATCGGTCTGTCTGTCTGTCATATCCTATTTTCATCGAAAATATTTGACATAGAAAGTTGAAATTTGGTACAAATATAGGAATTTGTGGCTTAGTCAGAACCGTGTAGTTTTGAAAGTTAAATTTTGACTTAGGGGGTATGTTTTGGGAGGTGAAATCGGAAGTTAAAAAAATCTTTTGCCAGGTTATCGAGTGAGGTGCCAAATGAAAGCTTGCGAAAACACGAGTTCAAAAATATATAGAATGTAATACTTTCGCAAACTTTTCTGGGTATTATTTTTAAAAGAATGGCCAAAGCTCGAAAAGTACTGATCAAAAAATTTCGAAAAAAATTCTGGAATATTCTCCATAAGGTGTAAATTGAGCGAAATTTATCACGAGTGCATTAACTTGAACTTCTTGACGACGGCAAAGATATTTGTAATATACTTTTAAGTTGCCGTTGCCGATTGGCGTAAACTTTTCTTTATATTATTTTTAAAAAATGGCCAAAAATTGCCGTCACCCCAGCCTATCTCTATAAGAGTCCCGATCAAAAAATTTCAAAAAAATTCTAGAATAGTCTCCATAAGATGTAGATAGAGCAAAAATTATCCCGAGTGCATTACGTTTGATAATTTATCTGATATAAAAAAAACATTTGACTGAAAGATTTGTATTTAACCCGGACTAAGAGCAACAAAATACCAATATGTATTCGGTGCAATCAGTAATATACCCATATATTTTTTACTACATTACCGCTTTAAGCATTTGGCCAATCACAGATAAAATAAATTTCCATGATGACTGGTGATCAGCGGATAGGTACCAAGACAAAATAATTTAATTTTATTTCTTTATAATTAAACAAATATTTAGGCAGTAAATATTTGTTTTAAACTTTTACCACACAGATGTCTCGCTTTTCATGTATTCTTGCTAATTCTTAAGAGAGAAGATGGATGTGTGATAAAAATTATTAATATTTTTTTTAACATCTTTTTAGTGTTCCGTACAGAACACTTATAAGATCACTTCGGTGTCTGTTTATGTCTGTCCGTCTGTTACACCCGATTTTTTTTTTTTTTCCGAAACCATTTGACATAGAAAATTGAAATTTCGTATTAATATAGGAATTGATGGCCTCATTAGAGCCGTGTAGTTTTGAAAGTTAAATTTTGACTTAAGGGATTAGTTTTTGGGGGTGAAATCGGAAGTGAAACAAAAATTTTTTGACCAGGTCGTTGAGTGGGGTGTCAAATGAAAACTTGTAAAAGCACGAGTTCAAAAATATATATAATGTCATACTTGCGCACAGTTTTCTTTGTGTTATTTTTTAAAAAATGCCAAAAATAGCTGTCCCTCCTCCTTATCCCAAAGTACTGATCAAAAAATTTTGAAGAAATTCTGGAATATTCTCCACAGTGTGTATATTGAACGAAAATTATCGCGCGTGCATTATCTCAATAATTTATCTGGTATATATAAAAAAAAAAAAAATTCCATGGTCATCAGTTTTCAGTAAAGATCGGAAAAAAAACTTTGTTGAAAACTCATTTGTGGTGTGTTTTGTGAAGTCATTGATCATTTTATACCTCCGTAACAAAATTTTTTATTTTAAAAGCAATCAACGTACGGAACACTAATTGCGCAAGTCCGACTTGCATTTGGTCGGTTTTATATTAAGTACAGTACAAATTCAAAAATATGTATTTCTTTAGATTTGAGATAGGTATATAGAATACGTTACCATGTGCAAATAATAGGGCATCAACAACACACATTAATAAAAGCATTAGCGCTAGCGCTAATCTGATAGTATAAGTAACTTCGCTCTAGTGACAGGACACATCTTACAAAAATTGACAGGCTGTACCAATTAAAATATTCGTATGCAAAACTATTTAATTACATTTAATATATTTGTCTACAGAATGAGAACTATGCTTAAGTAAAATTTCTTTTACCATTGACCTGAGGACTGGAATAGTGTAACCAACATTTAAGCTATTTTTTAAACCTTATTGTGGTGTTTTAATATTCAGTTATGTATTTTTTTGAAATATTTTTTTTCCATGTTTTCAAATTTTCAATTATGTCTTTAATCGTTTATCTGTTACTTATTTAAGCTTTACATTTAAGTTCAATACATTTAGTTCGTTTTATTTATTATTTTAAACAGTTTTGTTTTTCTTTAATAAACACATGTATTGCTATACTCCCGTATCAGGTGTAAGAACTAAGAATATCTATGATGAAAAAATTAGAGTACAAGTCATGCACGTACGTATTGCTTAATCTGTTAATTTTCATTGTGGAAGATTTAGATTTTAAATTTTTTTTTTCTTGAAATCATCATTTTAGAAGTAACACATAATTAATATAAGTAGTAACGTTTCTCCTAATAATAATTAATAAATCGATTAAAAACAAAATGGCGGTAGTAGTCAAAACCACAGCCTTCATCAGTCCAGAAATACTGTAATTTGAGCCATAGTTACGAGGGTTACCTTTAAGTTTTTACAAGAACAATGAAAAAAAAGAAAATTTTTTGGCACAACGTTTTATTGTTTCTCAAAGTATTCGCCGTTAAGATTTATACACGTTTGTGTGCTTTCGAACCAATTCTCGAAACATTTTTGCTACTCTGAAGTTGGTACCTCAAAAACATGGTTTTGGAAGGATTCAACAGCTTCTTGAGGTGATGAAAAATCGCTGTCTGCGCATTTTTTTTGACATTCGGGAAAAAAAGGAGTCGTTAGGCGGTAAATCAGGTGAACACGGGCAATGATGTTTTTTCTCCGTCAAATAATCAATTGTTTGACGTGCTGTGTGAGAGCTGGTATTGTCATGATGAAGAATGATGCGACGTTTTCGGTTTGTTTTTCCTGATTTCATCGATGAGTTCATGCAAACAAATTGTTGTATATCATTGAGCATTAACTGTTCTTTAGTCCTCTAAAGCAGTGGTTGCAACATGTCCAGTATAACTAAAGAAACAAGCGATCATTTTCTTGGAAGTGCTTCGCGAATGAACCACGTTTGTTGGATTCGGGTCATCTTGGAACACCAAAACAGTTGATTGTTGCTTAGTTTCCGGCTCATACGAATATATCTAAGTTTCGTCTCCTGTTACGATGTTGTATACGGATTTTGCATGTCCTCGCTTGAATTTTTTGAGCATTTCCTTACACCAATTGACACGAGCCTGTTAAGTTTCGGTCAAATTATGTGGAATCCATCGGGAACAGTTCAGAATGTACTGCAGTCTTCGATTTGCCTAAAGATGCTTCTATCTCACGGTAAGTCATATGCCAATCATGTTGCGCTCAGCATCGGTGTTTTTTGGAACAACAACCGATTTTGGTCCACTTTCACGAAATTCATCGTTGACGGAAGTACGACCATGACGAAATTCTGCAAACCAATTGTAAAAAATCTTTTCTGATGGTGATTCATTACTAAAAGTTGAACGAGGCGATTCGAGGCATTGTTTTTGAGTTAGGCCTTTACTAAAATCGTAAAAAATCATTCAACAAAAACCTTCACTTGAAATTTCCATTTGTTCACAAAACTGTTTTTTTTAAACGCTCACTGTAAACAAACTACTCGGCCAATTTTTGAGCTGCCACTGTTTTAACAATAACAGATATCAAATTTTACAACAATGTTAATGTCACATCTCAGTATTGCCATCTAGTGATCGTTTGCAAAAATTTAAAAGGCGGCCCTCGTACTAAGACTAATCAGTTTCAAAATATTACTTATCTTATCTAAATACCTGAAAGGATCGTATCCCACATATCACTTCAAATAAAAATCTACGTTGTGAGTTAACGTTTAAATTTAAAATTAAATATTACTTAAACTATACATATAAAACAACAAAAAAATTAAATGCTTATGAAACCAGCATTGAATTACTGGAAATGGAATGGATTTACAATTAGTGGCACATTGTAATGGGTAAACATAGTGTTCAAAATATGTGTATAAAGTGTAAATAAAATTAATTTCCTATTAGTTCTCGTTTTAAAAAAATTTTTCTTATAACTATTTACGTAAAAACCAAAGTTAGGTTATATTACCGGTATATCGAAATAATTGTCAGACTATGACAATTTGGTATTATTAATTTTATTTAACTGATTAAAAAGACGCAAGATCAAAATTTTTAATAAGAAAATACTCTTAAATTTCTAAATTAAACGGAATGAATAACATCCTGCTGTAAAAGAACTCTCATGGCTTCTAGGCAATTGGAAAACTGTCAAAGGCCATGCAGAATATCCAACGATTAAGAATTTTAGTTATGCGGGAATTCTTCAGTTTAAATGCATTGGACAGCCAATGTTGAACTATCATGGAAGAACGTGGATACCAGAACGTAGGAATGCACATGCAAATATTGAGAATGGGTTTTTTTGGGTAGATGATGATCGACATTCTGTTGAACTCCTTACAGCACACAATAAAGGATTGTACACTGTAGAAAGAGGCCACATTGAGGATCACAAATTGGTTTTAAAACATGTTGTAAAAGTGATGACATTTGCTAACAAAGTAGTAACAGGTATTAGCCGCTGTTTTAACTTAAATAAAAATGGATTATTAGAATATTCATTGGGAATGTCGATGTATCATTACCCTATACTTCCACACATCGTTGGTGTTTATCAGAAGGAGAAAACCTGCTAGGTCAAGGTAGAATACGATTATGATTGTCAACAATAAACAAAATGTTTGTTTTCTGCAGAATAAATGGACAAATACATTTATTAATTTTATTTACTAAGTTGATGCCATTTTAAATTTTATATTAGCGTTTTTTTTTTTATTTTTACAATCAAAGAATGAAATAAACCTTTGGAGTGGGATCCTGCTATATTTTGGATATTATTTGGAATTTTGCTCTAATAAAGGGTGATATTTCTTTCGTAGTCCATGCACGAAAGACACATATTCTTGAAACTGAAGTAGAATAATTTGACCAAACTTGGTTCTATCTAAATGATTTGATGTTTATTCTAAAATCAAAAATTAAAAAGTCTTTAGTAAATAAAAGACAGAAGACTGCTTTTAACAGAGAGAATTATGTTTGGGGAGATATTAGTAATTGTGTATTGAAATAAAAGGGTTCGTGATATTATTTATTTTTTGACTTGTATATCTTAGGTTAATCGTCAAAAATTATTCAGACCTACTCTCTATTAGCCCAGTCGCCAGGGGTTTTCAGCTCTTATTAAATGTTAACAGGTTGCATTTTGGCACATAGGTAGTTTTTTGGACGTAGAATCCGTTAAAAAAAAGTTTGCTAAAGTTTGATGTACGCTAAGCCCATAAAATCCAAAATAAAATCAAAAATTCGTTTTTTCCAAAAATTTGTTTTCTCGGTAATATCTCGAAAAATAAAAAATATATCCAAAAAATAATAGCACTGCGTGAAAGAGCGGGAAATTTTCCAGAAAAATAGTATATAGATTTTTTTCCAGATTTTTTTATTAGTCTGAGAATTTATTAAAAATTCGGATAGGTGATTCAAAAATGTAGTACGCCAAACAGGGTAACTTGAAAGTCTACGCTCCCGCTCGAAGGTTAATCGATATTACTTGTCTTCAAAGTGTAAAAAAAAATTAAAAGATAGCTTTTTGAAGAGGAGCTTTCCGATGGTACTAATAGTTCTTATTTATGTTGCTTTATAATTTGTAAAACTTAAAACGAAATTTTTGTTTGCATGATTTTAGCGAGCATACAGTAAATTACAAATATTTAATAAAATATAGAATTGAATAAAAAATTTTGTTGTTCAATATAGAGTAATTAAATATATCGACATTGTTTGGGTTATTTAAAAAATATGAAAATTTGCCTGTTGTAGCGCGCTGCCGGCAATTTTACGTTCAAAGCTGTACGAAATGGTAAAAAAAAGTCGGACAATTTTTTGTTAGTTACAATTAAAAGTATACCTTATATTAGAAAATCATTAAAAACTTAAAAAGCTTTCTCATTTTTTTTGTAATTTTGCTCTTAAAAAAGTGTTCATGATAAAAACGTATTTTTTGCTTATTATTATTCATACAATTTAAACTTAAAATAAAAATAACCGGTCCAGTGCACGTTGAACTTGCGCAATTAGTGTTTCGTACGTCGATTGTTTTTAAAATTAAAATTTTTGTTACGGAGGTATAAAATGATCAGTGATTTCACGAAACACACCCCCAAATGAGTTTTCAGCAAAGCTGGTTTCCGATCTTTACTGAAAACTGATGACCTTCAATTTTTTTTTATATACGAGGTAAATTATTAAAGGTAATGAACCAAGACAAAGTAATTTTATTTTATTTGTTTATAATTAAACAAATATTTGTTTTAAACTTTTACCACACAGACGTCTCGCTTTTTATATATTCTTGGTAATTCTTAAGAGAGAAGATGGATGTGTGATAAAAATTATTGATATATTTTTTTAACATCTTTTTAGTGTTCCGTACAGAACACTTATAAGATCACTTCGGTATCTGTTTGTGTCTGTCCGTCTGTCACACCTGATTTTCTCCTAAACCATTTGACATAGAAAATTGAAATTTCGTATTATATATGAATTGATGGCCTCATTAGAGCCGTGTAGTTTTGAAAGTTAAATTTTGACTTAAGAGATTAGTTTTTGGGGGTGAAATCGGAAGTGAAACAAAAAATTTTTGATCTGGTCATTGAGTGGGATATCAAATGAAAACTTGTAAAAGCACGAGTTCAAAAATATATATAATGTCATACTTGCGCACACTTTTCTTTGTGTTATTTTTAAAAAAATGCGAAAAATCGCTGTCCCTCGTCCTTATCCCGAAAAATACTGATCAAAAAATTAAAAAAAAATTCTGGAGTATTCTCCACAGAGTGTAGATTGAACGAAAATTATCGTGCGTGCTAATAATTTATCTGGTATATATAAAAAAAGAAAAATTCCATGGTCATCAGTTTTCAGTAAAGATCGGAAAAAAACTTTGTTGAAAACTCATTTGGGGTGTGTTTTGTGAAGTCATTGATCATTTTATACCTCCGTAACAAAATTTTTTATTTTAAAAGCAATCAACGTACGGAACACTAATTGCGTAACTCCGACTTGTATTTGGTCAGTTATTTTGTTTTATATATAAGTACAGTACAAATTCAAAACTATGCATTTCTTTAGATTTGAGATACATATATAAAATACGTTACCATGTGCAAATAATAGGGCATCTACAACACACATTTATTAATAAAAGCATTAGCGCTAGCGCTAATCTGATAATATAAGTGACTTCGCTCTAGTGACAGGGCTATAGATGCTTTATATTTTTATAAATATCTAACTAAGAAACCAGCTGTTACACATCTTACAAAAATTGACGGGCCGTACCAATTAAAATATTCGTTTGCAAAACTATTTAATTACATTTAATATATTTGTCTACAGAATAAGAACTATGCTTAAGTAAATTTTCTTTTACCATTGACCTGAGGACTAGAATAGTGTAACCAATATTTAAGCTATTCTTTAAACCCTATTGTGGTCTTTTAATATTCAGTTATGTATTTTTTCAAATATTTTTTTCCCATGTTTTCAAATTTTCAACGTTATGTCTTTAATCGTTTATCTGTTACTTATTTAAGCTTTACATTTAAGTTAAATACATTTAGTTCGTTTTATTTATTATTTTAAACAGTTTTGTCTTTCTTTAATAAACACATGTTTCATCATTTTAGAAGTAACACATAATTAATATAAGGAGTAATGATTCTCCTAATAATAATTAATAAATCGATTAAAAACAAAATGGCGGTAGTAGTCAAAACCACAGTCTTCATCTTTCCAGAAATACTGCATTTTGAACCATAGTTACGAGGGTTACCTTTAAGTTTTTACAAAAACAATGAAAGAAAGAAAACTTTTTGGCACAAATCGTTTTATTGTTTCTCAAAGTATTCGCCGTTAAGATTTATACACTTTTGTGTGCTTTCGAACCAATTCTCGAAACATTTTTGCCACTCCGAAGTTGGCACTTCAAAAACATGGTTTTTGGAAGGATGGACAGTTTCTTTGAGATGATGAAAATCGCTGTCTACGCCTTTTTTTTGACATTCGGGAACAAAAAGGAATCGTTAGGCGGTAAATCAGGTGAATACGGTCAATGAGACATTAATTCGATGTTTTTCTCCGTCAAATAATCAATTGTTTGACGTCCTGTATCAGAGCTGGTATTATCATGATGAAGAATGATGCGACGTTTTCAGTTTGTTTTTCCTGGTTTCATCGATGAGTTCATGCAAACAAATTGTTATATATCATTCAGCATTAACTGTTCTTTAGTCCTCTAAAGCAGTGGTTGCAACATGTCCAGTATAACTAAAGAAACAAGCGATCATTTTCTTGGAAGTGCTTCGCAAATGAACTATTTTTGTTGGATTCGGATCATCTTGGAACACACAATTGAATGTTGCTTAGTTTCCGACTCGTACGAATCTATCATTTCGTCTCCTGTTACGATGTTATATACGGATTTTGCACGTTCTCGCTCGAATTTTTTGAGTATTTCCTTACACCAATTGATACGAGCCTGTTAAGTTTGGGTCAAATTATGTGGAATCCATCGGAAACAGTTCAGAATGTACTGCAGTCTTCGATATGCCTGAAGATGCTTCTGTCTCAAGGGAAGTCATATGCCGATCATGTTGCGGTCAGCATCGATGTTTTTTGGAACAACAACCGATTTTGGTCGACCTTCACGAAATTCATCGTTGACGGAAGTACGACCATGACGAAATTCTGCAAACCAATTGTAAAAAATCTTTTCTGATGGTGATTCATTACCAAAAGTTGTACATGGCGATTCGAGGCATTGTTTTGAGTTAGGCCTTTACTAAAATCGTAAAAAATCATTCAAGAAAAACCTTCTCTTGAAATTTCCATTTGTTTTTTTTTAAACGCTCACTGTAAACTACTCGGCCAATTTTTGAGCTGCCACTGTTTTAACAATAACAAATGTCAAATTTTACAACAATGTTAATGTCACATCTCAGTATTGCCATCTAGTGATCGTTTGTAAAAATTTAAAAGGCGGCACTCGTACTAGGACTAATCAATTCCAAAATATTACCATTTATCTAAATACCTGTAAGGATCGTCCCCCCCCCCATATCACTTCAATTAAATATTACTTAAACTATACTTATAAAATCAACAAAAACATTAAATGCTTATGAAACCAGCATTGAATTACTGGAAATGGAATGGACTTACAATTAGTGGCACATTATAATGGGTAAACAAAGTGTTCAAAATATGTGTATAAAGTGTAAATAAAATTAATTCCCTATTAGTTCTCTCTTTAAAATTTTTTTTCTTATAACTATTTACGTAAAAACCAAAGTTAGGTTATATTACCGGTATATCAAAATAATTGTCAGACTATGACAATTTGGTATTATCAATTTTATTTAACTGATTAAAAAGACGCAAGATCAAAATTTTTAATAAGAAAATACTCTTAAATTTCTAAATTAAAAGGAATGAATAAGTGTCATCCTGCTGTAAAAGAACTCTCATGGCTTCTAGGCAATTGGAAAACTGTCAAAGGCCATGCAGAATATCCAACGATTAAGAATTTTAGTTATGAGGGAATTCTTCAGTTTAAATGCATTGGACAGCCAATGTTGAACTATCATGGAAGTTCGTGGATACCAGAACGTGGGAATGCACATGCAAATATTGAGAATGGTTTTTTTTTGGGTTGATGATGATCGACATTCTGTTGAACTCCTTACGGCACACAATAAAGGATTGTACACTGTAGAAAGAGGCCACATTGAGGATCACAAATTGGTTTTAAAACATGTCGTTGTAAAAGTGATGACATTTGCTAACAAAGTAGTAACAGGTATTAGCCGCTGTTTTAACTTAAATAAAAATGGATTATTAGAATATTCATTGGGAATGTCGATGTATAATTTCCCTATACTTCCACACATCGCCGGTGTTTATCAGAAAGAGAAAACCTGCTAGATCAAGGTAGAACACGATTATGATTGTCAACAATAAACAAAATGTTTGTTTTCTGTAGAATAAATGGGAAATTACATTTTTCAATTTTATTTACTAAGTTGATGCCATTTTAAATTTTATATTAGCGTTTTTTTTTTATTTTTACAATCAAAGAATGAAATAAACCTTTGGAGTGGGATCTTGCATATATCCTGGATATTATTTGGAATCTCTGATAAAGGGTGATATTCTTTCGTAGTCCATGCACGAAAGACACATATTCTTGAAACTGAAGGAGAATAATTTGACCAAACTTGGTTCTATTTAAATGCTTTGATGTTTAATGTAAAGTCAAAAATTAAAAAGTCATTAGTAAATAAAAGACAGAAGACTGCTTCTAACAGAGAGAATTATGTTTGGGGAGATATTACTAATTGTGTATTGAAATAAAAGGGTTCGTGATAGTATTTATTTTTTGACTTGTATATCTTAGGTTAATCGTCAGAAATTATTCAGATATACTCTCTATTAGCCCAGTCGACAGGGGTTTTGAGCTCTTATTAAAAGTTAACAGGCTGCATTTTGGCATATAGATAGTTTTTTGGATGCAGAATCCGTTAAAAAAAGTTTGCTAAAGTTTGATGTACGCTAAGCCCACAAAATCCAAAATAAAATCAAAAATTCGTTTTTTCGGTAATATAATAATAAAAATGAAAAATATATCGAAAAAATAATAGCACTACGTGAAAGAGCGGGAAATTTTACAGAAAAAATAGTATATAGATTTTTTTCCAGATTTTTTTATTAGCCTGAGAATTTATTAAAAATTCGGATAGGTGATTCAAAAATGTAGTACGCCAAACAGGGTAACTTGAAAGTCAACGCTCACCGCTCAAAGGTTAATCGATATTACTTATCTTCAAAGTGTAAAAAAAAAAATAAAAGATAGCTTTTTGAAGAGGAGCTTTCCGATGGTACTATTAGTTCTTATTTTTCATGTTGCTTTATAATTTGTAAAACTTGAAATGAAATTTTTGTTTGCATGATTTTAGCAGGCATACAGTAAATTACAAATATTTAATAAAATATGGTATTGAAAAAAAAATTTTGTTGTTCAATATACCATAGAGTAATTAAACATATCCACATTGTCTGTAACGGAGCGCGCCGCCGGCAATTTTTCGTTCAAAGCTGTACTAAATGGTCAAAAAAAGTCGGACAGTTTTTTGTTAGTTACAATTAAAAGTATGCTTTATATTAGAAAATCATTAAAAATTTTGCTCTTAAAAAAGTGTTCATGATAAAAACATATTTTTTGCTTATTATTAATCATACAATTTAAACTTAAAATAAAAATAACCGGTCAAGTGCACACGCAATTAGTGTTTCGTACGTTGATTGTTTTTAAAATTAAAATTTTTGTTACGGAGGTATAAAATGATCAGTGATTTCACGAAACACCCCCAAATGAGTTTTCAACAAAGTTTGTTTCCGATCTTTACTGAAAACTGATGACCTTAAATTTTTTTTTTATATTCCAGGTAAATTATGAAAGGTAATGCATTCGTGATAATTTTCGTGCAATTTACACCCTGAGGAGAATATTTCAGAATTTTTTCAAAATTTTTTGATTTGTGCTTTTCGAGATAAGGTGGGGTACAGCGATTTTTCGCACTTTTTTAAAAATAATACAAAGAGAATTGTACGCAAGTATTACATTATATGTATGTAAGTATGTCTTTTTACAAGCTTTGATTTGACACCTCACTCAATGACCTAGTACTTTTCGAAATAAGGGGGAGACAGCGCCTTTTCACAATTTTTTAAAAATAAGACAAAGGAAAGTGTGCGCAAGTATTACATTATGTATATTTTTGAACTCGTGTTTTTAGAGGCGTTCATTTGGCACCCAACTCGAAAAATTTCAACTTTCTATGTCAAATAGTTTCGGAGAAAATCGGATGTGACGGACAGACGGACAAGTGACTCATTTTGGATTTTACATGATTTCGACGAAAGTTCGGAATCGACTGATATTTTTACTAAAATGCGTCGTAGACAAAGGTCCCCTACTGATTTTTTGTTGAATCGCTAGAATCGCATTTACCAGAAAAGAATTAACGCGGACACGTTCTTACTTGACAGACTGTAGGATTATTTATATCTATTATAATTAAAACTCATGAATAATTTATTAAGAAAAAACCAAGTATACAATCCGTTGTAACTGATCAACAATCCTTTACCGGATAAATCATTAATATAAAAGATACCAAATTAATTGTAATGTAAGATTAGAAAATCAATTTAAATGTATCAACGCCCTAACAACATTAATAGGAGTACAGCTTACAGTTTACATTACACGTAGAAACCTGCTGTAGATGAAGGTTCGGTGATTTTCAGTTGAGCACAAATATTTGATTTAGCTCACTATGTTCATTCGGTATTCTAATCTTGAAGAGTAAATGCCTTATGCAATAGTAGGTGAAATGTTCCTGATGCGGTTAACTTTTTTTCTTAATTACTTATATTTTCCATCTGAAAATAATCACCTAAATAACTTGAAAACTTTTATTTTTATGAAAGACGCAAAAAAAACATAAAACAGTTCTCAATAGGGGAAAATTTTTGCCGTAATTAGTATGATTAGTAAAGATTATACCGTAAGATAAACATAATAGAAAAATACAGTCAATGTTTCCTTTTCTCCAAGCAAACTCAAACTCATTATCATTTACTGTCCTTTTTGCATTTTAGACTTAACACAATATTTGTAACAAGTAAATAAATATTAAATAACAATTAGTTTCAAAATGAAAAAGTACACCGACATATTAGAATCAAATAAACAAACGCCCATATATCAATTCACAGTTTATCCAAGCTAGATTACACACACACAGATTACTAACTATATAGATAATGTAAAAACCACACATATTTTAAAAAGAAATACAGGGTGTTATGAAAATTGTTTAGCATATTTGAAACGGTAAATCCTTGCGTCAAGAGTAGAGCGCCCGCAGAAAAATATTGAGAAATGGGGAAAATATTCTTAGATAAAAAAAAATAGAAAGGTGATTCTGCAATCATGCTTGTTTTTTTTTTTTTCCCTACAGCATCATGGAGTCGCGATAAATTTTGATTGTTTTTATATTGACTGGCAGTGGGATGCGATACCTTTTAGTAGAAAAAAATTGGTATCCTTAACAAAACAAATCACAATTATTTATTTTAAATATTACATTGTGTTGGACTTCTGGAAATAAAAGTAAACACAGGTTTGTATTTAACCATGTAAGATTTGTATCTCAACTTTTTTTCGCTTAAAATAACTTTTTACCGCTTTCGTGTAAAGTCCTGTTATATTTATTTGAGAAGACAAAGACATTACCTTTACGATATTTTGGAAATGTGAAGAATATTTCGTTTGAAGGCATAACCAAGAAAGCTTTTCAAAACTTTGGGGCATCTTTGTAATAGAAAGCCGTATTTTTTTTATGAGCATAGCATATGTGCTGCAGGAAAATCCTTAAAGCGCTACAGGAGCGATGCGTGTGCAGAAAAAGCGTTTCACGTTGGTCTCGAATCGTTGTCAAATGTACTCGGTGGGAACAGTTCTGGGCAAATTATTCTAAAGGGGTGAAGTTCTCCATATAAAAGACTATTTGAAAAGTGTTGTACGATTAGTGACAAACTGAACTTCATACGGATGTAGAGTATTGCCGCGACGTGTATTCCTAGCATACGTTGCTTTGGAAAAAATTAAGTGGGCTACATCCATCGAACACTTTCCGTGAAAATACTTGTAGAATAGACTCAAGTTGCCAATCGTTCTTCGATGTTTTAAGAAATCAACGTTGTTGATTAGTTTTGGGTCTAAAATCAGGCGAACAGCTATCTTCTGAATAGAATCCAACAAATGCAGTGTATGTTTGGGAGCAGAGCCCCAAACTTGGGAGCAATATTCCATCGTTGATCGAATTTGCTCCTTCTGCAGAATTACGAGTTGTGGAGTGTAAAGCTTTCTAATTTGCAATAATATTCCCAGCTTTTGAGAAGCTCTCATTGTTATGCTTGCAACATGTTCATGCCAATACATATTTGCTCCCAAATTAATGGCTACCAAATTGAGTGATGATGCTAGAGGAATGGTGTGCCTCGACACAACTATGTCGTGTTCAGCAAAGTTAACTTATCTAGAAAAAACTTCCGCCTGGGTTTTTGTATCGTTGAATTCTACTTGGTTACTGTCACCTTAAGATAAAATTTCTTTCAGGTCTTTGTTAAGTTGAACGACTTTCTGCTGTCTGCGGACATTTGCATGAGTAGCTAATATTTCAGCGTTTAAAATAAATGAAGAAATAAGCATACTGTTATCTGCATAGCTGCAGATTCCTGGTACTTTCCAGCAGATAGTTAATGTGTGAATAAGAAAAATACTAGGAGACAATATGGAGCCTTGAGGCATACCGGCGTTCGTAGTGAAGGAGAAGAGAGAGAAATCTGTTGACTGCCACTCGTATAGACCGCACTCTAAGGAAACACGAGAGCCATAAACAGAACTTTTCAGCCATACCAGCGTAGCTTAGCCAACAATTCATCGTGCCAAACACGGTTGAATGCCTTGGATATATCAGCTGCAGCCGCTCGAGATTCTCCAGTGTTCGATTGCGTTGTTTCAAATAAAAGTTAGAAAAAGTCCTGTTGATCTTTGCCACGAAAGTCATATTGATGGTCGCTAACAATATTCAATCCATCAAGATATTTTAGAGGATGCTAATTAATGGTTTTTTCTGTGACTTTCGGTATTATTGAAAGTAGTGCGACAGTGGTCAACAGTTGTCTGTGTCTTTTTTAGTATCGGCTGAACTGTAGTGGATTTCCGGTAGGAAGGAAATATTCTTTTTCTACAGTACACTGGTGTTAGTTCTCTGACGCATTTTTTGAGCAGGTATTTTGTTAGTGCCAGAAGCTTTTTTGGTATCTGGCTTCATTAAATTACGTTTTATAATTCGTTGTCTGAAGACAATGTCGGGCATCCTTGACTGCTCTATGGGATTAGCTGGTAGTGTATTTCTTTGGAAATCGACAGTACAATTTAGTGAAATTTGACTAATAACAGCGACTGACCAAAAGAATTTAGTGACTTCTTGGTTTCATCTATAATTTATTTACATCTGTTCTGGGTACGAACGTTAGGAATTTCACGCCACTGTTGGTAGGTAAGATGTTTGTAAGAAGTAGAAGAAGCAACAGCTACTTTGCATATTCAGTCGAACCAAGGCTTCCCGTTGGAAAGGCATTTCTTGAAAAAAGGTATATATACTTCTAAACCAGCTGAAATGATATCGGAAATCTCCTTAGCGTGGTCAGATGGGTCGTCGAATTTAAAACAAACGTCTGACCTATTCCATGAGCCCTTCTCACTTAACAGATTTGTAGTGCTAAATCTTGCGCGGTTTAGGCGCATCTCTTTCACTGGTAGGACACTCGATGTCGAAAGCAGTTTATGGTCGGAAGAACCTAATAGTGTAAATTTCTGGACTGGCTATTAAAAACGGGGCAAGAAGACTGGCGAACTCACCATTTTAAAATTGTGATCTCCGCTTGTTGATGCCCTTGCACTAGCCTCAACCCAAAGATTCGAATGGGGGCTATTTTACCTCTGAAATGTTTTGATCCTGGAAGCTTCATCATGCCATGGTCCTCCAGTCCAGAGAAATCGGCACAGCTACGAAACGTTAAGTAACTTCACGTAGCCTAAGCCGATGCGATGGTATCACACTGGCGATGCCTGGTGGGATCTGGGCATCTACCATCTAAGTTGTTCCTTTAGTCGCCTAGCCACTAATAACTTTTCTTTTCTCAGCAAATTATTCTATGTGCATCCCAAAATACTAATACCAAAACCTTCCCAGCCGACTGTTGTGTCTTTGGTCGTTTCGGGCAACTTTTACCGGCTGCTGTCTACTCAGCTGACTTCCGATTTGATTCCGGTGTGTAGTGGTGGATCCATGTTTCATCCATTGTCACACATCGCATGAAAAAATCCTTTTTATTGCGCTCAAAAAGGTCCAAACAGCGCTCAGAATCAACACGTTGTTGTTTTTGATCCACTGTGAGCAAACGAGGTACCCATTTCGAACAGAGCTTTCTTATGTCCAAATGTTCATGCAAAATATGACCAACACGTTCTTTTGATATCTTTAGGATGTCAGTTATCTCACACAATTTCACTTTACGGTCATTCAAAACAATTTGTAGATTTTTTTGATGTTTTCCGGTGTAACCACCTCATTTGAGCATCCAGAGCGTTCAGCATCATTTGTATCTGTACGACCGCGTTTAAATTCAGCATACCAGTAAATGATAAGTGATTTTTCCAGGGGCAGAGTCCCCCAAGCACCTCAAGCGATTACTTTGCTTGAACGGTATTTTTTCCCATCCAAAAACAGTGTTTAATCAACACACGAAATTCGATTTTTTTCATTGTTTTGAAAATATCAAGTAGCGTCACTGTAACGTGTAAATTAATCTTCGAAATGTCATGAAATTTTGACACGTATCATTTGAAGGTTGGTACTTCCTAAAAATCATATGGATTTTTTGAATAGGGCAATATCTATGTGTCAGACCAAAAACTTTTAGGCCTACGTGTTGGAAAATGTGAAACAGAAATAGATAACACACATTTAGATTCCGAAAAGGCGTGGGTACACGGGAAGCTTTATTCTCATTAAATGTATGGGTTCAGCGTTGTAAAGATATGAATGTAGATGTATATGCATGTTTTATAGATTACAATAAAGCTTTCGACTTTGTGATGCATGAGAAATTAATAAAAATTCTAAAAGGAACAAATATAGACAAAGGATATCTAAATATTATTAAAAATCTGTACTGGAATCAATCAGTGGAAGTTAGAATTGGGCTGGAAAAGTTCGAAAGCCTAAAAATAACCCCAGGTGTAATGTAGGGATGCATTCTCTCACCACTTTTATTCGGTCTTTATTCTGATGCTGTATTTAATGAGCCATCTATGAATTTATTGAAGGAATAACCCTTAATGGGAGTACACTGAAGGTATGCTAATGATACTGTTCTATTAGCAAATATGAAAGATCAATCGAGTCGTAACAGCCAGCGAAAAATTTGTACTAACTATAAATATAACAAAAAGCAAGTGAATGGTAATAACAAAGAAAAATCTACCGTCAGAATCCTTGAAATCAGGACAACACCGTAGAACAGGACTCGGGAACCAATATAAATGACAAGAAAGAAAATATATTCCCGAACTGAACAGGCTCGAGTAACATATATGAATATGTATGTATGCGTGTAAAGTTTTCCAACGCAAAAGTCTCGGTCTCGAAACTCCGAATGTGAATGATGAGTGAAAAAACGCAAGTACTGGAAAGAATGAGCAAAATAAAGGAATCACTAACAACCATAAAAATAAGAAAAACTCAATATTTCAGACTTATAATGAGGAGCCTAAAGTAGGAATTGCTACGTCTAATCATTGAAGGCAAAATAAAGACAAACATCGATCGGAAGACGACAGAATTCTTTGCTGAAGGACATGAGAAAGTGGTTTGGATGTGCTTCGAGTGATATTTTTTGAGCAGCAGTTTTTAAATTTTCTTTAGCTATATGGATCGCTAACCTTCGTGAGGAGACGGCGTCGTTTGAGCAACACACTGGCTTAGTGTCAACCAAAGACACTAACTAAAAAGCCGTCTATTTCTGTTAAATTGATCAAATTTTGAGTCTCCCAATACTTTTCCGTTAACGATAACCTTATATGTGTAAAAAGAACTAAATTTGTTATAACTTTCTGTACCTTCAAGTTTGATTTACCATAAATGATGGATATAATTTTTCATGTCCATGAATTTTAAAAATTTTAATCTTAGTGTAGGTTCAAAGAGCGAATTTTATTTCATACAAAAATTAATTTTCTACTGCTTTTAAAAGTTATAATCTGTTAAAGTTTAAAAAGTTATACGAACTCTCTAGACAGGAGTTGGTAAAAAGTGCTTTACTTTAGAAATAGGTTGCGAGGCGGAAACTTCTTGCGATAGGGATTTTAACGGTTTCATGAGATCAGCGCAAATTTGAGCTATCTAGTTTCATGGAAAATGAGATTAAAAGTTTTGTTTTTATTTTGGGGAGTCAGCTAAAATAATAGCAAACAGTTTTTTATTTTACTTGAATGTTTCTGAGATAATAAAATAGCCTTATCGCATCAGAATTGTTTTTAATATTATGGATTAGAATTTTTTAGGAATAGTGTTTATAATCCAATATTTTATATTTCGCAGGCTGTAAAATGTTTCAAACGGCATATTAAGACAGGCCATTAACTTTTGTTGTCAGTTTATTATATTGTACAGGCTTCGAGCAATCAGATTGTATTTTTCGTTTCAGTAAGAGTTAGAGTACAATTAAAAAAAAAAAACGGTCAAGTGCACGTTGAACTTGCGCAATTAGTGTGATTACCTTTAAAATAAAAATGAGCTACCTAATAGCCAATAGATCTATCTAGCTTAATCTAGAGTCTAGTAGTCAGTACCTATCCGTTGGTCCCCAGTTATCATATTACTGACTGCACCGAATACGTATTATTATTTCGTAGCTCTTAGTCTTGGTTGAATTCCCAACTTTCTAACTTTCACCATTCGGTCATGCCACATAGTTTTTTTTATACCAAAAAAATTATCAAACGTAATGCACTCGTAATCATTTTCGCTTAATCTACATTTTATTTAGACTATTCCGGAATTTTTTCAAAATTTTTTGATCAGTACTTTTTGAGATAGGCTGGAGGGACAGAGATTTTTATCCATGTTTTAAAAATAATACGAAGAAAAGTATTACATAATACGTGGGTAAATCAAATATAAACGGTAATTTTTTTTTATACGTTTATTGAATAACCTTATACACAAATCATTGATTTAACATTTTTCAATATAGTCTCCTGCGTGATCTACACACTTTTGCCACCGATTTGGAAGTTTCCGTATTCTCTGGTCATAAAAGGTTTGAGGGCGGGTTGTAAGCCAATTGCGCACGTGTTTCTCGACTTCTTCATTGCTTCCAAATCGCTGTCCTCCCAGTGATTCTTTCATAGGCGCAAACAAAAAATAGTCACAGGGGGATAAGTCAGGGCTATAAGGAGGGTGCTCGAGGGTTTCCCAGCCCATTTCTTCCAGTGTATCCCTTGTCAAAGCTGCAGTGTGAGGCCTGGCGTTGTCCTGGAGGAGAATGACATTTCTGATGGGCATGTCCCGTTTTTTCTTTCGATAGGCGGCTTTTGCCAACTGTAACAACTGGCAGTAGTAAGCCGCATTCACCGTACGTTGATCGTGCAGGAAATCGATCAGTAAAATTCCCCTAGAGTCAAAAAAAAAAATCGTTACAAGGACTTTTCCAGCAGAGAGACGAGTTTTGGCCTTCATTGGGGAACCTTCATTCTTTCTTCGCCACTCCTTACTTGCCATTTTGGACTCGGGAGTGTAGTGATGTACCCACGTCTCATCACATGTCACTATGCGCTTTAAAAAGGCCTCCCCTTCTTGCTGAAATCGATTCAGAAGCCTTTCAGCGATCTCCGACCTGACCTGTTTTGGTTTCCAGTCAACAACCTTGGTACCCATCGAGCAGTAATTTTTCTGAAACCGAGTCGATCAGTAATTATGGATTGAACACTTCCATAGCTGATACCTACTTCTGAGGAAATTTCTTCAACGGTTAATCGGCGATCACCTTCGATAAGGTGTCTAATGTCACTGATGTTGTCATCTGTAAGGCTTGACCTAGGGCGTCGATCATGACTTTCGTTTTCAACCCGTTCTCGTCCGCCCTTAAATTCTCTCGCCCACGTATACACACAATTCTGAGACAGTGTACTGTCCCCAAACTGTGCCTTCAAACGGGTTAAAATTTCTGACGGTTTAACGCCTTCATTGGTTAAAAACTTGATGATAATACGTTGCGCAACAGACGAAGGTACCTCTTGCTCGGTCATGGCTGTACTGACGACAAAGACGAGTTGGCATGCGCACCCATCCGGTTCCCCCACTCCTCACAAACCAAACATCTACTCCACACAACATCATCTAGCTAAGAACTGCATTCGTCCAAGATACTGACTCCACGTGAAGAGGCCAGTATTGTTAGATAAATATTTATAGATCCCAAGAGGATTGCATCAAAATTAAAAGAAGTACGGGAACTATTTTCGAAAAATGTTTGTTCACAAACAGTGAGAAATTGTTTACACAGGGCAGGCTATAAGGGGTGTGTAGCCAGGAAGAAGCCGTTAATTTCGGAAGCTAATCGCAAAAGGCGGTTAGCTTTTGCTAGGAAATACGTTACTAAACCTCCAGAATTTTGAGAATCCATAACCTTTAGTGATGATACTAAAATTAACCTTTTTGGGTCTGATGGCAGAACTAAGGTTTGGAGAAAGAATAATACGGCATTCAATATTAAAAACATTTGTTCCACGGTGAGACAAGGGGGTGGCAGTGTTCTGCTTTGGGGATGCATGTCCGCTGGTTGAAAATTTACATTTTATTAATGGTGCCATGGATCAGCATGTTTATCTGAACATTTTGAGAGACAATGGGAATGTGGGTATTCCCGTTTCCGCTAGATATTGCCGCATCGATGCAGCAGCATGTGGCTTCGCATTGTCGTGCGTTAGCACGAATCTATCGCCAACAAACCCAGCGTAAGGAACAACGTGTTCCTGCAGGATCTCCTCAATGTACAAGTGAGCAGTTAATCCACCGCTACGAGTCTCATCCGTCACGAAAACCAAATCGGTTTTCGCATCCAATGAGACGCCTCCCCACATCATAACAGAATCTCCTCCGTAGGCGACCGTTTCAGTAATGCAGCACGCATAGCGCACTCCAGGCCTCCTATAAACTCGTCTTCTTCCATATGCCATATAGGCACATTCGGGACTCGTCGGAGACTAAAACAGAGCGCCTTTGCTCGAAGGTCCAGTCGACATGTTCTCGGGCAAATCTGAGGCACGCTGGTCGATGGGCAGTTGTCAATTTGGGTCCGTTAGCTGGTCTCTTCGGAGTTAGGTTAGCTTCTTTAAGTCTGACTGTCCAATGACTGACAGCCCGACCACGAACTTGTCGGAGCTCCTGCTGGCCCTCAACGCCGATCAAGTGACTATTTCTTAGGGTTGTGTTGCCAATGAAGCTATCGTTCCGCTCCGAGGTAGACCTTCTTTCTAATCCTGGTCTCGGTGTAAAGGCGCCAGTCTCTTGGTAACCCCTGTGGATTGTGGAGACAGCTGACTAGCTCATGTGCAGTTGCGTAGCGATTACACGTTGGCTATGCCCTTCTTGCAATAGGGTAATGACTTGTGCCGTTTCTTCCAGGGTGGCATTCATTTTCCGATGACGTAATTAGTGAGCAGGTATAGCAGAGATGTTGACGGTTCAAATTCCGATAAAAGAATGATAGGAAATTGCAGTTGCATGTGTTTTTATAGGAATGAATAGCGCGCAACGAGTACGTTACTGAGCCAGCAAAAACGATTCTATTAAGTAAAACCGTTTTAATTAGTAAAACTTTTTGGAAATGCCGATGATTTTGGGATTATCCCACTGTTTGAAAATTAAATTCAAGGATCGGTGTTAAATGAAGCAAAATCGTTTGAGTCGATTTTTTTGCTTACCAGTGTAGTCACATTCCATCGTAGCCCGTAGGCCCGCGTTTTTACCACATTACCATTTGATTTTACATGAAAGTTTATGATTGGCAATGAAACCTATCGTACCCTAGAGGGACCTATATAAATCTAATTACTATATGTCTCTTCGGAATACGTTTAGACATAATTTTAAGCAGTTTGCGAATGAAAGTTTGATAATATTGAAATCTAATTTATGGTTTGCTAATTTTCCATCGTTTCTTCATCCTAAAATAATTAAAAATAGCTTTGATTTGTTCTTTCAAACGTTGTGAAATGCACCAAGGTGCCAGAAAAATGATATTTACTTGCTTAAAAAAATTTAGGACGAGCTTACCAAAAATAAATTCTGCAGTTGAAAGGACATATTTGTATTATATTAATATTGATGGGAGGATATGAATAAAACAAACTAAATAATGTAAAATAATTTCAGAAAAAGTTAAAAATCTGTCCTATGTTTTTTAACGTATGTTTTCCAGATGTTCTACTTTCAGAAAATGAAAAAAACCAAAAATCGAGTTTTTAAAAATTTCTGACTACTCTTAACCCCATAATACAGTCGGTCAAGTAAGAACATGTCGCGCATTTTCCATTAAAAAATGAATTTATTTTAAAGTTTTTTACACTATTGGACCGTAAACGATAGTCAATAAAATTCAGTAGTCCGTTAAGTCCCCATCAGCATAGATGATCGCCTGGCATCTTTGGGGCATACTTTCGATGAGATTTCCCGCGTATTCTTGGGGCTAAGATTTCCAAATTGCCCGAATTTTCTGTGAATCTGCTTTATTGTATAGACTTTCTGATTACAAAGCTTCTGCTTAATGTATGACCACACGTTCTTCATTGGATTTGCATCGGGCGACTGGAGCCAATATGACGATACCGGATTCCCCTTTCCACTGGTCATTATCCTCTTGAAGAATCCACTCCTCAGGTTTATCGATAAACCCCCGTTTGGTAGTCGGTACCGGCCTTCTTGTAAATCTGGAGCATTTTTTCAGCGTTCAAGTTGTAGGGAAAGATGAAGAGTCTCCCAAAACCTTTTTCCGAAAGACATCCCCAAATATGGATCTTCACAGGGTGTCTCACGGTGCGCTGAACCAATCTCTTCTTCTTCTTCAACCTCTAACTCGTCCACTCCTGGACATAGTTCTTTTCTAATATTTTCCATTTTATCTTGTCTTGTGCTTTTGGTGCCAGTCTCTACCAGCTATCCTCTTGATATCTATCCATCTCAATTGAGGTCTACCTCTACTTCGCTTTGTCTCTCTAGGTCGCCACTATATGATTTTCAGTGGCCATCTTTCATCTTGCTGTCTTACGACATGTTCAGTCCATTGCCATTTCAGGTCGGCAATCTTCTCTATAAGATCCGTAGCCATTGTTCTTTGACGAAACTCTTCATTTCGGACTCTGTCACTCAAAGACAACCTCAACATTGACCTTTCCATTGCTCTCTGCATTACTCTCAGTCTATTGGCGTTTTTCTGCGTTAGACACATTGTTTGCATTCCGTATGTTATTACCGGTAGAATATAGGCATCGAAAACCTTCGTTTTTAAATATACTGCTATCTCTCAGCACAAAGGAGAGCCTTCCAAATGCTGCCTAGGAGAGCTGTATTGATTCTCTTTCCCTAGGGTGATTGAATGGCCCAAATAGTTGTATTCACTAATATTTTCTATCTCCTGGTTCTTAATCTCAACCATCCACAACAACTATTAATTCTTTACAAAGCTCATATTCGACCAACTATGGAATACTGCTCCTATGTTTGGGGCTCTGCTCCCAAACACACACTGCATTTGTTGGATTCTGTCCAGAGAAGAGCTGTTCGTCTGATTGGAGACCTGGAATTGACCGGCGGCCTTGATTCGCTGGAACATCGAAGAACGGTTGGCGACCTGAGTCTGTTCTACAAGTATTTTCATGGAAAGTGTTCGAAGGATGTAGCCCGCTTAATTCCTCCCAGAGCGGTGCATGTTAGAAATACACATCGCGCTAATATTTCATATCCTTATGAGGTTCAGTTTGTTACTCCTCATACAACGATTTTCAACCAGTCTTTTATATGGAGAACATCATCCCTTTGGAATAATTCACCCAGGACTGTGTTTCCCATCGAATACAATTTACAGCGATTCAAGTACAACGTGAATCGCTTTTTCCGCACACATGCCGCTCCTGGAGCGCTTTAGGGACTTCCCTGTAGCACGTGTGCTAGACCCATAAAAAAATCGATATATGTGGGTCTTCTAGGCTCATTATTTTTGTTTTCGAGTAATTCATTTTGAGGCTAACCCGGTTCGACTCATAACTCAGTTGTTGAAGCATTGATTCCAATTTGTTCGAGTCACTTTGTGAATTCTGATTCCTTTATCTTCCCATGGTAGTTTCTTAAAGATATCCTGGAGTACAAGTGTAAATAATTTTGGTGATGTAATGTCTCCCTGACGAACACCTCTTTCGACTCTAATGCTATTGGTTTTCGTCTCTTCATCTATCTTTATATGAAGCGAAACATTTTTGTAGATATTTTCGATCAGTGTAGTATATCGAGTGCCAATTCGTGCTCGGTCCATTGCCACCAATATGTATCCAATTTCGATTGTGTCAAAAGCTTTCTGGAAGTCGATAAGGGTGTATTTGTACATTATGTTCAGTTGTTTTCTCTATAAGGGATCATATGGTTTGCAAATGATCATTCGTGCTGAAGCCCTTTCGGAAACCAGCCAGTTCCACGGGTTGGTATGTGTCAAATTTTGATGTTAGTCGATTGATAATAATTTTTGTAATTAGTTTGTATAAGTGGTACAATAAACTTATCGGTCTGTAGTTTTCTATGTTTGCTGAGTGTCCTTTCTTAAACAGCAAGATGATTTCTGCATCTAACCAACTTTCTCGAACTTTTCCTTCTTATAGGCATTTATTAAAGAACATACAGATACATTTTTCTAGCATTGGTCCTTCAAACTTCAACATTTCAGCTGTAATTTTATCTTCGCCAGGGCTTTTGCCGTTTTTGATGTGTTTTTAGGGCTTTCTGTAATTCTCTTGATATTATGTCTGGGATACTAACCAATCAGTTAGTAGAAATTGACCAGGTTCTGTGATAACATAACCCCAAAATGAAGCTTCATCGGAAAAAATATTCCTCTGCCCAGGCGAGTCATTTTTCTCTCTGTTTTTCTCTCAGCAATGGTTTTTTAATTGTACTCCGCCACTTCAAATTGTTAGCTCGGAGATTAATGCGAATCGTCCCATACGATATATCCACACCTTTCTGCTTTAGTTTTTGCGGCCCTTTGGGATAGAGTTAATTGAGGATTTCGGGAAAACATGTTAATAATCATTTTTCGTCCTTATCTGATACTTTTCCTCTCGAACCATGTTCTGGTAGATCATCAACCTTTTTCAACTGGGAGTATCATTATACCCACTTGCTAAAGAATGCCCTCGACTTGCCTATATACCAGGTGTACAAGTATGAAATGTGGATTTCAGACAACATATGGTATACCAACGCAGTTTGTGCTATAAAGATTTGACACTGCGCCATTTTGTTGTGTCATCAACAAGTGTCAGACGCGCACGAGTGATAAATTGGAAACGTGTGTGCATAGTGTTGTGTTGTTGTGTTCAATATGTCGAAATCTATACAGAACAAAGAGCATTCGCGGACAGCATTAATTTTTTGTTTTCATTTGAAGAAAACTGCTGTTGAATCATACCGATTACTTCGAGAAGCTTATGGTGAACATGCTCCATCGCAAGATACGTGTGAACGATAGTTTCGACGTTTCAAAAGTGGTGACTTCGATGTTACAGACAAGGAACGTGGAACACCGCCAAAAAAATACGAACATGTGGCATTGCAAGCATTGTTGGACGAAGATGATCCGCAAACACAAAAACAACTCGCCGAGCAATTGGGCGTTAGTCAACAAGCTATTTCCAATCGGCTACGAGAGATGGGAAAGATTCAGAAGACCGGTAGATGGGTACCACATGAGTTGAACGACAGGCAAATGGAAAAGCGCAAAAACACGTGTGACATTTTGCTTGCTCGGTACAAAAGGAAGTCGTTTTTGCATCGTGTAGTTACAGGGGATGAAAAGTGGATTTATTTTGAGAATCCCAAGCGCAAAAAATCATGGGTAGACCCAGGCGCACCATCCACATCGACCGCAAGACTAAATCGCTTTGGCAGAAAGACGATGCTCTGTGTTTGGTGGGACCGGAGGGCGTGGTCTATTATGAGCTGTTAAAACCTGGGGAAACGGTTAATACTAAACGTTACCAACAACAATTGACCGATTTGAACCGTTCGCTGCTTGAAAAAAGGCCAGAATATCGAAAGTGGCAACACATGACATGACAATGCTCCAACACATACGGCAAAACCAGTTCGCGACACGTTGGAAGCACTCAGCTGGGTAGTTCTACCCCATGCGGCTTACTCACCTGACTTGGCTCCTTCCGATTACCATTTGTTTGCATCGATGGGTCACGCACTTGCTGAGCAGCGGTTTGGTTCGTACGAAGATAGCTCGATGAATGGTTCGCAGCAAATGGGGAAGATTTTTACTGGCGTGGTAATCACAAATTGCCCGAAAGAGGGGAAAAATGTATAACAAGCGATGGAGCATACTTTGAATAAAGCACTTTTTATCATTCTTCCGAATTTAACATTTTTTTTTTAGAAAAAAAATCCGCATTTCATACTTGTACACCTGTTACTTAGCAGCCGCTGCAGGCGTCATTTTCGGATCTTTTGGATGATTACATAGTAATACAGCCTCGAAACGCGAAGGATACGCAGCATTTATCTATCTTTCCACAGAGCTTTGTTTGCAGGGGTGCCAACAGTAACTTCAAAAAAAAGGAATTTCTTTTTATAGGATTCGTAAATCGGAAATATTATTTTTAATTACAACGTTTCGCGTTTTAGATGCCATCATCAGGTCATCATTTTTCAATACATTATTACTTTTGATAAAAATAGTTTACCCATTACTCTAAATTTAAGGGTTATATTTCATCTTTTTTATATGATTGCATCATAGATTCAAATATACTTTGGTTTTTTAATTGCTTAAAAACGGTGCCTCGTTTTCATGTAACACCAGATATTATGTAGAACCTGAACACTTTTAAGAACTTTAATCTATAATCTTTTTAAAAGTAACGATATTAAGCAGCAATTTTAATTACAATATAACTTAAAAATTCATTTTACAAATCACTTATTTTAGACCGTTGAACTTTTGGCTATTTTATCTGATTTTTTCGCTTGAAGCGTGCTTAAACAGCGGTGGGCCATTTCAAGAATAACCTAAATTATGTACAGTCTATCAAGGAAGAATGTGACCGCTCGTATTCTTGAAAGAAATGTGTTTCGAGAACATTTTTTGCTATCAATGTATTCTTTGGTGCGTTAACAACGGCGCAATTACCTTAGTAAGTTGTCCAATCTCCTCTTGCATCAGTAATCACCTGGCATATTCGAGGCATGCTGTCGACGAGATTTTCTGCATATTCTCCAAATTTTTAGAATCTCGCGAGACAACTGAGTTAAAGTCCTCAGAGTTTTTCCTCTGAGGTTTCTCTTTATAAGAGGCCGAACGTTTTCAATAGGGTTGGCGTCCGACGATTGTGAGGGCCACTCTAGTAGCTTATCACGAACCCAAGCGAGCCATTTGGCGACGTGATTTTCGCCCAGCACAAAGATGTTGTCGAATGGTCTCATGGGACACATTTAAACCCGATTTTCTTAATTTTGCCGCTCCTTGACGCAGCGTCAATTTCGCGTCCCGTGAAAACAGACACGACTCGTTTTTTGATTTTCGGAGTGACTTTGCCCACCGAGCCATATTTTGGCAAATCGTCGACATTTTTCGTCTTGTTAGAATGATTTACCCACTTCTTCACAAATGATACGGACTTTTTAATATATTTAGCGGTTGCGGAATATTACGCCCCTTTGGATGAGAACAGAGAAAGCCTGCCTCGAACCGACGCGCAAACAAGTAATTCATTTTGGATTTTACATGATTTCGACGAAAGTTCGGAATCGACTGATACTTTTACTAAAATATGTCGTACCGATTTTTTGTTGAATCGCGAAAATCTCATCTACCAGAAATGAATTATCGCGGATACGTTCTTACTTGACAGACTGTACTTTCATTGGTCCAGAAAGTGACACCATCTCTCTTCGTTGACTTCAAACCACTGGACAATCGACACAATGGAAAAAAATGGAAGTGTGGGTTCTGGTTATGAATACTTCTTTAGCAATATGGAGAATTTTCTTTTTACTAAAACATAACTTTGCAATGTAAAAATAATTCAGTTTTGAAGATCATTTCAAGTCCTTGTGAATTGAATTAATTATTTTCCAATATTAATGAAAATAGACCTCGAAAATAAATCAATAAAATAAAAACAAAATTCGATAACTTCGAAAATAAAAAGCGAATTTTTTACGTTCAATCGTTCTTGTATTTCTTATAGTTTATAAGATTGCAAATGGACACTTGCTTTCAATATATTTTTTGGAAAGCATAGTTTTGTTGCTTGTATTGTACTTCTCAAGCGTGTACACATACGGATGAAAATCAATAGAAATCAAGGTAGGGTCTCTGGTGTTCAAGTCATACATTTTTTTTCTTATCTCTTCTACATATATCTAGTGGTGTATCAGCTTTTATTGGTTCCGATATTGATGGAGGAGGTGATTATATCTTCGCAAATATCATGTTATACATCTCTTTAGAGTTTTCGGAGCCAAGAAATCTGAAAATTATTTTATATTTCATTATTTCTAATTTTACCATAAATACTGCGTAGATAGGACTGCGATGTTATTATCAAGGATCTTAAAATAACCAGTCAAGTACAAGTTAGACTTGCGCAATTAGTGTTCCGTATGTTGATTACTTTTAAAATAAGAATTTTCGTTACGGAATTATAAAATGACCAGTGACTTATCAAAACATATTCCAAATGAATTTTCAACAAAGTTTTTTTCTGATCTTTAGTGAAAACTGATGACCTTGAAACTTTATATATATATGTATATATATATATATATATATATATATATATATATATATATACATATACATATATATATATATATATATATATATATATATATATATATAAAATAAATATATATATATATATATATATATATATATATATATATATATATATATATATATATATATATATATATATATATATATATACCAGATAAATTATTAAAGGTAAAGCACTCGTGACAATTTTCGTTCAATCTACACTCTATAGAGAATATTCTAGAATTTTTTCCAAATTTTTTGGTCAGTACTTTTCGGGATAAGGTGGGGCGACAGCGATTTTTTGCAGATTTTTAAAATAATACAAAGAGACAAGTGTTACATTATATATATTTTTGAACTCGTCTTTTTACAAGCTTTCATTTGATACCCCACTCGATGACCTGATAAGAAAAATTTTCACTTCCGATTTCACCCACAAAACTAACCCCTTAAGTCAAAATATAACTTTTAAAACTACACGGCTCTGATGAGGCCATCAATTCCTATATTAAGGCCAAATGTCAACTTTCTGTGTCAAATAGTTTCGAAGAAAATCGGGTGTGACAGACGGACGAACACCGAAGTGATCTTATAAGTGTTCCGTACGGAACACTAAAAACATAATTTGACTGTTTCTTTTTAAGCCGAATAAAATATATAATCAAACCGAGCGATACTAAAGTTTTACGAGTGATAGGCATAGGGTCGAATATACCTTGTTATATGTCTTTATCTGAGTTATTAGAGGTAAGAGTTGGTTGATAAAATCAACACTCAACGCAGGCCGCACGATTTTCTAGGGATCCCGCCCAGGCATATGTGGTTTTAATGCAAAACAACTGAAAACGAACAAGGCCTATATTTCACCAGTCTACCCACAGTTCTCTTATTCGTCAAACCCATCCCGAGGCGCGTTTCACTGTATCGCAGCTCATCAGTTGAGCTCAGATCGACAAATAAGAGAACATAATTTACTAGTCCTTATCCAATTTTTTTGTTTTTTATGGATCTAGCACACGTGCTACAGGGAAATCCCTAAAGCGCTACAGGAGCGACACGTGTGCGGAGAAAGCGATTCACGTTGTTCTTGAATCGCTGTAGATTGTACTCGATGGGAAACACAGTCCTGGGCAAACTATTCCAAAGGTATGATGTTCTCCATATAAAAGACTGCTTGAAAAGCGTTGTACGAGGAGTAACAAGCTGAACCTCATACGAATGTGAAGTATTAGCGCGACGTGTACTCCTAACATGCACCGCTCTGGGAGGAATTAAACGGACCACATCCTTCGAACACTTTCCATGAAAGTACTTGTAGAATAGGCTCAAGTCGCCAACCGTTCTTCGATGTTCCAGCGAATCAAGGCCGTCGGTCAGTTCCGGGTGTCCAATCAGACGATCAGCTCTTCTCTGGATAGAATCCAACAAATGCAGTGTATGTTTGGGAGCGGAGCTCCAAACATGGGAGCAGTATTCCATAGTTGGTCGAATTTGAGCTTTGTAAAGAATTAACAGTTGTTGTGGAGTGTAAAGCTTTCTGGTTCAAAACAATATTCCCAACTTTTGAGAAGCTCTCCTTGCTATGCCTGCAACATGTTCATGCCAGGACATATTTGCTCCCAAATTAACGCCTAACAGATTGAGTGACGATGTTAGAGGGATGGAGTGCCCCGACATAACTATGTCGGGTTCTGCAACGTTAACTTTTTTAGAAAAAACTGCCGCCTGGGTTTTTGTAGCGTTAAATTCCACTTGGTTACTGTCACCTCAAGATAGAATTTCTTCCAGGTCTTTGTTAAGTTGAATGACTTCCTGCTGTCTGCGGATATTCGTCTGAGCAGTCGATGTCCGAGCATTCAAAGTGAATGAAGAGATAAGTGTACTGTCATCTGCAAAGCTGTAGATTGGATTCTCGGTCTTTTCCAGCAGATCGTTAATATAAATAAGGAAGAGAGTAGGAGATAGTATGGAACCTTGGGGCACACCGGCGTTGATAGTGAAGGTGTTAGAAAGAAATCCGTCGACTGCCACTCGTAAAGAACGCTCTCTAAGGAAACATGAGAGCCACAAACAGAACTTTTCAGACATACCATAAGAACGTAACTTAGTCAACAGCCCATCGTGCCAAACACGGTCAAATGCCTTGGATATGTCAAGAGCAACCGCTCGAGATTCTCCAAAGTGTTCAATTGCGTTGTTCCAAACATGTGTTACATAAGTCAGAAGATCTCCTGTTGATCTATTTTTACGAAAGCCATATTGGTGATCACTAATAATGTTGAATCCTTCAAGATATTTTAGAAGATGCTGATTGATAGCCTTTTCCATGACTTTCGATATTATTGAGAGTAGTGCGATTGGTCGGTAGTTATTTGGCAAGGTCTTCTTGCCTTTTTTAGGTATCGGCTGAAGTGTGGCACATTTCCAGCAGGAAGGACATATTCCCTTTCTGTAGGATAGGTTGAAAAGTCTACAGAAAACTGGTGTTAGTTCCCCTGGCACAGTTCTTGAGAACTATGGCAGTACTGACGGAACATAATGGTAAGATACAACGAATTGTATGTTCTTGTGTTTGGCGATCCTAGGCCCATCAGTCGGCCTAGGATCGCTAAACACGCGTAATACGGCTTAACCAACGATCCGTCTTACGAAACACGGTCAAATGCCTTAGCTATATCAAGTGCTCAAGATTCTGTAAAATGCTCAGTAGCGTTGTTACGAACATATTAGCTAGTAATTTTGTATCCTTCCATATGTGTTTAAAGATGCCGATTGACTTTCGATATTATTGAAAGCGGTGCGACTAATCGGTAGTTGTTGGGCAAGGTCTTGCAGTTTTTAGGTATCGGCTGACCTCTAGCATATTTTCAGAAAACTGATGTTAGTTCGATTATGCATTTTTTAAGTACTGTGCAGCTATTCTATTAGCGCCGGAAGCTATTTTGCCTCTAGCTTCGTTAAAATACATTTTATGACACGTTGTCTGAAGAGAATATCTCTCATTTCTTGAATCTCTCTCTGACTGCAGATTAGGAATGGTGGGTAGTGTTTTTCCCTACAAATTAACAGTAGAGTGTAATGCAAAGAGTTGGGCAAATTGACTTTCTCAGCAGGTGTTGTAATAGTATTATTTGGCCGTGGAAAAGATGGTATGGTGGATTTAGCGAAATTTTAACTAACGCCCTTAGTCAATTACCAAACTGGCAATTCTTAGATGGTGAGCCTCCTTGGTTTGGTCGATTATTTGTTTACAACTATTCCGGGTGTTAACAGAGATGTTTCCATTAATGACGTTAGGCTTTCCATGCTATTATCGGTAGATACGCTGTTTTGAAGCAACAACTTCTTTGCATTTTCGACCGATCCATGACTTGCCATTGACAAGGCGTTTCTTTGAAAAAGTTTATGGTCGGAAAAACCTATCGGCGTATTCACGGTAGCAGTGTAAATCTCTGGCTTAGTAGTTAAAAACAGATCAAGAAGACTGGCGAACTCACTATCGCGTCCAGGAATTAATGTTGGTTCATCCATAAGCTGAGTAAAGCTACAGCTGATCGAAAAAGATTCAGCTGCACGTCCTTATCCGTAGGTTATATTTCAATACGTAAGCCAGTTGATGTGGACATTAAAGTTGCCCAGTATGGTAATTTCGATACTTGGATAATGTGTAAATAAACGATGGTGTCTGCAAGAGAAGCTGAAGTGGAAGTATAACTTGGCGGTTGGTGAAAGCAGCAGATAAACCTTGTGGTTTGTTGAGGTGTCATTTTTAATCACATAACAGCAAAGTTTCGGAGCTGTAGAGCTGTAGAGTCTCTTGTTGGCAAAAGAGATCCCTACTGACAAAAAGACCGATTCCAAAATTCCGCCTAAACAGGGAAGAGAAGTCTTACCCAGGGTAAAGAAAGTTGACAGTGATGGTCGACGAATTGACGTTCGTTTCGCAGAGAGCAAATATGTGAGGTTTATTTGATTGCAGGTGTTGGTGTGCTGAAATTATGTTCGAGTTTATAGCTCATATATTGCAGTATTCTACCATATAATTTTGATCTCAGCATGTTGACGTTTAATTTTACGAGGGGTTCCATAAAAATAAGATAACCTTAAACGCTTCGTTCTCAGTATTAGTTTTTACTCTAAAATGACAACTCTTTGTTTTTGTTAGCGAATTAGTAGTTAAATGAAAAATAAAAACTTTTGGGTACACTATAAAAACAGGCGTTTAACCCTAAGCTCCAAAATAAACTGTTTTCGACGCCATCAATAGTTCAGTTTTTAGTTCAGACATCACGTCTGAAGCCTTTCCAATGATCATTTTTTGTTATTAAATATTTCGCTATAAACACTGATCATTTAATTTACTGGAATTAAGGAATTATTTAGTCTGAAAGAGTCCAATTAAGCTTTTACTTTAACTAATTTTTATTTCTGATGCTAAATTCATAATATAACAAAAACAACAATAAAATCAATATCATCAAATCAATCATCATAAAAAAGTTAATTTTTATTTATACATTAAAAGATTCTTTTTTTTATATCTATTTTTAGTTCAATATAATTAACAGTTGAACTTTATTCGGTTAATATTATTCGTATTTTCTTTATAGAGTCTTGTTTCGGTGTGTCTTTACAGAGATGATTGTATTTTTTTTAATTAATAAGGTTTCTTTTTAGTATTCCCTACGGAACACTTATAAGATCACTTCGGTGTCTGTCCATCTGTCACACCCGGTTTTCTCCGAAACTGTTTGACATAGAAAGTTGAAATTTGGCACTAGTATAGGAATTGATGGCCCCATCAAAGCCGTTTTATTTTCGAAGTTAAATTTTGGCTTAAGGGGTTTGTTTTGGGGGGTGAAATCGGAAGTGAAAAAATTTTTTTTTTACCAGGTCATCAAGTAGGGTGTCAAATGAAAGCTTGTAAAAAGTTCAAAAATATATCTGATTCCTTTCCTTTGTATTATTCTTACAAAATTGCCAAAAATCGCCTTATCTCGAAAAATACTGATCAAAAAATTTTGGAAAAATTCCGGAATATCCTATATATATATATATATATATATATATATATATATATATATATATATATATATATATAAATATAATATAAAATAAAAAATGTTGTTACCCTAAATGAGTTTCCGATTTTTGTTGAAAATGGATGACCTTGAAATATATATATATATATATATATATATATATATATATATATATATATATATATATATATATATATATAATATATATATAGGATATATATATATATATATATATATATATAGGATATATATATATATATATAGGATATATATATATATATATATATATATATATATATATATATATATATATATATATATATATATATTTCAAGGTCATCCATTTTCAACAAAAATCGGAAACTCATTTAGGGTAACAACATTTTTTATTTTAAAAGAAATCACCGTACGGAACATTAACTGCGCAAGTCCGACTTGCACTTGGTCGGTTTATGTAATTATTTAACCTCGTTAGGTTCTTAAGTTGTTATAATTCTGGCTACACATTGTGAAACGTATTAAAATAGCCGCTTTTTAAAGTTTGTTGTCTAGAAAATACATATAATGGCTTATTCAACCAAGTCTGTCAAATAAGTTTTCCCTTGTATTAGGGAAGACCCAAAGTACAACCAGGGTTTGCCATCTTTAAATCACCAAACTTATGTATTTTTTTTAATTTTAAAATTGCTCTCAATCTTTTTTCGATATATTTGGAAGAATTTTTTCAATTCATTTGGAAGAATGGCGTTACGCTGACTTTTTGAAAAATTAATTTTTAAAATTTAAATCGTAAGTTATTAAATATTCGATGGATTTACATAGTATAAATAACTTGCTGTTAGAAACAAAAAACTAAAAAAATATAACCGAATAAGCACGGATGGTGACCCTGGGTCCATACACCTGTAAAAACACCTTGATAAAAGCTATTGAGTTTTTATTTTTACTTTTGTAAAAATTGCCTCAGCGGATATTTCTCGTTTACATTATACTGTGAGGGATTTACGAGGCTGGTTTGAAAAGGCCGTGCAAAGTCCGAGAGATGGCACCGCCGGCGCGTATCGAGGTCATGTTTAGTTAGTAGCATCTCTTGAATGAACGCACACCAAGTTTCAGCCATATTGGTCTATTTCTTTGAGTTTGGCATTCGTGTGAATCAAGGAAGTCGAGTGATTTTCAAGAAATGGACGAAAAAGAATTTCGTGTGGTGATTAAACATTACTTTATGAAAGGCCAAACGCCTCAGGAGACTAAAGAGAAGCTTGATAAACATTATGGTGACTTTGCACCTTCGATTAGAACAGTTTATAAGTGGTTTCAAAATTTCCGGACTGGCCATATGGGCACAAGTGACGCTGAACGTTCTGGACGGCCTGTGGAGGTTACGACTCCAGAAATCATTGATCAATTCCATGATATGGTGATGGATGACAGAAGAGTTAAGGTGCGTGAGATTGCTAGTGCTGTGGGCATCTCGACTGAACGGGTACATAATATTTTGCATAAACATTTGGACATGAGAAAGCTATCCGCAAGATGGGTGCCGCGATTGCTCACGCTTGGCCAAAAACGGAATCGTGTGAAGTGTTGCAAGGATAGTTTGCAGCTGTTCCAGAAGAATCCGGAGGACTTTAAGCGTCGTTTCGTCACTGTGGATGAAACATGGATACATTACTATGCTCCTGAGACCAAACAACAATCTAAACAATGGGTTACCAAGGGGGAATCTGCACCAAAAAAGGCGAAGACCGTTCCTTCAGCCGGAAAGGTTATGGCGACTGTCTTTTGGGATTCGCAAGGGGTAATCCTCATCGACTATCTGGAAAAGGGTAAAACTATTACGGGTGAATATTATTCATCGTTATTGGACCGTTTGAAAACCGAGCTGCAAGAAAAACGCCCGCGATTGGCCCACAAGAAAGTCCTTTTCCATCACGACAACGCACCAGCACACACCTCAGCAGTTGTGGTCGCAAAATTAATGGAAATAGGATTCCAACTCGTTTCACATCCCCCCTATTCTCCAGACTTGGCTCCCTCGGACTACTATTTGTTCCCCAATTTGAAGAAATGGCTGGCGGGACAAAGATTTTATTCAAACGAGGAGGTGATTGCAGACACTAATGGATATTTTGCAGACTTGGACAAATCCTATTATTCGGAAGGGATCAACAAACTAGAACATCGTTGGACGAAGTGTATAAGCCTAAAAGGACACTATGTCGAAAAATAAAAAAGGTTTACCCCAAACACATAAGTAGTTTTTATTTTTGCACGGACTTTTCAAACCAGCCTCGTAAGTTCATTATTTATTTTACAACTACGCGTACGCAAGGAAGGTACCGAGTTCAATCTTGACAACTGTACTATTAAGTACTGGGATTCTCATTCATCGTTCTGACAGCACTAAGTCCTCAACAAGTCTGGTGGTTTCCTCAGTTCTTGCGTCAACCGGTTTTCCTCATCTGGGGTCACCCCGAATTCAGTTTCCTTGACTCTATCGAAATCATTTAGACTAAAAATGTTTCATGAGTAACTTTACCGATTTCTTAAAATCAAATAACTTCGATTTCACCACTTTTTTGCTTAAAATTTATCATATTAGCAGGTTTTACAAAGTTATTTCACAAAAAATTATAAACATAAGCACTATAGAACTGTTAATTAATTATTATGTAGCGTGTCTACTATTAAAATTGGCGTAGTTCCGACTTTTGTAAATTAAAAGGTCAGTAACCTTATGCTTTTGTTGCCAGTAGCAAATTTCGATCTAATTATCATAAGTTTGCAGTATTTTTTGGGTCATCTATAGGGTTGTATCAATATAGGTATTGAAGTATGAAAAATTTTTTTTTCTTAATTCACCTAAAGAGTGATGGTCGAAAATATAAAGGAAGCGCTGCTCACAAAAATAATATTATCGCGTCCTGCAGAAATATATATATATATATATATATATATATATATATATATATATATATATATATATATATATATATATATATATATATATATATATATATATATATATATATATATATATATATATATATACAGTCCCTGGCCAAATTATTAGACGCACTGTATTTTTTTTAGTAATTTTATGTTTCTTAAGAGTTTTTATGCAATAATGATATATTTAAACTACAATATTATTGATTTTTATTTAAAAGAATTGTTGTAGACTACATATTTGTATTTATTTTTAACATATGGTAACACTGTGTTGACAAAGTGATACATGAACGTAAATAAGTACAAACCTGTATCAGTCGCGATCGGAATCAAGTCAGGTACGGACGTGTTTCTGTGGCTTTATGGACTGTGATTGTTTGTTTAACAGTTTTATACTACTCAGTTATTAGTTTATTTTGTATGCAGTGTTTTAAAAAAGTAATGGGACTATTTTCATTATGGGTAGAAAAAGCGATCTTTCACCACGTAAAAAAGTTGAAGTGAAGGTCCTTGTGATTGCGAAAACATTTACAAACCGAGAAATATCACGAAGATTGGAGGTTTCTGAAGCTAGTGTACGACGCATAAAAAAGAAAATTGAGTCAGGGAAGGAATTAAGCCCGAAAAGAAAGAAAAGATGCGGTAGAAAACCAATTTTCACTCCACGGTCAGAGAGATGTTTGAAGAAAATTCGTGTAGAAAACAGATGTGCTACCACAAAGGTAATAAAATCACAACTCCAGGATGCTAGCGTAAATGCTTCTGAGCGCACTGTTCGAAGAAAATTGAAAGAATTAGATTTTAAGGCCTGTCGCCCCGCCAGGAAGCCCAAGTTAACAGCTGCAATGAAAGCAAAGCGCCTGAAGTGGGCCAAACAATGGCAAGACAAAGATGTGGACTTCTAGAGATCGGTAAGATACAGCAATTTAATCAATAATTGATACATTATTATCATTTTCAGTTAAATAAAGCAAATAAACATGGAAGTTTATATATTTTTCCTATTTTTGACAGGTCTGCTTCAGTGACGAAAGCACATTCGAAATTTTGCAGAATAAAGCTCAGTATGTGCGTCGTCGTCATGGAGAAAAGTTTCATCCTGATTGTGTCTTCCCGACGGTTAAACATCCCACCAAAGTGATGATTTGGTCAGTCATCAGCGGCAAGGGCACTGGACGTCTGTACGTCGTCAAAGGAATAATGAGGCAAGATCAGTACAAAGAAGTATTACAAAATCGGTTGATTCCGCAGCTCAGAGAATGGTTTCCAAATGGGGAACCATTCACTTTCATGCAAGATGGAGCTCCCTGCCACACTGCTCGGTCTGTTAAAGCTTTTTTGGCAGAAAAAAATATCCCTCTGTTGGATTGGCGGGGTATTTGGTAATAGCCCTGATATGAACCCCATTGAAAATGTGTGGGAGCTGATGAAAAGAGAAGTGGCTAAAGATGTGATTACCAACAAAACCCAGCTCCTAGAAAAGATTATTCATGTGTGGAATCATCATCCTCAAATGCAGGAGACAGTACAATCTTGCATTGATAGCATGCCGCGCAGAATTAAAGCTTTGATAGCGGCTAAAGGTGGCTCAACTAAATATTGACTTTTACTAACATTAATTTCACTTTTCTTTAAAACTTAATAAACTTATGCTTTTCTAAATTAATGCTGTTTTATTTATGTCAAATAAATAGGTAATTGATTGGATAATATAAAAATAAAAAACAAATCAATTTAAAATAATAAAACCTTACAATATCACTCGGTAATTAATATTTTACATGAAATCTTGCAGTGCGTCTAATAATTTGGCCAGGGACTGTATATATATATATATATATATATATATATATATATATATATATATATATATATATATATATATATACACACAAGGTGCCCCATATGTATGGAACAATGATTCCACAGCATATATCAAAGTGATAGGGTTACCCAGCGCACATGCTGACATTGACGTCTTCTTGATTTTTTAAATGGAAAGCCCTGTATATTATTTCATTTTTGAGTCCTACTAAAAGTTCTCGATATTATTTGTCTAACATACCATGTGTCTAACTTGAACTGTTTTGGAATTATTGTTATTTGAAATTTAAAATAATAAAAAAAAAACTATTAATAAATACTCTAGGTTTATTTTTAAGGTAACAATTGCTCAAAATGTCTAACGTTAACAGCGAGGCAATGACCCAATCTGTCATAAACAGCTTGAACAGAGTTTTGCAGAAAATCCGAGGTGATCTGTGCTACTTCATATTGAATTCTTTGTTGTAAATCTTCTCCAGTTTCAGGTCAACTTCGGTAAATTTTGGTTTTCAAATGACCCATGAAAAAAATTGAGTGACTTAAGGTCGGGACTCCTTGCAGGCCGTTCTACAGCACCTCTTCTACCTATCCGTCGATTAGGAAAAATGACATCCAAATATCTACGAACATTGATTTCATAGTGAGGTGGTGCTGCGTCCTGTTGATACCACAGATTCCTTTTAGGGGTATCCAAATTATTTTCATCGGGAAAAAGACTTTCACAAGTTAAAATAACTTGCTCTTGGAGTAACTGTTAATACCGCTGTCCTGTAAGATTTCCATCCACAAATCCCTGCCTACACATTTGTCTTTCATGGTCTTTGAGAATGACTCTCAATTATCCAGTGGGGATTCTCAGTAGACGAGTAACGGCAATTATACCTGTTAACTCTTCCGTTAAGACGTGTTACCTCAAAAATAAACCTAGAGTATTTATTAATAGTTTTTTGTCTTTTTTTATTTTAAATTTCAAATGACAATAATTCCAAAACAGTTCAATTTAGACGCATGGTATATTAGACAAATAATATCTAGAATTTTTAGTAGGACTCGAAAATAAAATAATATACAGGGCTTTCCATTTTAAAAAAATCAAGATCGCGTAATTTCTTCGAACTAACAGTTCAAAACATTTTATTGTCAACGTCAGCATGTGCGCAGGATAACACCCTATAACTTTTGTTTAAAGATTTTTTTGAAGTAATGCTGTGGAATTATTATTCCATACATATGGGGTACCCTATATATATATATATATATATATATATATATATATATATATATATATATATATATATATATATATATATATATATATATATACACATACATACATACATACATACATACGAGGCTGGTTTGAAAAGTCCCTGCAAAAATAAAAACTACTTATGTGTTTGGGGTAAACCTTTTTTATTTTTCGACATAGTCTCCTTTTAGGCTTATACACTTCGTCCAACGATGTTCTAGTTTGTTGATCCCTTCCGAATAATAGGATTTGTCCAAGTCTGCAAAATATCGATCCATCCATGCGCTCTTCTGACTTTTGTAATAGACTGGTAAGGCTTTGGGTGAGATGTTTTTTAAAGCTCTTGGACGTGCAGACTTGCCAATCACTATCAGTGGGATTTTGTGCTTGCCAGATGCATTGGAACATACCATTATAGTTAATCTTTCCTTATTTCGTTTGTGCCCAGGAGCTGATTTTTCCTGTCGAGATGCCAATGTTTTTTGATGGAAGCATTTTATAATTCAGACTAGTTTCGTCACAGTTGTAAATTTGATCGCATGTGTATCCACAATCTTCGATTTGCTTTTTAAAGTTCTGCTTAAACTTCTCGATTCAAGTCAAGAAAGTTTTTCGCCACATACAGTCAGTTGTCGTACACCGTACCGTTTTTTTCAGCGGTCAAGCCATCCAGAACTGGCGGTAAACTGATCTGTCTCTGGGAATTGCCTACTAATTATTATTGCTTTCTGTTGTAAAATTGGACCTGACAGAGGCACACCTTTTGATCTCTGTTGGTTAAACCACATAAATAAAGCTTCGTTAACCTTTTCATAGTCGCCGGTTTTCATTGATTTTCTTTCTGAGGACGAGGAGGCTTGATTTATATACCACTCTTCTATTTTTGTGCGATTTCTTTTCCAATCTCCAACTGTTACCTCACCTACTCCATAATCTCGTGCAACAACTTTAATTGTCTCTCCTGCTTCAATTCTTCTGATGGCTTTTAATTTTTCTTCAATAGGAACGATGATTCTTTTATGCTTGTTTTGCTCCATTATAATACTACAAACAAAAATTCAAACAAAGCAGTTCGTATTAATTATACTTAACTACCAGAACTCCAACCAAATAAATTATGTGAGTATACTCGCACTTCTTCGTAGTAAACGCTATAACGCACTGCATTTATGCAAATTTACATGCTGAAAGAGTCCAAAAACATAAATAGGGGAACCCCTCACACGGGCCAGGGGGATTCCCCGAAGGCCCCGACGATTTTAAATGGAAATATGTATATACATATTTTAGAAGCTCGGTTAATACGCAGCATAGACGCGCGTACTTCGGATAATCAGGTTCTTAGATTGGCTCGGTTAATCCGGAGCTCGGATAATCGCGACTCGGTTAATCGGGGTTCTACTATATCTGTATATATATATTTTTAAGTTTTATCTTTACATTTTAATAGGTTTCTTTTCTTTTTCATTGTTTTTAAGTTATAGAATATTTTTGTAATCATTGTAAGGAGTTTATCAAGTTTTGTATAATCTTATATTCTGAAATAGTTTCAGTTCACTGAATATTCCTATGGTTTTGAGCCCTCTTTAATTACCAAGAACGCTGTTTTGTTCTCATAACTTAAAGTCGGTAGATATGTACACTGTTTTTTGAAAATTCATCATTAATCTTCATCAAATTATTATTTTTAATAGTCAAGGAAGCTTCTAATTAGTAAAATACTTACTTTCACTTTTTGTAGAATTAAGAGAATTATATTATTTTATTCTGCTTTACTGAACGTATTATGAACATTTTAATTAGGCAGATCTAGAGAAAGTGATATTTGATATGTTTTTATAGCAGTGCGTTTCAGTTACTTGTTATTACCTTGTATAATAGTAATGCTTGTTATTATATTGTTTATATGGATATTATAATTCAATTATTATTTTTATAGCTTTGCCGCCGCTCTTTGGATCCATTGACACGATTTCTTCAGTTGTTCTCTAAAATTCGTAAAATTATTTATTGTCTGGATAATTCCTGTTTGTTTAATTGTTTTCCCAACAATGGACGGTTGGGCCTGTTTGGCCTCGTGAGCACTATTTAATTTTGGGTGAAATCAGTTGCATTACAAACTGTTCTCTCAAAATCTAGTTCTTCTATTGTTATACTTATACTTATCTATACTTGCTAATCAACAGACTCCCGTTTACAGGGAAAAAATTTGGCTCTAATGTTATTCTGTTCATGGTATTAATGGTATTTCATTGATGTTGTTACAGTTGATCGAAATAATTTGTTTTGAAAAGTATATACTTACTTATCGACTGTCAATGGAAAATTAGAGTTTTGCTTTTGTGAATGTGTGTGAATGGAAATCCCAGTATAGCGTTTACAGGGACTCGTAGGACATTTCTTGGTTTAGTAAGTTTTTATTGTGTTTTCTATATGATTTTGGGGCTGGCCTATCCCGATGTGCACAACATTAATTTCAAAAATATGCTGGTTATCTAAATAGTTTCTCATTTGCTTAGTATTTTTTCAATAATAGAATTAGTAAAAAGGAAGAAAATTATGTAAAAACAAAAAATAGGCTATTTTCCTGGAAGAATTTTAACTATTTGCAATAGGTTAAGTTTGATGCATTCTCCAGCCTAATGTGGCTCGCCACTTTAAGCAAATCTAATAAAATCAATATAGTCTACACATAATCTCTAAAAAAGCCATGTCATATCGAAAAATCCTCGTATTTTGTCCAAATATTGCTTTGACTTTAAAATTTCATTTGCTAAATGCAATGGAGATTAAATTAATTTTTCAACACCTACTCTCTCTCCATTTATTATTGCATTTTTAAACACTTAGGGAGCTTTAGTATCAATTTGTGGTTTTCTTTTAGCCGTTGATAGAGCAAGATAAAAACTTTCTTATGGGAGCCACCCCTTAGCAATTTCATCCGACATTTTTTTTTTTTTTTATGGGTCTAGCTCACGTGCTGCAGGGAAGTCCCTAAAGCGCTCCAGGAGCGGCACGAGTGCGGAAAAAGCGATTCACGTTGTTCTTGAATCGCTGTAAATTGTACTCGGTGGGAAACACAGCGCTGGGCAAATTATTCCAAAGGGATGACGTTCTCCATATAAAAGATTGCTTGAAAAGCGTTGTACGCGGAGTAACAAGCTGAACCTCATACGGATGCGAAGCACCAGCGCGACGTGTATTTCTAACATGCACCGCTTTGGGAGGAATTAAGCGGGCTACATCCTTCGAACACTTTCCATGAAAATACTTGTAGAACAGACTCAAGTCGCCAACCGTTCTTCGATGTTCCAGCGAATCAAGGCCGCCGGTCAATTCCGGGTCCCCAATCAGACGGACCGCTCTTCTCTGAACAGAATCCAACAAATGCAGTGTATGTTTGGGAGCGGAGCCCCAAACGTGGGAGCAGTATTCCATAGTTGGTCGAATTTGGGCTTTGTAAAGAATTAACAGTTGCTGTGGGGTGTAAAGCTTTCTGGTTCTAAATAATATTCCCAACTTTTGAGAAGCTCTCCTTGCTATGCCTGCAACATGTTTATGCCAAGACATATTTGCTCCCAAACTAACGCCCAACAAATTGAGCGACGATGCTAGGAGAATGGAGTGCCCCGACATAACTATGTCGGGTTCAGCAACGTTAACTTTTTTAGAAAAAACTGCCGCTTGGGTTTTTGTAGCGTTAAATTCCACTTGGTTACTGTCACCCCAAGATAGAATTTCTTCCAGGTCTTTGTTAAGTTGAACGACCTCCTGCTGTCTGCGGATATTCGCCTGAGCAGCCGATGTCCGAGCGTTCAAGGTGAATGAAGAGACAAGCGTACTGTCATCTGCAAAGCTATAGATTGGATTCCCGGTCTTTTCCAGCAGATCGTGAATGTAAATGAGAAAGAGAGTAGGAGACAGTATGGAGCCCTGGGGCACACCGGCGTTGATAGTGAGGGTGTTAGAAAGAAATCCGTCGACCGCCACTCGTAAAGAACGCTCTCTGAGGAAACATAAGAGCCACAAACAGAACCTTTCAGACATACCATAAGAGCGTAACTTAGCCAACAGTCCATCGTGCCAAACACGGTCGAATGCCTTGGATATGTCAAGAGCAACCGTTCGAGATTCTCCGAAGTGTTCAATTGCGTTGTTCCAAACATATGTACATAAGTCAGAAGATCTCCTGTTGATCTATGTTTACGAAAACCATATTGGTGATCGCTAATAATATTGAATCGTTCAAGATATTTTAGAAGATGCTCATTGATAACCTTTTCCATGACTTTCGATATTATTGAAAGCAGTGCAACTAGTCGGTAGTTATTTGGCAAGGTCTTCTTACCTTTTTTAGGTATCGACTGAACCGTGGCACATTTCCAGCAGGACGGAAATATTCCCTTTCTTTAGGATAGGTTAAAAAGTCTACAGAAAACTGGTGTTAGTTCCCTTGCACAGTTTTTGAGAACTATGGCAGGTATTCCGTCAGCGCCAGAAGCCTTCTTGGTGTCTAGCTTCATTAAAATACGCTTTATGATGCGCTGTCTGAAGACAACATCGGGCATCCTTGACTGCAATATGGGAATAGTAGGTGGTGTTTTTCCTTGGAAATCGACAGTAGAATGTGAAGCAAAGAGGTCAGCCAACAAGTTCGCTCTCTCAACAGGTGTGGTTGCAATGGAATTATCTGGCCGTGTGAGTGGTGGTATGGTGGATTTGGTAAAATTTTGACTAACTGCCTTCGCGACTGCCCACAAGGACCTGGAATTGTTGGGACAAGCGAGAAGTTTGTTTCTAATTCGTTGATTGTGTGCCTCCTTGGTTTCGTCGATAATTCCCTTGCATCTGTTCCGGGCATGAACAAAGATGTTACGATTTACGGTGTTAGAATTTTCACGCCATTGTCGGTAGGCAATATGTTTAGAAGCAACAGCTTCTTTGCATTTTCGGTCGAACCAAGGCTTGCCGTTGGAGGAGCATTTCTTCGTTATTTTTAACCACATAACATCAAAGTTTGAGGGCTCCAGAGCTTCTTCTCGTTGACAAGAGAGGTCGCTTCTGACAAAAAGACAGATTCCAAAGTTACGCCTAAATCGGGAATAGAAGTCGTACCCAGGATAAAGATAGTTGACCGTGCTGGTCGATGGACTGACCTTGGTTTCACATAGAGCGAGAGTACATGAGGTTTATCTGATTGCAGGTGTTGATGCACTGAATTTATGTTCGAGTTTATACCTCGTATGTTGCAAAAATCTATCTTAAAATTATGATGTCTGCAAGTCGACGCCTCCGAACCAGCCCCCACCCGGAGATCCGAACGGGGGGCCATTCTACCTCCGGAACTTCTTGCATCCAGGCGCCTCATCATGCTCTTTGGTCCCACAGTAGTTAATGTGGAATTTTTCCGTTCTGTCACATGTTTATCTTTGCCTTCTTTGGCTTTGATCCAGGGGGTGTTATTATTGGGTAGTTTGGGTTCTGACCAGATATGATCTGTGAGTTCTTGTTTGTTTGGTGGTTCGGTCACTGCTGTCTGTTTGCTGTGCATAGTTTTCCGGTAGAACTGTGTTTGGCTTCTTCGGAAGAGGTTGTTGGTATCTTTCCTCTCGTTTGGTTCTTTGTATCTACGGAGTCTTGCGGCATATACGGATAATTTTTGTTTCAGAGTATCCAGGATTTCTGGCAGTGTTCTGTTGGGAGACCCGGACTTGATCTTGTTTATACTCTGTGTGACTCGTTTGGACACGTTCCCGTTGATAAACTGGATAAGGTGTCCTAGATATCTCCGGATGTTGTTGATTTTGTTTTCTATTCTTATTTGCCGTTTGAATTTTGGTTTTGTGCTGTTGGGATTTCTTTGTCGTTGCGGGGGTTTTTGATTAAATACTTCGTCGGTTGCGTTTGGGATTGATGGTGGTGGGTCTAGGCGGCGAGTGATTCCCTTCTCAGTGGTTTCTTTGTCAGGACTTGTGCTTTTATCAAAGCAACGCACGGTGTGTTCTTTTGTTCCTGTAGTGTAACTCATGCGTTGCCTTGATTTTCCCGCCTTGGTGGGTATCGGCTTACTCGCCGTCACAACACTTTTGGCAGGTCCATTGTCAGTTGCCCGGTCTTCATCGTTTTGGTCGAGCTGGCCATTTCCCGCGACGTCCTCGACCGTTACGTCGCTCGCCCCCCCCCGATGCTTCCTTTTTTTTTGTTTGCGGGCGGGCTTTCCTTTTACCTGGGAAAATTACATAAAAAATCCATTTTGTGCCTTTGAGTTGCCCGGGTCGGGTTGCGGGGCGATCGATTTCGGGGATCCCGCCGGCGTTGCTTTGGTTCGGGAGTGGGTATCGGCTTACTCGCCGTCACAACACTTTTGGCAGGTCCATTGTCAGTTGCCCGGTCTTCATCGTTTTGGTCGAGCTGCCATTTCCCGCGACGTCCTCGACCGTTACGTCGCTCGCCCGATGCTTCCTTTTTTTTCCTTTTACCTGGAAAATTACATAAAAAATCCATTTTGAAAATGTTTGGAAAATTTGTTAAATTTTTAATATTGCGTTAAAAATACAAATGCAATTACTGGAAAGGGAATTCTTTTATTTCGTGTATTAAAAGCACTAAGGAATCAATCAGCTGACTCGAGTTTTAACGAATGCGCCTGTCAAAAATTTAAACGACGGCAACATTGTAAGCATAAAACAGGTTGCCTAACCAAGTACCGGTAGTGGTAAAGTGATTTTTAACTAAAAAAATTTTACGTTTATTTGAAACTATATAAAGGTAAAACTCTGATCTGAATGTAAATACTTTTCTTCTTCTTCTTCCTTTAGCCGTTTTCTACCCACTGTCGGGTATAGGTCTCTCTCAAATCTTTCCATTTCTCTCTATGTCGTGCTTGTTGATACCAGTTAAGCGCTCCAATTCTCTTCAGATCGTCGCTCCATCTCAGCTGGGGTCTTTCGATGCTTCGTTTTTCACCCCATGGTCTCCACCAGTAGTATAACAAACGCGCTTCTGGATCACATTTGACCTTGAAAGTTAACCCGACCTTGCTGAGTACCTGAAGAAGTGAATTCAGGAGTTTCAGTCGTTTGGCTGAAATCTTCTGAAAGTTGTGTCTTGGAAGGTCGTTCTTCGTCCGCATAAGTGAATTAGTTACGTTTTCCTTGACCTTTGACCTGTACCTGTTGTCACTTAATTACCTGTTTACCTGTATACCTGTTTACCTGTATACCTGTTTACCTGATTACCTGTTTACCTGTATACCTGTATACCTGTTTACCTGTGTCACCTGTTTACCTGTAATTTACCTGTAATATCTGAAGAAGTGTTCAATGACGTCACAAGTCCAGTGGATGTATCTCAGTGCCTTTTTGTCATTGAAAGACCTTGAGGACTTGGTCTTTAGAATAAATGTGTGTTAAATGTTGTGTATTAAATGAAATAAGTTAAAAAAAGTCATGTCTGTAGTAGGATTTGAACCTACATAAGTTGGTTTCAATACTGCAAAACCTGGGGACTTATCCTACTTAACCAAATAGGATTCGTAATAGAGAATGCAATTGTTGGGATGCCATAAAAAAAAGGAATGTTGAAAGCTGTGCAAGAAGTAGTCTTCAATGACGTAAATTGTCCAGTGGATGTTGAATCAGTGCCTTTTTGGTAAAAATAAAATTTGTCTAAGAGATGTTTTAATGTTAGATGTGAATATGTGTAAGCTTATTAGTTAAGAAAGTGCAAGAAGTAGTCGTCAATGAGTTAAAATTTGTCAAGTTTAGATGTTTGAAAATGTCTTTCTAGAGGTAGATAGTCTGCAAGAAGTGATCGTCAATGACGTAACAAGTCCAGTAGATGTGGAAACAGGGTATCTTAACTTCATTAAAAACTTTGTAAACTTTCATTTGAGGAGAAGTTGCATTAGTTTAGATGCTTATTGGTGTGGTCTTATCAGAGTAGGCGTAACTAGATAAGAAATGTTGTATTTGGTTGGTTGAATGTGTAAAAATTAGATAAGAATCTGTGTATTTGGATAGGTGAGCTGTGAAAATGGGTGTTGTCTATTGGAAAAGGCATGTATTTGATAGGTTGTTGTGTAAAAGTTGCTAATAAGAGTATAAATTTGATTGGTTGAAGGGTAAAAAATGTGTGTTATCTATTCGAAATTGTGTCTGATAGGTTGAATTGTAAAGGCAAAGAAGTAAATGTATTAAAATTAGCAATGATACAATGTAAAAATCTTGTAATTTGAGCGAAAACAGTAAATAACTGGCGCCGTAAAGTCGGTAAAAATGTCGAAGATAAGGCAAAATGTAAACAAAAAGTATGACTTATGCTAATTTCCTTGAATTGAAACCAAGTAAACACTTTGGCGAATTATTCTAAAAATAGAAATGACGTGATAGCTAGAATGTTCTAAATGGTCTGATAGGTCACAAAATAGATAAGAAAGGTCAAAAATAGTTGATAAGGATATGTTTTGAATGCATACAAGTGTATTAAAATTGATGAAATTTGTTAGCAAGTAAAATAAGTATGAAATGAGCTTATTGTGAGCTCGTTGAAATGTTGTGAACTCGTTGGATTTTGCTATAATATGTTATATGAGATGAAAGCAAGTTAAATAAGTAATATTTGTCAAGAATCGTAAAATAAGTACGAAATGAGCTTAAATGAATCTCAAATGAGTTTTTGATTTGTAATAATAATAATAATAATAATAGTAAAATATTAAATGAGCCTAGCCTTTTACCGTATAAGAGTAAAAGTTGTTGTTTGTTTTTCACAAAGAGTTAGTTTTGTTGAGCTTAGTTTGGTCTCGTTGTATTGTAAATTTTAGTAAAATATATATGTAGAGAGAGATGATCCTAGCCTAGTCTGTACTCGTATTATGAGAGGAGAATAAAATACAAGTATGAGCAGATATTTAAGACAATATATTAATAAATTCTACAAATTGTTACTAAAATAAAGTAGATACAAGAAACTATAAAATAATTCATTCGAGTCATCTGTTACTAGTTTTGTAAAAGGTTTTGTTGAGCCTAACAAAAGTATAATTTGGTCTCGTTGTATTGTAAATCTTAGTAAAATATTTGTTAAAAATGAGCTGAGCCTTTGACTCGTTGTGTGGGAACGAGAGGAGAATAAAACATACAAGTATGAGAACACAGATTTAATAAATATATTAATACCAATGAACAAAAGAGCCTCGTCTAATTTGTTCCTGGTACGAAATGATACCAACAAAAACCAGTTGTTAAGAGAGTTTCAACAAATTTGATAAGAAAGATCAAATTTTTGTCGATAAGAGGATGTAAAATGTATTGGATAAAGTACAAATTGCAATATTATATGCTTTACTAATAACTATTTGACTAAAAATTATGAAATGCTTATTAGTATGTATAAATGAGAGAGTTCAACAAAAAAACAGATAAGAAATGTTAAAATTAGTTGATAAAAAGTAGATTCGAAAGCATTAAAAATAATTGAAAGACCAATAAATTTGTCATAAATTTAAATGTGTAAAATATTTTGTTTCCAAGTTACTACTATCACTAATTAGTTGATATTTGTATAAATCAAAATTTGTTTCCAAAAGAACAAAAATTTGTCAAAAACTTTGGAACTGCTGTTGTTGCTACTGTTGTTGCTACTGTTGTTGCTACTGTTATTGGCAGAAGACATTTAGTTAAATAGAGAGAGATTTCTTTATTTCCAACAATTTCGATAATTATATAGTAGTTTTACATTGGATAACGCACAATGCCATGGATTAATATCCTTATGAAAATAACATTCTGGAATCATTTTAAATTCACTTAATTTAGGTTCTTGTTCAATGGGAATGTTGTGTATATAGTCCTCATTTAAGAATTTCTTTAAAATATTCACTTTTGCATTTCCTTTGACGTAAATTCGATATGGAGTTTGATAAATTTTCAATACATCTTGTAAAATGGGTTCGATATCGTTTATTTTCAACAAATCCATTTTCCCAACATAATCCGTGATATTTGTCTGACCAATCAATCAATTTTTGATCTTTAGCATTAGATATCATAGTTCTCGAGAATGGTGGTTTAAATAAATAATTTGCACAACGATGTCCATCATAAATTGCCAACTCTTTGATTACATATCCAAAAGAACAATTATATCCTTGAATGTCAATAAACACATCTGATTCAATCATATTGAAATCGAATGACTGACTAACTGAAATAATAATATTTTTTGTTCAAGTTAAACGTTTAAACTGATGACTATATTAATAAATAATTCGTTCTATTTTATATTTTAAACTTATAGATTTGTTTTGCTTAATTAGTTTTTGCTTTATTGCAAAAACAAGTCAATTAGTCTATAAAAAATATAATGATACGAGATAAATCTCGAAAAACATGTTTATAATAACAAATATTTTGCATGATGCAATCTTATATTTTTGTTGTCTTACTTTATTAGTTTTGATTTATGTAAAAACAAAAACAAGTCAATTAGTCTATAAAAATATAATGATACGAGATAAATATCGAAAAAAAAACATGTTTTTAATAACAAATGGAAATTTTGCATGATACAAGTGGTAATTTTTGTTGAATTTATACTGATAAACGTGTATAATTAGTATATATTTCTAAAAAAAATGCATATCGGATGATTAATATCCTGTATTTAATATATAAACACCCATCTTATACCGATTCAATTACAATTTTGTTTGTTTGTGTAATACTCACTAGTTTGAAGTAAAAAAAATGCTCTTTTTCGCAGTCGAATTAATAGATGATGATATATCATTAGATATGATATATGTGTTATTAAAAGAGTTATTCAAGTGAGTATGAATAGTAAATTCACCTTTCTAAACTTTTACTTGTTTCTTGTCTAACATATTATTATTATTGATTTTCAGAGATATTTTGTTTGAAATAAGAAGAGGACAGTACATGATTCATGTGTGTTTGAAGGAGGAACCGACACGAGAAAAATGGGAGGAATTTGACAAGTTACCTGTGAAAATTTTTTTTTTATGCTGAAATTCTTAGTTAGTCTTTAATAAAATACAAATATCTTATAAACATTGCTTTATTTTATAAACAAATTAACAAATTACTAGAGCTTAAACTTATGAATATATACTAATAGATAAATCTTAAAAAACTAATAATAGATAAATATAAGTTTCTAAAAAATATCATATGATTATCATATGATTAATATCCTGTATTTAATATATAAAACACACAAGTCAAGTACAAATAGAGAAGAAGAAAAAGGCAAGTTGATATTGCTTCTCAAGAATTGTTCAAGAGAGAAAATTATACCTTTTCAATTTTTATATTAACACATTATAACGCAAAAAAGCAGAAGAGGAAAGTCTGATCAAAGTAGCAGTTTTTCGAGAAAAAGAACCTTTTGTTTGTTGTGTGTAAAGATTCTAGTTAGTTTGAAAGCAAAAATATGATTTTAATATTTGAATCTGAAGATTTGAATGCCTTATCGACAAATATATTATTACTCCAAGAGTTATTCAAGTGAGTATGAATAGTAAAATTCCTAAATCATCTTACTAGCAATATATTTATTTTCAGAGATATTTTGTTGGAAATAAAAAGGGAAAGGAGACGTATTCATGTGCGTTTGGAGAAGGAAACCGACACAAAAAGTATGGGATGAAATTGCGAGGCTTCCTGTTAAAAAAGTTTTTTGTATGAAAAAGATGTAGTCTTTAATAAAATCCAAAATACCTTATAAATATTGTTTTTTTTTTATAACCAAATTATTCCTAGGTTAAACTTTATATACTAATAGATTAAAAAAACTAATAATAGATAAATCTAATACAGTTTGTACTATAATAGATAAAAAAAGACTCTTAGAGGTACAACAAACGTAAAATTATTCAGAATCGGAAGAATCTGAATAGACTAAATTTTTAAAACATGATTAAATTCGGCAATGTCAATATCTGTTTGCGGTTGTGCACAATATTGTCGTGCACCCCAAGAATTGAGCAGCGGGAATCTTATATTTTCCCGAAGAACCAAAATTGTTTGATTTTCTGATAACACTTCTCTTAGAGTCGTAATATTTCTTTCGATCGATGCATTTACCAAAGGACATATAAGTAATTGAGCAATTTTTCGATACTTTTCCAATAAGATATTTTCATCCGATATAAAATAAATAATTAGAGGTCCGTTGTAGGTTGCATCTACGATGCCTGTTCGTATAGTTCCTATAGAGTTTATAGAGGATCTCGCAATAATTTGTCCATAGAATCCTATAGGAATATTTACTTTTTCAATCAATTCAATCTTTGTAGCTTTCCCTGCTGCGGGACAAAATGTGTCGTGTTTAATACAAAGATCGAAACCTGCATCTGATTTGTATGCTTTCCAACAAGAATTATTTCCCGGAATAATTATTTTCGAGTTGTCATCATCGTCGTCATTAATTATTTGAATTGCTCTTTCTATACGTACATACAAGTCGGAAAAAGTAAGTTTTATCATACATTTGTGGATAATGAGGGTAAAAAGACATATTGGTTGAAAAGGTTGTATTTGGATAATAAGGTGAAAAATTTAAATTGAGTCTTTACATAATTTACGGCTGAAATTAAATCTATCTCTTGTATTTGCATACTTTTCCAAATAATGTCCTTAAGATTGTACTTATTAGGGATAACAATTACCGATGGAAATTGTTCAAATATTTCTGTTGGAATTTCCTTTAAACAGTCAATGATATTCTTTTCATCAAAATTTTCAATCGAGTCAAATATTAATGAAAAATACAATTGAGATAGTGGTGAACGTTCAAATAGTCTATAATTTTGTTGTTGTTGCATTTTATTCACAATTGTTAATGTGTGCAGGTTTTGTCTAAAAGTCTTTAATGATTCCCTACTATTTTCATGTTTAAACATCATTATAGAGGTGTACGTTTTCAAATCTCTTGAGAAATTTGAGTAGTCCCATATGTGTAAGACCATCCAAAAATATATTTTTTAGCAAGTGGAAATTTTTCCTTAGGAGTAGTAGTAGTAGTAGGAATTGTTGTATCCATATCAATTATTAGATTAGATGAAGATGTTGTAGGCATGGTAGATTCAACGTTTAAAGAGGACATACTGCAAACAACAACAATTCAAATTAGATATGATGTATAAATATAAAAACCTGTTAAAACTCACCTGTTTAAGTAATTACACACACAAAACAAAATATATGTTGTGAGAGAGGAAAACGCAGACAATTGCTTGTATTTACCAATTCAATCTTTTTATAACATAAAAGAGAGTTCAAAACAGATAAGAAGGTTAAAATTTAGCAGATAAGGAATAAATTCAAATACATTGAATGTACAATATAATTAATATAACTCGTGTTTTATGCAATGATAAAAGTATTAGCAGTATGTAGTTAAAAATAACAAAAAACAACTTGTACGAAAAAAGGTTTTATTAAGTATAAAAAGAAAACTATAATGATTTAACAACAACAATTTTCAATTTGATCAATGTAGGGTTTCATTTCTTGTAAAAAGGTGGGACTGATTCCTCGTTGAAATTTTTGAATAAATTTCCAATTAACTCGTTCTCTATGTCGACGGATAAAATCTTCAGTCAAGTTTTGATGGATACTGATGGCATTCCAATCCAACATTCCGGCAAATTCCTCCATAAATCGTTCGTTTAATTGCTGATATTGGGAGATAAGTTGCCAATTGACTTTATTGATACAAGTTCGTATTAGATCTTCGTCTAAATGTTGTTTTTTCGTGATATGATGTTCCAATTGACAAAATCTTGAAAATAAATGATAAATTTCGCAGGTAAATCGGGAAAATTGGATATTTCATTCCACCAAGCTCTTAGACAAGCCATTATTTTAGAATGTATGTGTCAATAGCAAGTATACAAATAATATGATTGTATTTGATGTATGTTTTTATATATAATTAACAGGAAATGGATGCTATCTGTTTCCTTGTCTTGCAGCAGCCTCTCTCTCGATTCCTCGTTCTTCTTTGCCAAAGGAAAGAAAGTAAGCAGGTACGTTCTTTGCTCCATCGTTCTGTTTGATTCGATCTTTGACCACACATGACAAACATTTTTGATTTCGTATTTCACTTTCACCTTTACATTGTGGACATTTTACTCGTACAATAACTGGCATTTTTGAATGAATGATATGATGTGTGTATTAATGAAATGTTTTTATACAAGTTATCTCTCCCTACTATTTATAGTTGTAATTGATAGAAGCATGGAAATTAGGCTATTTTTCCTATATACAAAATTAATTAAAACAATATGTACAATATTTACGTATTCTAACTCGATCTCGATAGTAACTATTTATATTTTTGTTAACTGTACATCCACATTTTAAACAGTTAAATTTTACATTTTCCATATTTTTTAGAGACTTCAAGAGGTTCTCGGGAGGAGAACACGATCTCTATAAAAACAGATGCTAAATAAGTTTTTGATTCATTTATCATTCGCTCATATTGACCACACTAATGTTCTCTACCTGTCTATTGTTTGTTCTCGTTATTGTTGTTGGTCAAAGTACAAACAACTACGATGCTGATGTCAATAGCTCAAGTAAATTTAATCATTAGACGTAATAATTCTGTTCGACAACTTCGACCTCGACTCAGATTACGAGATTATTGTTATAAATGCGAACGAACGACTATTTGGTATCTTATCGAAGAATAATCTCAGATTTATGAAATCACATAGTATGTAATTAGTTAATACTTGCAAAATTGTATTCAGTTATAAAATAGACGATATGTTTAAGTAATAACATGTTTTTTATTAAGTTTACTAAATAGTACAAATAAATAAAACACATCTATCACATTTTATGATGATTCATTTCGGTCTCTTACAGATATGATTATTTGGCATTAAGTTAGTAAATTGATTCTTGGTTTCATTTTCCAATTTGTTCTTTTTTCTTTCCAAAGTATCTTTTGGTATATAGCCTAGACTACGTACAGTTTGCCATGAAGCCTCTTTGTAATATCGAATACAATTGGAACAATATGTATTCTGATTATAAGATTTATGACCCAAATAGGTTATTTTACTTTGACATGAAGGACAACTTGTTGAGGAATTCATTCTTTATCGATTTCTATCTCGTTTTCTATTAAACTATATTATACTTTATTAAAATTATTTCATTTAAACCTTTTTGATATAACGAATCAAGACAAATTTTAAGATTATTTTATTTTACTCCTACTACCCAAGTCATTTTCAGTTGAAACCAATATTAAAATGAATAACTAAATACTTTCATGTATCTTATATCTAACTATTATTCGTAAATAAAACAAAGGTAAATGTTTTACAGTTTATTAGTAACTTGAAAACAAAAACTTTTACGTTTACAAACTATAAGGTATATTTATTATTTAATATATAGGATTTTATCCCTGGATACTTTTGGATTGCATCCAAAAATGTCTTTTCATCCTCTGCACTCTCTGCCTCTACGTGTAGATACCTTATCGGTAATATCCAGGTAATTTCTTCCAATTTGGTAGTTGGTGTTTTCATCCCCGTCCAAGAATACATTAATTTGATTAGTATTATTTACAATTTCAATTTTATGCACACCACGTCTGTGAAAGAAATAAAGATATATAATAATCCATATATTAATTAAGTCAATCATTAAAATCAAAGCTAAATATATAAGTAGTAAATTATATGAAACAATACTCACACGAATAAGTTTTTTATTAATATATATAACGTTTTGATAGGTAACACTTTAATGTCTTCAGATTCAAAAATTATTAACATTTTTAAAAGCAACTATTTGTTTCACTACACAACAAATAAATTTGACTCTGAGTAAGAAATTTTAATGCTTATATAGTAAATACAGGAAAAAAAAAAAAATAAATCACGTCAGTTGATATTTTGGAAAATTTATATGACTAGAGCAATAAATTAATGATATCTTGTTTACTTAAAAAAACCTTATCAGACAACATTTTTACAGACAAAACGACTCCAATAGTTTACATATTTGCTTATTTATAATAGACTAATTGACTCTCATGACGACTATGTATGATGTGATTAAATCCCCTATATAATAGGTGTATAGAAAGGTATTAAAATCAATACAAAATTCATTCGTCTAATAGTTACTTGCTCCAATACCTAATAATGTCACTTTTTAATGAAGAAGAAGTAAATGCCAACAACGTTATTAAAAGAAATATAGAGTTACTAAGACTACTGGAATTAAGGGAAATGGAAATTGTCGAAGAAGAGGAAGAACATTTACCCTTAAATTTATTAAGAGAAAAATTAATACAACAAAAAGTTCAAGTTGATAAAAATGATGATGATGATGATGACAACGATGATGAAATCCCACTTAGTAAATTAAAGGAAAAATGGTTAAAGGAGAAAATGGAAGAGGATGAACAGATGATTGAACAAACAGAGAGTGAAATGGATGTGGATGATGATGATGATGATGATGATGATGAATATTTAAGTTGGGAGGATATAATTAAATTAGGATACCAGATATTATAGTTTAGATGTTAGATATTTTATAAATACCTTTAAGAAGAAAATAGATATTATTATAGTTTAGATGTTAGATATTTTATAAAATACCTTTATGAAGAAAATAGATATTTCTCTCGTATAAAACTTTTGTTTTAATAATTTAAACTTTTCTAGAGACCTAACTATTTTTTATTCCATTCCCTAAAAATACAAAAATAAGATTAATATTGAAATCAATTCAGGTAAACAATTTTTGTGGAGAGGTCATATTATATATGTTTGCTTTGTAAAAGTTTTCTTAGTTGTAAAGTAACTGTGACACGATGAAGTTGGCTGTTCTCGATATTCAAGGATTTAACTTTTTATTTGCTGGCGATGATGATAATCATGATGTGTATGTGGAAGAATTTCATGCTAAAGAAATTACGATATCAAATGTTTTACAGACAAGTCATTATGTATTGAAACCGAAAATACCCTTTGCTCAATTATCTCGACTCAATAAAAGAGCTGTTTGTAAGACTGAAAAGGAACTTGGTTTACGATATTCTTCCGGCTATGTAGATTACAAGCAAGTTGGAGAAATTTTAGATAGAGTACTGGACAATATTGATGTATTGTATGTAAAAGGAAAACATGTTTTTTCGATTCGTTCAAGACAACATTGCTGCTTCTACTACTAATTTGCATACTAATCCCAATTTCAAGATGATTGATATAGATACTTTAAATGTATGGAACATACCAACATTTAAACCTACAAAACCTTCCTGTTTAGATCATAATCTAATTTACAATGCTAAAGTTCAATGTAGTACTACAAATTGTACGACACTATTGGCATGGCTATCAATATTCATCCCATAATATCAACATCATATGTATTTAATAAATTTTTTTAAGGAATTTTTCCAATGTTAACTGAATAATTTGTAGAAAAATTATTAAAAGAGCGAGTTTAATAAATATTTTCAATTTCAAACATGTGTGTTTTATTATTTCCTATTTAAAATACTAAAAGTATTAAGAATATAAGGACTTTATACTAGAAAAAACAAAACATTAAATATTTAAGGATATAAGGACTTTATTAAGACAAATATAGATATATCTATTACTTAAAAAATAAGAGGTAATAAGAATTAACAAGGAGTTTCTAATGGTTGCCTCTTTGTTCTCGTTGTCGTTGTTGTATTCTCGTTCCCCAATCGGTCTTGGAATTATTGATTGTACATGTTTATCTATAAGATCATGTGTACCAGTCTTCCAGATATCCTGACATTTCGAATGCATTCCTTGTTGTCCCCCTGAAAATAGGTCGTTATCACGAACACCACATGCTATACATCCTCCATTTTGATATAAACCGACTCCACTTAACAATTTACCAGGTGTTAATTCGACAGCATTACGATTAATCCAAAGTCCATTTCTTTTTGTTACTACATATAATTGTTGACGATCTTCACTCATTGTTTATTTGATTTTATGTTTATCAAATACTGACTATTAACCAAACATATCCATTTAAATATACATATCCCTTCTCAATCGTTCTTTTTAACCTTATCATCAAGAATTATAGGAGAATCTCAGTATAACACATTAAATTGTCAAAGATTTCATCTTATTTGCAAAATGAATTTATTCAGTCAAGATGATTTAGTATATAAAACTTGTAGAAAAATTGATGATTTTGTCAAGAAATTAGCATGTTGTTGTGAAACAAGGATTCGACTAATATCTTATCGAGAATATTTAACACCTTTTATCGATCGCAAACAAGTTACGAATAATTTAGAAACACATTACGTATCATGTGTATGGTCACATCCTGGAGTTCGAGAAGGACCCGATACATGTGAATGTTTCCATGTTAATATGGTACTAAGACGTGTCAATGAAGAATTGTCAGAGTTGTCGACATCAAACAAATGTATCCAATGTAGTATTTATTGCAATCATAATAAGAATAATAAGTTAATTGAACAATTATCTAAACTATTTGTAAATCTATCGAGCTGTTTTAAAAAATAAATTTTAATACAATGTTAAATAAAATTGCCATCTAAATATTACTGTTTTTCCAATCACCAGATTTTGTTATTATTATTTTTATATATTGCAGTTTGTTTTTAAGTAATAGCGCTAATTAAGTCATAGCAAATTTTCCAATCACTTTGTTATTATAAACATGTTTTTCAACATTTATCTCTTATCATTTTATAAAATTAATCCAATTGTTTTGTTATTTTTGTCTATAGCGACTAGTCGACTCCATACATCATTATTTAGATAAGTGGTAATTTTCCAATTTAAATTGCATTTATACTGATAAAAAAAACGTGTATAATTAGTATATGCATATCAGATGATTTGTATTTATTATATAAACACATACATGTCTTATGTCGAATCAATTACAAGTTATCAACATAGTAACATATAACTGATTTAATCTCTTTGGAAATTTTATTAAAACAGAAAATTGTCAAATCATACACGATGACAAGTTCTCAATGTTCATATAATCTAGTAATAAAATGTTCACGAAGTGGTGCAACGTTAAAGTTTTGTTGGAGTGCTGAAATGGTACAACTGAAGAGCTGGTCCCTGATGTTAACTCAATTAAGTAAATCAAAGTGTAAAAATTGTCTACAACCTTTAATTATGCAAATTTCTTATAAAAACAAGCCTTGTGCATTGGTTAGACCATTACACGAAAATCTGTTCATTGGCAAGGAAGAATATGAATGGCTCAGGGACACACTACTTCATATGGGTCGCAAATGTCTTCGATATACAACTCGAATTAATGTATTAGCAGGAATGAGCGGCCCGTATTCAGCTAAACTGAAGATGGCAGCCTCCACTATACGGAAACGTTCCCACCAGGATGATTAATGTATTATAATAATTTTTGTATTAAGATATTAGTTAATTTTATATAGAGATTTTATTTTTTTTTTAAGTATTTAAGTAAGTCAATAATTTAAACCAATTTGCTTTTTAGTAGACAAATAATATTGATATTATATTTACAACCTATTTCTTAGTTTATTATTAGTCAAATCTTTGTTCTTTTGGAAACAAATTTTGATTTATACAAATATCAGAATTTACTAAGTAGTGATAGTAACTTTAAAACAAACAAAACAGCACAACCTATTTCTTAGTTTATTATTAGTCAAATCTTTGTTCTTTTGGAAACAAATTTTGATTTATACAAATATCAACTAAGTAGTGATAGTAACTTTAAAACAAACAAAACAACCTTTACGTGTTTACATTTACCTACAACGAAATATCGTAAATTTATTGGTCTTTCAATTATTTTTAATGCTTTCGAATCTACTTTTTATCAACTAATTTTAACATTTCTTATCTGTTTTTGTTGAACTCTCTCATTTATACATACTAATAAGCATTTCATAATTTTTAGTCAAATAGTTATTAGTAAAGCATATAATATTGCAATTTGTACTTTATCCAATACATTTTACATCCTCTTATCGACAAAAATTTGATCTTTCTTATCAAATTTGTTGAACTCTCTTAACAACTGGTTTTTGTTGGTATCATTTCGTACCAGGCAACATATTATTTACATCTTAACATTTTAGTTAGTTTTATTGTATATTTTTGTACTTTTAAGTATTTAAGTAAGAATCTAAAATATTAATTTATCCAATACATTTTACATCCTCTTATCAACTAATTTTAACCTTTCTTATCTGTTTTTGTTGAACTCTCTCTCGCATTTATTTAATATTTCTAATCAAATATATAGTTATTAGTAAAACATAACATTGCAATTTATATTTTATCCAATACATTTTACATCCTCTTATCGACAAATATTTGATCTTTCTTATCAAATTTGTTGAACTCTCTCATTTAATTTAGGTTTTTTGTATCATTTCGTACCAGGCTCTACATTTACATCTTAAGATTTTAGTTAGTTTTATTGTTTTATAGAGATTTTATATTTTAAGTATTTAAGTAAGTAGTTTTTCAAATTTTCTCCAAGGTATAGAAGAATAGTTGTAAAGATTTTTAAACAAATTAGACGAGGCTCTTTTGTTCATTGGTATTAATATATTTATTAAATCTGTGTTCTCATACTTGTATGTTTTATTCTCCTCTCGTTCCCACACAACGAGTCAAAGGCTCAGCTCATTTTTTAACAAATATTTTACTAAGATTTACAATACAACGAGACCAAATTATACTTTTGTTAGGCTCAACAAAACCTTTTACAAAACTAGTAACAGATGACTCGAATGAATTATTTTATAGTTTCTTGTATCTACTTTATTTTAGTAACAATTTGTAGAATTTATTAATATATTGTCTTAAATATCTGCTCATACTTGTATTTTATTCTCCTCTCATAATACGAGTACAGACTAGGCTAGGATCATCTCTCTCTACATATATATTTTACTAAAATTTACAATACAACGAGACCAAACTAAGCTCAACAAAACTAACTCTTTGTGAAAAACAAACAACAACTTTTACTCTTATACGGTAAAAGGCTAGGCTCATTTAATATTTTACTATTATTATTATTATTATTATTACAAATCAAAAACTCATTTGAGATTCATTTAAGCTCATTTCGTACTTATTTTACGATTCTTGACAAATATTACTTATTTAACTTGCTTTCATCTCATATAACATATTATAGCAAAATCCAACGAGTTCACAACATTTTCAACGAGCTCACAATAAGCTCATTTCATACTTATTTTACTTGCTAACAAATTTCATCAATTTTAATACACTTGTATGCATTCAAAACATATCCTTATCAACTATTTTTGACCTTTCTTATCTATTTTGTGACCTATCAGACCATTTAGAACATTCTAGCTATCACGTCATTTCTATTTTTAGAATAATTCGCCAAAGTGTTTACTTGGTTTCAATTCAAGGAAATTAGCATAAGTCATACTTTTTGTTTACATTTTGCCTTATCTTCGACATTTTTACCGACTTTACGGCGCCAGTTATTTTACTGTTTTCGCTCAAATTACAAGATTTTACATTGTATCATTGCTAATTTTAATACATTTACTTCTTTGCCTTTACAATTCAACCTATCAGACACAATTTCGAATAGATAACACACATTTTTTACCCTTCAACCAATCAAATTTATACTCTTATTAGCAACTTTTACACAACAACCTATCAAATACATGCCTTTTCCAATAGACAACACCCATTTTCACAGCTCACCTATCCAAATACACAGATTCTTATCTAATTTTTACACATTCAACCAACCAAATACAACATTTCTTATCTAGTTACGCCTACTCTGATAAGACCACACCAATAAGCATCTAAACTAATGCAACTTCTCCTCAATGAAAGTTTACAAAGTTTTTAATGAAGTTAAGATACCCTGTTTCCACATCTACTGGACTTGTTACGTCATTGACGATCACTTCTTGCAGACTATCTACCTCTAGAAAGACATTTTCAAACATCTAAACTTGACAAATTTTAACTCATTGACGACTACTTCTTGCACTTTCTTAACTAATAAGCTTACACATATTCACATCTAACATTAAAACATCTCTTAGACAAATTTTATTTTACCAAAAAGGCACTGATTCAACATCCACTGGACAATTTACGTCATTGAAGACTACTTCTTGCACAGCTTTCAACATTCCTTTTTTTATGGCATCCCAACAATTGCATTCTCTATTACGAATCCTATTTGGTTAAGTAGGATAAGTCCCCAGGTTTTGCAGTATTGAAACCAACTTATGTAGGTTCAAATCCTACTACAGACATGACTTTTTTTAACTTATTTCATTTAATACACAACATTTAACACACATTTATTCTAAAGACCAAGTCCTCAAGGTCTTTCAATGACAAAAAGGCACTGAGATACATCCACTGGACTTGTGACGTCATTGAACACTTCTTCAGATATTACAGGTAAATTACAGGTAAACAGGTGACACAGGTAAACAGGAATACAGGTATACAGGTAAACAGGTAATCAGGTAAACAGGTATACAGGTAAACAGGTATACAGGTAAACAGGTAATTAAGTGACAACAGGTACAGGTCAAAGGTCAAGGAAAACGTAACTAATTCACTTATGCGGACGAAGAACGACCTTCCAAGACACAACTTTCAGAAGATTTCAGCCAAACGACTGAAACTCCTGAATTCACTTCTTCAGGTACTCGGCAAGGTCGGGTTAACTTTCAAGGTCAAATGTGATCCAGAAGCGCGTTTGTTATACTACTTCCACCTAGTGATCTTGCCACTCCACGTATACGTCGCTCTCGCGACATGGCGGGCCCAGCTCCATTTCAGAGATGTTATCCGTTTAATGATATCATCCACTTTTGTTTGTTGTCTGATCCATTTGTTAGTTTTCTTGTCCTTCAAAGTAACATTTAACATCTTCCTTTCCATTGCTCGTTGGTGAACTTGTAGTTTTTCTATTGTTCTTTTAGTTAAAACCCATGTCTCGGCTCTATACGTTGTAGCTGGTAAGATACATTGATTATAAATTTGGGTTTTTGATCTTTGAGGAATGTTCATATTCAGTACGTATTTCAATTTTCCATATGCTGCCCATCCCATTCGTATCCTTCTTGCTATTTCAAGCTGCTGGTTTTCCTTTCCTATCGTTATTATTTGTCCCAGATAGATGTACGTGTTTACTTTTTTATTGTTGAATGTTCAATCACTATATTTTCATCATTGGTTTCTTCGTTACTCATGTACTTTGTCTTGGAGAAGTTTATGTCCCACTTTCTTTGCTTGGTGGTGGAGATCTGTAATCATCGTGATCATTTCATTTTTGTTGTTTTTGCTATAATTACAATGCCATCTGCTAATCTCAGGTTGTTTAACCGATCGCTAGCTATCAGAAGGCCAATGTAAGTAAATACTATTCATTGTTTAATGTTTAATGCTCTAATGCAGCAAATTTGTTTGTTTTTCTCCATACAGAATGTTCTTTATGTATTAAAATTTCATACCTACCAAATAAAAACCGAAGAGTCGTTAATTGTTGCTAAGTAACTTTAACTACAAAAAAAAAATCTTAACTGAGACGTATTAACTATTATACTCTAAATTCAAATAAATTTGAACATTTTTACAGAAATGTTACATATTCAGTGTTATTTGAAGTTTTAAATTAAAAAATTTATAAGAAAAGAATTGTGTACAAATCGGATATGTTTATCAAATTTTAATCAGCTTCTGTTTTCGAGGGGTGGGTCCCAGTTAAACTGAAATGGTATTTTTTTTGACAGTTTAATATGTATATGCTATTGTATTAAAGTTTTATTTATGCCAAGCGAGGGAAACCCTTGATATTTGGAATTTCGACTTCATGCCATTTTTGGAAACTTATTAAACTCTAGTAGATTAGAAGAAATTTGGTGATAAGCAATTTTGTTGTTAAATATTTAATAACTGTGTGACGAGTAAACAAATGTAGCTTCTAACATAGATTGAATGCACTGAACGTATGAATATAAATTATTAACGTCACGTGACCTCGGAAAGTTAATATGGTGTTAATTTATTTTTTTTTTGTAAATACTTTTTTATATATGCTAAATTATTGTTATTTTTGAAAATAGTGCTACTGAACCCCGTCATTGACGTTGTTTTTTAGGTGACTGTCACATTACTACCGAACCAAAAAATACACAGTTTTTTAATGCTTCTGGATATTTCTTACATAAAATAAAATCAATTTTCCTCGAATGTGTACTGTTTTAGAAAAAGAAATGATATCTTTAAATTTCAAAATCCTGACCAAAATTTTTCATTTTGTAAATTATCATTTGCAATTTTGTTAGGCTGCAAATGCGGTGAAATATGTTCAAAACAGAGTCGAAGGAAGACTTCAGCATGTTGAACAAGAAAGAAATACTTTCAATCAAAATAAAGAGATTGTAAAACGGCAAGTTTCTCGAAATACACTGGTAAGCAAAAAAATCGACTCAAATTATTTTGCTTCATTTAACACGGATTCTAGAATTTAATGTTTACATATTTTTACGGATTTTAGTATCATTTGAAAGCCCATTCTATTCTCCTTCTAAACCTTTAAGTCCTTCAGGGCTGGATTTCTCACTCCCTTCTTTTGAGTTCATCCCACATGTGCTCGATTGGATTGAGGTCAGAGCTTCGCGCAGGCCAGTCTAATGTGGATATTCCCATTTCCGACAGGTATTGCCACACCGGTGCAGCAGCATGTGGCCTCGCATTGTTGTGCGTTAGCACGAAGCTAGTTTAAAGTAAATACACGGTGAGCAAAAAAATCGACTCAAACTATTTGGCTTCATTTAACACAGATCCTAGAATTTAGTATTCATATATTTTTACGGATTTTAGTATCATTTGAAAGCCCATTCTTTTCTCTTTCTAATTCCATGGCATACCTCATGCTTTTTATTGATTAAAATTATTGAAAAGGGAAACAAGGAGAACAAGAATTGAAAGAGGGGTAAGGGAAAGGAAAAATTAAACAAATTTTAAGTTTAATGATTAAATTCTCGGGCAAATCTGAGTCGCGCTTGTCGATGGGTTACTGTCAATTTGCGTCCGTTAGCTGGTCTCTTCGGAGGTAGGTTAGCTTCTTTAAGTCAGTGTCTTGGTAACGTCTGTAGACTCTGGAGATAGCTGACTGGCTCAGGTGCAGTTGCGCAGCGACTACATGTTAGCTATGCATTTCTTGCGATAGGGCAATAACTTGTGCCGTTCCTTCTGGGGTGGTATCCATTTTCCGATGACATAATTAGTGAGTGATGGTTCAAGGAATAATAGGAAAATGAAGTTGCATGTGTTTTTATAGGGATGAATAGCGCGCAACGAGTACGTTGCTTAGTGAGCAAAAACGGTTCTATTGAGTTAACCTGTTTTATTCAGTAAAACTTTTTGGAAATCCAAATGTTTTTAGTATTATTGGAAAGAGTAGAAAATCAGCATCCTAATGATACCAAAAATAATAGCACTATTTGAAAATTAAATTCGAGGATCGACGTTAAATGGAGCAAAAATCGTTTGACTCAATTTTTTTGCTCGCCAGTGTATATTGTGTATTGATGTTATTATTTATCTACGAAAAAAAAATTCCATCAGATTGTGTTGATACTGACAGTTACGCTGTGCTAATGCGTTGCTGTTGGTATTATATCTAACAAGAATAACTAATGTATTGAAGAGTTTTTTAATAAAATATTTCATCTTAAAGAGAAAGGAGCAACTACAAATTTCCGGAATTTTTTGTATCGTAATTGGACATTTAATATATCTAACAGCTTCTTTTTCATCTTTACATACTTTCGCTAATGTGGCCTTCAGAGTTCTTAGACCGACATTTTTATTAGTAACATAATTTGAAAAGCATGCCTCGAAGTCAACCTTCTTACTTTTCTGTGAAGACTTTAAAAAATACAATGTTGTCGATGCATATAATTGTATTTATTACTATTTTAAAAGGATTTTTTAATAAAATTATTCAGTACTTTCGAATAACTAGTTTTGCTAAAGACGCAACAAGGCATCTCAGAGGGCCAAAACTCCATAATTTGTAAAATAGTGCAATAATCATTTTTGTGTGTTTATTTTTTAAGGTTTACTAAGTTGCAGCGATCGCCGTGAAAATATTTTTTACAGGGCTTTTATCTATCTATCTAATAAGCTTCTTTCATCCCTCTCGATTGTGCGTCTTTCTGATCCATCCTAAATCAGCCGTTCTTTTCAGTTCATCTTTCCTTCTTGTTTGGGGCCTTCCTCTGGATCTTTGTCCTTACCATGGCCTTCATTCTTGTATTCTTTTATTCCATCTATCATCTTGTTGTCTCTTTGTGTGACCTGCCCATCTCCATTTCAGACATGCTACCTGTTCTCTTACACTCTCTATCACTTTGTACTTTCGTTTCTCATTTTGTCTTGTAATCTTATATTCAACATCTGGCGTTCCATTGCTTTCTGTGTTTTACTCAGTTAGTCCATTATCTTTTTAGTCAATGTCCATGTCTGGGCTGCGTAGGTGAGAACCGGTAGACTGCATTGATCGAATACCATCTTTTTTAGTTTCAGAGGAATTCTTTTGTTGGTTAGTATTTTCCTTTGTTTGCCAAATGCTGCCCATGCCAGTCTGATTCTTCTCTGTACTTCTGCCGTTTGATTTGCTTTTCCACACTTTAATACTTGCCCTAGGTAGATGTATTCCTCTACGTATTCAAGTGTTCTGGCCTCTATTGTCAAGTCTCGCCGACCGTCTTCGTTTGTCATAGCCTTTGTCTTATCTCTATTCAGCTGTAGACTTATGAACTCTGATTTGTTTTGTAGTTCAATAATCATTTCCTGTATGTCATCAAAATTATCTGATATTAGCACTACATCATCAGAATTACACAGATGATTTAACTTTTGTCCATTTATACTGATCCCCTTCTTTTTCCATTCGAGTTCCTTGAAAATTTCTCCTAATGCTGCTATAAATAGTTTTGAGCTTAATGAATCTCCTTGTCTTACTCCACGCTTGATAGGTATAGAATTTGTTTTACTATCCGTTTCCACTCCCATTTGAGCCTTGTGAATTGTTCTTATGAGCTGAGTGTACCTATAGTCTCTTCTGCTGTTATACAAGGCTCTTTCGACGGCCCAGCTCTCGATACTATCAAAAGCCTTTTGATAATCTATAAATACCAGGTACAACTTTAAGTTATATTCTGTTGCTTTCTCTATTAAAGTTCTGATAGTTAAGAGATGATCACTAGTACTAAAGCCAGCCTGTTCTACCGATTGGTTTAATTCCAGCTTGTTTTCCAATCTATTAATTATTATTTTGGTAAATAATTTGTATATTTGTGAAAGTAATGATATTGGGCGGTAATTGTCTAACTTTGTAATATATATATATATATATATATATATATATATATATATATATATATATATATATATATATATATATATATATATATGGGATGTTTCGCGTAAACGGACCCACCTCAATAACCAAAAATAGGATTGGCGAAAAAAAAAAAATTGAAGGGTGCCAATTTTTTCGTTGAAACAGCTTTCAAATGCAACTTGGCCCTTTTGAAAAAAACAAGATGGCGGCCCAATATGGCGACTAGAAACAAAAAAATCATGATTTCTAAGCAGAGTTAACTAAACTTCAAAACTGAGGCAAAATGCAATATTGATGTAATAGTTAGAGTAACCAACATAATTTTATGTAATACCAACGTGGCGGATGCAATATGGCGCCTGAAACCGAAAATTAGACGAAAAATGAGCAATTATAGAGATTACGCAGTCAGATAGCACTTTTTCTGACCGGAGTAATTTTCGGTTTTAGGCTCCATGTTGGTATTACATAAAATTATGTTGCATTTTGTCTCAGTTTTGAAGTTCAGTTAACTCCGCTTAGAAATAATGATTTTTTTGTTTCTAGCCTCCATATTGAGCTGTCATCTTGTTTTTTTCAAAAGGGCCAAGTTGTATTTGAAAGCTTACGTTCCAATGAAGAAATTGAATTGAATTTTTTTTTCGTTAATTCTATTTTTGGGTATTGGGGTGGCCCCATTGACGTGAGACGTATCATTTATATATATATATATATATATATATATATATATATATATATATATATATATATATATATATATATTAGATATTCGTCAGTTTTCAATAATTTCGTTTATGTTTTTGTTATCAAGGTCGTCGGTTTTGGTCCATTCTTTTCTTATTTCATTTTGGCATTTTGTTTTTTTTTTTACTCTTAAGATGTGTGTATCAATTTTTGTTTTTTCTTGTTATGAATTTTTTTCTTTCTATACGTTCGTTTATTTCTTTCTTCCTTGGACTATTCTGTGGTCACTTCCCTTGTTTATCCTATTTATAACTGTTACATCCTTTAATATATTTTTTCTGATAATAATATGTAGTCTATCTCGTTTTTTACCACTCCGTTTGGAATCCCATTTATGTGTTTTTTTTTTTGTAATAAAAGGTGTTCATAGCGAATAATTGTTTTTGTTCTAAAAAGTTTGTTAAAATTTGATCACGGTCATTTCTTCTACCCACCCGAATTTACCTTTTTGATTTTCACTTGCGTCAACCTGACCGCCTATCTTGACGTTAAAATCGCCTATCACCAATGTATAATGACAACACTCCCCTTCGGTGACACTTCTTATATCGTCGTAGAAACCTTCTATTGAATCATCATCGTGTGATGTTGGGATTGGTTGTTGAATTATTTTTATTTTACGGTGCTGTGTTATGTTTAGTACAACATAGGCTATCCTGTTTGATATTGCTTTATATGTTGTTATGTTTGGAGCTATTTTTCTATTTATTATAAAACCTACTCCTCCAATGTCCTGTTCCTCAGTATCTACCTCTATTCCCTTGTAATACAATATATTTCCTAAATGTAATGTTATGCATTGTTCTCTCCTTCTTTTATTCTCACTCAGACCCATTATGTCCCATTTCTTCTGTTTTACTCACCACGCTTGCCAGATGGGTTGGCGAGTTTTTAATGTTCAGCCGCCCGATCTGGGTACAGAAGCTGTTTGCAGTCGCCCAGTCTGGGTCAGACGCCGCAGTTGCGGACTCTTTTAGCTTCACCTCCTCCATCAAAACCTTACCGGCAAGGGTGGCCCTATCAGTAACCTGCTATTATGCTCCTTGGAACTTGGAAGTTATTAAACCCTCTCACCGACGACAAGATGAAAGTTTCCAAGAGAGTTTTTTTACGGGGCTTACCTCTTCGAATTTCAAACAAAATGCCGACTCCTTATACGCCTTAGCTTTGAATTTCAACTTAATTCAAATATTTTATTTGTATAAGCATGAAGTAAATTGCAATAACCACTTGTTCATATATTTTATATTGCAAAGTTCTTTTTAAATTCAAACCCACATAAAAGATAATTAATTTATTTTCATAAATCTCTAGCCAGCTAGAAAATGGAAAACGGAGTTTTCATCAAGTATGCCAAATTATATTACTAACCATGCAATCTACCTGCTTAGTTTAGCCTTATTAAGGACGGTAATTTGCCACTGTAATTTAGACTGTAATTCGACCTACCGCCAGTTAATGATGTCAGAATTGACTATTTGCGGGTATATACTTTAACCAAAAGAAATAAGTATAAAAATAAATGATTAAACAAAGTTAAAAAAAAATAATACAATTAATAATGTTCATTTCGTGAGATTCAGGAGATGCTACAAGGCTGAAATTTATTCTTTTAATATTTACGTCCTGTAAAAATGACGTGTTTTACTAAATTACTTAGACATTAAAATTTGCTTCTATCCTTATTTAATAATTAAATTAAGAAAAAACTTGAAGTTGTAAAGGTGTGAAAAAATGTCGACTTACTCATTTGATAGTCGATTAGAATAATCAGTTTTGAAAGTAGTAGATGACTTTTAAGATCTAATTTATTCAAAGTACTGTTGATTTCAACCAGGTATTCAGAAATGAATCATATTATACTATGGGTTTAGCATTCACGTAAAAATTTTACCTGCCTGATTCACTAAAAAGGTCTGACTTGAAAACTTGTCTAATTCGGCAGATAGAGGTTTAAATTGACAAGTAACCAGTAAGCCAACTAAAGTTACGATGTTGTGCAGTATGATAAACTGAAAAAAAGCTTGTGAAAATACATATGATGTAATACTTGCGCACACTTTTCTTTGTATTATTTAAAAAAAAAGGTCAAAAGTTCTCGTCCCCTTCGCTATCTGGAAAAGTACTGATCAAGAAATTTTGGAAAAATTCTGAAATATTCTTATTATTAGTATTATCAATTATCACGAGTGTAGGACGTTTGAATAATTTAACTGGTATAAAAAATATAAACTATGTTCCTTGACGATATGGTGGAGGCTTTGTTAATTATCAGTACTTTACTGCTTGCACGTTAAACAAATATTTTGGTAGTAAATATTTGTTGCCGGTGACGGTTTGGACAATGTTGCCTCTTGGCTCATTGTTCTCACCTATTTTAGTTACTTGAGCGTCGTCCCGTTAAGAAGGTTTATTAGCTTCTTTCCAAGCCCTTCATGTGGTTATTTATTGTTACGATGTAGATCTCCGAACAGTTTATGTCTACTCCGAGTTAAAGCCACACATTCATATAGGATGTGCATAGAGGCTTCTTCCTCTTCACCAAATAGTCTGCATGTCGTGGGACCATTCTGGATACCCATTTTTTGTAAAGGTTTCCTCATGTGACAGTGGCTGGTGATCAGTCCCACCATTAGTTTGGTCTGAGCCCTTGTTAAACAAAGGACGTCAGTGGTTAGTTTCTTCGAGGGGCCGCCAATTACGTCCCTCGCATGTTATTGACCAGATGGTGTGAGCTAACGACCTAGATGTTGCTGATATTACCATCTGTCGATTGTCGTTTTCCCCACTTGTTTTGCTATACCAAAGGCTGGTTCTGGGGTCCCAGGATACATTAATATATGTAGGATTTGGAAGCTTTATGTCTCCGCCTACGATGTTGCCTCTAAATATGGTTATTGGTCCTGCGAAATATAACTTTTCGCTCTCGAAATGTAAATAACTATTATAACGCCCAAAATAGTATTTTATTATTTATTACATACAAATTTATTTGATACTTAGGTAAATTTCTATTTCACGACTAATCCACCCTAACGTTCCGAATTTAATAGACCAAAAAATTAGTTTATTCTGCTATGTATAGTTATTCTTTACTTAAGTAAATGACGATTAAAACCAGAAATATTTACCACCAAACTATTTGTTATGAGATAGGAACAATAATAAGATTTGAGAAGTTTTTGAAAAGATTTTAATATAAGTTACCGCAAGTCTAGTCATCACTTAAAAAGAATTTGCAAAAAAAAACTCTTACTAAAAATTTTACACAATATTTTATCCGTGAATTATTAAAACAAATATTATAGATAGAACAAATTGTAGGGATATCTTTTCTTTAATATTGTAGAGAATTATATTACAAATTGTTTAATACGAAGTTTTGGTTTTGGCAAAACATTGGCATCGTATAAAATTTTATTAACACTGAGAGTTGTAAATTATTTCATGGTAAAACAAAAGGTCGCCATTTGTAACCTATCACTATTTTCCAGTAATATTTAAGTTCAAATACTATTTCCACGCACAATGTACATAAGTCTGATATGCATTTTACTGAGTGCATATGGCTGGTGCATAGTTTCTGTTTGAAATTTAGTTATAAAAGGTCATTGAAAGTAACACATAATTAAATTATTTTCGGATTTCAGTTAAGAATTGATGATCTATCGAGTTAGTCGTTTTATTAAACTGATAAAATTAAGAGTCGTTATGCTAGAAATTACTTAGTTTATTCGTAACACATTATTTATAACGAGATGATAATTTTTTTCGGTTGCTCAATCTTTTAAAAGGCGATATCAACCAAATGTATGTAGGCTTGCGAGTTTATAGCAAGCTAAACAAGTCTGTATTAGTTATTTATTTTTTTAGTCACATTTTTAGAGGTTAATGCTTAATCATGACTACTGTATGTTCTCAGTGTTGATATTGCTTGCTGCAACATGATCATACCAAGGGATATTTGTTAACTCCAAGGAATTTGAATGACCAGCCTAGTGCGTATATCGACATAATTATATATGGCTATTTAACCCAGCTTTTTTAAAAGAAAACTGCTGTTTTCTGTCTAGAGTTAAATTTTACTTGGTAACTGCATACCCACGCAATTTCATCCAACTTAGTGCTCTCTTATTGACAGTTGGCAATCGAGAGCAAGTAGTTTTTTCTGTTTGTTCAGATTTTCTAAAAGTTTATAACAATTATTTCGTGTACAAATTACAAGTTAAAAATAAAACCTATTTACACCATATCGTAACAAATAAACCCTTCTCTAAAACAAATCTTAGTTTAACTTGACTGGAACGATATAGACAACGTGGCAATTTGGTTTTGTCAGACAGTAATAGTAACTCAAGTATTATTTTCTTATTTCATAGAACAAAATTTATATTTATTTATTTCTCAGCCAACATTAAAGTTCATTATCAGTTATAAAACAATATGAAAAAACCATCAAAAATAAGCTGATTTAATAAAAGTCTAAAATGAAATGTATGAACGATTGTTATCCTTAAAGATAAAATAGGTTTTATACTACGAAGACAAAAAGTATATGAAATTTTTGAGGAAACCTCAGAATAATTTATTAAAATATTGAAAATAAAAATTTAACTCTCTCCGAGAAAAAAATTCTGTCGAAGCTACATTTAGGAAAATAATAATAATATTATAGAAGTGTAACCCAAAATTTTGTAGATAATTCCTGTCAACAATAATTTATTGCCAAATACTTTCGTTTCTATACCAAAAGAATTTTTTTTGGCGTGTAATATGTTTTATTTTTCAATATAATCTTCTGAAACTTCAATACATTTATTTCAACGTTTTTTCCAATAATTCAGTAGCATCATTAAAGTGTGATTCCGGAAGATCTGCGAAATATTCATTTCCAGCTGCAATAGCTTCATCATTTAATGTAAAACGCTTTCCAGCTAAGAATTTTTAGTGTTCCGTACAAAACACTTATAATTACTTCGGTGTCTGCCTATCTGTCACATCCGATTTTCCTCGAAACTATTTGACATAGAAAGTTCAAATTTAGCACTAATGTAGGAATTGATGGCCTCATCAGCGCCGTATAGTTTTGAAAGTTAAATTTTGGGAGTTGAAATCGGAAGTGAAATTTTTTTTTACCAGGTCATCGAGTGGGGTGTCGAATGAAAGCTTGTAAAAACATGAGTTCAAAAATATATATAATGTATTACTTGCGCATACTTCTTTGTATTATTTTAAAAAAAGTGCGAAAAGTCGCTGTCCCCCCCTTATCTCGAAATGTACTGATTAAAAAATTTTCAAAAAATTCTGAAAAATTCTCACGACTGCATTACCTTTAATAATTTATCTGGTATATAAAGAAACCAAAATGTCAGGGCCATCAGTTTTCAGTAACGATCTATCTTAGCCCCTTCTCGTAATGTGAAACCAGAATTGCATGCTAAAGAAGTAAGAAGAAATATGAGAATCAGCCCCGTATCCTTCATTTCTGTCGTGTAGCTCTCACTTTGTCTCTTGCTTATTTCTCGGGATTGAATCGGCAGTTACCCAAATATTTAAATATCAATCAATAAAAGAAACTTCATATATTTCACCTGAATATATTTACTTAGTAACATCGTCGCTTCTACCACTCATACGTATTTATTCATCAGTCAGGAGTCAAGAAATTTTTGTAGAAAAACAAATAAATGATTTTGCCCTGGCTTCATTTCTGTCTCTCCAAGAATTTAAACATTTTTTATTTTTACTCATGTTTTTGGACCCCTTTAGATTTTTTTATGTAAAATTAGTACATTGGGGCTTTGTAATTTTTGGCACAATGAGATACAACACAACCGTTATCACCACGACACCAAACATTTTATTTTTGCACTCGACGCGCGATTCGCTAAGCATCATTAGGAGCGATGATTAAATAAATCTAAAAATAAAAACTAAACTGTTTATATTAAACTTGGAATTACTCGAGTGGAACTGATTTTACCCGGAGCATTAGGTCCGGTCGAGTAACTCGTATAGAGAATTGTGAGGAATAGGTCCTCAGTCCTTATTTAGACTATTTTTACATTTTATTATTATTAGACGCATACTTTCGTATGCGTCTAAGAATTTCCTATCAGATACATTCTTTGCTAACTTTAAATTATCTGTTGCTGTATGATTCTGTTCAACAACATGTTTCGAAATGTTTGATTTTTCAGATCTATCATACCTCAAATGATTTAAATGTTGTTTAAATCTTGTTTAAATCGACCTTCTTGTTTACCCCAATATACTTCTTGTTACAATCATTACAACTTATCTCATAAATTCCACTTCTGTTACGTTCGTTAGTTTTATCCTTCGGATTTCCTAGAGGTAATCTGCATTAATAAAGTGTTTAGTGAAGTGATGATAACTGTTACAGTCTGTCAAGTAAGAACGTGTCCGCGATAATTCATTTTTGGTAGATGCGATTCTAGCGATTCAACAAAAAATCGGTAGAAGGAATTTTGGTCTACGATGAATTTTGGTAAAAGTATCAGTCGATTCCGGAATTTCGTCGAAATCACGTAAAATCCAAAATGAGTCAATTGTTTGCGTGTTAGTTCGAGGCAGTCTTTCTTTATTCCCACCGCTTTCTGTGGCCCCTAAATATTTTAAAAAGTTGGTATTGTTTGTGAAGAAGTGGGTAAGTCATTTTAACGGGACGAAAAATGTCGACGACTTGCCAAAACATGGCTCAGTAGGCAAAGTCACTCCGAAAGTCGAAAAACGAATTGTGTCTCTATTTTCACGGTCCCTGAAATTGACGCTGCGTCAAGGAGTGGTAAAATTACGAAAATCGGGTTTGAATGTGTCCCATGAGACCATTCGATAACTTCTTCGTGCTGATGATATCAAATGCCGGAACACGTTGAAGAAACTCTTGCTGGGCGAAAATCACCTCGCGAAGCGGCTCGCTGGGAGCCACGATCAGATACTGAGAGTGGCCATCACGATCACCGGACGCTAACCCTATTGAAAACGTTTGGTCCTTTGTAAAGAGAAAACTCAAAGGAAAGACTCTGAGGGCTTTGACTCCGTTGTCTCGCGAGATTCAAAAAATTTGCAGGGTATGCAGAAAATCTCGTCGACAGTATACCTCGAAGATGCCAGGCGATTATTGATGCAGGAGGCGATTAGACAACTTACTAAGGTAATTGCGCCGTTAGCACACTAAAGAATACATTGACAGACCGTATGTAGTAAAATCGATATATTGAATGTTTTTGCAAAAAACTTGTTAATTTCATACTTAACATGGTCGTAAAAATTACTTTTTATGTTGAACTAAAGGGTTCCTGACGTTAGCACTATTGGATTCGTCATTATGAAGTGTCTTTTTCTCGGCATCATAAAAAATTATTGACGCTGTCGTACACGAAAGTCCATTCAAAATATATTACACTTAATGTGCTTTTGCGAACCTTTTGTATATTCTTCCTTAAAAAACTGTGTATATTAAAAATCTTTGCTAAAAGCCTTATCATTTGGTACTGAACTCAATACATTTTAAATGTTTCCCCTTTTTGGTGTTGACCAAAATGGCACCTGCCATCCATCATAATAAATTTTTTAGTATAACTCTAGCAGTATCAGCTGTGGGAGTATTGCGAGTAGAGCTCTCATTCATTAAAATCCGACCAGTGGTTTAAGTTCTGCGAAAGGATAAAAAAACGTACCTTCATAAATACTGTTGCAAAAACCCTCTTTGTGTACGTAGACGGATAAAATGGTCCTGTAACAAAATTTCTATAGTTTTAATAAGTTACAGTGTTGTATAATATTCCGTTCCTACGTTTTTTAGATGATTAAGTTGCAATCTTAATAATTCCGTTTTTCTATTGCAGATAAACATACATAGTGCTCAACTTTTCTACAGTTCTATAATTGGTAAGTTGACTTTTAGTAATAGTAAGAATAAAATGTAGCTGCTAAAAATTATCTTGTTCTTATCTTGAAAAGAAAGCCTTTCTCTATACATTCAGAAGTGCAGATCGAGATATTAGGCCAGTTTATTATTCTATGAGTTTAATATCAACATTCAGCTTTCTATTAGCTAATTATTGCCTAAAATGTAATATAAATCTCATTAAAACAAGAAGATTATTAATTGTTCTAATTCTTACTTAATATTGTTAATGGGAGAAAAACTTCAATGATCAACTGTCGATGTTGTAAGATTTTCTTTTAAATTAACATTTTAATTGTGGTGCGTAAAAATGTGCATATTTATATTCATAAGCAGAATAGTCAAGTGATATTACAAACATTTGTTCCTATTTAAATTAAGGTCCACAAATTTTTATACCAATCCCCCCATAATAAGAACCAGTAAAGCATACCATACACTATTTTAAGGCATTAAACAAACCTTTTTAGTTAACACAGGACCACAAAAAAAGTTTTGTAGTTGAAAGGTGAAATACCATACCATATATTTTTCTGTGTGTTGAAAACGAAACGAGGTCAGAATTGACTTATCACCAAAGATTTTGACATAACCTCAACAAACACCTCGAAAATGACCAAAAATACTTTTACAAATAAATTAAAAATGTAAACGAGCAAACCACACGTATTTTATGGTGCTGAAATCGAATCTAAGGTTAGAATTCACCTATCACATCAGCATTTTGACATAACCTTAAAAAGCACCTCAAAAATGGTCAGAAATACATCTGTAAGTAAATTAAAAAATTAAGTGAATAAACCACCATATCTATATGTACTTTAGGGTGCTGAAATCAATTATGCTAGAAGAATTGACCTATTAAGTCAAGATCTTGAAATAACTTCAGGAAATCCAGTCTTTTCATGCATAGGTTGCTTAATTAAGGTGAGTCCCCTCGCTTCTCACCCACTGGATGCTTTATTAAAATGATTCCCCTCGCACATCACCGTCGCGATGTTGGATAACGGTGAGGCCTCTCGCCGCTTACCCCAAAGGAAGGACTTTACAACCAGAATTCTAAACCTAACATACCATAACTTAATGTAAGAACTGTACTCCAAAAACTCTAAACCTAACATAGCCTAATGCAAAAAACTTGTACCAAGAGCTTTACACTAAGAAATCTAAACCTAACATAGTCTAATGCAAAAAACTTACACCAAGAACTTTACACCAGGAACTCTAAACCTAACACAGCCTAATGCAAGAAACTTACACCAAGAACGCTAAACTTAACATAGCCTAATGCAAGCAACTTAGACGAAAATCTTTACACCACGAACTCTAAACCTAACATAAACTAATGCAAGAAACTTACACCAAGAACTTTAAACCAAGAACTCTAAACCTAACATAAGCTACCTGTGAATGAATGGACTGGACTTTTTGAGGTTATTTCAAGTTTTTGATTTAATAGGTCAATTCTTTTAGAATATCCGGTTTTAACACCCCAAAATACCTATAGATATGGTGGTCTGTTCATTTAATTTTTTAATTTACTTACAGACGTAATTCTGGCCATTTTTGAGCTGTTTTTTGAGGTTGTGTCACAATACTGACATGATGGTTGAATTCTGACCGTGAATTCGATTTTAGCACTCCAAAATATATGGTGGTTTGCTCCGTTACAGTTTTAATTTATTTGTAAAAGTATTTTTGATTATTTTGGAGGTATTTTTTGAGGTTGTGTCAAAATTCTTGGGTGATGAATCAATTCTAACCTAGGATTTGTTTTTAGCAGACCAAAAAACATATTGTATGGTATCTCACCTTTCAACTACAAAACCCTTTTTTTGTGGTCCGGTGTAATTTATCAGTTTCGAAATTACAATTTACTTTAAAAATGCACTTTAAATGACCCGATTCTTTGAAGATCTATTGTTCTTAGAGTAGTTCTGTATTACTGGCATTAAAAATTTTGCATAAATTTACCTAACCGTAGGGTAAGTTATTTTTGTACTATTTATTATAGTGAAGGCAAAACCCGTAAAATTTTCATAACCTTTGCAAATTTTTGAGTATGGCTTTGATATGGATTTAATTACTTTGAAACAGTGTCAACATAATGTAAACGAATTTTTTCAGCCTAATTTTGACCGCAAGGCCACTTTTCTTCTATTTTAGTGCATTTTTTCACATTTTAACTCTTTCGGCTCACTATTTCTTAAATATCTGAACTTCTGCTCGTTGTTATGCGACAAAACAAAATCATTTTGCTCGTCACAAAGTTGTCTAAAATACTGCGTAGATTGCATTAAAAATATTAAGTACATAACCTAAAAAAAGTATTTACTCTGGCAAATTGAAAAAATGGTTTTTACGGGTAACTTCCGTTCAATTCGATATTACGGCTTCAAATTATGGGAGAGTACACGTATACCTTTTATATTAACAAAAGAATGTGCCAAATTATATAAAAAAATATTAAGAGGATTGGTCAAAATTTGCATTTTAGTCCTAATCTTATTATGGATTTTTCTTGTGGGCGACAAGTCATAGAAACTTTTTAAAAAAAAAAAAATATGCAAAATTTTATACTCTTCAAGATGGTTAAAAGGAAAAATACAGCATATGCAAAAAACTATCTTACTTTTAAATTTTTTCCCTACGAAAAATTCAACTTTTTTCGCTTTTGCTCTCTCTGTGGTTCATTCACTTTATTTCTATTCTATATTTTATCTTAAATATAACATGAAAAAGTGATTTTAAAACAAATACTACTATTTTACAATAAAATTATGATATAGATAACAGAAACTTTTACTGACAAACCATTAAGGGGTTACGCCCCCCTGAAAATTTTTAAAAAATCGATTTATTTCTTTTGGGTTAGATTTATTACTTATACATTTAAGAATATCATATTCTTTATATTATCTTGAAGTTGACATAGGGTTTTTCGATTGGATGCACCGTTCATTTTGTATTAACTTTTAAAGCACAAAATTTTTGTGAAAAATCCGAGTTTATTTTCGATCGACTGTCACTTCTACAAAAACTTTTTAAAATTTTTTCCATATGTGGCCACTTAGCTACGACTTTTCTTAACAATAAAAATGATTTGTTTAGTTTATAGACGATTTCTGACTGAGAAAAAAATTCTAACGGGGGTGGCCCATTATTCCGTGGACATGGAATGAAAATAAGTCAATTGGATACAATTTACCTCTATACAAAAGTGCTTCGTTTGTCCGTTAGAGGGCATCAAAGTAAAAAAAATAAACACATTTTTTAAGATATTTTAAGAACCAATATTCCGATTTGAATGAGATTTAGGGTGCCCATGTTTTGCTAGGCGCTCTAATATTTGACTTTCACAAAAAACCCGAAAGGGCTCGAGAAGGGCGAAAACTACCCTCACCCCTACATAAATTCTAGTAGAAATGTTTTGCAACTTTAACGACGACTTTGAATTACCGTTAAAATCTAGTAGGCGATAATAATCTAGTTGGCGAAAATGTGGAATGTTATGTCAGTGTCACAAATGATTTTTGACAATAAGCTTCATAAATTTTAAATTAATTTGGGTTTATTTTTGATTGATAATTTGTTGTTGTTGTTGCTTGTTTTCCTTGTGAATATGTAATATTCTTTTGATGAACAGACTGATATGTTGCTAGTACTTTGTTTTTGCTAAGGTAATTGTAGGAAAAGTGTTCGAGTGTATCAAGAGAGATATTTGAATCGACAAATTCCAAATCGCCAGACTTTTGCCAGCATAGAACGTCGACTTCGAGAAATTGGACGATTCCAACCCTTGAGAGTCAATGCTGGAATACCGCGGCAAGCCCGAACACCTCTAGTGGAAGAAGCAGTTCTTGAAGTAGTCGAAGCAAGTCCAGGTATCAGCACTCGCAGGTTAGAACTTGAACAAAGAGTTAAAAAAAGCACTGTTAACCGGATTTTAAAATGAACAACTCATTCGTTCTTTTCACGTTCAGCCCGTCCAAGAATTGTTGTCCATTGATCATCACTCACGTCTGAGATTTCTCCGAAATGTTTTAGAATGCAGAGCAATTAATAGGCTATTTCACAAAAAAAAAATGTTTACTGATGAGTCATGTTTTAACCCGTCGTGGTATGATAAATTTGCATAATACACAAGTTTACGCCGAAGAAAATCCCCATGCAGTTACAGAAAGACACTTTCAACGAGATTTAAAATTAACGTTTGGATGGGGATTGTTGGTAACTTTTTAGTTGGCCCATATAGGTTGCCTGATAACCTAAACGGAGATAGCTATCTACATTTTCTACAGTATTCTTTACCTGAATTATTAGAAGAACTGCCTCTGAATGTAAGAAGAGACATGTTTTTTATGCACGATGGAGCTCCACCCTACTTTGCGCGTGCTATAAGAAATTATCTGAACGAGAATTTTTGTGGGTAGATGGATTGGTAGAGGTCAAGAAGCTCCAATTCAATGGCCACCTCGTTCCCCGGACCTTAATCCTTGTGATTTTTTCATATGGGGAGCGTTGAAAACAAAGGTATACGAGGTCCAGATAAACAACGCCGATTAACTATGGGATAGGATTCAAAATTTTGCGAATACATTAAATAATAATGATATTTTAGAGAGAGTTAGTTTCAATTTTTTGCGCCGTATTGTTATGTGCAGGAACGAAGGTGGTGGTCATATTGAACAACTTTTGTAAAAAATACTATTACCTGTGTTAAATAAAACTCGTAATAATAATTAATATCATACTTACTTGTTTAATTTCACCAACTAATTTTAATTATAAGTAAAATGCTTGTTAGTCTTTTTATTTTTGTGTAAATCATTAGCCAGAATAATTTTGTACAAGAGACAAAAAATGAAGTAAATAGAAGGATCTTTTTATGAAAAAAAATTCAGAGTCCTCGTTAAAGTTGCAAAACATTTCTACTAGAATTTATGTAGGGGTGAGGGTAGTTTTCACCCTTCTCGAACCCTTTCGGGTTTTTTGTGAAACTCAAATATTAGAGCGCCTAGCAAAACATAGGCACCCTAAATCTCATTCAAATCGGAATATCGGTTCTTAAAATATCTTAAAAAATGTGTTTATTTTTTTTTACTTTGATGCCCTCTAACGGACAAACGAAGCACTTTTGTATAGAGGTAAATTATGTCCAATCGACTTATTTTCATTCCAAAAATACGTCGTAGTTCTATGTCTATGTGAATAATGGGACACCCTGTATATATTTTTTAATTTGTTGTTAAAACAATAATGTATTTGTGAAAAGTAAAAATATGTATATAATAGTCGCGCCAAAAAAAAAAAGAAATTTTTGCCTATTTTTCCGAGCGTCAAGCTGGCATTAATACGAGGCTGGTTTGAAAAGTCCGTGCAAAAATAAAAACTACTTATGTGTTTGGGGTAAACCTTTTTTATTTTTCGACATAGTCTCCTTTTAGGCTTATAAACTTCGTCCAACGATGTTCTAGTTTGTTGATCCCTTCCGAATAATAGGATTTGTCCAAGTCTGCAAAATATCCATTAGTGTCTGCAATCACCTCCTCGTTTGAATAAAATCTTTGTCCCGCCAGCCATTTCTTCAAATTGGGGAACAAATAGTAGTCCGAGGGAGCCAAGTCTGGAGAATAGGGGGATGTGAAACGAGTTTTAATCCTATTTCCACTATTTTTGCGACCACAACTGCTGAGGTGTGTGCTGGTGCGTTGTCGTGATGGAAAAGGACTTTCTTGTGGGCCAATCGCGGGCGTTTTTCTTGCAGCTCGGTTTTCAAACGGTCCAATAACGATGAATAATATTCACCTGTAATAGTTTTACCCTTTTCCAGATAGTCGATGAGGATTATCCCTTGCGAATCCCAAAAGACAGTCGCCATAACCTTTCCGGCCGAAGGAACTGTCTTCGCCTTTTTTGGTGCAGATTCCCCCTTGGTAACCCATTGTTTAGATTGTTGTTTGGTCTCAGGAGTATAGTAATGTATCCATGTTTCATCCACAGTGACGAAACGACGCTGCAAACCATCCTTGCAACACTTCACACGATTCCGTTTTTGGTCAAGGGTGAGCAATCGCGGCACCCATCTTGCGGATAGCTTTCTCATGTCCAAATGTTTGTGCAAAATATTATGTACCCGTTCAGTTGAGATGCCCACATCACTAGCAATCTCACGCACCTTAACTCTTCTGTCATCCATCACCATACCATGGATTTGATCAATGATTTCTGGAGTCGTAACCTCCACAGGCCGTCCAGAACGTTCAGCGTCACTTGTGCCCATATGGCCAGTCCGAAAATTTTGAAACCACTTATAAACTGTTATAATCGAAGGTGCAGAGTTACCATAATGTTTATCAAGCTTCTCTTTAGTCTCCTGAGGCGTTTTGCCTTTCATAAAGTAATGTTTAATCACTACACGAAATTCTTTTTCGTCCATTTCTTGAGAATCACTCGACTTCCTTGATTCACACGAATGCCAAACACAAAGAAATAGACCAATATGGCTGAAACTTGGTGTGCGTTCATTCAAGAGATGCTACTAACTAAACATGACCTCGATACGCGCCGGTGGTGCCATCTCTCGGACTTTGCACGGACTTTTCAAACCAGCCTCGTACATTAATACATTTACTAAAATTATTACAGATACAATATTTATAATTAAAAAAAAAAACATTCGTGTTCTATAGCGTATATGCTCGAGCTTGTTTTCTACTATATTTAAAATCATCCGATTGATTATCTGAATCGGATTCATACTGGCACGAGTATAAAAGTTTGGCGCTGTCTGACTCACTTTCATCGATAGAACCATCTAAAATTAATAAATCGGAAATATGATCTGTAAATTCATCTGTCAACGATTCTGACTGATCATAATCTTCAATCAGCTCATTCTCATCTAAATCTTGCGAGGATATTTCTGCAGTATTTTTGCAGTTTGCACAATTCGAACTATTGCAATAGTTACATAAACTAATGCATCAAAGTCCACCTTTTCTGCACGAACAACCTTTTATACTAGTATCAGTATGAATCAATCGGATGATTTTGAATATAGCAGAAAACAAGCTCGAGTACATACGCTATAGAACCCGAATGATAAGATGAAATATTGAATAGAAATAAAGAGAATGAACCAGACATTTTCTAGAGAAAAAGTGCAAAAATTGAATTTTTCGTAACGAAAAAATTAAAAAATAAGATAGTTTTTTGTATATTCTTTATTTTTTCTTCTAACCATCACGAGAAGCATAAAATCCCGCATATTTTAAAAAAGCTCCCTACGACTTTTTGCTCACAAGAAAAATCCATAATAAGATTTGGACTAAAATGCTAATATTGACCAATCCTCTTAATATTTTTTAATAAAATTTGGCATACTTTTTTGTTAATGTAAAAAGCTATACGTGTACTCTCCCATAATTTGCAGTCGTAATATTGAATTGAACTGAAGTAACACGTAAAAAACATTTTTCAAATTGCCGTAGTAAATACTTTTTTTTAGGTTATGTACTTAATATTTTTAATGCAATCTACACAGTATTTTAGGCAACTTTGTGACGAGCAAAATAATTTTTGTCATATAACAACGAACAGAAGTTCAGATATTTAAGAAATAGTGAGCCGAAAGCGTTAAAATGTTAAAAATGAACTAAAATAGAAGAAAAGTGCTCTTGCGGTCAAAATTAGGCTGAGAAAACTCATTTACATTATGTTGACACTGTTTTAAAGTAGTTAAATCGATTTTTCTATACCCAAAACTTTCCAAAAATTATGAAAATTTTTACGGCATTTGCCTCCACTATTATGACTCTTAAATGTTGCTGTTCCCGCATAAGCTTCTACGGAAAGACAAGAGGTAACAGTAAAAAGAGGCTAAAAGTTTTCGTTGATTTTCAATACCAAAAATATGCAAAAACATGGTCATCTCTTAAACTAAATCCTGATAACGTTTTTTAATTAAATTCAATGACCTTTCTTATTTGGATTCTGTACAGTCTGTGGTAGTGTGCAGAATACATTTAATACTGTTAAACTATTCAGAAAGATAGATACTAATAGGTTTTCTAAAATATTAAACTTTGATTACAACTGTTTTTTATGTTGGCAATTTAAATTAGGTTAAATTATTATTTTACAGTATTAAACTTAGTTACTTCCTATTTTTATAACCAGTATATTGTAATTTATGAAAATTTTTTGCAATCGTCATTAATGTTGAATATTGGAATAACGCGAATTATAGGACAAAAAAGATAAAATTAGTAATACATAATGGCCGTGGTCTAGTGTTGTTAATGCAATATGAATGTTTTTATCTTGTTTCTACATTTGCAATTTAAATTTGTGGTATTACAGCGTATGCATATGCTTAGCGTTTATGGTCTATCCAAAATTGCCTCCTACTATTAATTCCCGTTCGATTCAATTTTATTTGTAAATTAAGAACAATGAGTGTTATTGATTCCAGAGGCGTAGTATAGGATTATTACAATAAAAAAATAAAGAATCGTATTTCGTCCTAGTTTCAAGAGAACGCGATTTTACAAAACTGAAAATAAAAGAGCACATGAATATGCTTATAGCAACTAGAATTTCGCTGGATTAACAGTGCGAATCAAAACACATAATTAATCCCGCCATATTCTGGTTGCTGCAAACATCTTCTCTGCGCTCTTTTGTGTACACTGTTAAAAAATAGTAATAGGGTTCCCCCTTTGTCCTCAACATTTAAATCACTGTGCTGTAACCTAAGATGCCAATTCCCTATTACAAGAACAGTAATGAATTAGGTTAATGTAAAAAAATAATGTCGGTTTTGAGCCATAGAAACCATAAACAAATAAAAAAATATTTAAGGGTAAAGGTACAACCACTAGATAATTTAAAAAATCAGCCAAGTTCATGTCGGACTTGCACAATTAGTGTTCCGTATGTTGATTGCTTTTGATTACTTTTAAAATAAAAATATTTTTGTTACGGAGGTATAAAATGATCAATGACTTCACAAGACACACCAAATGAGTTTTCAACAAAGTTTTTTTTTCCGATCTTTACTGAAAACTTATGACCTTGATTTTTTTTTTTGTTATATATATATCAGATAAATTATTAAAGGTAATGCACTCCTGATAATTTTCGTTCAATCTACATCCCGTGGGGAATATTCCAGAATGTTTTCAAAATTGTTTCATCAGTACTTTTTAAGATAAGGGGGAACTCGTGTTTTCACAAGCGTTCATTTGACACCCCACTCGATGAGCTGGTAAAAATGTTTTTTCACTTCCGATTTCACCCCCCAAAACTAACTCTTTTAAGTCAAAACCATACGGCTTTGATGGGGCCATTTTTTTTTTATGGGCCTAGTACATGTGTTGCAGGGAGGTCCCTAAATCGCTACAGGAGCGACACGTGTGCGGAAAAAGCGATTCAAGTTGTTCTTAAATCGCTGTAAATTGTACTCGCTGGGAAAGACAGTCCTGGGCAAATTATTCCAAAGGGATGATGTTCTCCATATAAAAAACTGCTTGGAAAGCATTGTACGAGGAGTAACAAGCTGAACCTCATACGGATGTGAAGTATCAGAGCGACGTGTATTTCTAACATGCACCGCTCTGGGAGGAATTAAACGGGCCACATCCTCCGAACACTTTCCATGAAAATACTTGTAGAATAGGCTCAAATCGCCAACCGTTCTTCGATGTTCCAGCGAATCAAGGCCGCCGGTCAGTTCCGGGTCTCCAAACAGACGAACAGCTCTTCTCTGAATAGAATCCAGCAAATGCAGCGTATGTTTGGGAGCGGAGCCCCAAACATGGGAGCAGTATTCCATAGTTAGTCGAATTTCAGCTTTGTAGATAAATAATTAACAGTTGTTGTGGAGTATAAAGTTTTCTGGTTCGAAATAATATTCCCAACTTTTGAGAAGCTCTCTTTGCTATGCCTGCAACATGTTCATGCCAGGACATATTTGTTCCCAAATTAACGCCCAACAAATTGAGGGACGATGTTAGAGGAATGGAGTGCCCCGCCATAACTATATCGGGTTCAGCAACACTAACTTTTTTTAGAAAAAACTGCCGCCTGGGTTTTTATAGCGTTAAATTCCACTTGGTTACTGTCACCCCAAGATAGAATTTCTTCTAGGTCTTTGTTAAGTTGAACAACTTCCCGCTGTCTGCAGACACTCGCCTGAGCAGCCGATGTCCAAGCGTTCAAAGTGAATGAAGAGATAAGCGTACTGTCATTTCCAAAGCTGTAGATTGGATTTCCGGTCTTTTCCAGCAGATCGTTAATGTAAATGAGAAAGAGAGTAGGAGATAATATGGAGCCTTGGGGCACACCGGCGTGGATAGTGAAGGTGTTAGAAAGAAATCCGTCGACCGCCACTCGTAAAGAACGCTCACTGAGGAAACATGAGAGCCACAAACCGAACTTTTCAGACATACCACAAGAACGTAGCTTAGCCAACAGCCTATCGTGCCAAACACGGTCGAATGCTTTGGATATGTCAAGAGCAACCGCTCGAGATTCCCCAAAGTGTTCAATTGCGTTGTTCCAAACATGTGTTACATAAGTTAGAAGATCTCCTGTCTCCATGTCAAATAATTTCGAAGAAAATCGGATGTGATAGACGGATAGACAGAAGGACAGACAGACCTACAGAAGGACAGGCGGACAGACAGACACCGAAGTGATCTTATAAGTGTTTCGTACGGAACACTAAAAATAGGACAAAATCTGCACTTTCAACAACAACTAAAGAAAAATTCTGGGCCTTATAAGCAAAGAAATATTATATACTTTACTGTATGCATTGTCTACTTAATGCGTTATCAGAGTTTCATTGTTTGACGATGACGTTTAACATGTCGGAATCTGTGGAGAAATTGTGTGTATGAAATCTAATGCACGCACTTTGTATCAAGTATTACGGTTCACTTTAAACCTTTCGTTACTTATAAATGAGATTTTTTCTATCATCCATAACGCTTTGTTCATTGTCGTACATATTCTGGTTCAATGACTTTACAATTTATGCTAGTAATAAAGATATACGACAATATAGAAACTACGGTACATGAAATACATAGTAGATCTAAAAAAATTATACAATTCTAGAAGAGGTTAAGAGTCTTATCAAATAATTTGTAACTCATAATTTGTTACTGTTCGGAAAAACGAAAAGCCTAAAGACATTTTTGGAACTTTGGTATACAAAAAGTAAAATAATACAAAGAAAAGTGTGCGCAAGTATTGCATTATATATATTTTTGAATTCGTCTTTTTACAAGCTTTCATTTGATACCCTACCTTGATGAAATTTTTTTTCACTGCTGATTTCACTCCTCAAACCTAACCCCTTCAGTCAAAATTTAATTTTCAAAACTTCACGGCTCTAATGAGACCGCCAAATTTCAACTTTCTATGACAAATAGTTTCGGAGATAATCGAGTGTGACAGAGAGACACCCAAGTGATCTTATAAGTGTCCCATACGGAACACTAAAAAGGTGGAGTTAGAGGCTCTGATTAATACAAATGTGAACTAAACTTGCAGCTGACGATAATTTAAAATTAAGTCTTTCTAAATCAGAATTAGTGTTATTTTGCAGGAAAAAAAACTAAAGTGTGGACGGTGTTTGATACCTTGCTGATGAGTGCGAGAATTATTCTAAGGAGTATTGAGTCTGCTACATTTACTATATCATACCACACGCATTTTTTGAACGGTGGATGGTGTGTGATTCTATACAGTTTATTTCATTATTTAAGACGAATAATAAATCATCTCACCTATTATCGAGAATTGCAACAAGGGAGGAAACATAACCTCAAATTATATGTCAAACTAATAATAAATGATTACTGCTTGTTGTCGATTAAGCGTGGAGTAAGGCAGGGTTGAGTTTTGTCTCCGCTATTGCTTAATGAGGAGCGAATAAATAACATTCGTTATGCTGACGATGCGGCGGTTATGGCTGGTGACTTAAAGGGCCTACAATATCTTATGGCAAAAATAAACGAAGTCAGTAATTGATACGGTCTCGAACTTAATATCAGCAAAACAAAGTACATGGTAATCAGGTAATCTCCGGTTCCTGCTACCTTCTTGCTGGTTAACAATCAACAAATACAAAGACCTCTACAATATTCATATCGTGGCACCAACGAACAATGGGATTATTGGCAGGAAATTCGTTGCCGTATCGAAAACGCTAGAGCAGTGTTCCCCAAAATGACATCACTTTTCAAAAACTTAGCAATAAAATTGAGCACGAAGATGAGACTTCTAAGATTTTATGTCTTTAGTGTCCTTTATGGCGTGGAATCTTGGACGCTGACTGAAACCACTTCTAAGAAACTTGAGGCATTTGAATTATGGCTATATCGCCAAATTTTGAAAATTTCTTATACTGACCATATTACCAACGAAGATGTCTTATGCATGAACAAGAAACTGGAAATTATGGAAACTGTTAAAGTAGGAAAATTGGAGTATTTAGGACAAATAATGAGAAATCCCCACAGATATGGGTTACTACAGCAAATACTCCAAGGGAAGGTATTTGGAAAAAAGAGCCCAGGACGTAGACGTATTTCCTGGCTAAACAATCTGCAAAATTGGTTCTCAACAAATACTACCGGTCTTTTCAGAGCTGCAGTGGATAAAGTAATAATAGCCAGAATAATTCGAACCGAATAGGCACTTTAAGAAGGAGAAGACTGCTTTTACAGTACAGTACAGTGCAGAACGGTTTTAGTCGACATCTAAATTTTTCGAATGACATCAGGACTGGGATTTTGTAATAGACAAAAGACACGAGATCCCTTTTTTGCAATGAACGTCAAATTGTTCAGTTTGTAAGAAAGTTTGATTATTATCGGCTTAGTCGAACAACTTCCGAATTTAAAAAGGAATATGACTTTGCGATGTACCTTTGTTCTTCATATGTTGAAATAGCCTTTACTTTTTCAGGTAAACAGATAACCTATAACACATTTTATCGTGTATTGTGATCCAGTAAGTTTATTCATTCTGGCATTATTTTTTAATTTTTATGTAATATGAAATATTCCTTATATATATTATACTCCCAATGGATTCGATTCCATCCTAAATATAACGTTGCGAAAAGGAATGGATGACAGAATACGAAACTTCAAAGTCACATGGAACTGTTCTCTTTCTCTTTCCTTTTCTGCTTTTTCCTTATTTTCGTTACAGAATCCCAGGCCTGATTAATTTGTATATCTTTACCCAAATTTTTTCTTCGTACAATGTTCAATTATAGTCAGTTTTACACTTTATTATTACTATTTTATAGTGTTTCGGAACACTTTTGGGATCACTTCGGTGTCTGTCCGTCAGTTAACCCGTGGGGGAGCAGGATAGAATATCTCCCCCGGTATGTTCTGCCTATCGTAGGAGGCGACTTAAAGAACAACCTAGATGGTAGATACCCAGATCCCACCAGCATCGCCCGGTGTGATACCATCGCATCGGCTTAGGCTGCGTGAAGTTGCTTAACGTTTCGTGGCTGTGCCGATGTCCCGGACTGTGGGACCAGATAGCATGATGAGGCACCTGGATACAAAAAATTCCGGAGGTAAAATAGCCCCCCATTCGGATCTCCGGGTGGGGGCTGGTTCAGGGGCGTCGACATGCAGAGATCAGAATTTCAAAATGGATTTTTGCAACATACGAGGTTTAAACACGAACATAAATTCAGTGCACCAACACCTGCAATCAAATAAACCTCATATACTCGCTCTCTGTGAAACTAAGGTCAGTTCATCGACCAGCACAGTAAACTATCTTTATCCTGGGTACGACTTCTATTCTCGATTTAGGCGTAACTTTGGAATCTGTCTTTATGTCAGAAGCGACCTCTCTTGCCAACGAGAAGAGACTCTGGAGCCCCCAAACTTTGATGTTATGTGGTTAAAAATAACGACTCAACCAACCACAAGGTTCATCTGTATCCTCTATCGACCACCAAGTCATACTAACTTTAGAACACTTTTCGCTTCCCTTGCAGACACCATCGATCATTTACAAATTAACTATCCAAATGCCGAAATTGCCATCCTGGGCGACTTTAATGTCCACAGGGGGGGGGGGGGGTTGGGGGGGGGGGGGTGGGGTGGGGGGGGGGGGGGTGGGGTTTACACCAACTGGCTTAAATATTCAAATACTACCGATGAACAAGGTCGTGAAGCCGAATCATTTTCAATCAGTTGTGGCTTAACTCAGCTTATTGACGAACCAACACGGATCCCTGATCGAGACGGAGAGTTTGCCAGTCTTCTTGATCTCTTTTTAACCACCAATCCGGAGATTTACACAGTCAGCGTAAATCCGCCGTTAGGTTCTTCCGACCATAAACTACTTCCGACATCGAGTATTCTACCAATCAATGACAGAGAGGCGCCTAAACCGCGCAAGATTTGGCACTACAAGTCTGCTAAATGGGAAGATCTCATGGAATATTTTTCGAACTTTCCCTTGGTTGGACGTTTGTTTTCGATCCGACGACCCATCTGACTGCGCCAGAGAGGTTTCCGATGTTATTTTGGCCGGTATGGAGGCTTACATCCCTTTTTCGAAGAAATGCCCTTCCAACGGCAAGCCTTGGTTTGACCGAAAATGCAAAGAAGCTGTTGCTTCTAAACATCTTGCATACCGACAATGGCGCGAAAATCCTAACACCATAAATCGTAACACATTTGTTCGTGCCAGGAACAGATGCAAAGAAATTATCGACGAAACCAAGGAGGTACACAATCAACGGATTAGAAACAAACTTCTCGCCTGTCCCGGCAATTCAAGGTCCTTTTGGTCGGTCGCTAAGGCAGTTAGTCAAAATTTCCCCAAATCCACCATACCACCACTCACACAGCCAGATAATTCTATTGCAACGACACCTGTTGAAAAAGCGAACTTGTTAGCTGAACTCTTTGCTTCACATTCTACTGTCGATTTCCAAGGAAAAACACCACCTACTATTCCCATATTTGCAGTCAAGGATGCCCGATGTTGTCTTCAGACAGCGTATTATAAAGCGTATTCTGATGAAGCTAGACACCAAAAAGACGCTGACGGAAGACCTGCCATAGTTCTTGAAATCTGTGCGAGGGAACTAACACCAGTTTTCTGTAGACTTTTTAACCTATCCTACAGAAAGGGAATATTTCCTTCCTGCTGGAAATGCGCTACAGTTCAGCCGATACCTAAAAAAAGGCAAGAAGACCTTGCCAAATAACTACCGACCAATCGCACTGCTTTCAATAATATCGAAAGTCATGGAAAAGACTATCAATCAGCATCTTCTAAAATATCTTGAAGGATTTAACATTATTAGCGATCACCAATATGGCTTTCGTAAAAATAGATCAACAGGAGATCTTCTGACTTATGTAACACATGTTTGGAACAAGGCAATTGAACACTTTGGAGAATCTCGAGCGGTTGCTCTGGACATATCCAAGGCATTCGACCGTGTCTGGCACGATGGGCTGTTGGCTAAGCTACGTTCTTATGGTATGTCGGAAAAGTTCTGTTTGTGGCTCTCATGTTTCCTCAGAGAGCGTTCTTTACGAGTGGCAGTTGACGGATTTCTTTCTAACACCTTCACTATCAACGCCGGTGTACCTCAAGGCTCCATACTGTCTCCTACTCTTTTTCTCATTTACATTAACGATCTGCTGGAAAAGACCGAGAATCCAATCTACAGCTTTGCAGATGACAGTACACTTATCTCTTCATTCACTTTGAACGCTCGGACATCGGCTACTCAGACGAATATCCGCAGACAGCAGGAAGTCGTTCAACTTAACAAAGACCTGGAAGAAATTCTATCTTGGGGTGACAGTAACCAAGTGGAATTTAACGCTACAAAAACCCAGGCGGCAGTTTTTTCTAAAAAAGTTAACCTTGCTGAACCCGACATAGTTATGTCGGGGCACTCCATTCCTCTAACATCGTCACTCAATTTGTTGGGCGTTAAATTGGGAGCAAATATGTCCTGGCATGAACATGTTGCAGGCATAGCAAGGAGAGCTTCTCAAAAGTTGGGAATATTATTTCGAACCAGAAAGCTTTACACTCCACAACAACTGTTAATTCTTTACAAAGCTCAAATTCGACCAACTATGGAATACTGCTCCCATGTTTGGAGCTCCGCTCCCAAACATACACTGCATTTGTTGGATTCTATTCAGAGAAGAGCTGTTCGTCTGATTGGAGACCCGGAACTGACCGTCGGCCTTGATTCGCTGGAGAATCGAAGAACGGTTGGCGACTTGAGCCTATTCTACAAGTACTTTCATGGAAAGTGTTCGAAGGATGTGGCCCGCTTAATTCCTCCCAGAGCGGTGCATGTTAGAAGTACACGTCGCGCTAATTCTTCACATCCGTATGAGGTTCAGCTTGTTACTCCCCGTACAACACTTTTCAAGCAGTCTTTTATATGGAGAACATCATCCCTTTGGAATAATTTGCCCAGGACTGTGTTTCCCACCGAGTACAATCTACAGCGATTCAAGAACAACGTGAATCGCCCTCTCCGCACACGTGTCGCTCCTGTAGCGCTTTAGGGACTTCCCTGTAGCACGTGTGCTAGACCCATAAAAAAAAAAAAAAAGTCTGTCACACCTAATTTCCTCCGAAACTATTTGACGCAGAAAGTTGAAATTTGGCATAAATATAGGAATTGATGGCCCAATCAAAGCTGTATACGTTTGAAAGTTAAATTTTGACTTAAAGGGGTAGTTTTGGGAGGGTGACATCGGAAATAAAAAAAAATTACCAGGTCATTGAGTGGGGTGTTAAATGAAAGCTTGTGAAAACACGAGTTCAAAAATATATATGATGTCATTCTTGCGCACACTTTTATTATTGTATTATTTTTAAAAAATGCCCAAGAAATCTTGTCTACCCACCCTATAGTACTGAAAAAAAAAGTATTGAAAAAATTCTGGAATATTCTCCATAAGGTGAAGACTGAACGAAAATGATCACGAGCGCACTGGTCAACACTGAAATTTTTTCCTGAAATTTTATATGTATTATAGGGTATACCTGAGGCACTGATTTCGGAAAAAGTACTGGTATAATGTTATCAGCTCTACTTTTTTATTTATATGAAATTACAGTTTTCTTCAAAAATGGAACAAAAATACATTTTTTCTATGTGTGATATAATTACACACTAAGAAACGTTCTTTTATACGATTTTCTTGAATGTACAGCTTGAGAATCATATCTTTGCAAACAGTAATCGGCCATCATATGGATGTCCCACCTTCTTTGATAACGCTTTTCCATTGTGCAATCTTGTGAAATCTTTCACCCTGCTCTTCACTGAAATCGCCAAGATTTTCTGAGAATCGATATAAATGAGAATGTAAGTAATGAATCTTGATACTCATATGGCAGCCCAGATCTTTCAAATTTAATAGCATGCACTCGACTAACTCAGAATAGTTGTCGGACTTATTGTTCCGATCGACTTCATTCATTGAATTCACAAAGTTTGAGTCTTTTATAAATTGTCTGATTAGTGGCTCATCAAAAATACCGGCTTTCAATTTTTCTGTGCTTAATCCTAGAAGCTTGCGTGAAACAAAACATTCGCCGTTTTTGTCGAGGGCTTTTACAAACTGTTTCATAATGTTCAGTTTGATATGAAGTGGGTGACAATATAATGCGATCTCGATTTACTAAGGGCAAATTAATAACATTTTTGATACCAACCATCAGTTCTTCTCGTACTGGCCACTTTTTTTGAGACTAATGACGTTGTTTGTCGCGACTATCCCACAGACATATAAAACATGGGTATTTCGTGTATCCACCATGTTGTCTGAGAAGAAAATTATCCATCTTTAAGTCTACACAAATGAGCCAGTTGTCTCGATACTTAATTTTTTCCATTACTGAAGAAATAGTTGTATACTCTTCTTTCATAGTAGTAGAGTGTGCAATAGGTATAGAACCATACTTGTTGTCGTTATGAAGTAGCACACACTTTAAGCTTCTCTTGCTACTGTCTATAAAACGACGCCAATCATTTGGTTGGTATCGTTGTGAACTCATCTTCTCCAAAATACCTCTGACATCATTACAAAAAACTAATTCATTTTCTCTAGAAAAATATGGCAACAAATTCTTTTCTCGATTCCGATATAGAGTAATTCTGGTTCCTGGTGCAAGTAAATTCTTTTCTTTTAAACGAGATGCCAAAATTTCAGAAGCTTATTTGACAAATTTAGATCCTTTACTAAGTCATTGTGTTGTCTTTAATTTCCATAAGATCTGGTTCTTCAGAGCATTTAGATGATACTCTTTGTATCTCACCAGAGTATAGAAGAGGTCGTTGAGCGGAGGGTAAGTTAGGATATGACCATTTATTTCGATTTCCAGAATTTATGCCGTTAATATTTACGATGCAAAAATAGTAGTCGTCATGTTGATTTTGAGGTTCCTGCCAAATCATCGGTGTTTTAAATTTGAGAGTACTTATTTTTCCATTTGACCATTGTCGCAGACATACAATACAGTTCTGGCACACAATATGAGGTACCCATTGCTTGTCTTCATTGCACAATGTTATTTGAAAGTGGTTAAAATATGTAGTTTTAACGAAGTCCGAGATAGGTTTTCGATATTTTTCAAAGATATATTCGCCACAAATATAGTAAAAACAATCTGGATTGTGTAAACAACGTCTACGTGTCGAAGCCATATCTGAAATTAAAAAAATAACTATTCTGAGTCGGGTAGATCTTAAAAAACTGCGGTTGTGGTCTAAGGGTAGGGCGAAAATATTAAAAAAACATGAGCTGTCAGAGAAAAACTAATATCGGATTCGAAATCAGAACACTACAATAAACCCAAAACTGAAAAAATCAAAAAAAAATTATTTGTTGACCAGTGTAATTTATCTGTTATATAAAGTAAAACGAAAATTTCAACAAAGATCGGAAATAAACTTTGTTGAAAACTCATTTGGGGTGTATTTTGTGAAGTCATCGATCATTTACCTCCGTAATAAAAATTTTTATTTTTAAAGCAATCATTGTACGGAACGCTAATTGTGCAAGTTCGACTTGCACTTGACCGTTTTTTTTTAATATAGTTTCCATCTCTTTATAGTTTGCTTCCTATCTAGAGGCTATATTATAGGAAATATAAGGATTTTTCCTGTATTCTTCAACACAAGGACTTCACAAAGCTGAGAAAAAAATTGAATTTTTTTAGTGGAGCATCCTGTATGTTCTTGAGACAAGTTCTGTTTTACACATCCTATATGTCGTTATGATATATTAAGATAGTGACACAGTTTGTGTTAGTTTTCTTAGGTGATTAATAAAATGTAAAATAAAGGAACCAAATATTGTATGGGGATACTATCTATTTGTTTCTGAATATATATTAACGTGTTCGTTTTTAAAAAATTAAAGCTAAATTACGTATTTGTTCTTGTGATACAAGAAAAATTACTTCACTTTTATGGTTAAAGTAACACAGTCTCTAAGTAAGATAGTTTTGTGAATATACTTTATTTGTATTTTATCTTCTGCTTGTGTCAGGCTTTTTTAATGACGATTTTTAGTGTTCCGTACGGAACACTAATGCGATCACTTCGGTGTCCGTCTCTCTGTCTATCACACTCGATTTTCTTTTGAACTATTTGACGTAGAAAATCAAAATTTGGCACAAATATAGGAATTGATGGCCTAATCAGAGCTGTGTAGTTTTGAAAGTTAAATTTTGACTTAAGGGAGACTTTTGGAGAGTGAAATTGGATGTGAAGTTTTTTTTACTAGGTCATCGAGTGAGGTGTCAAATGAAAGCTTATTTAAAACGAATTCAAAAATATATATGATGTAATAGTTGAGCACAATTTTCTTTGTATTATTTTCAAAAAAACTGTCAAAAACTTCGGTCTCTTCCTTCTATCTCGAAAAGTATTGATCAGAAAATTTAAAAAAAAATACCGAAATATTCTCCATAAAGTGTAGATTGAGCGAAAATTAACACGAATGCACTACGTTTGATAATTTCTCTGGTATAAGAAACTATGAAAACTATATGACCTGATAATAGGGTGGAGGTTTTTTTAATATACTTTTCAATACATTACTGTCGCGCATCGCTACCGAGATAATTTTATTTTATTTGTTTATGATTAATCAAATATTTAGGTAGTAAATATTTGTTTTACACTTTTATTACTAGATCGTAGATTGAGCTAGATTAATTTATTGGTTATTAAATAACTAAGATGCTATATCTATTGTACATTATTAACTAAGAAAAAACGTGAAAATATATATTGGATCTTAAGATGTCAGGGACTTAATTAACTTAGCCTAAGCAAGGATTTAATTTTATTTTAAAAGCAATCACGGTACGGAACACTAATTGCACATATCCAACTTGACCTTGATCGGTTCTTTTTATTATTTAAAGTTCTGTTGTTTTTTCATAATTTTAGCATCTAAAAAATATAGTTATTTGATCCCTTTGAGTAGCATTTCATCTTAGTAAAATAGGGAAAAGAAAACAGTTGTAATTTACTTTGCGACACTAACGGATTATAACTACTCCATAATGGGGCTATAACTAAACTGATAATTACTATATTATACTTACAAACAGTATTTTATGGACTATAAGTAAGCTTTAAATAGGGACTTAATTTTATTTATATCAATTTTGATCGTATCTTAACTATACTGTGACGAAAATATCAGTGATAAAATTGAAAAATCTTGGCAAAAGATTTTGATACATCAATGAATCAGGCGTTATGGTCCCTAACAAAAAGCAATTTACTGGAGAAAGAAAACAATAAACGCCCCATAAAACTGTTTTATCAAAAAGATTAATGCACTTAGTTTTATCTCTATATCCCTTGATAAATTATTAGTATTCTGAATTCTGACCTAGTTTTTCGTTATTTTCACTTCGCTATTTTTTAGGTCCTCTGCTAAATAGGGTATAAGTTTGAGTATAAATTTTGCCTTGTGCATCTGCAATAACATTTTTATAAGCATTTAGATTACGATAACCGGCTAAGTAAAAAGCACTAAATTATTTATTATGCGTGTGATATCATACATTTGGCAAGCCTGCACCCTGTTAATCATCAAATTAAAATTTATTATGACAGATCGGTCTTAGCTTTCACCGAATCGTTCACCGTGTAGCTTAAAGTGGGCATGGACATAGATTATTTCACTTTTTATTTCAATTTAGTTGTCAGCAATTTATTAATTATGTTATTTTATAATCATTACATATAAACTATTTTGATGTAAAAAAAGTCCTCCCTCTTTTGTTTCTATCTCGCAGCCCATGATGACCTATTGTAGTTTCCCCTTCGCCCTCTCTGCTTCCAATCCTGGCAGTGTAAATTTCTTCATAATATGTTTCTGTTTCATCCTCTGAGTGGGTGCTCGTTGGTGCATAGGCCTGAACAATTTTTAGAGAGTATCTCTGATTTGGTTGGATTATCAGATATATGACTCTCGGACTCACACTTTTGACTTCAATAATTTGGTCAACACGCTTGTTATTTACCAAGAAGCCAACTCCTCTATCAAACTTTCTTCACCTGCATAATATAGACAGTTTTCGGAGTTCCATATGATTTGGTCTTCTCCCGTTCTACGGACTTCGCTTAGACCTATTATCTCCCATATAATGTTTTTAAGCTCCTCTTCGAATTCTATTAGCTTTTCATCCGTTGACAGAGTTCTTACATTATATGTTGCTATATAAAAGCACAAAAGAACAAAAACAAAAAATGGACATGCTCTAGCCCAGATGGTAAAACTAAAATGCAGTAGATTTCATAATCAACAACATTATTATCCTAAATAGACGTTCAGTTGGGAGTGACCATCGCATTGTGAGAGCAAAAGTGTTCATTAACATGATTCTCAAAAGAAACTATAAGAAATGGACAACCCCGGAGGATGTAGTTTCTTATAAAAGAGAGATCGCAAGCTCCTCGGAACACAATGAAGATACAGCAGTGGATGATATATTTGAAAACATCAAACGCTATTGACAAAACTTGCCCAAAATAACAAAAAGAGCAGAAATTAAATCAAAGAGTAAAACAGCTAATGAAGCAAAGAAGAGAAATAGTAGATAAGACTACAAATGAATACAGAACTATAAATAGAGAGATATCGAGGGAAATTAGAAAAGACAAAATACAAAAAAATGCAGAGGAAATTAAAAACGTTGTAGAACAGAATAAAAGCTTAAAAGTTTTGAGAAAGAAGAACATAATGGGAAGGAAAGACATACGCAAGATAAAGGACATGCATGGTATTTTAACAACAATTATATACTTTACAAGATAAAAGAACAGAAATCAACATTCCAAAAGTCCTAAATCAGAAGTCGGAGGATATCCCAGATATCACAGAAGAAGAAATCACATCACCCTTCAAGTACATAAAAAATAACGAAGCTCCGGGTGAAGATAATATTGTAGTAGAGGCAATTAAACAAGGAGGACAACAGATTATCAAATCTTTTAAAATGTTATTCATTAAATGCCTCCTGGAAGGAATAACTTCATCGCAATGGAATAATGCAACTATCGGCATCATCATAAAAAAGGAGATAGTTCAGACCTTACAAACTATCGACCCATTAGCCTCCTGAGCCATGTATACAAGTTATTCACGAAATTATTGACCAGACGTCTAACAAATAAATTGGAGTTTTTCCTTTCAAAAGAACAGGTAGGTTTCCGCTCGGGCTATGGAACAAGCGACCATCTGCTTAGAGTTAAAATTCTCATTGAAAAATGTATAGAATATAACAAGCCTCTTGTACTCATATTTGTGGACTTCGAAAAGCCTTTTGATTCTGTAAATCAGCAGAGACTTTTGGAAGCGCTTGCTGAGTGTCGTATTTATCATCGATATTCTAATGTAATTAAATACATATATGAAAATGCCACCGCCCATGTTAAAACACAAACTAAGAGGAGTACGGCAGGGTGATTCGCTCTCTCCCCAAGCTTTAAAACACTCCTGGAAAGTACTCTAAAATCAATAAAACGGGAAAGATAGGGACTTAACATTGACGGTAAAAAGTTAAATCACTTCTGTTTCGCCGACGACATTGTCTTAATAACAGACAAAATACAAGAAGCACAAACTATGCTACATATGCTTCAGGAAGCTTCAGGAAAGGTTGGTCTAAAAATCAATCTATTCAAGACCCAGTTTATGACAAATCTTGCATTAAGCGACATTATAAAACTGAATAACGTAGAGATCGAGGAAGTACACCAATATAAATACCTGGGACATAAAATCAGTATAGGGCGAGATAACCAACACATGAAATTCAGCGGAGAATAGGTCTCGCCTGGGCTGCATATGGCAAACTGGCCTATGTATTCAAATCTAACCTTCCTATGTGTTTAAAAAGAAAAGTATTTGACAGATGCATACTCCCTGTTCTTACGCACGGAGCCGATACTCTCACAATGACGAAGAAAAACATAACATAAAATATGTGTTACGCAACGAAAAATGGAGAGGTCAATATTAGGCGTTACTCTTAGAGATCATATCCCAAATCACATTATCAGGAAGAGAACAGGGGTACAAGACGCAGTCAAACTCATTCTACACCTGAAATGGAACTGGGCTGGGCATCTTGCTAGGTTTAAGGATGGACGTGGACAAAGAGAATTATAGAGTGGCGACCAAGATCTGAAGCCTATCGAAATAGATGATTTGATAGAATAGACGAAGTATGTCATTGATAATAATAATAATCTTTTCTTGCTAAATCTACGAGCCCTCAGAAACTTCAATGAGTACGGTAAGGACAAGTAGGAAACATTGGATAGCGTTGCTACTCTGTCTTACGCAAAAAAATGACCTTGCTACGCTTCCGTGCCACACCGCTAAAAAATCTATGATCACAACGTGGTCTGGTTGTAAAACCCACTATGGATACGTACCGGTGTTGTCACTTTTATTTGTTTATTTTAGCAGCAGGTTATATGGTTATATATTAATTATTAAAATACAAATCAAGAAAATATTCAGTTGCTTCTTGTAAATATAATGTAAGCTAAATTTAAGCACTTCATTAGATTTGACTTTAAATGATATTGAGAAAGTCAGTGAATTTTTAATTTCGGAAGTATGATAACATTATACATTTAACTGACCTGACCTAGTTCCATCAGTCAACTGGAAAATTAACTCCAATAACATACATGAGCTGTAAACCGCATTTCTCAGAAATCAAAATATTATATTTCCGTTATACAAGGAGTTTTTAGATGTGTCACTAATATTTAAATTTTTGATAATATTCTTTAGAGTAAAAAAAAGTTTGTAGAAATATTAATCAAAAAATGCTTAGTTTTCGTTTTCCAGCCTGTTAAAGTTTTATTACATATTTGAAAAATTTGTTATTTTTTTTTTAAAGGAACAAAGACGATACAACAGATCAATTTTTTTTGTTTTAAACACTTAAAGTCAGAATAAGGAATTTTAATGTGTTTTGACTTTATCGCTCTAGTCGTGTCACTTGCTTCGCTTGAGGCAGGTTCCTTATAAAATCCTCTTACTTTTTGTCTTTTTCATTTTTTCCTTTTCTTATACCATTTTGCTCAAATTTTTCACATTATGACTATATAAGATTTAAATTTTGGAGAATGTGTTGCTATATTGAAAATATGGAGTAGTTTAAATCATATTAATCGAATACAGCCATATTCTCAACATAATCTCTATTGAGCTCAATACATTTGACCCAGCAAGATTCCATTTTTTTTTTTATTCTCTTAGAAAAAAAATTGTTTCGAACTGTATATAATACCCGTTTAAAGCATAGATAACATCTTCACTCGAAAATATCTCCTTCCCGCAAGCCAACATTGGAAATTAGGAAACAAACGAAGTCACTTGGGGCCAAATTTGGAGAATAGCATGGGTGGGGAACTATTTCGAATCCTAGCACTGTGTACTTTTGCCCTTGCAACAACCGATGTGTGAGTAGATGCACTATCCTAATGAAGGAGCTCATTTTTACGCCCTAATCTTGGTCGCTTTTGTTACTGTTTTACCCTTTTCCAAAAACTTGGTGGTGTGTCGTTTGGTAATGACGATAAGTCGGAAGGGATCTCCACTAAACTATAAATATAATATTGGTATTAATGAGTTGCAAAAAGTGGAAACTTTCAGGGACTTGGGCGTTGTTCTTGATTCTAGGCTGAACTTCAGTCATCAGATTAATAGATTGGTCTCGGATGCGATGAAGATGTGGGGTTTGTAATTAGAAATTGTAAGTCTTTTCAGAATATTGCGACTCTTATTACACTATTTAATGCATTGGTTAGAAGCAAGCTTGAGTATGGGTCTGTTGTCTGGACTCCATTCTTTAGTAAATATATTGTTGCTTTGGAGAGGGTTCAGAGGAAGTTTTTGAAGTATATATCTAGAAGACAAGAGACAGAGAAGCTAACGAAACGATAAGCGACGACTTGGATCATTTTGCTGTTTACGGTGATAAGAAATATACACATATACAATTTTTTTCTTTTTCTCCCGTGTTTGAAAATGGCGAAAATACGAGGAACACACGTAAAGTTTTTATAACAGAAAGAACAATGGATAGCGATAATTATACCTCAGGAGACCCGAAAAAGAAAGAGTCGAAGAAAAAGAAGAGCCATTGGGTTATTCAAAAAGAGTAAAAAACTGATAAGAACACCACAGAAAGAGAAAAACGAAAGAGTAGATAAGATAGACAATTTGATAGAAATGATCAGGGAGCTAATGTCAGATATAAACGATATAAAACAAGATCAGAAGAGATACCAGCAAGAGTTGAAGGAACTAAGAAAGGAGAATGAAGTATTGAAAGGGGAAAATAAGATAAATAGAGAAAACATTGGAAGTATGGATTTGAAGATGAGTAGACTTGGAAAAGACAACGTAAGGAATAATATTGTAATATCGCGAATGAGATTTGAAGCGTATAGCCAACCAGATCTGAAAATGGGTGTAAAACATTTTATGGAGAGGAGTATGGACACTAAAGTACAGATTAAAGATGTGATAACAATAGGAGCGACTATATACAAGATAGAACTTGGAAACACGGGAGATAAAGAAGCTGTAATGAGAATTAAAAAGAAACTTAGAAACCTAATAGAGAGAGTTTACATAAACAACGATTTAACAAAAGATGAACGGGAAATTCAAAAGAAATTGAAGCATATAGGAGAGAACGAGAGAATGAATGCAAAAAGGGTGAAAATAGGATATCAAAAAATCATAATCGAAGGAAGAGAATATAAATGGGTCATTGAGGAAGAAAAACTGAAAGAACAAACAAGGAATACTACGACCATCAAGTCAAAAAACTGAGAAAAAAGAGAGGTAGGCAAAGATAAAGGATACAGAATAGAGGGCTACTAAAATGAATACAAATAAGAAGATAATCAAAGAATTAGTTAGGAAGAAATAAATGGGAAATGATTAGCGAGTTTTTAGATTGAGAACATGGAATAAAAGGGGTATAAACGGAAAAAAAGGATGAACTGACCGAAGAACAACAAATGTACTTTCTAGGAATCACTGAAACAGAAAGGAAAGAGAATGGATGCAAAAAATTAGAAGGAAAAGCATAGAGACATAATACCGGAACACGATACAGAACTCATACGAACAGAAGAAACTAATACAGAAGAAACAAAAGAGGCAATCAGCAATTTAAACAGGATGGAAGGATATAGAAGGAAATATGGAAAAAGCAGATATAGAATAACTCAACTCCACGGGCCTTACACTCCTCAAGGGGTAGAAAGGCATAAGGATTAAGTAAGTAAGTATATCTAGAAGAGTGGATGGAGTATACCCGCAGTTTGGTATAGACAACAATATCTTTTTGGGAAGGTTTAATTTTCTAAGCTTGAAGAAGCGTAGAAATATAGCTAGGGTGATGTTCTTATATAAGCTAGTTAATGGTAGGATTCAGTGTCTATCACTGCTGGAAGAATTGAAATTTATTGTCCCCAGATTTGCAAATCGGGTTGGTAATTTCTTTTACCTCCCTACGGTACATACAAATGTATTGTATGCATCTCCTGTTTAGGGTATACGTCCTGTTTTCAATGAAGTGTCATACACAAGTGATCTCTCCATGACTTAAAATGACTTCTTCCATACGTGTTTGAACCTACTTTAATAACTGTAATGGTGTGTGAAATAATATTAATCATTGTGTTTATTAAACTATTAGGTTAATTTTAGTCTTGAGTTACTACCTATATTGTAGTGTTAAATATTGATGTGGTGTAATAACTATGTTATCGGCCCTATTAATTGCTATTGTTGGGCTTGTGGTAAATAAATAAATAAAAAAAAAAAATAATGGTGGATCCACGTTTTGTCGACAGTCACAAAACGACACCCAAAGCTCTTCGCATTACGCTGCAACTTTTTCGAACACTGTTTTGAAATATCTCTTTCCAAGTGTTTTTGTTCTGGCATGACTAACGCGGCATCCATCGCGCATTCAGCTTTTTAGTGTTCCGTACGGAACACTTATAAGATAACTTCGGGGTCTGTCTGTCTGTCCGTCTGTCCCACCCGATTTTCTCCGAAACTATTTGTCATAGAAAGTTGAAATTTGATGCGAATATAGGAATTGATGATCTCATCAGAGCTCTGTAGTTTTGAAAGTTAAATTTTGACTTAAGGGGTTAGTTTCGGGGGTGAAATCAGAAGTGAAATAGATTTTTTTTACTAGGTCATCGAGTGGGGTGTCAAATGAAAGCTTGTAAAAACACGAGTTCAAAAACATGTATAATGTCTTACATGCGCACACTTTTCTTGGTATTATTTTGGAAAAATCGCGAAAAATCGCTGTCCCTCCCTCTATCTCGAAAAGTACGGATCCAAAACTTTTGAAAAAAGTCTAGAATATTCTCCACGGGATGTAGATTGAACGAAAATTATCACGAGTGCTTTACCTTTAATAATTTATCTGGTATATATAAAAAAAACGGTCAAGTGCAAGTTGAACTTGCACAGTTAGTGTTCCGTACGTTGATTGTTTTTAAAATAAAAAATTTTGTTAGGGTGGTATAAAATGATCAGTGACTTCACAAAACACACCTCAAAACAGTTTTCAACAAAGGTTGTTTCCAATCTTTACTGAAAACTGGTGACCTTGAAATTTTGTTTTTTTTTTATATACCAAATAAATTATTAAAGGTAATGCACTCGTGATAATTTTCGTTCAATCTATACCCCGTGGAGAATATTCCAGAATTTTTTCAAAATTTTTTGATGAGTACTTTTCGAGATAAGGTAGGGGACAGCGATTTTTTAAAAGTAATACGAAGAAAAGTGTGCGCAAGTATTACATTATTATACGAGTATATATATATATATATATATATATATATATGTATATATATATATATATATATATATATATATATATATATATATATATATATATATTATATATATATATATATATATATATATATATATATATATATATATATATATATATATATATATATATATATAGTTTTACTCGTGTTTTCACAAGCTTTCATTGGACATCACACTCGATGACCTAGTAAAAAAAATTTTTTTTTCACTTCCGATTTCCCCCCTCAAACGAACCCCTTAAGTCAAAATTTATGTTACGGTGGTATAAAATGATCAGTGACTTCACAAAACACATATATATATACATATATATATATATATATATATATATATATATATATATATATATATATATATATATATATATATATATATATATATATGTATATATATATGTATATATATGTATGTATATATATATATATATATATATATATATATATATATATATATATATATATATACATATATATATATATATATATATATATATATATATATATATATATGTATATATATATATATATATATATATATATATATATATGTATATATATATATATATGTATATATATATATATATATATATATATATATATATATATATATATATATATATAGTTTTACTCGTGTTTTCACAAGCTTTCATTGGACATCACACTCGATGACCTAGTAAAAAAAAATTTTTTTCACTTCCGATTTCACCCCTCAAAACGAACCCCTTAAGTCAAAATTTATGTTACGGTGGTATAAAATGATCAGTGACTTCACAAAACACACCCCAAATACGTTTTTCACAAAGTTTGTTTCCAATCTTTACTGAAATCTGATGACCTTGAAATTTTTGTTTTTTTTATATACCATATAAATTATTAAAGGTAATGCACTCGTGATAATTTTCGTTCAATCTACACCCCGTGGAGAATATTTCAGAATTTTTTCGAAATTTTTTGATAAGTACTTTTCGAGATAAGGCCCGGGACAGCGATTTTTCGCGAATTTTTAAAAATAATACAAAGAAAAGTGCGCGCAAGTATAATATTATATATATATTTTTTACTCGTGTTTTCACAAGCTTTCATTTGACACCACACTCGATGACCTAGTAAAAAAATTTTTTTTTTCGCTTCCGACTTCACCCCCCAAAACTAACCCCTTAAGTCAAAATTTAATTCTCAAAACTACATGGCTCTGATGAGGCCATCAATTCCTATATTATTACCAAATTGCACCTTTCTATGTCAAATAGTTTCGGAGAAAATCGGGTGTGACAGACAGACAGACAGACAGACAGACAGACAGACAGACAGACAGACAGACAGACACCGAAGTGATCTTATAAGTGTTCCGTACGGAACACTAAAAAAAAAAAAAAAAATTTCAAGGTCATCAGTTTTCGGTAAAGATCGGAAACAAACTATTGAAAACTCATTTAGGGTGTGTTTTGTGAAGTCACTGATCATTTTGTACCTCCGCTCCATAACAAAAATTTTTATTTCAGAAGCAATTGTACGGACGATCAACTTGCACTTGACCGGTTATTTTTAGTGTTCCGTTCGGAACACTTATAAGATCACTTCGGTGTCTGTCTGTCTGTCTGTCTGTCTGTCACACCCCCGATTTTCTCCGAAACTATTTGACATAGAAAGGTGAAATTTGGTAATAATATAGGAATTGATGGCCTCATCAGAGCCATGTAGTTTTGAGAATTAAATTTTGACTTAAGGGGTTAGTTTTGGGGGGTGAAGTCGGAAGTGAAAAAAAATTTTTTTTAACTTGGTCATCGAGTGTGGTGTCAAATGAAAGCTTGTGAAAACACGAGTAAAAAATATACATATAATATTATACTTGCGCGCACTTTTCTTTGTATTATTTTTAAAAATTCGCGAAAAATCACTGTCCCGGGCCTTATCTCGGAAAGTACTTATCAAAAAATTTCGAAAAAATTCTGAAATATTCTCCACGGGGTGTAGATTGAACGAAAATTATCACGAGTGCATTACCTTCATGGTACCTATATGGTACATAAAAAAAACACAAAATTTCAAGGTCATCAGATTTCAGTAAAGATTGGAAACAAACTTTGTTGAAAACTCATTTGGGGTGTGTTTTGTGAAGTCACTGATCATTTTATACCACCGTAACATAAATTTTGACTTAAGGGGTTCGTTTTGAGGGGTGAAATCGGAAGTGAAAAAAAATTTTTTTTTTACTAGGTCATCGAGTGTGTGTCAAATGAAAGCTTGTGAAAACACGAGTAAAAAATATATATATAATGTAATACTTGCGCACACTTTTCTTCGTATTACTTTTAAAAAAACCGCTGTCCCCTACTTTATCTCGAAAAGTACTGATCAAAAAATTTTTGAAAAAATTCTGGAATATTCTCCACGGGGTATAGATTGAACGAAAATTATCACGAGTGCATTACCTTTAATAATTTATTTGGTATATAAAAAAAACAAATTTCAAGGTCACCAGTTTTCAGTACTTTGTTGAAAACTCATTTGGGGTGTGTTTTGTGAAGTCACTGATCATTTTATACCACCCTAACAAAAAATTTTATTTTAAAAACAATCTACGTACGGAACACTAATTGTGCAAGTTCAACTTGCACTTGACCGGTTTTTTATTTTTAAAATTTCGTCAGATTTGTCATTCAGAACAAATCTTAATCGGGCGTTCTGAACGTGCAGCATCTGTAGTGCTCGCACGGCGACGTTTAAATTCATTTACCCAGTAACAAATGGTCTTGAGTGTTGTGCAGAGTCAGTTTCCATCTGGGCTGCAGCCGATTTTTTTTAAGGGGTTACGGCACCTTGGCGCTCGGAAAAATAGGCATAAAATAAAAAAAAATTGACGCAACTATTGTATATATAATATAATTTTTATTTTTCACAAATACATTATAGTTTTAACAACAAATTAAAAAATATATTAAAAAAAATAATAAAAATTGCGGAGATATGAACCATCTTGTAGTAGGACCCTCTTTTAAAAATTCTTGGCACCGGTGGAATTTTTTTCTCAGTCAAGAATCGTCCAAAAACTAAACAAATGATTTTTTATTGTGAAAGTCCCTATATATGGAAATTTTTTTTGTAGAAGTTCGAAAATAAACTCAGATTTTTCACAAAAATGTAGTGATTTAAAAATTAATAAAAAATGAACGGTGCATCCAATCGAAAAAACTGTATGTCAAGTTCCGGATAATATTATAAAGAGTTTGTGGTATAAATCTTATGAAAACCGGTTCAGTAGATCTTGAGATATTTTGTCCGCCAGTTTGAAGAAAGTAGTTTCGCGCCCGCGCCATAAAAGTCTATAATTAGTGTTCCGTACGGAACACTTATAAGATTATTTCGGTGTCTGTCCGGCTGTCACACCCGATTTTCTCCGAAACTATTTGTCATAGAAAGTTGAAATTTGGTCCGAATATAGGAATTGATGGTCTCATCAGAGCCCTGTAGTTTTGAAAGTTAAATTTTGACTTAAGAGGTTAGTTTTGGGGGATGAAATCGGAAGTGAAAAAAAAATTTTAATTGGTCATCGAGTGTGGTGTCAAATGAAAGCTTGTGAAAACACGAGTAAACATATATATATATATATATATATATATATATATATATATATATATATATATATATATATATATATATATATATATATATATATATATATATATATATAACGCAACAATCTGAAAATTAATTTATCTTTTTCTTATGTCAGTTTTAAAGTTTATCGAGTATTTGAATAGTAGGCTATGCATATTTTGTTTCGTTGTTCATGACAGAAATCAAAACAATTCGTTTATATTTACAGTTTTAAAGAATTTTTTAGAAGATAAACAATTTTCTGTAATAATGCGATAGATTTTCTTTAAAAGTAAGCTTATAAATTGTTCCCTTTTTCAAAGTAATACATTTTTGTGGTAGACTGTTTTATTTTTGACCCTGAAGAATTAGAAAAATGAATCGAACAAGGAATTTAACTGAATACGAGCCTCAGTTTTATTGGACGAGGGATATTGTCAGAGTTATGTTGCCAATTTGTTAGGCAAACATCGTTCCACAACAAGTCGTATGGTAAGACGCTTGAAGGAAGTAGGAACTTATTCTAGAAGGCCAGGGCAAGGGCGAAAACGATGCACTAGCGACTTAGATGAACGTTTTATAAGACAATATGCTTTAAGAAACAGGACTGTCACAAGTGCTATAATAAGAAACGAACTCGAAGCTGTTCGCAATGTCACAATTTCTTCTAAAACAGTTAGAAGACGGTTAAATAAAGCTGGATTAAACAGTAGAAGATCAGCCACTGCGCCCTTGCTTACTAGAGAGAACAGAGTTGCCAGGTTACATTTTGCTCGATATCACGAAAACTGGTCTGTGGATGATTGGAAAAAAGTTTTCTTCACAAATGAAACTAGGGTTAGTCTAAAACATCCAGATGGTCGTGAGCGAGTATGGCGAAGACCAGGGAGAGGTTTGCTCCTTGCAATATCTCTGCAAGGATTCCATTCGGTGGTGGCTCTATTATGTTTTGGCGTGGCATTTGCTTTGATGCTCGCACAGAGTTAGTTCCTGTCCGTACGGGATCCATGAATGCTGACTACTATCTTGAGAATATTGTAATAGAACATGTGATGCGTTTCGGTCATTTTGTGGGGCCCAAGTTCCTGTTTATGCAAGCCAACGCTCGACCTCACGTGGCTAGGGAGGTACTCGATTATCTTAATCAAGTTGATATACCGATTATGCAATGGCCACCAAAAAGCCCGGATCTGAATCCGATAGAACATGTATGGAAGCATCTTAAGAAAAATGTGAAACGTTATATACCTGCACCTAGAAACCTGAGGGAACTTGAAAATGCAGTTATCACAGAATGGGAGCAAATTCCTCAAGATTTTATCCAAAATTTAATTAGAAGCATGCCTAGGCGCATAAACGCTGTCATGCGAAGTAGAGGAGGCAACACACGCTACTAGTGTCCCAGTTACACCATTAATTTTGCTACTAGTATCCCAGTTTATTTTTTTCATTATTACATAATTTCAACGATTTTGCTATTAGGTCTTAAGAATAATTTTAATTCAAATCTTATAGAGAAATTTGGTAGCTAATTCACTTTTAAAGTATCCGAATAAGTTTTTTCTAACTTTTAGTGTAACCAATGTTCATAAAAAATTATTAAAATTAATTCATTATAGAGATTTGTATGATTAATATATTGTTGCGTTAATTTTGTCGAGGAGTATATATATAAAGGGTGATTCATTTAGAGGTACTTTTTTTTAAATAAAAAAAAAAATGAATAAAAACAATTTTATTTTATAATCTTTATTATCTTATAAAAGAACCATTCTTTACAATTATTTCTTAAAGATAATTTCTTTCAAATGTTGTCCGCGACTACGGTTAACAACGTCCATTCTGAAGTTCCAATTTTCAATGACGCGTGTGAGTATTTCGAGTGGTATTTGGCCAATGACTCGAGTAATATTGGCCTCCAATGCCTCAATTGTAGCTGGCTTATCCATGTAGACTTTGGACTTTACATAGCCCCAAAGGAAAAAGTCAAGAGGTGTGATGTCACATGATCTAGCCGGCCAATTCAATGGTCCAAAGCGTGAAATGATCTGTTCGCCGAATTGCTCTCGCAGTAAAGCCATGGTTTCACGGGCTTTATGGCAAGTGGCGCCATCTTGTTGGAACCAAATTTCGTCGAGACCACGGGCTTCAATTTCTGGCATCAAATAGTATGTTATCATGGCGCGATAACGGTCACCATTCACAGTAACATTCCGGCCGGCCTCTGTTTTGAAGAAATATGGACCGATTATTCCACCGGCTCATAAACCACACCAAACAGTTGTTTTTTCTGGATTTAATGGCAGCTCTTGAACCTCTTCAGGTTGTTCATCACCCCAAATACGGGCATTTTGTTTATTCACGAACCCATTAAGCCAAAAATGGGCCTCATCGGTGAACAAAATTTTTCTCGAAAACAGTGGATCTTGTCAAGAGCCCAACGACTAAAACGGAAACGATTCGGAAGGTCGGTCGGCTTCAGTTGTTGCACTAGTTGAATTTTGTATGCTTTTAAAGAAAGATCCTTACGTAAAATATGCCAAGTTGTTGAATAAGACAGGCCAAGCTGTTGAGAACGGCGACGAATCGACACTTCACGGTCTTCGCGTACACTCTCCGCTACCGCCCCTATATTTTCTTCACTACGTGCTGGATGTGGTCTATTCGGTCGAGCATTATCCAATAATGAAAATTGGGTCTCAAACTTATTGATGGTAGAGCGAATTGTACGTTCGGTAGGCCGATTATGTGGACTATAAGTTGCTCTAAGCGGCCGATACACATTCCTCGTGGAACGCCCATTTTCGTAATAAAGTTGAACAATTTGTAGACGCTGTGCCGGGCTAAGTCTTTCCATTATGAATTGTCAAACACTACTGAACAGGAATGCCACTTCAGTTGACACGATGCATGCGCAATCTGCAATTAAATCCCCATCACAAAAAGTACCTCTAAATGAATCACCCTTTATATATATATATGTATATATATATATATATATATATATATATATATATATATATATGTATATAATGTAATACTTGCGCACACTTTTCTTCGTGTTGTTTTTAAAAAAAATCGCGAAAAATCGCTCCCCCCTTATCCCCAAAAGTACTGATCAAAAAAATTTTGAAAAAATTCTGGAATATTTCCACCGGGTGTAGATCGAACGAAAATTATCACGAGTGCATTACCTTTAATAATTTATGTGGTACATATATATATATATATATATATATATATATATATATATATATATATATATATGTATATATATATATATATATATATATATATATATATATATATATATATATATATATA
>CM032453.1:101554607-101604607 GCA_019049505.1 Pachyrhynchus sulphureomaculatus | reverse complement strand
GGAATAAGCAAAATAAAATTTTTTGCGAAAATAGCGGCCAAAATTTTGGCCAAAAAATCATTTTTCTTTCTTGAGAAGACGCTATTTTCGCAAAAATTTTTATTTTGCTTATTCCTTCGATTAAAAACTAGATTATACATTACTTTAACGATATCCGTTTGGTTTTTTCATTTTAGATGATCCAGTCCAGAGATATCGTGGTCACCGCAAGACGCCTTTTTTGAGAGGAGCTCCTGGAGATCAGCTATAGCAGCCTTCAAAATTATTATTTTTACAATTAAAAAATTTTGAAATACAGTTAAAAGTTACCAGAATATGTGTAAAAATTTTACATTAATAAATTTAAAAGTTTTCTCAGGAAAAATTCTTGAAAAATCCCTTTTTTTAGCCCTCCTGACTGTATATAACCCCTTAAAAACAAGAATGAGAAAAAATACCACCCCATTTTTGTGCTAGACTTATTGACTCTATGGGCAAAAGATATCTAGCAGCGATTGACGCAAAAGGATATCCCCCTAAATATTAAATATTTTCAACATCTTAGTCGTCGTAGCGGAATTTTTATTTTATAACAAAAATGTTTCCATACTTTCGTTTGTGCATAATTTTGTTACGTTAAGAACTAAGCACATTTCTAATAGACAATAACTGTTTTAGTCTTCAAGATGTTTATTAGCATGTATACGATTAATAAATAAATATTGTAATTGTAAATCGTTTAAATGTTGAGACTAGAGATGATTTAAATGTTTCCATACTTCTATTCGTCACTGTATATATATATATATATATATATATATATATATATATATATATATATATATATATATGTAAAAAAATAAAAAAAAATTATGTCATTTAAGGGTACCGAAATCATGAACAATCATAAAAGATACAACCACAAGAGAATTAAAAGAAGTTTCTCGATGCCAGTGGGACTCGAATCCACGATCTTAGGATATACGCCCTTGCACTTTATCAACTAAGCCATAGCAGGTACTATCTCGTCGCTCCCCCACCTTAGTCGGGAGCTAATCTTAATTCCCTTGACGTTACGCTCATTGGCAACGTTAGTAAATAAGCTCAACCTTGGGGCCACCAGTTTCATTCGTTGGTGGGTCTTTATAATACATGCTTAGGAGTACGTAAACCATATCATAAATTTAATAAAAGACAATGATGTCAGTTAAGGGTACCGCAACCATGAACAATCACAAGAGAATTTAAAAAGTTTCTCGGTGCTGGTGGGACTCGAACCCATGATCTCAGGCTAAACGCCCCAGCACTTCACCAACTAAGCCTCAGTACCAGCGTACCTTGGCTTGCTGGCTTATTTTACAACAAAAATGTAACAAGCTGAAGGATATGAAGCACCAGCGCGACGTGCATTTCTAACATGCACCGCTTTGGGAGGAATTAAGTGGGCTACATCCTTCGAACACTTTCCATGAAAATACTTGTAGAACAGACTTAAGTCGCCAACCGTTCTTCGATGTTCCAGCGAATCCGGTCAGTTCCGGGTCTCCAATCAGACGCACAGCTCTTCTCTGAACAGAATCCAACAAATGCAGTGTATGTTTGCGAGCGGAGCCCCAAACATGGGAGCAGTTGGTCGAATTTGAGCTTTGTAAAGAATTAACAGTTGTTGTGGAGTGTAAAACTTTCTGGTTCGAAATAATATTCCTAACTTTTGAGAAGCTCTCTTTGCTATGCCTGCAACATGTTCATGCCAGGACATATTTGCTCCCAAACTAACGCCCAACAAATTGAGCGACGATGCTAGGGGAATGGAGTGCCCCGACATAACTATGTCGGGTTTAGCAACGTTAACTTTTTCAGAAAAAACTGCCGCCTGGGTTTTTGTAGCGTTAAATTCCACTTGGTTACTGTCACCCCAAGATAGAATTTTTTCCAGGTCTTTGTTAAGTTGAACGACCTCCTACTGTCTGCGGATATTTGGCTGAGCAGCCGATGTCCGAGCGTTCAGAGTGAATGAAAAGACAAGCGTACTGTCATCTGCAAAGCTGTAGATTGGATTCCCGGTCTTTGCCAGCAGATGGTTAATGTAAATGAGAAAGAGAGTAGGAGACAGTATGGAGCCTTGGGGCACACCAGCGTCGATTGTGAAGGTGTTAGAAAGAAATCCGTCGACCGCCACTCGTAAAGAACGCTCTCTGAGGAAACATGGGAGCCACAAATAGAACTTCTCAGACATACCACAAGAGCGTAGCTTACCCAACAGTCCATCGTGCCAAACACGGTCGAATTGTGTTGTTCCAAATATGTGTTACATAAGACACAAGATCTCCTGTTGATCTATGTTTACGAAAGCCATATTGGTGATCGCTAATAATATTGAATCGTTCAAGATATTTTAGAAGATGCTGATTGATAATCTTTTCCATGACTTTCGATATTATTGAAAGCAGTGCGACTGGTCGGTAGTTATTTGGCAAGGTCTTCTTGCCTTTCTTAGGTATCGGCTGAACTGTGACACATTTCCAGCAGAACGGAAATATTCCCTTTCTGTAGGATAGGTTGGAAAAGTCTACAGAAAACTGGTGTTAGTTCCCTTGCACAGATTTTGAGAACTATGGCAGGTATTCCGTCAGCGCCAGCAGCCTTTTTGGTGTCTAGCTTCATTAAAATACGCTGTCTTAAGACAACATCGGGCATCTTTGACTGCAATATGGGTGGTGCTTTTCCTTGGAAATCGATAGTAGAATGTGGAAGGTGTGATTGCAATGGAATTATCTGGCCGTGTGAGTGGTGGTATGGTGGATTTGGTGAAATTTTGACTAACTGCCTTAGCGACTGCCCAAAAGGACCTGGAATTATTGGGACAAGCGAGAAGTTTGTTTCTAATTCGTTGATTGTGTACCTCCTTGGTTTCGTCGATAATTCCTTTGCATCTGCTCCGGGCACGATTTATGGTGTTAGGATTTTCACGCCATTGTCGGTAGGCAGTATGTTTAGAAGCAACAGCTTCTTTGCATTTTCGGTGAAACCAAGGCTTGCCGTTGGAGGGGTATTTCTTCGAAAAAAGGGATGTAAGCTTCCATACCAACCAAAATAACATCGGAGGCCTCCCTGGCGCAGTCAGATGGGTTGTCGGATCGAAAACAAACATCCATCCAAGGGAAAGTTCGAAAATATTCCATGAGATCTTCCCATTTAGCAGATTTGTAGTGCCAAATCTTGCGCGGCCTAGGTGCTTCTCTGTCACTGATTGGTAGGATAATCGATGTCGAAAGCAATTTATGGTCGGAAGAACCTAACGGCGGATTTACGGTGACCGTGTCAATCTCCGGATTGGTGGTTAAAAACAGATTAAGAAGACCTGCGAACACCACGTCTCGATCAGGGATCCGTGTTGGTTCGTCAATAAGCTGAGTTAAGCTCAGCCCTGGAGTCACCAATTTTACTCTTTCGTCCGGTCGTGGGTCCTTATAATACACTCTAAATAGTACATAAACCATACAATAAGTAATGAAAGAAAATGTCAGTTAATGGTACTGAAACTATGAACGATCGGGCAAATACTTGAAAGTAAAGACACAATATATAACCACAAGAGAATAATGTTTCTCGATGCCGGTAGTACTTAAACCCACGACCTCAGGTTATATTTACCAACTAAGCCACAGCACCAGCGTACCTTGATTTGTATATATTTTTATTTATGTATTTATTTCTTACATTTGCTTTTTCCTTCGTCACTAACAGGTTATTTTCTTTTTATTTGGCTTCGGGAGTTTTGCCACACAGCCGGTCCCTAACAGGTTAATACTGCAATTTATGCTAACTTATCTGAAAATAGCAAAAATCGCTTCATTAAAATATTTAGTTTCCTTGGATCTACCTTTAATAAAAACAAATAGAGGTTAACACCGAATGTTTAACTTTTAACCTTTTACTAAATTAGGTAGCAGGCTTACAGTGTCGTACCTGCAAATACAGAAAACTATGAAATTTAATAATGAGCATTAACTTTAGTGTCTTTTTTTTAATAGTCCATGTTTGTCGCAATTTTGAGATATGATTTTTAATAAAGAAAGAGAATGTTGACGTAGTAAGGGTAGTGGTTATATGAAATTTATATAAAATGCGTATGTACAGGAGAAGTTATGGAGATGAAAATATCAAAAAAAAGAGAGGTTTTGATATGCCTTATTTGAACACTTTTGAAGGTATTAGTTATTTCTACACAAGCTACCTTTACATTAATAATAATAAACAGTCCGGACAACGATCATGGACTTCATTAGCGAAATATTAAAATTCATAGAAAATTTTTTATAGATCTAGAAAACAGCTAAAGGGTAATAATCGTTTTAAAACTGAACTTCCGGAAAATGTATCTATTGAGATATTAAATATGGCTGTCTGTCGCTTTGCCTTAAAATTGTTGCCACACCAGTATATAGCGCAGTTAATAAAAAAAAAATAGCACAGGTTTCAACTAAAATTTAGGAGGCCAAGCAAGAAGCTTGTATACAGTCCGTGATGAGTACATAACAACTAGATGATCCTTCACAACAAAGATGAAGAAAATAACTAAGCTTCATCATACCCTTTATACCCTGTTGAAAGTATCAGTAAACACCATCCAACAACACTGTTTAAAGCCAATTCAACGAGTAGCATAGTCAACTTTCTATATCCTCCTAGATACGACTTTTATTCCCTACTCAGTTAGACCTTTAACAACTGTCCTTTTGTCAGAAGTGATCTATCTTGTATTGTTGTTTACTTCAAGAAACTGATGTTGTGTCGCTAGAAATAAAAACTCAAAAACCTCCAAGGTTCTTCTGCGTTTCTCAGCCACCAAGTGACTTTCTACAGATCATGCCACTGACAAACAAGGCACAAAATTGAAACCGTTACGATCAATATATATATATATATATATATATATATATATATATATATATATATATATATATATATATATATATATATATATATATATATATACAGTCGACTCTCTATATAGTGAAAGACCAAAATGCAGTTTTACGATGGTTTCAAGTGGCCCGTACGCATCAAAACGTACCAATATCGGGAAAATTAATAAAGCAAAAGGCTTGCTTTATTAAATTTCCCCGTATTGGTACGTTTTGATGCGTACGGGCCACTTGAAACCATCGTAAAACTGCATTTTGGTCTTTCACTATAAAGAGAGTCCACTATATATATATATATATATATATATATATATATATATATATATATATATATATATATATATATATATATATATACATCGGGAAATTTAATAAAGCAAAAGGCTTGCTTATTAAATTTCCCCATATTGGTACGTTTTGATGCGTACGGGCCACTTGAAACCATCGTAAAACTGCATTTTGGTCTTTCACTATATAGAGAGTAGACTATATATATATATATATATATATATATATATATATATATATATATATATATATATATATATATATATATTTATTTATATATATATATTTAAATTTGAGAGAGTGGATAGATATGTATATTTGCGGGTACTGCTGAAAGAAAATGGGCATGAGGGGAACGAATTGAAAGAGCGAATAGCAAAGGGCAACCAAAAATATGGGAGCCTGAATACTTTAATGAAATCAAAATACGTCTCTAGAAAGACAAAACTGAGGATTTATACATCGGTCATGTACTATATTGTCACCTATGGATCACAATAAACCTGATACAAAAAAATATATAAAATTGTTACCTTTAAAAATAATTAGTTACTGACAGCCAACAGTTAATTACACTTCACTTCAAGTTTTATATTTCAAGATTCTAATTATCGAAAGACTACTGTAAGAGTTGTTTTATAATGTTTTATCCAAAGTGTGTGTTGAGTTGCATCACTTACTAAAAATTTTAACTCATTTATCCCGGAATGGTTTAGTATTCTAAGAATACTATATATATATATATATATATATATATATATATATATATATATATATATATATATATATATATATATATACCAGGTGTACAAGTATGAAACGCGGATTTCAGACAACAGATGGTGCACCAATGCAGTTTGTGCTATAAAGATTTGACACTGCGCCATTTTATTGTATCATCAACAAGTGTCAGACGCGCAGGAGTGGTAAATTGGAAAAGTGTGTGCACAGTGTTGTGTTGTTGTGTTCAATATGTCGAAATTTATACCAAACAAAGAGCATTCGCGGACAGCATTAATTTTTTGTTTTTATTTGAAGAAAACTGCTGTTGAATCATACCGATTACTTCGAGAAGCTTATGGTGAACATGCTCCATCGCAAAATACGTGTGAACGATGGTTTCGGCGTTTCAAAAGTGGTAACTTCGATGTTGCAGATAAGAAACGTGGAAAACCGCCAAAAAAATACGAAGATGTGGAATTGCAAGCATTGTTGGACGAAGATGATTCGCAAACACAAAAACAACTCGCCGACCAATTGGACGTTAGTCAACAAGCTGTTTCCAATCGGCTACGAGAGATGGGAAAGATTCAGAAGACCGGTAGATGGGTACCACATGAGTTGAACGACAGGCAAATGAAAAAGCGCAAAAACACATTTTGCTCGCTTGGTACAAAAGGAAGTCGTTTTTACATCGTATAGTTACAGGGGATGAAAAGTGGATTTATTTTGAGAATCCCAAGCGCAAAAAATCATGGGTAGACCCAGGCGCACCATCCACATCGACTGCAATACCGAATCGCGTTGGCATAAAGACGATGCTGTTAAAACCTGGGGAAAACGGTTAATACTAAACGTTACCAACAACAATTGACCGATTTGAACCGTTCGCTGCTTGAAAAAAGGCGAGAATACCGAAAGAAGCAACACAAAGTCATTTTTTTTTTCATGACAATGCTCCATCACATACGGCAAAACCAGTTCGTGACACGTTGGAAGCACTCAGCTGGGAAGTTCTACCCCATGCGGCTTACTCACCAGACTTGGCTCCTTCCTATTACCACTTGTTTACATCGATGGGTCACGCACTTGCTGAGCAGCGCTTTGGTTCGTATGAAGATGTGATAAAATGGCTCGATGTATGGTTCGCAGCAAAAGGGGAAGATTTTTACTGGCGTGGTATTCACAAATTGCCCGAAAGATGGGAAAAAATGTATAACGAGCGAGGGACATACTTTGAATAAAGCACTTTTTATCATTCTTCCTAATTTAACATGTTTTTTTCAGAAAAAAAAATCCTCATTTCGTACTTGTACACCTAGTATATATATATATATATATATATATATATATATATATATATATATATATATATATATATATATATATATATATATATTATAACGCTATAATCCGTTTAAAATAAGTCATAGGGAATGTAATGCATTAAAAAGGCAATTTCATGCTACATAGCCTGACTTATCCAAAAAACTTTAACCCATTTATTTTTCCTTTGGCGACTTTCCCCATAGTTGCAAAATTTTTTAGTGATACTAATTTTTTAATAAACCACTTTATAATCACTTTATGGTGCCTAATTTATTCGAAATCGGTAAACAATTCCGACAGACGTAACAAACGATTTGTTAAATAAAAGTCAGTTGCTGTTAAGATAGGCAACTCAATATAATCCTAAGACTGTTCACTTAAATTGATTTTAAATATTCAAATTTAGAATTTACAACACGAAAACTTTGAATCCAAAAATATTTCTGGGTAAAAAAGAATAAAAAGTTTTTTTGATATTTATTTTTTACAAACTTAGAATATTTGATTGAAAATAACAATTTTAAAGAAAATATTTGGAAACTTTTTTTACAATTGTTAAAAATAAACCACATTTACTATCTAATTTACTAAAAAGATATAACTTTTAAACTAATCTAATTTGCAGAAAAACCAGCAAGTGAACTAAAGTTATGAAGATGTGCAATAGATGACCACGAAAGTACGTTTTTATTATGACTAAATGGGTTATAAATGAATATTGTGTTAAAATTCTAAAACTGTTATATTCTGTACCTGTTTTTTACGTCCTAATGTTAAATTTTCTTATAAACAACTAGTTGGTATAAAAGTAAACTGGACAGCTAAAGCTGATTCTATGACAATCAAACTGGGTATGACTTTTTAAAACCATTTTTGTAAATCTGATTATTAAAAACTAAACCTACATTTCATAAAATAAATAACTAGTATTTAGATAAAGAATATACAAAATCACCAATTCCTAATACAAATTGATGTTCTAGGGAAGGTCTACGACAGAAAGTTGTTTTTCTTGTAAGTTGCAGTTAATTTTGTCAAAAGAAACTTATAACATTGATTAAACCTAAAAAACTATTTAATTGCTGTTATACACTTTATAACATATAGAAATAAATAGATGAACAAAAATCTTCAGCAGCTGGAAATATAAAGAAATTTTAATGACAATTAAAATAAATATAATTATTGCACTGAAATAAAAATTTCAAAATTTTTCATTTGGTCTATTCCTTTATTATTTTCTACATTCACATTTGTTCCTTTTAAAATTGTATTTATATTTTTGGACAATGTTAATAAATGAAAATCACAAATTTCACTAACAGCAACTTAGAGTATTTTGTGAAACTTACAAGAAAAAGGATTATTTATATTTTGTGTAATAATTGGTTTTAAAGTTGATTTAAAATTTCTTTTGTAATATTTCGTTAAAACAAATGTTAAAACACCTTTCTGAAATGGTAAATAAACACTTTGATTGAAAATAACAATTTTAAACAAAATTTTTGGAAATCTTTTTAAAATTGGCATATTACTAACAAATTTACCAAAAAGATCTAACTTTTAAACTAATCTAATTTGCAAAAGAATCATTAAGTCAACTAAAGTTATGAAGTTGTGAAATTCAAGACCAGGAAAGTTCGTTTTTATTATGACTCACTGATATAAATTAAATATAATTTCAAAATTTATTGTATTATCTAATTGTTTCTAGGTTCTAATGTTAAGTTTTCTTATAAGAACATTTATTTGGTGACATTTACATATATACATAGTACTTTAACAAAAAATGAAAGGAAATTCGACAGCTAAAAGTTTAAAATTCTACGGCAACTAAACAGGGTATAACTTTTTGGCCATTTTTGTAAATCTGACTATTAAAAACTAACCCTACCTTTGATAAAATAGATAATGAATTGAATTTCCAAAGAAAGTTGCATTTCTTGTAATTTGCAGTTATTTTCTCAAAAGAAACATACAACATTGTTTAAATGCCAGTAACTTCCTAATTGTTGTTATACATGAGTAAGAAAATTACACTTTATAACATATAGAAATAAATAGATTTATAAAAGTCTTCAGCAGCTGTAAATATAAAGTAATTTTAATGACAGTCAAGATAAATATAATTATTACACCGAAATGACCTCATGTGGAAATTTCGCCTCTTAATTTTTTACATTTTTTAGTAAATACTTATTGCTTGAAATTTTACTGCATCTTGTGTGACTGACTACGTTCACACCCCTTCCTTTGAAAATTTTATTTACACTTTTGGATCAAGTTAATAAATGAAAATAAATTTTATTAACAGCAATAATAAGAATATTGTGTAACAATATGATTATTTATGTTTTGTGTGATAATTACTTTTAAAGTAGATTTTAAATTACTTTTGTGACAAAACTAAGATAAAACAAGTGTTAAAACACTTTACTGAAATAACAGATAAAAATTTTGTGATGGATGTATGGTACCAATAATTTTTGATTTTCTACCTTCAACATTTTATGAATGGAATGATGTTTTATTATTTAATTGATTTCGATGTCCAGTACAATATTTTTAAAATATTTTACAGCGTAAAGTTGTATTTAGATATCCGGCAACAAATTCTAAATCTTGATGTTTAGAGTCTTGGGTGACCACACATCGTAACATAAGTCCGACTTAAACATGGTTCCTTTTATACCGACAAAGATTTTATCCATAAATAGAACATATTCTGTAGTTTTTACAACTTCATCTGACATATGTTCAGAAGCTAAAAATAAAAACAAGAATACTTCTTTCTAACACCTTCACTATCAACGCCGGTGTGCCCCAATGCTCCATACTATCTCCTACTCTCTTTCTCATTTACATTAACGATCTGCTGAAAAAGACTGGAAATCCAATCTACAGCTATGCAGATGACAGTACGCTTATCTCTTCATTCACTTTGAACGCTCGGACATCGGGTGCTCAGGCGAGTGTCCGCAGACAGCAGACAGTTGTTCAACTTAACAAAGACCTAGAGGAAATTCTATCTTGGGGTGACAGTAACCAAGTGGAATTTAACGCTACAAAAACCCAGGCGGCAGTTTTTTCTACAAAAGTTAATGTTGCTGAACCCGACATAGTTATGGCGGGGCACTCCATTCCTCTAACATCGTCACTCAATTTGTTGGGGGTTAATTTCGGAGCTAATATGTCCTGGCATGTTGCAGGCATAGCAAAGAGAGCTTCTCAAAAGTTGGGAATATTATTTCGAACCAGAAAGCTTTACACTCTACAACAACTGTTAATTCTTTACAAAGCTCAAATTCGACCAACTATGGAATACTGCTCCCATGTTTGGGGTTCCTCTCCCAAACATACACTGCATTTGTTGGATTCTATTCAGAGAAGAGCTGTTCGTCTGATTGGAGACCCGGAACTGACCGGCGGGCCTTGATTCGCTGGGACATCGAAGAACGGTTGGGGACTTGAGCCTATTCTACAAGTATTTTCATGGAAAGTGTTCGGAGGATGTAGCCCGTTTAATTCCTCCCAGAGCGGTGCATGTTAGAAATACACGTCGTGCTGATACTTCACATCCGTATGAGGTTCAGCTTGTTACGCTTCGTACAACGCTTTTCAAGCAGTCTTTTATATGGAGAACATCATCCCTTTGAAATAGTTTGCCCAGAACTGTGTTTCCCACCGAGTACAATTTCCAGCGGTTCAAGAACAACGTGAATCGCTTTTTCCGCACACGTGTCACTCCTAAGCTGAAATAAATTTTTAATATTAGAAATATTTCATTTTAAAAATCAAGTGGTTTCAAAGGGATGAGCGAGGAAAAATAAGTATAAAATATTATGGCATGCATGGTTAGTAATAATAAAAATTAGTTGACTAACTATACCTCAAAGAATTGTTGGGTCCTAAAGTTAAGTCTTGATTTATTTCAAAATTCTAATAATGGCTTTAGTTGGAAAATTGATTTGTAGTATTAAATAAAAGTACAAATACGAAAAATATAGAAATCGTTGTGTGACAGATCACTTTCCATGGGCTTTCCCTAGGTAATAAATCAGTAGGTTTAGACTAAAGATGATATTGTTAAAACACGGGTTACTTGCAACAATGTCAATATAAATAAAAAAAACCTGTGAATTAATATTTGGACTTCTTTAACTAATCAACTTAATTCATAAAAAGATATTAAATTTACCTTCTTACATGAACACAATCTATAGAAACTTTCATTAATAGGAAAAATTACACAGGCCAACAAAAAAATATTTGTAAAAACTTTTTAAACCATTGTTTTTTGGGCCAATGTTGATCCCCTTGCTCTGCTGTCTCACTCACATATAAAACATGAAAACTTTGTAAATCCCTTTTATTGACCAAGGATCATGGAGACAACTTTTAAATCTCCACATAGCATCCAATCGTGTGCTGGGTAGTTAATTTTTTGTAAAATCATGTTAAGATTTTCTTAAGTTTCCTTCATATGGACTGAATGAGTAACAGGCAGTGAAGCATAAGTATTTCTGTTGTGTAACAGAACACCTTTTAAACTAGTTTTTGATGAGTCTATAAAAAGACTCCAATCTTCCTTCTTGTACTCAATGCCAAATTCGTTCATTAGACTACCAATATCATGGCAGTAAACCAAATCCTCTTCCTGCTTGAGAAACTGAGCAAACGGTTGATCTCTTGTTCTATAATGGTAAATAGATGTTCCAGATTCCAATAAATGTTTTTCTTTCAGCCTGGAACCGAGCAATTCTGTTTTTACCTTAGTCAAACCCAAATCTGTCACTAAATCATTTAACTCGGATTGCGTAAACAATTGTGGTTTTAAATTTTCTAGAGAACATTGAAACTCATTATCATCCGGTCGACTTTCATTAGATTCGGAACTGGACTGTAAAACGTCATCAACACACTGAGGTGGCTCAGGGACAGGAAGTCCCGGTCCATATCCTACCGGCCGATTAGCTGAAGTAAAGTTAGGATAGACAATTACTTTTTTATTTTTGGAGTTAGATCCAGAAACATCAACGCTGCAAAAATAACAATCATTTGAATGATTTTTCTTGCTCTCTCCATACCATGGGTACTGCAAATCTAAAAGCCTTCTTTTCTTTCTTATACCATTTCCTAAGATCCTCGACACAAACATACTTTGTGAGGAGCCCAATATTTTTCTTGAATAACGACTTCTACACCAAAATATGCAAAGTATACTTTTTTTTTACATGATCAGTAATGTTTCTTTGAGGTTTTTTAACTACAAACTCACGATATATATAACAAAAAGTGTTGGTAGAGTTTTTACAACCACGATTAGCCACACTTTGAGTGTGAATTAAAGCACATGGGTTAAACAGTTCAATGCGAGGTTCTATTAACTGGAAGAAAACAAACAGCTGTGACATTTATCGGAACTGCCAATTTAATATCATTTGAGTTTACTGCTAACCTTATAAAATTCTGATTTTATTGCCAACCTAATAACAGTCGAATGATAAAAAATAAACTTTTGGTTGGTAATACGACTTTTTTATTATTATTTTCGAACTCAGCACACCAAAAAACATAGAAATCAGGTAACATTATTAAAAAAAATTTTTTTATCGTTGGCCTATGTTACTCCGCATTGCATATTTTCTTGCCCGTGTTCTATTGTTCCTTTGTTACTCTTTCCTTTGAAGCCTTAAATAGTATTAAATTCATTTGAAATTTTTTGCTTTGAATTGTGGCTGTTACTTGATGGAAATTCATAACGAATGTAATGAAAGACTGATATTGTCAATAAAATTAATTTTCTCGACTTAACGATAACCAGATATTACAACAAACACAAATTCTCTATTTTTCACAAACCCTCACATACAGATACTACAATAAACATAAAATCAGCTCACCCCCTACAACATAAATTGGCAGCTTACCACAGTATGTTACATAAACTTGTAAGTGTCCCCTTATCTGTAGATGATTTTAATAAAGAATTAAATCTAATAGAACAAATTGCTGTTAACAACGGGTATTCTCCTGACACCATAGACTCAATTTTAAACAAAAAAAATTAAAAATAAAGCTATTTCTTTAGTATACCCCAAGAAAGAAAACACAGGGAAAAAAATATAATGTTCTAACATATTTTGGTAACACGTCAGAGAAAATTAAAAACCACTTAACCAAATATAATATCAACATAGCTTTTAGAACAAACAACTCGTTAGGAAAATTCATTAAAAACGCAAAGGGAAAACAAAATAGATCAAAAAATCTGGAGTGTATCAGTTGAATTGTGGTTTTTGTCATAAAAGTTACATAGGTCAGACAGGTCGCTCATTCGAAACTCGGATTTTAGAACATAAAACAAGCTATTTAAAAAACAAAACTGACTCAGCGTACAGTAATCATTTAACAGAATCAAATCATCTTTTTGACGATAAATTTAAAATTCTACACATACAAAACAAAGGCGTAAAATTATGCCTATTAAAAAATTTAGAAATAAATAGAATTAAAAATTCCGACATGATCTTAAACGAACAAAAAGATACCTGTCTGGCCCATGGTAACTCCCCCTTTCTCAATTTATACAATTAATATTCAGAATGGATTTCCCAGCAATATTCATTAGCATATAGTATTAATTTTATTACCTATCTACCTTAGGGTATTTGTATAAATGTAAAAACACTAATATTCAAATATCCCCCCTCAAATCCATCATCATCTAATACCAAAGCTCCGCCCATTGTACTGCGTGACAAAACGCGCTACAATCAACTTGTCTCAACTTTCAATGCCAAGAAATTCAGGTTTACCCGCGCGGTCACCCTCCCGGAAGGTGTGAGGATACACCCCGAGACCCCCCAGGACTTTAGAAATATAACTAGATTCCTGGAGGAGAACAGGGAACCCTTCCATACCTTCCAGTTCCAGGAGGACAAGCTAAATCACGTCGTGTTGAGGGGAGTCGTAGAGACTCTCACAACCGACGAGATTGCTAGTGACCTGCGTGAAAAAGGCCACAACCCTCATAAAGTTATCCGCTGGCACTACAAATCAGGGGACCCCATGCCCATGGTTTTGGTGCTAGTGCCCAAATCCGATAAAGCCATTTTTGCTATTACTGAAGTCAGGCACAACAAAATAAAAGCAGAACCCCAACACTCCAAGTCTAAAAATACCCAATGTTTCAACTGCCAATTATTTGGCCACTCATCTCATCTGTGCAGGGCCCCGCTCAAATGTGTTAAATGCGGGCAGGGGCACCTCACGTCCACATGCCAAAAAAACGCGGGATTTACCTGCCAAATGTGCAAACTGCGAGGGTGAGCATACAGCCTCCTACAGAGGCTGTCCCAAACACCCGTCGCAGCGACCCGCAACTAACCAAGCTAACTCCCAAGCCACCTTCTCCTAGGCAAACCGTCGTCAAACGGCGGCTCCCCCAGCGACCTCAATTCCAACAAACATGACCGACGCCCTTACATCTATCAATAGCATGAATTCTGCCATGCAAACCTTCTTTAAAAACATCCAAAACTTTCAAAAGCTTTCCGCCACTTTCATGCCCCTGCTTAATTCCAACGCCCAAGTATGAGTAAGCGACCAAATAAGATCTCTCCTAAAATGCTAAACATCTTGTCATGGAATGCCAACGGCATTCGCGACAAAAAGCATGAACTTCTCCATTTCCTACAAGACCATAACGTCGACGTAGCTCTAATCCAAGAAACCTTTCTAAAGCCCGGCATCCGATTCAGTCTTCCTAACTACACTGTTTACCGCAACGACAGAATCAGGGCCCGCCTAGGGGGGACCATGATTCTTGTCAAGCACTCCTTAAATCACTACCAACCTCCCCCCTTCCTCTTGTCCAAACTGAAGCCACGCCCATTGCCATAACCATGGCAAACAACACCACCATCCACCTCTTCTCGGTCTACCAACAAAACGGTGACCAACATCCCATTGATCCTGCAGACTTCCATCTGCTGTTTGGCCCTGTCAATCAAAAGACCGTTCTGGGCGGAGACTTCAATGCCAAAAACGTTCTCTGGGGAAACCTAGCTACGAACGCTAATGGCATTGCTCTCGATGCCATCCAGAACCAAATCCCATTCAATCTCATAGCTCCAGACGAGCCTACCCACATTGGACACGGAAGACCGGACTTTCTAGATATTTTTCTTCTAAAAAATATCAACCTCCGGCATAACATTACTGTCATTCATGACCTTTCGTCTGACCATCTACCGGTCATTTTTTCACTGGGAAATCCGGCCGACAAAATGAATGCCACAGTCACCACTTCCAGCACAGACTGGGACCACTTCCAACGCCTCCTGGCGACCACGGGTCCCATCCCAAAAGTTTTCCACAACCCAGGATCTGGATTCGGCAGTCAATAAACTGACTGCTGATATCCAGACAGCCCTTGCCCAGGCCACAACGTCACGAACCCAAACAGTCTCTTCTCAAGGTAGACTTCCCCCAGCCATCAAAGAGCAGATCAGGGATAAAAACAGGCTGCTCAGAAGAGCCCTCAGGACGGGAGACCCCCGCCTCAAAAGGCTCGCAAATCAAGCAACGCAGCAGGTGAAAGACTCACTTGCTAAATTCCACAGCAGCAGGTGGGAGTCCAAAGTAGAAATCCCTCACTACCCACGACTGTTCTCTTTGGAAAATGGCAACAGCCCTTTCCAATGACGAGCCAAGGTCCATTCCAGCCCTCACCCACGCCGGCACCACAGCCTCCACAACCCAGGAGAAGGCTGACCTTCGGGCAGATCTGCTAGAGGAACAGTTTTCTCCTAACACTCCTGCCCATCCGATCCAGCCCGTGATCTTAGGGTCGCTACAACCATACAGACCCTAAATCTTGCCCAGCCCCCTCGCAATACGTATTTCACAACCCCCTCCGCTGTTAATGAGATCATTCGTTTTACCTCAATCCGAAAAGCCCCAGGTCATGATAAAATCACAAATAAAGCCCTTAAAAAACTCCCCAAGAAACAGATCTCAGAAGCCACCAATATCATAAACAGCATACTGAGACTCAGCTATTTTCCACTCTACTGGAAAAAAGCTGAGGTCATTATGATCAAAAAACCAGGCTCTCCATCCCACGAGGCAAGCAGCTATCGGCCAATCAGCCTACTTCCAGGCCTTGGCAAGATAGCTGAAAAAGTCATCCTCGAAATCGTCAGAGCAAAGTCCACAGCGCTCCGTGTTGTCCCTGACGAACAGTATGGCTTCCAGCCCCTTCATGGCACCATCCATCACACCACGAAACTCGCCCAAACCATTTCCAACAGCTTCAACAAACGTCACAAAGTTGGAGCTGTGTTTCTCGATGTAGCAAAGGCCTTCGACCGAGTCTGGCACGAAGGCCTCATTCTGAAACTGATCCGACACGGCTACCCCCTTTTCATTAACAAACTCATTCAATCCTTCGTCTCTGACAGAACATTCCAAGTCAGAGTCGATAAGGCCACCTCCGAAGTCAAGGCCATTAGAGCCGGAGTCCCTCAAGGCTCCGTCCTCTCCCCCCCACCCCGTTAACATTTTCACAGCCGACATCCCAAAATCGGATCAGACTACCCTACTCCTGTATGCTGACGACACAGCCATCATAGCAGAATCCAGCAGCTACAGAGTCATCACCAGTAGATTGCAGCGCCACCTGAACGTCCTCGCCCCCTGGTTCGACCGATGGAAGATCCAGCTAAACCCATGTAAGACACAGGCCATCGTCTTCGCCAAGGGCAACGGCACTCCTTATGGACAACTCCAGCTCCAGGGATCCCGCATCCAATGGGCAACCACCATCAAATACCTGGGAATCCAGTATGACAAACACCTCATCTGGAAAGACCAGGTCTGTGCTGCCTCAAGGAAAGCCAAGCAACTACTGGGCAAGCTGTACCCAATCATCAGCCGGTCCAGTAAGTTGCAACCAAAAATCAAGCTGCTAATTTATAAAACCATCGTGAGGGCAGGACTCACACACGCCTGTCCCACTTGGTCTAAACTCACCAAGACACGCAGAGCTCAACTTCAGGCAGTACAGAACAAGGCCCTGAGGATGATCACGGGAGCCCCATGGTTCGTCCGAAACCGTCAATTGCATAGAGACCTCGGTGTGCCAACAATCAAGGCACACATGAGGTCCACCAACATCAAATTCTTCGCAAAGGCGCTACAACACCCAAACGCCACCATAAGGAGCGCATTCCACGTGCCCGCCAACGCCCGCCATCACTATCCAAGACCTTCTGACCCTATATCCGACGAAGACGATGGCCCTCTCCCACCCCCATGAAGATTGTAACCTAGATTAAGTTTAGAATTAAGTTCTAGATTAGTTTAGAATTAAGCTCTAGTTAAGTTAGATTAGTCAACGAATGTAATTAAATCCCAATGTCCTAGGTTAAGTTAATTAGGATTACTGTATAGAACCTAGGTTAAGTAGTATAGGAATATAATCTATCATAAATGTAAGTAAGAGGCATAGCCTAACTTAAATTCAATAAAGACAATGACAAAAATTCAAATATCATTTTGTATCAGAAGAAGCTATAGTATAGCGAAACGCGTAATACAGTTTCAGTGAAACTAAATAAAGTGGAAATTTGACAATATCAGTCTTTCATTACATTAATTTTTATGGCCATATTATATATATTTCTAGCAAAGAAAATTATGATTTTAGGTTCAAGTAGAGCCTCAACATTTTGTTTTATAAATTATAGTAAATATATAAATATCGATTAAATCTAATTTTACTAATTTTGTGCGATACATGGTTCTACAGATAAAATAGCCAAATTACTTAAAAGATTTAACATTCGCACAATATTTGTAAGGAAATTGCACAATGCTTGAGATCATCAAAAGACGCGCCTTACGAAGAAATGGTCTTTATAAAATTCCCTATTCTCTTTAACTATGCTGTGATAGCAATATTTTATCGAATTGAAATTTTGAAGGAAGATCTACAAAAAAATCCAAATTAAGCATACTTGATTCATATGAACGCGTCTCGCAACCCGAAATTTGGCACAATTTGGCAAAAGTATCAAAGTTTCCGCGGCCAAGAAAGATTTCGAACCCATCAAAAAATGCTGGCAGCAGCGAAAAAATATGTTTTTGAGATCCTAAAGGGTATTATCGGAAAATGTACCTTAAAATATTTTATATATTTAATCTCAAGTTGTGGCGTTTTTCAAAAGTCGTTTTTTAACCTTTAGAAAGCTTTGTTCTTGACTAACTGACGGATTTGAAAAAATAATATCAATTTCTGTCAGGGTGACTTCGATAACCAACTATTAATAGACAGTGATAGAGAGATGTTTTAGAGGTTAGAAAAAGGAGTGGAGATGAAATACGAAATTTGAATGATATAAATTATTTTCGCGAAATACAGTGCTGCGTAGGGTTTATTCCTGAATATGTGCAATTCCCGGTGTATCGTGCACCAGTGAAAGATCTTTTTCCTCTCTTAAACTTAGATTTTACGGCAACTTTCGTTACATCAAGTAACTTGATTTTTGCTTTCATTGCTCAAGGAAAGTATTGTATTCCCGAGAAATTCAAGTTCCGTGCTTTTTGCTCAGTTTCATGTTAGGGGTCCTAGATCGCGAAAAAACAGCACTTATTTCCGTCGGTCTGTATGCACGATAATTCTTGAACGAAATTAAAATTTAAATTAGGTACATATATAATACCTAACGATGGGATGATACCTATAATTTTTGGGCATTGTCTCTTCAGGTGTAGGGGGTGAAAGGGGTCGATAAATTTTGTAAGATTAGTAATATGGTAATTTTTCCTGGTTCTTCGTGGAGGTAAAAACAAATTTTGTGTATAAATATTTTTATTAAAACATATAAGGAGTTGCAGGGCTAGGGGACGAAACTAGAGGGGTTAAAAATTAGGTTAATTTTTTATTATTTTCGGGAGGGATGTAACAAATATAATAAATAAATTTTAAGCGTATACTTATGTAATATGTACCTAACAAATTTTAAGTAAACAATTTATAGTAAAATAAATTAGGAGTTAAGGGGTGGTATCGTGGTTTATATTCTTTTTAGTCGCGCGGTAGCTTGTCAGTATTTTTCTTAGTTTTCTGGATTTTCCCATAATGAGAAGTCATTTTTTACAATATAACGGTATTGAAATACATTTCAACCCCCTTTTAGGGAGTGGCTACCGTTCAGCTATAACTTATAAAAGGCATGGAATTACATTCCATGGTATCTTGTCAGTATTATTTTCATTAACTTTATGGATTTTTTCAGCTTGAAAACTTATGCTGGATATATAAATAGCAGGTTACCCTTCTTATTGCAACACCCTTTTAGAGGGTGCTTTTAAATTATTATACGGTATTGGGTTGAAAATATGTAAATAACATACTTGAAATTCTTGACCTATTTTTATGAATTACACATCATAAATATTTTTTTTTATTTTCTGTTCCAAACTTATTTTCACACCCCCAAAATAGAGGGTAGTTACCCCTAAGTAAAAAAACTGAAAAATATGTCCTTTTAGATCTTTAATTAGTTTTAATGTTAAGTTTGTTTTTTTTGTCTCCAAGTTATGAAGGTTGCAAAAACGGGCTAAAACTCACACTTTTTTGCGGTTACTTCTAAGCATATTATTTATAGTAGAATATAGGAGGGATTAAAGGAGTGAGGTAGGAGATTAGAGGGGTTGTCTCGTTTATATCATATTATATGTACTTTTAAGTTTCTTGGAATCGAGAAATCTGAAAATTAATTTCTTTCAATTTTCATAGAGAAAAGGGTTATCTAACTATAAATTAGCTTCTGTGTAAAAAACTGAGTTGTAATGCTTGGATTAACCTATTATTTAGTATCTTTCTTTTAGAGTTGCATATTTGCAAGCAAGTACCGCGTAAATAGCTCCTGATGATGCTAATATGGTTCGTGAAACGCGCCTCTAGTGTATAAACATAGTGTTTGACTACTCAGTATATATTACCACTACACCACACACTTTATTTTTGCACTCGACGCGCGTTTCGCTAACCATGTTGGCTTCATCAGGAGCGATGATTGACTAAAACTAAACCCAAATTTATCCTATTTGTACTTAGCCTAACCCTTGAATTACTCAGGCGGAACTAATGGCATAGGCAAGGCCATCAGTTCCGGTCAAGTAACCAGTAGAGGGGACTATAACGAATAGGCCCTCTGTCTTTATTTAAACTACTTTTACATTTTATAGTTTCCATACTTTCGTATGCGTTCAACAATCTCCTATCAGATACATTTTTAATTAATCTTGCATTATCTAATGTTACAATATGATCACCTTCAAGGGCATGTCCGGCAATGCTAGACTTTTCTATTCTACTGTGTTTTAAGTGTGCTAAATGTTCTTTAAATCGTGTTTTAATGACTTTTTAGTTTGCTTAACATACTTTTCATCACAATCATTACAACTAATTTCATAAATTCCACTTTTCTCACAATTAGGAATCTTATCTTTGGGATTTCCTAAGATATTCCTCAGATTGTCTAATTACTTACAGACTAAGGTGAGGCCTACCTTATTAAATACCTTATTGAGTTCCTTACTATATTTCGGATTATATGGTATGGAAACATACTTGGTGTTATTTTCTTTGCGTGTAAAAAAGGTGGAATTCTGAATATTTAACCTGAACTTATGTCTATTTATTAGCTTGTTTACTAAGTCATCGTCATAACCATTAACTCTAGTTATATTTCTAATACTCTTTCGTTATTAAAGTTTACTCTATTAGATCGATAGATATAAGATTCCTAATTGTGAGAAAAGTGGAATTTATAAAATTAGTTGTATTGATTGTGACAAAAAGTATGTGGGGCAAACTAAAAGGTCAATTAAAACACAATTTAAAGAACATTTAGCACACTTAAAATACAGTAGAACAGAAACGTTTAGCATTGCCGAACATGCCCTTGAAGCTGATCATATTGTAACATTAGATAATCTAAGATTAATTAAAAATGTATCTGATAGGAGATTGTTGAACGCATACAAGTATGGAAATTATAAAATGTAAAAGTAGTTTAAATAAAGACAGAGGGCCTATTCCTTATAGTCCCCTCTACTGGTTACTTGACGGGAACTAATGGCCTTGCCTATGCCATTAGTTCCGCCTGAGTAATTCAAGGGTTAGGCTAAGTATACCATAAATAGGATAGATTTGTAGTTTAGCTTTAGTCAATCATCGCTAACATGCTAGCGAAACACGCGTCGAGCCCAAAAATAAAGTGTTTGGTGTAGTGGTGATATATACTGAGTAGTGTCATTGTACCAAAGATTTCACATTTCCAACTTAACAGTATTTGATGTAGTATAGTAGTGATAACTGTAGATCCATAAATTGAATCGTCAATCCGAATTCGACAATATACAGTTTGATGTGCCTATCATGAGCTATGCTCTAACAGTGAAATGAAAACTATTATGTTCTAATTTATATTGGTATTTGAATATTTAATGTACTATAAAACATGGCCAAACATAAGGCGGACTCTTATATTCAGCTATGAATTATATCATAGGTTGAATTGGTAAATTAAAACTTGACAGCTGCCGTCCAGAACGTTCAACGTCACTTGTGCCCATATGGCCAGTCCGAAAATTTTGAAACCACTTATAAACTGTTCTAATCAAAGGTGCAGAGTCACCATGGTGTTTATCAAGCTTCTCTTTAGTCTCCTGAGGCGTTTTGCCTTTCATAAAGTAATGTTTAATCACCACACGAAATTCTTTTTCGTCCATTTCTTGAAAATCACTCGACTTTCTTGATTCACACGAATGCCAAACACAAAGAAGTAGACCAATATGGCTGAAACTTGGTGTGCGTTCATTCAAGAGATGCTACTAACTAAACATGTCCTCGATACGCCGGTGGTGCCATCTCTCGGACTTTGCACGGACTTTTCAAACCAGCCTCGTAGGTATATAACATTATTAATAAAAACGTTATAAAATTTTACGCAGGATTTAAAAATGAATTAGAAAATAGGATGTTTCTTTTAAAAAAACATGTACTGACGCCATCACCTTGAACAATAAACGCGCTAAGATAGATAGTTGTTCGATAAACATATCTTTTTTACGTTTTGTCTACGGATACGAAATGGACTTTGTATAATTCTTCTATATCCATTTTAAAGTTGTTTAATAAAATTTAGGGATCAGATTACAATAAGTAGTATTGTCTTTCAAAAAGTTTGAGGTTATGTTGTGGGGATTTGACCGCAGCTGAAGGATATATGGTTTTAATTTATTATTTTTTTACCAAGCTATATAACTACACTAAGAGCCAAATATATTTTTAAAAATTGTCATCAGTTGGGACAACCATAAAATTATTATTTGGGATTTATAACTTTTAAATTTAACTTTAATCATGAAAACTTTGTTCACAGACGAGTTTCCTGATGATTCTATAATATATTTGTTAGATAATCTATTAACCGATAAATAAATCAAAAACAGGACAGATGGTTCTGGTATGTCGATTAGACCAGAATCTAACGTTTTGATTTTTTTGTTCCTTAATTGACAAATTTTCTATAAAAAGTTGTTCGCTGCACTAAAACATGTTTGTATACTGCACAGAAGCAATGAAAAGTCCTGTTCAATGTAGGCACGAGGTAAACTAACAATATTCGTACACAGATCCTAAACGGTGAGTGGTAGAAACACTTATGTAATATATTCTGAACCTAAAGTTTGTATCAAGATAGTTAACACTTGCTACGCGGATCACCAGCCGATAATCCTTTATTAATTATATGTAGCCTCATAATTAATCAATTTAGGAAATCTGAAAATTTTACTATGTAATCTTTCATTATAAAGTTAATGAACTTTGCCGTTAAATTTAATATCATTAACATGGATACCGTTAAAGGGAAAATAACTTTTTAGTACGTTCGTAACACTATAGCACTCCTTAGAAAGGGGCGTTCTATCCACTTAGTTCGCATTTAAAGAATTAGATTTATTCAGTGTATTACTGTGTTACTTTTATTATTTATCAATAAAAACATAGATCGATTAGTTATTCTAAAAACAAATTTTAAATGTTTCATTTACGTTCCTACAGACTACAGGTTACTACAAAAACAAATTGATCCTCAGACCGTCACGAATAGATCTGTCAAGTCTGTCTATTTACAAACTCAGTTTCAATCTCTTTTTCTCTTTAAGATCGGGCATAAACAGTCTTCTTGTCTTGGAAGTTGTCCTAATAAATTAAGCCAGCCCTAAATCTTTCCTGCGTTTATCTTCAAGTCGCTTAGAAATGCTTTATCGGTTCATTAGGGGGTTAATTTTAGCTTGTAATTTAGTCGGCTTATGTGAACGTCGTTAGATAATCAGGAAATAAACAGAACCAGATTTTTTTAGATGTATTTTATGATTAGCTGTTAATTAGTTTAGTAGAAACCAGATTTGTCAGAATTCGTTCATCACGGCATAGTGTTTTTTTAACTAAAAAAAAACTAAAAAATTTAAAATGCATACTGTTTTTTGAGAATTAAAAAAAAACTATGACGTAATAGAGCATACGCCTCTTACACTGCGAAGTCTTGAGTTTTTTTTTGTATCTTAAAACGCTATATTCGAATTTGACATTAGAATTGTTCTACTGGTTTTTCTTCTAATGTCATAAAATTTCTAAATTTAAAGAAATTTGTCGATTCCCTAATTTTAAGGTTACAAGAAATTGTAACAAGATAAAACGATTAATACGTCAATTTCAGTCATTCAAAATACATGAAGATATGATTTGATTTGCGATAGATGAGACTACTACTTTATTTCGTATTCCTGCAAAAAAGTTGCATGTTTTTAGGAGTTGATTGATTGGTCCGTTACTTTGTGACAGTACAACAATACAACTACTATTTACTTTGTTAACTGATAGTAAGTATATTTTTGTAAAGATTTAGAAATGCGCTATCGCGATTTCGTAGTACAACTCCATTTTTCAAACTTTTCAGTAATACTAAAACAGATTTTTTGTGTATTTATTTTTATGTAATGAAAGGAGGTGGGTATCTTAGGTGCTATAAAAGTTAGTAAAGGACGGAATTTCTGGCGTCTACTTGACTTTTAGTAAATTTATACTATGGTATCTGTAACTTTCTATAGATTCTAAGAAATTAAGTTTTGACCTTTTAGGTGCCGCACAGTGATTCGGCAAGAACATGCTAGCGGGACAATATTCATGACGTAATTTCCAGGAACCACTGATAACGACTTGTAAACAACCCCCCCCCCATTTAACGAATTCCAAGAATTAATTTGTTTATCCCCTCATAAAGGTATCTTATCAGGGGGTCAAAGTAACCCTTACAAGAGAAGAGAGGTCATTTTCATTTGGAAATCAGTTGCATTTTATGCACACTTGTGATAACATATTTTAAAATTGGTAGCAAAGTGAAACGAATTTTTTGTGATGGAATATTCTGTTGAAGGTATGTTCTCTATTATGACTTATATTTTTTTATATAAAAAATATGTATACTTTTGGTGTAATATCAATTTGTAAATGTATAGATAAATCCAGCAAATTTTACATTAATTGTAAACTTTAAAAGTAGCAACTTTTTTTATCCACATATATCCACCTAGATTTTTCTATATGTAATACCTACAACATTCAGGCACAGATTCATATATATTATAGACCCCGAAAAGGCCCGCAAGTAAAATTATTTTATTTTTTTCAGAACGAGTCGTGACTATGACGAAAATGGAGTTTTTTGAAGAATGGCTAAAACATGACAAAACTGAACGAAACAGTGGCATTTTTTATTATATAAGTGAAAAATTCAATATGTCTGATGTTTCTGACGATTCTCTAAAACGACTCAAAATGAAAATATCAAGCCTTTCAGCAAAATTCAATCAAAAGTGGACTTCTTTAAAGTGTAACAAAGAAATGTTTCTAATCAAACATAAAGATTGGTTAGAGGGATCCGGAATCGAAATAAAGATGTGTGTTAACCAACCGTTTACTTCAACATCATCAGCGGCTCTTTCCGTAGGGCGACCCAGAAAATCATTTGAAGACTCATCAACGAAAACGAAGAGACGGAGAGTAGAAGATCTTTTGGAATCGCGAAGTGCAAGTGAGCTTATTACAGCAGCTGAGTTAGCTACTCGAAAAGAAGGGCATCGAAGTGTTGCTAAACAGATCCATAACGTCGCGGTCAGTGAAACTAGGGAAAAGAATAAGTGTTCTGAATAAAGTCGGCAGTTAACACCAGACGAAGCTTTAGCTTATTATGTGGACTCGAAATCGACTTCTCACTCATATAAACAAACAAGAAAATGGTCAATGAAAGCGGGACATCAAGTGTATACATCGTTTTATAGTTTAGGTAAGTCCAAAGCTTCTTGTTGTCCTTCTGACGAATATATTTCTGTGACTGAATCTCGAGCTGAAATTAAACTTCACGCGATTTTGGATCAAACGGCTGAACGATTAGTTAAAGCTCAGACGGAAGTCATTAGAAGTGTGTTACCTTCGTTCATATTATACGTTGGTAAGCAAATGGGGCTGTGATGGGAGTTCGGGGCATAGCACTTATAAGCAGAAATTTGAGAACACTAACGCTACAGACGAATTTTTGTTCGTATACTCATTTGTCCTTTTGAGACTGCTTGATGGCGAAACTGTGATCTGGCAAAATCCAAGACCTTCCTCTACTTTATATTGCCGTCCTATTAAGTTTTTTTTGCCAAGGAGACAAAAGAGTTTACGAAAGAAGAAACTTCTAAAATTTTAGATGAAGTAAGTCAGCTTCTTCCAACATTATGTAACGTTGCTGGATCTCAAATCTCTGTTAAACACGATTTGTTGTTGACAATAACTGATGGCAAAGTGTGCAATGCCTTAACAGGCACAAGTTCAACACAAAAGTGTTATATTTGCTGTGCCACCCCGTCTACTATGAACGAGGAGTCAAAGAAATATCCCAGCAACGAAGAACGCCTTGCATTTGGTTTATCTACTTTACATGCATGGATCCGCACGTTTGAATGTTTGCTTCACATCAGCTATCGTTTAGAAATAAAAAAGTGGCAAGTCAGGGGAGATAACGACAAAGCTATTGTGAAGCAACGCTTACAAGAGATACAAAAAGTGTTTAAAGATCGTATGGGTCTCATTGTAGATAAACCAAAACCTGGGTATGGTAACACAAACGATGGAAACACAGTACGTAGATTTTTTTCCAAAGCTGAATTGAGCAGCGAAATTACAGGATTAGACGTAAACCTTATTCCTGGATTTCATGTAATTTTAAGAACTTTGTCATCGGGATATGGCTTAAATTATATAGAATTCGAAAAGTTTTGTGTTGATACTAGAAAATTATACCTTGATCTGTATTCGTGGTATTCCATGCCCATTACTGTGCATAAAATTCTTGTACACAGCGCGGAAATTATAAAGTCTTTTCTTCTTCCCATTGGACAACTCTCCGAAGAAGCCCAGGAGGCAAGAAATAAAGACTGTCGTAGATTCCGTGAACGGCATACCAGGAAGCGGTCACGTATTGCCACAAATACAGATCTTTTGAGAATGCTTTTAATTACGTCTGATCCTGTTATCAACTCGTATAGAGAATTACCGCGAAGAAAATTTACTTCTTTGCCATCGGAGGTTCTGCAGTTGATTATCCCACCTTCATTGCCATCCGAAACACCATCAGTAAGTCATCATCACGAATTAAATGAGGAGGATTATTTACTCTCTGAATATTCTACTGAATGGGAGAGCGGTGATGACGATTCATCTGATGGTGATTAGTAGGTTTAAGTATTTTTTTATTGTAATTATTATTCTTATTTTATTGTGTGTTGTAGTTGCTTATAATTCATGCCTTAGTATATAAGTTATTTAATATTATATTTCTTTTACTTATACACCTTGTTATTGTAAATAATTGATATATAGATACTGTTATTGTACTAATTTATTTTAAAAGAAATAATATTTTGTAAATTAATAAATGTGGGTACTATCGTTATGATTTTTATTTTTTTCCTAGAAATTTCTTTGTAACCAAACATGAATGTGCTTTTCACACATAATGAGTAGGTAGACGTATGTAGCTAATTAGCGACGATAGTGAACAAATGAGACACATTAGTAAACCACTTCCGTCGTGCAGCTACATATTTCGATTAATACACATACAGTACACATTTTTCAACTTTTTTTTTCTTAAAATAGCTTAAGATACCTGGAATATACATAAACAATTGAAATAAGTGAAGAAATAATATTGTCCCGCTAGCTTGTACTAGTCGAGACACTGTGTGCCGTATGGAGTATTGATAAACAATTAATATTAGGAAATGGATGGTCAGTTTCTAAAAAATGCTTAGCAAAGTGTGATTTTTCATTTTTTAACTTATAAGATGTATTATGTTCTGCGAATCTGGTTTTGAAATTCCGTCCTGTTTGGCCTACGTAACAGCTACTGCACTCTTGACATTGAAAATATATTGGATAATTTCTGATGATTATTTTTACTAAGAGGGATATTAAAGGCTGGCTGTGGGTCCTAGTACTATAAGCTGTCAGTTTATGGGAGTTAGGGTGTATTGAGTCTGCTGGGATGGTAACATCTAAAAAGGTTAGTTTACGCAAAATATCGAATTCTAATCTATTTCCATTCTTTGAAATTGTAATATCTAAGAAACTTATTTTATTATCCGTTTCCTTTTCCAAAATGAATTTTATGTTGAGGTATATATTATTTACTACGTAGTTAGGTAGACGTCGGAAATTCCGTCTTTTACCAACTTTTATAGCACCTAAGATACCCACATCTTTCCATTATATAAAAATTAATACAAAAAATCTGTTTTAGTCTTAGTGAAGCGTTTCAAAATGTAGTTGTACTACGAAATCGCGATAACGCATTTGTAAATCTTTACACGAATATGTTTAGTGTCAGTTAACAAACTAAATAAGTAGTTTTATTGTTGTATGTTTCAGCCTAAAATGGATGTGGGATTGTAGTGTATACTTTTGTTAAAGTTGCTATATTAATATTTTTATAAAATATAGTAATCTTGAAACCACAAGTTTTTTGAAAATATTGAAACAATTTCAGTTTTGATTATTTTGCATTATTTTTTAATGAACATTTTTTCACCAGACATACCTAACGAATAAAGAATATACGATGAAGTGTACTAGACTAATCACTTTAAACATTATTCATTTTATGACCACCACGACAATTAATTTTTTAGATTGGTGCTTCCTCACAAAATGGCACCTTCTACAAGTTCAGCATATCATTTTAAAACAGTATCTTTGCCCAATTATTATTTTAAATTTTACCGCTAAATATTGACAGCTGACTGAGATACGATATTTTATTCAACAGTCAAAAATCTTAATTGTAAAAATTATAATATGGAAAAAGAGCTGTAATTAAATTGCGTGCAAAAGTTGGCTCAAATGCTACAGATACGATCAAAACGATGAAGAAAGTATATGGAAATGATTCCATATCAGGAAGAAGAATAGTTTTTTGAATCACATAAATGTTTTTTTGGATCAAAGGGATATCAGTTGTCACTGGCGACATGATGCTTTCCATATAACCACCAAACAAAGCGCCAAAGTGCCTAATGGAATTCAAAATTATCATCGTAGGCCAAAAAAAAAACACGAGAACATTGAAACGTTCGATGAGACATGATATTATTCACACTTTAGCTATTGTTCGTGAGTTTTTTGCTAAAATCAGCCCTGTGTTAAATTATTAACAGTATTCACCTGATTTAACACGTTATGTCTTACTATTTGCAAAAATTAAAATTAAGTTAAAGGGATGCTTCTCAAGGATATAGAGACCCTTCAAAGGCCTCACGTACGTTGGAGTTATTTATAGAAAATGAGCTAGAAAATTCATTTAAATTATCGTCAAAAGAGCATTGAATGCGAAAATAATATATTGAATAACAAAAAAAGAGAAAGCCGCAAAATATTGGTTTTATTTCATATATACTCGCACTCTAGTATTGAAAGAGAGGAATAAAGCAGTTACGTTTTCACCCCCTAAAATACTAAATTAAATTAGTTAGAACATACAATATTACCAATAGTTACATTATCTTAAGAAGCTAATGGTGTTGTATTAGGCGAACCAAATGAGTTGATAGAGACGTTAACCAGCACTAAGCTGTGTATGTTTGAAAATTCGTATTAATTTCTAGCATCAACTTCTCAATGTATTGTTTTTTCAAAAAGCCTTGTTAACATTTACTTGATAAGGTTAACTCTCGTTAAACTACAGTAAATTCATTTTAGAACTAACAAATTTCATTAGTTCGAATTTATTCTCAATAAATAAGTGGCGCCGGTACAAAAAATTTCAATTTTTTATTTTTTAGGAGAAGGTACTGCAATCTTAATTAATTTTTTTCCTTGTAGGTCATTTGCTAAACATCACCGTTATTAATTGTGTATTTACCTTTAACGTTTCATTTAGCTGCATTATCAATAACATAGATATGATCAGAAGATTATTTGTCATTTAAACGTTTAAGGAAAAAACTGTTTATGACTCTGCTGTAGCTGTCGGTTTCTCTGCGCTTAAAGCAATATTATCCGTACGGAACCTTTATGGAATCACTTCGGTGTCCGTCTGTCTGTCTGTCTGTTACACCCGATTTTCTCCGAAACTATTTGATATATAAAGTTAAAATTTAGCACAAATGTAGAATTTGATAGCCTAATAAGATCCGTCTAGTTTTGAAAGTTAAATTTTGACTTAAGGGTATAATTTTGAGGGTGAAATCGAAAGGGGAAATTTTTTTTACCAGGTCACCTAGTGGGATATTAAATGAAAGCTTGTGAAAACACGCGTCCAAAAATATATATGATGTAATACTTGCGCACACCTTTCTTTGTATTATTTTTTAAAAAATGGCCCCCACCCTATCTCGAAAAGTACTGATTAAAAAATTTTGAAAAAATTCTGGAGTATTTTTCCTAAAGTGTAAATTGGGCGAAAATTATCATGAGTGCGGTACGTTTGATAATTTAGCTGGTATAAAAAAATCTAAGTGGTTTGTCAATGTGGTGGACGTTTTTTAATACATTACTGATACCCAGTCGCTCCTGTACCGAAACAACCGAGAAAATAATTATATTTTATTTGTTTATAATTTAACAAATATTTAGGTAATAAATATTTGTTTTATACTTTTATTACTAGATTCTAGATTGAGCTAGATTGATTTATTGGCTATGAGGTAATTAAGATGCGATAACTTTTATAGATTATTGACTTAACTTAATGGAAATAAGTTATGAAAATTACTTTTAATTTTGGCCTTCTAGGTCGCCAAAGAGATATTTTTCATTAGTAAGTTAACTAGTACCTCATGTTGATTTGCTGTCATTATATTTGTTTTATCATTTGTACTTTAAATAAATAATATCGCCCATTCAGAATAGCTTATATGTTTTAAGGGTGATTTTGAAGAGATAATGATATGCAGTTTGAGCCGATTTAACATTTGTTAGAATCATATATGCAACTTTATTGTCGTTTTAAAAGAAATCGGTAAATTATTTAAAATTTTTCACTCTAAATAGCTTTTTAGAAAACCTGATTTCAACATAAACTCGTCAATTTAAAACCTAAGTAGATAAAGTTAAAAGTTGAGATATCGCATATTAGATTTTCAGTTTTACTCTATTTTCCAATAAACCAATTTTTGGATATGAAAAGTAAAGGTAGAAAGATAAAAAAAAGTTGTGTAGTTTTAGTTGTTAAAGGTTCTGATTACTTATTCATTGGAAAGTGTAAAATTTAGCTATCAGACTAAACAGTAGGGTGGAGAAAACAAAAAAATTCTTGAGATTAAAATTGCTCATGCGTGAAAATCTTGTGTACAAACACGAAACATTACTGCGCAAAATTTCGGCTCCAAAAAGATCCATTTCGGCTAGAAGAAGAGTTAAGCTTTCTAAGAAAACTTTGAGGTTTTTCCTATGTCGCGTATTTTTGGATTTCTCCAGTTCTGAGCACACGCTATAAGGTAAACACGTCGCACGTTATTTTTAACAAGTGTAGTTTTGAAGTTAAAAATAAGTACTGGAATATTTATAAATTTAAACATTACACCACAGAAAATTTGTCGCTACAGAAAAACAAATACATGGAACAAAATGTCGCCGCAAAACGAAGCTGGCTGGCTACCGCCGGATCGTACCTCGTCGAATTTCTCAGAAGTCCCCCGCATATTTTTCCATATTATTGTTACATATGATACAACTTCTAGTTGCTCGGCATTTCTCCGATGAGGCACGTTTTAACGAGCTGGCGGAAGCCAACCGGCATCGTTTTGCAGCGACGTTTCATTCCATCTGTTTGTCTTTGGAGTGATATATTTCTTTTTTATGGACCTAGCACACGTGCTGCAGGGAAATCCCTAAAGCGCTTCAGAAGCGACACGTGTGCGGACAAAGCGGTTCACCTTGGTCTTAAATTACTGTAAATTGTACTCGGTCGGAAATACAATTATGGGCAAAGTATTCCAAAGAGATGAGGTTCTTCATATAATAGTCTGCTTGAAAAGGGTTGTACGAGGAGTAATCAGGTGAACCTCATACGGATGTGAAGTATTAGTGCGACGTGTATTTCTAGCATGCACCGCTCTAGAAGGAATTAAGCGGGCTACATCCATCAACCACTTTCCATGAAAAAACGAATCAAGGTTAATGATTAGTTCCGGGTCTCCAGTCAGGCGAACAGTTCTCTTCTGAATAAAATCCAACAAATGCAGTGCAGGATTGGGAGCAGAGCCCCAAACATGGAAGCAATATTCCATCGTTGGTCGAATTTGAGCTTTGTACAGTTGTTTTCGAGTGTAAAGCTTTCTAGTTCGAAATAATATTCCCAGCTTTTCAGAAGCTCTCTTTGCTATGCTTCCAACATGTTCATGCCAAGACGTATTTACTCCCAACTTAACGTCCAGCAAATTTAGGAACGATGCTAGAGGAATGGAGTGCTCCGACATAACTTTTAAAGTGAATGATGAGATAAGCGTACTGTCATCTGCAAAGTTGTAGACTGGATTCCTGGTCTTTTCTAGCAGATCGTTAATGTAAATGATAAAGAGAGTAGAAGACAGTATGGAGCCCTGGGGCACACCGGCGTTGATAGTGAAGCTGTAAGAAAGAAATCCGTCGGTTGCCACTCGAAAAGAATGCACTTTGAGGAAATTTGAGAGCCATAAACAGAACTTCTCAGACATACCAGAAGAGCACAGCTTAGCCAACAATCCATCGTGCCAAATACGGTCGAATGCCATGGATATATCAAGAGCAACCGCTCGAGATTCTTCACGGTGTTCACTTGCGTTGTTCCAAACATGTATTACATAAGTTAGAAGATCTCCTGTTGATCTATGTTTTCGAAAGCCATGTTGTTGGTCGCTAATAATATTGAATCCTTCAGAGTATATATATAGCTATATTTTGTGTGGCAACACTTATTATAAAATAAAGTACAACAGCTAACGAACTCGACTCTAAGATGCGTCGTCTTTAATTTCCTGTAGACATATGAAAGAAAAGCACAATAAGGAGGCAATGCTGTATTGGAGATTAGAATGTTTAATTAAAACTCTATCTACAGAATATAGTTGGAATTAGTAGGCATTTAACTAACTGGATAATGAAGTTGGTGTAATTTCTCAGCATCAAATTTTTCTTTTTAGTGATTTTATTCTATTACAATCTACAGTACATATATTTTTCGAATACGCGCAAAAATTTTCAGATTTTCTATACTTTCGTATAGCTTTCAGCTAATATTGATACGCCAATGAAACCTTTGGTGTTATCCCCAGAAACCTATTATAGCATATAACTAAATAAATAATATAAACTGAAATTTGAACTGAATTTAATATGACTGTGTGATATCCTAATAATTTAAGCATTTACCCTCTTAGGTCGTGTTAAGGGAAAACACATATTTTGCACAGGGTTTTCCGGAAAATTTTCTACGAGACGATACGACTCCTCAGCGGTCATGTGGGTAGTGATATAAATTTGATATCAACGCGTTTTAGCTTAGAAACCGGAAATTTAGGATATAGTCATATGCCTCTGAAGACCCGGCCTTTTTTCACATGAATGAATATGTTATTTATGACAATATAATTTATTTATTTTGTTTATTCGGACCATAAAAACATATTTGTAAATTTTTCTTTTAGTATTAAGTATTAAAGGCTTTACTTACCTGGAATTAAGTGTTCTATTCTCTGGCTATGTACAGTCGTGGTCATCTAAAATGCATAGCCCGAGTAAATTTTGTTGCAGGGGGTATGTAACCCAGCAACATTAAAACCTACTAATTGTAACACCTTTGTACTAAATGAAAAATGGTTAAAAGCCCGTTTCGTTGTTATAAATAATGACAATCGGTATTTACCTGACTCTACCTTAAGCGAAAGAAAATGTTTGTGTTTAAGGAACATTAATGTGCGGATTTTTTTTAACAAAAGATTATTTAAAAAATAGCGTTTCAGATATTGTTGCAAGAAGAAATTAAGATGTAAATTAGTGTTTTCTTAATAGATCAAAAAATTAAAAAGGCCTAATATCTCTAGATGAAGTAAAGATGCTCTAGTAGTAGAAGTAAAAAATTATATTATCTTTAATTTTAAATAGATGAGAAAATAATTATTCAACACATAGCTAAACAATGCTTTCTATGCCTCTTTCTTTCCTTGCTAAATCCGAGATTATTTCTTCACGTTTCAAGGAATAAAAAACCTTAGTTTTCCACGTTCGTCGTATGATAACTCTCGAACGAAATAAGATGTCGATTTCAATTTTAATATACGTATACTTAAAAGTGTAATAAATAAACTCCAGGTAACCCAAAGAACAGTGGAGAGGAGAATGCTCAATATTAGACTCCAAGATCGTATTCCTAACATCGAGATTCGAAGAAGATCAAAAGTGACAACGAATATGTACATTAAGGTGCAATAGAGCGGGGCATATCGCAAGGATGCATAATAACAGATGGACATACCATATAGTTGAATGTAGGCCTAGAGAACCAAAAGATGCAGAGGTAGACCACAGACAAGATGGACGGACGACATAAAAAGATTAGCCGGACACAATTGGATGCAAAAAGCAAACAACAAAGCTCGTTGGAGACAACTTGGGGAGGCTTACATCCTACTATGGATGGAATAAGCTAGTGATGGTGATGATGATGATGATGATGGTGATACGTATACTACTTGCAGTATGAATAGAAGCGATATATTTAGAGCGATATCGCTTTGGGGGAAGGGTGTCAATAAATTTTGTCAATTTTCAATATCATTATGATAATTTTTCCGTAGTTTTTTAGTTGGATAATCAACAAATTTGAAACATAAATTATTTCTATTCAAACATGTAATGGGTTAAATGGGTAGGGGAGCATGTTGGAGAGGTTATACATGTTGTGTGATACAGTCTGTCAAGAACGTGACCGCTCGTATTCTTGAAAAATGTGTTTCGAGAAAATTTTTGCCATCAATGTATCTTTGGCATGATAACAACGGCGTAATTACCTTAGTAAGTTGTCCAGTCGCCTCCTGCATAATCGCCTGGCATCTTCGACGCACGCTGTCGACGAGGTTTTCTATATGCTATGGCAGTGATCACTAAATTTTTCAAATCTCGCGAGACAGCTGAGTCAAAGTCCTCAGAGTGTTTCCTCTGAGCTTTCTCTTTATAAGGAACCAAACGTTTTTAATAGGGTTAGCGTCCGGCGATTATGAGGGCCACTCTAGTATCTTATTATGGGCCCAAGCGATTCGCTTCGTGACGTGATTTTCCCCCAGCAAAGGTTTCTTCAACGTGCTTCGGAATTTGACATCATGAGCATAAAGATGTCGAACGGTCTCATGAGACACATTCAAACGCGATTTTCTTAATTTTGCCGCTCCTCGGGTCCCGTGAAAACAAAGACACGATTCGTTGTACGACTTTCGGAGTCACTTTGCCTACCGAGCCATGTTTTGGCAAGTCGTTGACATTTTTCGTCTCGTTAAAACGATTTACCCAATTTTTTACAAATGATACTAACCTTTTAATGTATTTAACAGCCGTGAAATATATCATTTTAGGTCCCTTTGGATGGGAACAAAGAAAGACTGCCTCGAACCGACGCGCAAACAAGTAACTCATTTTGGATTTTACGTGATTTTGACGAAAGTTCGGAATCAACTGATACTTTTACTAAAATGCGCCGTAGACAAAGGTTCCCTCGACCAATTTTTTATTGAATCACTAAAAACGCATCGACCAAAAATGAATTATCACGGACACGTTCTTACTTGACAGACTGTATGGTCATTTTCAGAGTTCTTGGAGCCAAGCAATCTGAATCTTCACTTATCATGGGTAACCTAAACTAAGGTGTTATTGAGGTAGCTGGAGTTTGAGGTGTTCCTTCGTATATACCGTATTATAGGTTTTTTCAGGTTTCTTGGAGTCAAGAAAGCTGAATATTGTGTGTGTTTACCTATGGCCAAACGTATAAGGTATTTTAGTCATATAAAACCGTTGAGCAGAGGAAGTACTGAAACCTGACATTATTCACCTCATACTGTTTTTGTAAAAATGAAGAAATAAGATTATTTTCGGGTTCTCTGACTCAAAGAATCTTGAAAACCATGTATGAGACGATGATCCTCTACCCATATACATAGTTATAGTATTTAATAATAATTCTTAAAAATTGTCCATTATTGCAACCAAAAACTCATAATGATATTTTTATTATCTAAGAACGCGGAATCGTGAAAAAATGCGGAACCTTGGAGGGTATTTTTTTTCACACATGCATAATTTTTTTAGCAAAAGAAATAAAGAAAAGTTGAGCAAAGGAATGGAGAATCTCGAAGAGGATATATAACAGAATATACACGAAGCAACGCCTCTAACCCTCTTATTATCCCTTAAACTGCTTATATTTTTGATTATAAATAATTATGCTTAAAATTCATCCATTATAAGTATTGAAATTAGACAATATTTAACCCTCCACCCTTTCACCTCTTTCCTCTGAAATGTCAAAAACTATAAGTTCTATTCATACCTGTATTATTATATGTGAACCAAATTTCTCTATCTCCTTTCGTTACAGAATTATACCAACAGACCGACCGACAAACTGTCGAACGGAAATGGGAAATTATGTTTTTTGTGATCTAGGGACCCTGAAACGTGAAGAAATGCTGAAATCTCCAAATGTGATATGCCCGAATACGCTACCCCTCAAGGGAAGTAATATGATTAAAATACTCAGTATTATTTCATCTATATCTTGTTTAAAAACCGCCTTTAAAAAATCAAATCCGAAACTTTGTTCTGGGATGGGCACCTCTAACTCGGATCACAAGTCGACAGTTTTCCGACATGTAAGGCCATTTTGTCAGAAGTACGAATAATATTGCAGAATAGTTAACAGAATGTGCCCGATATGTATGCTTTATTTCTCCACAACTGTACATACATAGTTTTAAGAGACTAGATTAACAGAGAAGGACTTCCAGTTTGGAACCTGTGTAACTTTAATCAGATGAGGGATTTTTAGGTTCGAGTAATTTTATATATTTTTTGATATTCACTAATTTTTAATATATTCGTACTTGTTAAAATTTCTTCTTCACAACATTATTTCAAAAGTATTTTTTTTTTAAGAGGCGGCTGCTTTCTACGCCAGCGACCTGAGGTCGTATCTCGGCTCGGGAAATAATAATAATAATATAATATAAATAAATAATAAAATAAAATAAAATTTACCACTTGAGGTCGCATTTCTCAGGAAGGCAATGGCAAACCGGCATTAAACTGTAGGTCTCCTGAGTCTGTGGAAATACTTAAAAAGACGTCAAAAACAGACATAGGCGAGAGGATCGCCTATGTCCTTATCGGATATGGCACTTCAAGAAGTAGTACCCGATTTTTATTTTAACAAGTCGAGATGTTCCAATGAACATATATTGTTTTTGGGACACACACGGGGTAAAATGTACATTTTTTCCTTTTTACTTCTTTCGCTAAGAGCCAAAAAGGAACCAAATTATTTGTTCCTTATTTTCAATATTTATAGAAATAGTAACACGTAGGCTGAAAAGTTTTTGGTCTAGCTACTTAAAACACATTTTTTTTTGTAAAATTCTACTTTATTCATCAATATAGTCTCCTTCAAGAGAGATACAATCAATCCAACGCTTTTCTAACATTTCTATACCTTTCTTGTAGAAGGATTTGTCTTTGCCTTCAAAATAGGCCTCAGTTTCGGCGATAACTTCTTCATTGGAGCCAAATCTCTTTCCCGCGAGCATTTTTTAAGGTTTGCGAATAAATAATAGTAGCTGGGGGCCGAATCTGAAGAATACGGTGAATGAGGAAGCAATTCATGCAATTTTGCCATCGTAACCACTGACTTGTGATACGGTGCATTGTCTTGTTGACACTTTTTTCTTGTTCCTTTGGGGCCGTTTCTTTGCGATTTCTGCCTTAAACGCATCAATAACTTTATCTAATATTCGCTATTGATGGTGTTTCCCTTCTCAGCATAGTCGATGAAAATTATTCCATGCGCATACCAAAATACAGAGATCAAACCCTTCCCAGCCGACTGTTGTGTCTTTGGTCGCTTTGGGCGGCTTTTACCGGCTGCTATCCACTCAGCTGACTGCCGATTTGATTCCGGTGTGTAGTGGTGGATCCATATTTCATCCATTGTCACATATCGCATGAAAACATCCTTTTTATAGCACTTAAACAGGCCCAAACAGCGCTCAGAATCATTTACACGTTGTTGTTTTTGGTCCATTGTGAGTAAACGCGGTACCGATTTCGAACAGAGCTTTCTTATGCCCAATGGTTTATGCAAAATATGTCCAACAGGTTTCTTTGATATTTTTAGGGTGTCAGCTATCTCACGCAATTTCACTTTAGGTCATCCAAAACAATTTTGTGGACTTTTTTATATGTTTTCTGGTGTAACCACCTCATTTGGGCGTCCAGAGCGTTCAGCATCATTTGTATCTGTACGACCGCGTTTAAATTCAGCATACCAGTAAATGATGAGTGATTTTCCAGAAGCAGAGTCTCCGTAATACTTATCAAGCCTTTGTTTTGCTTGAATGGTATTTTTTCCCATCAAAAAACAGTGTTTAATCAACACACGAAATGCGATTTTTTCCATTGTTTTTAAAATATCAAAAGGAGCGTCACTAAAACCACTGTAACTTGTAAACTATTCGTTGCAATGTTATGAAATTTTGACACGTATCGTTTGAAGGTTGGTACTTCCTAAAAATCATATGGACTTTTTGAAAACGGCGACATCTATATGTCAGAGCAAAAACTTTTCAGCCTACGTGTTATATAGATGGAGCTAAGGTGTGAAAGTGACTTTAAAACAAATCAGTAGCATTATTTGACTGTTTCCCTGATTTTGGTTCCGAACGAGTCTAATCTTAGACTTTATATATATTTTACCTATTTTTTTTTATGGATGTGGCACACGTGGCATAGGAAAATCCCTAAAGCGCTACAGGACGGATGTATGGGCGGAAAAAGCGACTTACGTTGGTCTTGAATCGCTGCAAATTTTACTTGGTGGAAGTCCTGCGAACTTCACTCCAAAAGGATGAGGTTCTCCATATAAAAGAGTTCTTGAAGAGGGTGGGGGAGTGTGAAAATAATTATAGAATAGGATCAAATCACCAACAGTCCTTCATCAAGTCAGGTTGTCAGTTCTGGGCCTGTAATTAATTAAATGACTCTCCTCTAAATTGAATCTAACAAATGTAGCATATGTTTGGGAACAAAGTCCCAAACATGGGAGCAGTATTCTATCGTTGGTTAAATTTGAGCTTGGTACAGGATTAAAAGTTGCTGTGGGGTATAAAACATGTTCATGCCAAGACATATTTGCTACCAAGTTAACACTTAGCTAGTTGCGTAACAATGCTAGAGAAATGGAGTGTCCTGACATAACTATGTCGGGTTTTGGAACGTTAACTTTTAAAAAAAAAATTGCCGCCTCTGTTTTGCCGCATTAAATTGAACTTGGCTACTGTCATCCGAATGTTTTTGTTAACTTCACGCTATCTTCGGATATTTGCATGGAAAGCTGATGTTCAAGCGTTTCAAGTAAATAAAGAAATAAGAGTACTTGTATTTTTGATCTTTTCTAAAGATTGTTGATGTTAAGGCGAAGTAGGAGACAGTACTTGAGGTACAGTACTGGAGTAAGAGGTATAATAGGTATGGGAGGGGTTAGGGGAGTGTACTTCTAATATATTATGTTATACGTCTATATCTGGATTCTTAGAGTCTCGAAATCTCAAATTTGTTAATTTTTCATCATTTCTAATCTTAATAGAAATAGTATAAAACAATATTTGGGATATGATGACGGACTAACATAAAAAAAAAAAAAACATAACATTAGTTGTCCTTTTCCTCTGTAATTCTAGGATTAACTTATTGCGAGGGAAGTTAATTTTTTTTGAAAATCAAATTTCTAGTATTTCAGCTAAAACTGACCATTGAATAAAACTTAAGATTTTTTTTATAGAGAAGTCTACGTAGAAATATTCCCCAAGGAAGACGTACTTGCGTATTTACAGGGACAATTTTTCAGTGCCTCACCTTCTTCACTATTCACCTACTCCACATACCATGATAATCTTAATTTTTTATGAAGAAGTCAAATATTATAACAAAAAAATATTCTCACTTGTCAAATTTCACAGATTTTTTTACTAGGATTTTTTTAGATCTTCTACATATGAGCACACAAGGAAATAGCATTTCTCAGTCCGTTTATCAAAATATGATTGTTATTTTCAGTCGATACCGACATACAGGTCATTCAAGTTATTGAACTGAATTTTAATGTGGCCCACTCAGATTACTTTTTTCTTAAATAGGCTATCAAAAAAATTCTTATACTAGTAAACTTAGTTTTTTATAAAAAAGTGAACCATGATAATACAAAATTTGTCACTTGTCAAATTTGACAGTTTACAAAGCCAGCAGTGGTACCCTCTACATGTAAGCACACCATTAAATTGCATTTTTCAGTCTGTTTACAAAAATATATCACTATCTCTGTAAGCCTACTATCCAATGCCGGATGTAGACTTTTCGCCTGAATTTCCATTTCAATCTATTTGCAGTTGTTGTCCTCCATCTAATGCCCGTAACCTTCTGTATATCATCCCGCCATCTTGTTTTGGGGCGTCCTACGCCCCTTTTCTGTTCTCGTGGTCTCCATTCTAATGTTCGCTTGGCTAATCGATCATCGGTCGTGCGTACTACATGTCCAGCCCATTGCAACTTTCTTCCTGCTACGCGCTCTATAATATCCTTTAATTTCGTTTGTTCACGTATCCACTTGTTTCTTTTTCTATCTCTAAGTTCTATCCCGATCACCTGTCTTTCGTGTGCTCTCTGGGTCCGAGCTAGTTTTTGTATATCGGCTTTATTCAATGTCCAAGTTTCAGCGCCATATGTAATTACGGGTCGGATGCACTGATCGTAAACTTTGGCCTTTAGCCTATTTTGGATGGCTTCATCTTTGAATATATAACTTAATTTCCCGAATGCGTACCATCCAAGCCTGATTCTTCTTGAAATTTCATTCGTCGTAGTAATTTTATACGAAATTCTTAACAATCTCAAGAGCTGTTCCTTCCAAATTTATAACTATGTTGTTATTCGTGTTGATTAATATTTTTGTCTTACTTTTGTTCATCTTAAGACCAATTGTCTTTGAGTGATAATTTAACTCATTTATCATTCTCTGTGGATTACTACTGATGACTACATACCGTCTGCGAACCTTAAATGACTCAGATACACACTAACTATCTTTAAGCCCTTCTTTTTCCAATCTTGTTGGCGGAATACGTCTTCTAGAGCTGTTATAAATAGCTTAGGAGAGATTGTATCTCCCTCACCTCTTCCTATACCTATTTGTTCTGTACTAGGTTTTATGTAAATCTTTGCGTTTTCATATATATCTTTGAGTAGGGTAGTGTATCTAGAATTTATTCTACAGTTGTTCGAGACGTTGATGATTGCCCACATTTTGACAGAATCAAAAGCCTTCTCATAGTCTATGAAGGCTATGTAGAGTTCGAAATTGTATTCATTGCTTTCCTCTAGGATATTTCTCATTGTCTGTAAGTGGTCGCATGTGCTATAGCCGACTAAAACCAGCCTGTTCACATGGCTGGTAGCAATCTAACTTATTTTTTAATCTATTGGAGATGATTTTAGCGAAAAGTTTGTAAATATGAGATCGTAAGCTAATCGGGCGGTAATTGTCTAACTTTTTGCCAATTTCTAGACACATGTTGAAAAGTTTGACCAATTCTTGTGTTAAATCCTCTTCGGCCTCCAATAGCATTTCCAATAAAATACCAACAGGGCCTGCTGCTTTGTTACGCTTCACTTCCTTAAGTGCATTATTGACGTCCTCTACAGTAACTTCTGGTAATTCTTCCGAACCTATATTTTGTATTTTCTTTTTAGTCTGTTTTTTTATTTTTCATTGGGGGTTGTTTTGGACCTGTAGTGTTCATTGTAGTAGATGTTTATTTCTGAGTTTCCTTTGTCCCTATTCGTTATTTCTTGTATTTCACTATTTTGCAATTTAATAATAGCTTTTCTTCTGTTATTCAGTTTCTTGCTTACTTTTGGACCTTTATTTCCTACAGTGGTTTCCAAAATCACTTTATGCTCTATGCTTTACAAAAATATATAACACTTCAAATTTATTTTAGTCGTTACCGATATGCAGAGCATTCAAGTTATTGAACGCACTTTAACCGTAAAGAGGCGTACTCGATTTACTATCTTCCTGTTTGGCACAACAAAAAATTCGTTTACTGGCAGTTCTAGTTGACTTTGTAATCTGTCCAATTGGACAGTGGCAAGTTTAGTTTTAGTTTAGTTGTAAAAGAAATTTTTCGATATGCCCAATAGGAAAGTAGTAAATGGGATGAGTCACTTAAAAAGTTAAAATTTACTTCAAAGAATTGAATGCCCTGTATATCGATATTGATCGAAAATAAATATCAAGTTTTACATATATTCGTGTAAACGGTCTGAAAAGGCTATTAAATGGTGTACTCAGATGTAGAGGGTGCCATTTAAAAAAATTCTAGTTGGCTTTGTAAACAGTCAAATTTGACAAGTGACAGATTTTGTTATCATATTTAGCTTTCTCATAAAAAACTAAGTTTAGTACTGGACTAATTTTCTTGGGTATCTAGAATAGAAAAATAGTGAATTAGTTTTAAAGTCACTATTTCAATTATTTTGACTTGTAATACAGAAGATTTCTGATCAATAAATACAACCGTACCATGAGACAGAAAATAAAGCCTGACTTGCGCGGAGCGAGTCACGTGGGTTTCATTGAAATATAGGCATTCGGCATGTTTTCGTTACCGAATCGGTACCGAGCACATCGAGAAAAACGAAACTGCACCGACAAATCAGGGAGCGGCCTAACGATATACAGTTTTTGATTACATTGAATTTGAATTTTTATTATCCATCAATTAAAATAATAGTAAATGTGTTTTATAAAGGGTGATTCATTTAGAGGTACTTTTTGTGATGGGGATTTAATTGCAGATTGCGCATGCGTCGTGTCAACTGAAGTGGCATTCCTGTTCAGTAGTGTTTGACAATTCATAATGGAAAGCATTAGCCCGGCACAGCGTCTACAAATTGTTCAACTTTATTACGAAAATGGGCGTTCTACGAGGAATGTGTATCGGGCGCTTAGAGCAACTTATGGTCCACATAATCGGCCTACCGAACGCACAATTCGCTCTACCATCAATAAATTTGAGACCCAATTTTCATTATTGGATAATGCTCGACCGAAAATACCACATCCAGCACGTAGTGAAGAAAATATAGGGGCGGTAGCGGAGAGTGTACGCGAAGACCGTGAAGTGTCGATTCGTCGTTGTAAAGAATGGTTCTTTTATATGATAATAAAGATTATAAAATAAAATTGTTTTTATTCATTTTTTTTTAATTTAAAAAAAGTACCTCTAAATGAATCACCCTTTATAAACAAATTATATTATTTAAGGTGATTACTTTTAGCTGGAAAGATCTACAGTCTATTTTAGGTAAGATTTAATTTTTACCAATCCCACCAGTGCACTGTATAAACACTTTTTCGAACGGCACAAACTGAATTTAATCTTATAATAAGATAATATTTCGAATCTGTGTTGGGTTTTTGTACAGAAAATGCAAATGATTAGTATAATTTGACTTTAAAGAGACAGTATTTCAGTAATTTAAAATAACTTTTGGCTTACTTTGGATCTAGAAACTGAAAATAAGCAACCAATTGCAATAGCATGCGAATTTTTTTATTTTCAAGGGCGATAAACAGGAGCCAAACATGTAGCAACCTCACTCTAATATTTTTAATGACTAACATGAGCCGTATGTCGTTTTACTTGTCTCACCTAACTCTAAACCAGTCATGCTAGAATTTTTTATAATTATTGGCGAGATAGTTAAAACAAAAGCACTCTCGTTTTTTCTTGAACAGCCTAATAAACCAACAGGGCGACCCGAAATTTGGCTTGTCGACTAACAGTCTGCCTAGTTATTCATTCTATTAGGCGAGTCGAATAAAAGCCTTTAACATTGATTTTGAGGCCCCCATGCTCTGGCATCCCAGATAAGACCCAAAATGCTACATCCAAAAATGGGCTGTCGTTTAACCACTTGAATCGAGTATCATAATATTTGTTGACACTAAGAAAGTCGAGCGCCCCAAAGGGCAGACGCCGCCAAGACCTGACCCAGCTTTAGGGCCTAAAAAACGTCGATCCAAAAATGGACTATCATTTAACCATATAAAATCAATAAATTTAGTTTGTTCTTGATATAATAAACGGGAACCTGCAAAAGGCGGACGCCACCAATACCGGAGGATGAAGCTGGATTAGCTTTTTCCAGCCAAAAACGGTCGTTGATTCAAGCGGTTAAACAAGTCAAAATTTCTGCTCGCCCTGTTGGTCTATAAGTAAACCGCGTTGATTTTGGGAACGTAGAGATTTTCCTTCGCAACAGTTGCCATCATAAATAATTTCAGTGAGCTGTAATGCATTAATATTAGTCGGAAAAAGTGTAGGTGGCAACGTTGACGGATATTATATACATCCCCGATAATACATCTCATTAGATATAGTAAAAACCAACCAAGTGCTAGTCAGACTTGCGCAATTGATGTTTCGTACAGTGACTGCTTTTAAAATAAAATAAAAATCCTTACCTAGGCTAAGTTAATTAGGTCCCTGACATATATATAACTTAGAATCCAATATGTATTTTCACGTTTTTTTCTTAGTCATTAATGTATACTAGATATAGCATCTTAGTTACCTAATATCCAACAAATCAATCTGGCTCAATCTAGAACCTAGTAATAAAAGTGTAAAACAACTATTTACTACCTAAATATTTGTTTAATTATAAACAAATTAAATAAAATTATTTTGTCTCGGTACTGGAGCGATGCGCGACTCCGTAGCAGTAATGTACTGAAAAGTATATTAAAAAAAATCTCCATCATATTGTAAGTCACATAGTTTTTTTATACTAGATAAATTATCAAACTTAAGGCACTCGTGATAATTTTCGCTCATTCTCCACTTTATGAAGACTATTCCAGAATTATTTCCAAATTCTGGAATAGTCTTCATAAAGTGGAGATTGAGTAGAAATTCCTTACGGAACACTTATGGGATCACTTCAGTGTCCGTCTGTCATACCATGTAGTTTTGAAAGTTAAATTTTGACTTAAGGGGTTAGTTTTAAGGGGTGAAATCGGAAGTGGGAATTTTTTTTTACCTGATTCTCGAGTAGGGTGTCAAATGAAAGTTTGTGAAAACACGAGTTCCAAAATATGTATGATGTAATACTTGCGTACACTTTTCTTTGTATTATTTTTAAAATAATGGCCATCAAAAATTTTCAAAAAATTCTGGGATAGTCTCCATAAAGTGTCGGTTGAACGAAAATTATCATGAGGGCATCACGTTTGATAATTTTTCTAGTATAAAAGGAAACTAGTTGCCTGCCAAAATAGTGAAGGTTTGTTTCGTCGAAAGTTGTGAATTGAACCGGGAATGATTACTTTAAACATAGATAAGTTTATTTTATTTGTATATAATGAAACAAATATTTAGGTAGTAAATATTTGTTTTAAACTTTTACCAGTAGATTCTAGATTGAGTCGGATTGATTTATTGGCTATTAGGTAACCAAGATGCTATAACTATTATATATTATTGACTAAAAGAAATGTGAAAATATATATTGGATCTTAAGATACATACATGTCAGGAACTTTTTGTTCTATTCTGGTTGGTCTGATTAGCCTGCTAACTCAGTATCTGAGTAGACATGTTTGTAATCTGGGCTCACAATTCTTTTATTGAAAACTCATTTGGGGTGTGTTTTGGGAAGTCACTGATAATTTTATACCTCGACCAAAATTTTTATTTTAAAGACAATCATAGTACGGAACCCTAATTATGCAAGGCCACCTTGCACTTGACTGTTGACGAGTTTTAACAAGATCTATTGGCATATCTTCAAATTGGTCATCGTTTAAATATAAAGACGGCAGAATATGTACGTACTCCTTTGCAGAATATTAAAAATGAAGACAAATTTAACTTTTTTTTTATGTAGGTGAAGTCTGTTTCAATCTAAATGTTACGCAAATTAAATCCATCTAAAAATCAAAATATTTTCTGTAAACATCGGAACGTGCTTTTTAGGAAAGCAAAACAACAGTTCGTTCTGAATCCAGCGCCTAAAATGCCCTTTTGTCATCGAATTTGGGCTGTTTGCGAATAACTTATGCGGCCTTTGTTTGCTATCAATTATTTTATCAAGTTTCTTTTATGTGTTTTTCTACTATTTGCGTCACTTCCCAAGGTCACTGAAGAAGATGTTCTCAATTGACTATCAGATTTTTTTACGAAGTAAAAATAATAGAAGGGTAGACTAAAATGTTTAAAATATATAGTCCATTCTGAAAGCTTGACTACTTTTTCCACAGGCTGCAGTATGACTCAGCATTATCACATGGAAGACTAATATATGGTCTGTCAAGTAAGAACGTGACCGCTGATATTTGAAAAATGTGTATAGAGAACATTTTTTGCCATCAGTGTAAAAAACGCTAACAACGACGTAAGTTGTCCAATCGCCTCCGGCATCAATAATCTCCTGGCATCTTCGAGGCCAGCTGTCGACGAGATTTTCTGCATAATCTGCAGATTTGAATATCGTGAGACAACTGAGTCAAAGTCCTCAGAGTCTTTCGTCTGCGGTTTCTCTGGACAAGAGTCCAAACGTTTTCAATAGAGTTGGCTTCCAGCGATTGTGAGGGCCGCTCTAGTCTCTTATCATGGGCCCAGGCGAGCTGCATCGCGACGTGTTTTTCGCCCAGCAAAGGTTTCTTCAACGTGCTTCGGAATTTGACATCATGAGCACGAAGATGTTGTCAAATGATCTCATGGGACACATTCAAACCCGATTTTCTTCATTTTGCCGCTCCTTGACAGCGTCAATTTCAGGTCCCGTGAAAACAAAGACGATTCGTTTTTTTACTTTCGGAGTGACTTTGCCTACATAGCCACGTTTTGGAAAGTCGTTGACATTTTTCGTCTCGTTAAAATGATTTACCCATTTCTTCACAACCGATACCGACTTTTTAATATATTTAGCGGCCGCGGAATGTGTTAATTTTAGGCCCCTTTGGATGAGAATAAAGAAAGACTGCCTCGAACCGACGCGCAAACAAGTGATTCATTTTGGATTTGACGTGATTTCGACGAAAGTTCGGAATTAACTGATACTTTTACTAAAATGCGTCGTAGACAAATGTTCCCTCTACTGATTTTTTTTTTTTGAATCGCTAGAATCGCATCTGCTAAAAATGAATTATCGCGGACACGTTCTTACTTGACAAACTGTACTAAAAAAATAATAGAGACTACATTTATAGATTAAAATCAAAACCAATCGGCTTCAGGTTATGTGAATTTTAGTATTGATGCTAGACTTTAAAAGGAACTGTGATGTGAAATTAAATAATTGTTATTTCTTTATAGTTTTTAATTATTTATTATTATTATTATTATTGATTTAATATGAAATGAACGCTCGGAAATTGAAAAAATAAAAAAAAGGATAAGAAATTAAGTTACGTTAATCAGTGGTGCAGGCAGACTTAGAGATAAAGTGATTACTGTGATTATATACTATTATGGTGTTGCTGTAAGAAGTGGAGCAGAAAGACTTAGAGATAACGTGGTTATATACTAGTAATGTGGATTTTAGGTCAATACATGAGTGTACTGTTCAAAAGCCTACCCGCTAGTTGGGTCCTAAAGGTGAAGATGCTTGGTGCTTTTCCGACAAAGTAAACGTAACAAAACTTTTAAATCCTATAAACATATATACATTTCAGTTCCTTTAGTGTGCTTAAAAGAATGCAAGAAAGTTTTTTAAAACCAACTAACAAGACTAGCCATCAACGCAGGTGGTACGCTTAAAATACCAATGCTCTCATATGGAAACTGTGCTTAACATCTCAATTTGTTTGATAAGAAAACTGTAGACATTGCTTTTACAGAGGTAACAATGCCCATTAATGGTGGTTTTAGAGAAAAAATTACTGTTTTGTTAAAACTGTCAGTATAGCTTTTACAGAGGTAGAAATTCGTTTTAATGATGGTTTTAGCTTCTATAGAGGTAGAAATTCGTTTTAATGATGGTTTTAGACGAAAAATTGTTGTTTTTTAAAGATATAAAATTGTTGTTGGAAACAACTGTATAAATTGAGCCGCGAATGAAGATGAATTAAGACTAACTCAAGTGAGTATAAGAACTCAGGAATTTACTAAATACGGAAGAATTGAAAAACATAACGTTCTGTTAAAAGAAAGGTTAGCAAAAGATGATTCATTTTTACCAGGTAGGAATTAACCGATTTATTAATGGTGATGTAGACCAAAATGGCTGTCGAAATTTTAAACGCTGTTGTCTCAGTTCTTTCTTTTAAGAGTTGTGCTCAAGGTTTCTTCAAAACCGATTACCCAAAATATCTTTAGCTGCGTGTTCACCAGTATGGTCTACCTTTAATGGACTACTAATTTTTTGAGTAGCCTCACAGATTCCAAATTACGTGCATACATTTTAAGAAAAATCGTAAAATTTGTACGAATGCTTAAAAATTAAAAAAAAAGCTCCAGTTTGTTGACATTGAAACTAGTGGTTTAATTTCATTCTTTAACCTTAAACTTAAGTTGAGTAAAATTTCAAAATTTTTTTAGCAGTTTTGACGGAGGAAGCTTATCTTATAAGCAATCGTCGCTGGTCTGTTTTTAAAGGTTTTGTGTATTATTTATGTTCTTCACTGTTTCACACGAACAGCTAAATAAACCAAAGAACTATGCCAAACCTAGCGTTGTTTTCCACTACCAACAAAGAAAAAGCTTCCTGAAATACATACCTAAACTCTACCTCTTAAGTGGAATTGCCCTTTTAAAAGCTTTGTAATTAAGATCACTTCGAGAAAGGACATGGGCGGCTTAAAGTCTTTTTAATTAATTTCTGGAAGCTACTTTGTCTTTTGCACTTTACACAGTTGTTACAATGGTGTTATTGATTTAATACTTTTATGTTACAGATTAAAACGAAAGAAGTCTGCGGTTAATAGTTTGGGTAAGTAAGTAAGAAGAATACCGTGTAAAGATGTTAAAAAAGAGTTTAAAATATGTTGTATAGTAGTCATTCCTTAACATGACAGTAAACCGATTTAGTCTTTTAAAAATTAATTAGGTCGTCTTAGTACTTTTCATTACTCTGAAGCTATTTGTCGACTACACAACTATTAATTATTTTTATAAAAAAAATTGTAAACCTCTTGTGAAATTACCTTCTATGAAATTTTAAAATAGCATCAAAACAAAAAACCCATAAGCTTCGCCCTGATTACGCTGACAACAAACCACACTATGTACCTCTTTGTTTCTCCAATACTTGACATTCTCCAATTACTCCATTCTACAAACACCTCGTATCGATCGGCTCCTTTCGGAAGCTGACCCGTAGGCCACCGATGTCTACCGACATCCATTGCAAACGGCCCGCTTTCCTCTAACGTCGACAAGTCGTTGTTTTCGGCGGATGAAAACGCTTCCCATCCAGAGAAGCAGTTTCGGAAAACGGGAGCACGCGACGGGCGGGTCGACGTGGGAAGCATCTCCGCGCCGACCTAGTGCACTGGGTCGGAAAATTCAAACAGGCTTCACCGTCAGGAATTCTTGATATATTTGATCTGTTATATTGGGTAAACCCCATTCTTTAAGTATGTAGTTTAGTTTTTTGGGCTTTTAGTTTCCTGCATAGCATGCAAATTTTTAACAAATTTAATTAATTACGTGTGTTATTCGCCAGTAGATATTGATAATGGGGTACAACATAAATACTTAAAACCAAATGATTAGTCTTTGCTACAATCGAAGCTGCAAAACAATTCCAAATTAAAATCCAAATAA
>CM032453.1:101409607-101547107 GCA_019049505.1 Pachyrhynchus sulphureomaculatus | reverse complement strand
GTATTCTCCTACGGTCTCCGTAACCAACCATCATTAACAAAGTGATTCTTTCAGTTTCTGTTAAATGTTCCGTTATGATATTACGCTCAAATTGCACAATAATTGTTTTCGTCAGTAAATCATTTTTTGACGCGTTAAGTCGTTACAAGCTAGCTTAATTTTTTTTTTAATTTGATCTTCTTAATTTCAAATATCAATAATGCCAAAACAGTTCAATTTAGACATATGGTATGCTAGACAAATAATATCTAGAATTTTGAGTAGGACTCAAAAATAAGATATTATACAGGGCTTTCCATTTAAAAAAATTTAAGATGGCGTAATTTCTTCGAACGGGTAGGGCGTTTCAAAAAAGAATTAAATAACATTTTATTTAAAATTATTTATTTTAAAATAATGTTAATTTATTAATTATAATAATAATTTGTTTCATATATCTTCACTGCTCTCCCTATCCAAAAGTGTCTTTCCAGCTATTCTTAGAAGTACTTTTATTTCTGTTGTTTCCAGTAGTCTTTTGGTTTTCGGTGTTTCTGGCCTGGTTTCTACAGTACATCTCATAACAAATCTTATAGCTGTTTTGTAAATTCTCGATTTGGCTTCGATTCCTATGTTTTTGTTACCATACCGTGTTATTTAGCCATCCTGCTACTTTTGCAGCTCTCGTCGTTTTTTCTCTTACCTCCGCTTCAACATCACTATAAGCAGATATTTCTATGTCTAGATATTTAAACTTCATTTGGGGTTTAATAACTTCTCCATCCATCTCAAGTTTATATCTTGTCTTTGATGTTGTTATACAGTTTGTCTTGGAGGCAGATATTACGATATTAAAGGATTTAGCTGTGAAATTAAGTTGGTGTAGGAGTCACTGTAGATCGTTTTCATTTTCCGCAACTAGTGCTGCGTTATTGGCATAACATAAAATGTTAATCTCATTATCTCCCATTTTATATCCTCTCATGGCCTGCACGTTTCTTATTTCTTCGTCCATGATGATGTTAAAAAGAAGGGGGCTCAGTGAGTCTCCCTGTTGAACACTTCCAGCTGGTATCTGTTTGGTAAGTTCTCCGTTTTTCTTTGCTTGTGTTTGGTTCGCTATGTATATATTCTCTATATTATATGGGATTTGCCTATTGTAGAGGAGATATATAACATCTTTGGACATGGTCGAAAGCCTTTTGTAGGTCAATAAAAGATGTATAGGCAGGCTTGTTGTATTCAATAGACTTCTCTAATATTTGTCTGAAGATAAAAACGGCGTTTGTACAGAATCTACCTGACCTGTACCCTTGTTGCTCATCTTCTAAGGAGGTAAAACTATTAATTTTGTTATGATCTTTGTTTGTTTGTGAGTTTTAGTGTGGTGCTCAATAGATTTATTTCTCTATAATTCGCAGGTATTTTCTTTTTTGCCTTTTTAAACGTCAGTCGTACTAATCGGCCATTCATTTGGGAGTCGATGGCTATAAAAGATCTGAATTGTCAATTGTACTAAACTTTTTCCCCCATATTTCAAAAATTCCGTTTTGGAACTTTTTCTATACTTTAACTTCTGTAGTGCTTGCTGCACGTCCGATACCCTAACTTCGGGATTCTCATCGACCATTGTTTCTGGCGTTTCCAACGTCAACTCTGTATCCTCTGCTTTATACAAATCCTCTCTCTTCTCATCCAATTTTTCCTGGATATAAAATTGATCATTTCTACCAACTCGTTGACCTCTTTCCTTTGTGATCTTATAAGCCTCCATATTTGTTTTTGAAGGCTATAGAAGTCATTTTCCATTCTTTTTGAGAAGGCAATACTGAGTTTTGAGTTATCTTACCAGGGTTACTGTTTCATTCCTAATTTTGCGATATGCGGCATACGATTCCGCCGCTCCCGATGCCCGATATACCAAGTAGGCTTGTTTTTTTTTCTTTGCACTTTTGCTTGACTTCTGGTCAGAACCATGGAGTTTTATATGGTATATGTTATTTTTTGTTATGGTTCTTGTGCCCAGTGCCTCACACGCGGCGCTCTTTATATTAAGTTTTATTTTCTGCTAGCTAAGATCGATATCATCCCCACACATTATCGGGTTTGTGTCGATCTTCTCTTTTAATCTTTGCTATAATTCGTTTATCGTTAGGTCTTATACTGACTCTTTGTTGATTTTCTCTGCCTGAACCGTGGGACTCTGGCCTTTCTGCTGTTTGAACCCCATTCTAACCCTCCCCAGCAACATGCTATTGTCGCTACCGACCTCAGCCGAGTTTTAGCGCTCTAACATTCAGCTACAGTGGGTGAAAGTGTCTGTTAGTCACAATGTAATCAATTGATTTGTAGTTCCTGGTGTTTGTGAATGTATATTTGTACTGAGTTTTGTGGTGGCCTGTGGCTCCGTAACGTAGTACTTTGCTTACGGTGCAGATGGTTGAGGGTTCAATCCCGCAGGTCGGTGTACTTATTTATTAATTTATTTAAGTATATTTGGCCTGGCCACTGGCCACGTAGTAGTTGTTTGCAGAAATGCAATAGCAGCACTACCGCGTTGTCTAAAAGGTGCTGTGAAATACAAAAATGTATGTTTCGGCACTTGGACAACGTTGACGGGTATTACGACATCCTCGCCGATATCCTTGGGATATGGAAAAAGGATAAAATCCGTACTGAGGCGGGGAAGTGAACGATAAAATAAATCAATAAAAGGTAATATTAATGCGTAATCCATTAAAGGCGCATATATTGATCATTAGTTCTCCATTATCATTCAGTATATTTTCGTTAAATCTCTGCTTAATTCACGGCACTATTTCATTGTCGATGCGGGCATTAAAATCTCCGAGGATAATCATCGGTTGGTCATGTGGCAGTTTGTTAATTGTATCCCGCAGCTGGTTGAAGATTCCCTGTCAGTTTCTTCGTTTGTTGTTTTCCGATGCATAAATTCATAATATATTCATCTTTTGCTTTCCCATATTTAATGTATTCAATGTAACAATTGAAATTCCTGGGGTACGTAGTTACATTCCTGTATGCAGTTTCGATACTTTGCACTACTATAGCAACCTCTTCCTTTACTCTCTCATGCTTTCCCACTCTACTATAAATTATTATCTAATCGAGGTCTGTCTCTGTCTCTCACCTTTTCCTATCTTTTTAGCTTCTTACAATGCACCTATATCAATTTTATTGTTACTCAGTTCCTTGAGTGTTTCTTGATCCGCCTTTTACAAATTGTAGTTCTTTTTCTCCCTTGGGCCGTTGTCGATAAATCTGTTCTATTCCGACGAATGTTTTTGGTGCTGTTAGCATATTTCTTTTTTTTACATATATATATATATATATATATATATATATATATATATATATATATATATATATATATAAAACGACATAAATTGTTTTAATCCAGATATCTCAAAAACGGCTGCTCAAATCAACTCTTACCAGGTATACCTTTTTTAGGTAAAAGACGTTGGAGAATAAGAAATTTTATGTAAAAGTAAAATACAGTGTGGCTCAAAAAAGTTATTTCGTTTTAAGCAGGTGGCGCCCTCTAAATTTTACAATGAAAATGAATGCAGATTTCAATTTTTCACCCCAAAAAACCCCCTTTAGCTGAAAATTGTGACAATACACAGATAATTAAAAAAAATATTTATGAAAAACTAAAACCAAATTGAACTTTTGACACTCTGTATCTCCGAAATTATCCACTTTTGGACTGAGGTAAGTTGAGTTAGATTGTCATATTTTGACCTCAGGAATTTGTGGTAGTATTTTTTCCGCACCTTTTAGAGACATCCAGTATATATATATATATATATATATATATATATATATATATATATATATATATATATATATATATATATACATACATACACGTATATATATCCAATTCCATTTGTAAGTAATTAATTAGTTAAATAAAAAAAATATAATTTTAAAGATATTAAACAGGTTAATAATTTTAAAAACCTGGATATCAATGATAACAAGCTACGGAGACTTAAAGACGGAAGTAAAACAATAGTCTATGAAGGCATCACTAATAGCAGGTTGCTTTTTACGGATATAATCTGAAAAAATAAGTACCTCACAGTGGAAAGCAAAATAAGAATATACAAGATAACAGTGAGACCGATCCTGACATATGCTGTAGAAACAGAGCTGACACATGTAAAACAGCACAAATGATGAGGACAACAAAAATGAAGGTATGATAGTTAAGGTAAGGGACATACATGGAAAAACGACACGACAGAATCCGCAACAAAGATATACAAGAACGAAGTAAGATCCAAGAAATGTCCAAATGGATCAGAACTAGAAGAAAACAATGAAATAAACACGTAGAACGAATTGACGACAACATATTGGTAAAAAGGGCTAAACTCAATAAACCTTGCGGAAAAAGAACTAGGGGCAGATCTCCGAAAAGGTGGAAGGAATGCTGGACGTCAACATCGGAAGAGACCTAATGGGGATAAAACAGGCAGTATGCCTACTTATATGACACACCATATAAGAAAGAAAAAGATTTCGTTTTTACCATTTTTTACTTGTATTACTTATACATCAAAATGTATATTTATGTTTACTTTTTATAGTTAGAACCACCCGAAAACAAAAATTTCTATATAACGAATTATCCTTATAATGAATATTTAGTTGGATTGTGCCAATTCGTTGTCGCGAGACATAATTTTTCACGGTTTCTTTAACTTTTTTTAATAACACTACCATTAAAGACGAACGAAATTTTACGTAGTTATGTGTATATGAAAAGTTACGTCCAACCAGTCTCGGTATAGAAGCCGTTATTGAATTTTTGTTTGCGCTTTTTTCTTTTTTACTTACTATAACTACTACTCGTAATTTCCAACAATTTTGCATATATTTTTAATGCCCTTCACTTAAAATACGGATAAAAAGCAAATTAACTTAAAAATAATCATATAGGGTTGACCTACTAGCAACACCTATTTGTTTTTACACACCCTTGACAGTAATTTTATCTATCTAGCGTGAGACTTCTAAATAAATTAATTTGTTAGTGTCAATGGCATTTAATTAGTAAAATTTCACACTCTCCTGACTGACCTATTTTGGTTTTAATTAAAAATATTACTTTATTAAATTAAACATCGATTAATTCTATAATATCTCACTAAAAACCGTTACTAGATTATTTAGTGGTAACTATAACAGTTATGTTTTATAGTTTACTATTATAGTTGGTTATCATGAACTATATCTTAATTAAAATGGACACGGTGTTGTGTTATAACGCGTCAAAATGCAACAATATTATGCTTTCTATTAAATAATATAAATTTAAGGGACCAGAAGGATCATTGAAAAATGCCGGAGCTCCTACTAAACCGATTTTATCAAAATATTCTTTAAAAGGAGGGATAATCTGGTGAACTTATTTAAAATTTTGTAAATGAAATATGAACGAAGACCGAATTGAATCGGAAGTACGATACTTTCTAAAATTCAAATATCGTCCCTATATCGGGTTAAGCAACAGTGTTTACGTTTAAATTGTTATTTTTAGTCTTACCCTCAACACTTAATAGCGAAATTCAAGTTAAGAAGTACAATTGGACGGAGACTGTTCTCTCATTTATCAATCCATCTCGGGACGCGTTTCACCGTATTACGGCTCTTCAGCCGAGCTGGGATCGACGGAGAAAGAGAACAAGGCTTACATTACTTATCGCTATAATAACACAAAGAATCAGTAAGCCACTAGAATAATTTCACGTAATCTCAAAAATTACACATGTTTTTATCACTTTATTGTCAAAACATTTCTCTTTTTTTTTTTTTAATTCATGTGACTGTATGGTTTAGTAGAAGAGAAATTGAAGATATAAGCAAGACCTTGATTTATCTTCTTTGATGAAATTGTAGAGTGTTGATGCTCAACTACAGCTGATTGTACAATGTATTTCTTTTTAATACATCTTTCATGCCTGTTAATTCTAGTTGATATTGATCTTCTAGTTTCTTCTAGGTGTGTACCTGTTTTATTGGATTATTTTAATTTTTGATGTTACAGAGGTAAAATAACTGAAAAGATCAGTTGAAATACGTAAACTTATACGACACCTACCACGCCATCGACATCGCGTGGCGAAAATCCGCCATGTCAGAAAGAAGTCTTAAATGAAGTTTTACTTCATATTCTGGTATAACATTATGCTGTATATCCTCAGAGGGCGTATATATTATATTTTATTTTTAACTAGCACTCTACAAGAGTTTGGCCAGCGCAGCGCAGTGCGGGTTAACGGTAGAAATTTGGAGTTTTATTCCGTGATAAAGACAAAGAAAGGTTGGAATCCTGAAGGTATTCATAGAAGGATTAATACCGTATTGTTGAAAAGGCAAATAAAATTTTGAGCTAAATTTAAGGTCGGTTCTCGGTAAATGTCTTCAGTAAAAAACATTTGGACAGAAATGTTAGCAAATGAATTTAAACATACCTAGAGAAATTCCACATAACTACTAAAGAATTATTACTAGTGATCAAACATGGACCTATGATGATTCGAACACTAAACAAAACTCCCCGTAATAAAAACACAAGGGCTACCTAACTCCTAAGGAATCTCGTGTATACCAGTATACTTGAAACATCATAGCAACTGTTTTTGAAAGACCGAGGGTATCCTGCTTGTAGAATTCATGCCCGACAAATCATTACTGGAGACACATATGCTTACGCAGTGATGGCTTTATGCGACGCTGTCAAATAGAAACGTCATGGGAAGTTGTCGGCTAGTCTGTTATTGCCCCATGACAATGCATACATTTTGTGTGTATCAATATTTTCGAATTAAGTCACAATACTTGTTGCGTAGTGAATTTCAAAAATAACCAAAAAAAGAGCAGATATAAATTTTATACATTCCCAGAGCTAGAAATTAGACCAAAGAAAAAACGGATAGCTACTATAAAAAAGGAAAAAAAAAAGGAACATAAACTTTGTTACAGTCCCACTGAATTAGTTTTATGTTTTCAGAATAGTTTATGTAATAACCTATATTATTTGTTTTAGTATTGTTGAATCGCCGTGGTTTCCAAGACCTTGTGATACCATATGCACCGCACATGGTATCACAAATTAATAATATTAGAACACATTACTTTTTAATAAAATAAAAGATAAAACTCAATTTAAGGTAGTTACATTTAAAGATGTTTTGTATGGTGTTCATGTTACAGAAGTTTGTCTAATTATGTGGGCTCGTATCAAATAACTTTGACCGTTAATTCGTAGTTCTTGCACATTCCTCACATGGTGTATAGAACATAATTGCCTTTTGTCATAGTTTGTGGTTGGAAGTCAATATTATGGCTGATGTTTTGAAACCTCGCCTTTATATTTATATTCGTTTTTGTGACCTGTGAATATTATACATTGCTATCAAAATGTTTGTTTAGGTATTTTGCTCTGTTTTACAAAAAAAAAACAAGACTAAATTACCTAGTTCAACCTGATTTGATTCTATCGAAAAAAACCAACAATACTTACTTTTCTTTAACATAAGTAAAATAAGAACAATGGGAGTCGATGTACATGTACCGTAAGACCAGAATAATTTTATAATTGCACGTAAATAACTCAACAATCAATATTTTTAGTGATACGTTCCGTGTCTGTCTGTCTGTTTGTCACACCCGATTTTCTCCACAACTACTTGACATAGAAAGTTGAAATTTGGTACTAATATAGGAATTGATGGCCTCAACAGAGCCGTGTAGTTTTGAAAGTTAAATTTTGACTTAAGGGGTTAATTTTGGGGGTGAAATCGGGAATGAAAAAAAAAATTTTACTAGGTCATCGAGTTTGGTGTCAAATGAAAGCTTGCGAAAACACGAGTAATATATATATATATATATATATATATATATATATATATATATATATATATATATATATATATATATATATATATATATATATATATATATATATATATATATATATATATATATATATATATATATATATATATATATATACATATATATATATATATATATATATATATATATTTGCACACACTATTCTTTGTATTATCTTTAAAGAATCCCGAAAAATCGCTATCCCCCCTTGTCTCGAAAAGTACTGATCAAAGAATTTTGAAAAAATTCTGGAATATTCTCCACGGGGTGTAAATTGAACGAAAATTATCACGAGTGCATTGCCTTTAATAATTTATCTGGTATATAAAAAAAACAAAAATTTCAAGGTCATCAGTTTTCAGTAAAGATTGGAAACAAACTTTGTTGAAAACTCATTTGGGGTGTTTTGATCATTTTATACCTTTGTGACAAAAATTTTTATTTTAAAAGTAATCAACGTATGGAGCACTAATTGCGCAAGTTCAACTTGCACTGGACTGGTTATTTATTGTGTACATTCTCATACGGACGCTAGGCGGCACAAATGTTACACCCAGCCAATAGAAGGATTTTTTTGCCCAGAAGAGCCCATATTTAATGTTGGCAGCGAAGCTGAGATGATGTATTTAATATTAGTCATGGATGACAGCATAAAATAAATGTGAAGTATATGCAAAAGTATTAATTATAAGATCTTTTCTATTTAAATTGGTTATCTATTAATACTTTTTTATTAGAAACATCCTAAATTCTTTTTGTATTGTTGTTACTATTGAAGACTTTAAAAGTTTATGTATGAATTATTATCACTTATGGTAGCTCTTAGTTGACATTTTTACTAGAAATTATTTGGTTGATACTCTTGTTCTATTCTTATGATGGAAATTGCTTGCATAGCTTCTTATTTTATGTTTCTTAGATGTCTTACTATCTTGTACCCAGTAAATCATATTATTTTTCTTACAATATTCAGTAGCTTCCTCTTTCGTCGAAAACATCATTTTTACGTTTGAGTTGGAATCTCCTGTTGAACACCATCCCATGAGTGGATTTTCCCAACGGTCCTTTGTTCCAAAATCTATTTCCCAGTGGCCTATATGTCGTGTACCTAGAAATTAGTAGTATCATAGACTAAAGAATTATGTTATTTCCTTTAAGACTGTAAATTTTCGACAACCAAATAGTGGGTAGCTGGGGTAGCAGATACATCTCTGGGTAAACAGCAACAACGAATACTCCAAAATCAGAATACGATTTTGAGGTGAAATCGTCCGATTCTGCTACTTTTTTCAAATACTCGTCTCGACAAGTACGTTAAGGAAAAAATATTGCGACCGCTGAAAAATTGGTGTCATCAAATAAAAAATAGGAGAATTCCCGTTTTTGAATTTTTTTAGCGTATTTTTGTAATTTTATTATAAATTTATGGAAGATAAACTAAACATTCTGCCAGATAAACTGAAGATTCTGCCAGATTTTGATTTTAGATAAAAAAACAAACAATTTAAGGGGCTGTGGATGTCATTTAAACCTTCTGCTCGGGAGAAATTGTCCGTTTTTGTCGATTTTTCTGTGTCATTTTTTATGATTAAATAGGTGTACTTGCAAACTGTAAGCTATTTTTTTTTTGGTTAACTCTGGAAACATGTTCCATGGACATTACTTAAATTGATCCAAACATAATTTTAGCCATTTTTTACATATTAGATATATTTCTCACTTCTCGTAATATTGATAAATTTTACCGATTCACGGTTTTTTCTTCTGGCGAATTTTCAGTATACTATTACCTTACCTAAAATATCAGAAAATGTTCCTTAGACCCTAAGCTTTCATTTGAAGTCCTGAAGAACTCATTTAAACAATTTAGGCCCGAGAAATTAGCCATTTTAGTCTCAACTTTATTTTTTTAATGCAAATTTACGATTTCTTTTTTAAAAAATATTTTTTCTCAAGGTTTATAAAGATTTCGAAGTTATTTTTAATTACCATACCCAGGTTACCGTACATGTTGAGTGGCTAAAGAAGACCTTTGGTCCATTTAGACTGAAAGAACTGGCCATTTTACATTACAATATTATACTTTTTTGTTTCAAATTTACAGTTACTTTTAAAAAAAAAACTAATTTTTCTTAAATTTTGTCATATTTGCCGTAACGAAAATCATTTTTATTCGTTATAAGATAATTACCATATTTCTTACAAGGAGAGGCCAGAGCCTTTGGGTCACCGATTTCAATGAAACTTGGTGGTTTCACTAATATATTAAGAACTCCGAATTTTTTTTGAAGAAAATTAATTTTATTTGGCTTTACAATGTTTTGAAAGAGTAGTAATATTTCTTTTAAATAAAACATTCCTCGTTACAATTTAAATATAATTTATGATTTTATTTAACTAGATAAACTTGTATCATTAAAATTATTATTTTGTGCAATAACTTTATAGTTTTTATTAATTTAATTATTATATCTTCATATAAAATTTACAAATTTTAAGAGATTTTTATCTAAACAAAAACAGAAAATGAATTTTTTATTTACCAAATCGGACTGTTACAAGAGAACTATTTTTTTGTTCGATTTTTTGCAAAACGTCACTACTGTACTATTAGTATATATTATGTAATCAATATGTCTTAAAAGCGCTAGAACTATATCTAGTTATACATCTAAGGCTACGGTTTCTGACTGGATGAATGTCGCTGAGTAACTAGACGTAAAGTAAGAGCAATAACATTAAAAAAACGTTATACTAGTTACTTTAGTTTAAAGATATAAAAACAAAATTGATCAAAATAATTATGTTTTTAAATGTAATAATTATTAAATAATATAAATTAAATAAATACGTTAATAAAAATATTTACAAAATGTACAAGAAATTATTTTATAATAATTGAAAAGGAGTCTGTGCTCTATGATCGGTAATAAATTATGGTTTACTTCCTCGTAAAGGTTCAAATTACTTGCTGAGACTTATGCTAACAAGGAGAGGAATGAGGATTTGGATCACTGATTTAACAATTTAACTCAGCCACTCAACAGTAACTTGTATATAATAATTAAAAATAATTTTGGTTACTGAAAAAGTATTTTTTTAAAAAAGAAATCTTAAATTCGCATGAGAAAATTTAAATTTGAGACTAAAATGGCTAATTTCTCTGGCCTCAATTGTTTAGATGATTTCTTAAGTAGCTTAAATGAAAACTTAGACACTAAGGAACATTTTCTGATATTTTAGGTAAGGTAGTAGTATACTGAAAAAAAGTTGTTTAAAAAATTCGTCAAAAGAAAAAAAACGTGAATTTGTAAAATTTGTCAATATTATGAAGAGTGAAAAATATATCTAAGATGTAAAAAAATGGGTAAAATTATATTTAGATCAATTAAAGTTATGACCATGGGACATATTTCTAGACTTAACTAAAAAAAATTAGCTAACAGTTTGCAAGTACACCTATTTAATCATAAAAAATGAAAAAAAAAAACTACAAAACCGGTCAATTTCTCCCGACCAGAAGGTTCAAATAACATCTTTAGCACCTTAATTTTTTTTTATCTAGAATCAAAATCTGTCAGAATTTTTAGTTTATCATCCATAAATTTATGATAAAATTGCGAAAATACGCAATTTTTCAACTGTCACAATATGTTTTCCTTAATGTACTCGTCGAAACGAGTATTTTTTTAAAAAAGTAGCAGTATCCGACGATTTCTGTATCTGGCCTGTTTTGTTCGTATTCGAAGTGGACTAAAAGCTGGCGCGGGCTCGATATAATATATAATAATATGTAGAATTTGACAGAAGATGTGCTAGTAAATTAAGCGTCTTTGAAGTTCTTGAACCTTCTAGTGTTTTTTATTTCCTCTCTAGTATCCGCCATTTAGTTGAATATTCTATATATCACAATCCTTTCGTTTGTGACAATATGTGCAATGTAGTCATATTTATATTTAGAATTCTAAATTTGCTACAAGTATTATACGTGTATCAAGTACGAGGCATTAGACTGATAGACAGACCGACAGATATAGCAATAGGCAGACCAACGGAAATGAGATATTAGGGCCCCGAAACGCGATTTTTACCAACTTTAGCAGGGAAAGTAAAAAGTTAAAATATTTATTGGGCTGCAGTATGCTACCGATTTTCTTTTTTTTTCCAATACTAACTTGACTGAAATTCTTTTTATTTATATTCTTTGCCAAATTTTTTCAAAATTAATACATTTTTATTCTCAATTTTGGTAAAATGTTCCTAAATTAAGATGTTAACTTCGAAATTGTGTCACATAAAAAAAGTAATAAACATAAGCAGGACCTTAAAAAGGTATTGATACAAGGGTGTTTCAATAAGTACCCGTGTTAGGATTGAAGACGCGATTTTTTTTCAAAAAAATTTTTTTTTCAACGTAGTCCCTTTTAGGTATATAAACTTTTCCCAACGTTCTTGCCATTTTTTTTTAACCCCTCCAAAAAATGGGAATTTTTTCAATTTCCCAAAATACGCTTCTGTCTGGACTATGACCTCCTCATTTGAGCTGAATTTTTTCCTGCGAGCCATTTCTTTATGTTTGGAAACAAGATGAAATCGCAGGTCGCCTGGTCGGGCGAATAATCTGGATGAATGAGCTGGAACATTGCCGTGGTGAAACAGAATTTTCTTCTTCGCTTAATGGGGCCGTGTTTCCTTTAATTTCTTGTCGAGGCGGTCCAATAAGTTACTATACTGTAGTCCAGTGATCATTCTTCCTTTTTCTAAGAAGTCAATGAGTAGGATGCCCTTTGCATCCCAAAAAAATCGTCGTCATAGCTTTTCCGGCCGATGGAACCGTCTTCGCTGATTTACCCCAAGCAATCCATTGTTTTGATTGTTACTTGGTTTCGGGTGTATAGTGATGAATCCAAGTCTCATCGACGGTGATAACTCGACTCAAAAAGTCCTTCGGATTTCGCTTAAATTGCTCCAAGCACAGCTTCGAAGTTGAAAGGCGCACCCGCTTGTTGTCCACAGTGAGCAATATCATGTACAATATTAATTACCGTTCCCGTCGATGGCCTCTGCTAATTCGCGTACTTACGTTCCACGATCTGCGAGAATCATGTCGTGGACTTTTCCAATGATTTCCTCGGTAATCACTTCTGATAGACTTCCCGAGCGATCCTCATGAAAAACGGATGTTCGACCACGGTTAAATTCATTGAAAATCTGACTGTTGTCATTGCTGGCTAAGGGTCCTTATAAACAGTATTCTATTTCGCTTTTATCTCCTCACCATAAGCAAAAAGCGAATCACTGAAGGATACTACACTTTTTTCATCTTAGCGACAAACACGTTACACTACTTACTGAAATGGCTAACCTCTGAATTAGTGTCTTTTTTTGGTGTCATCTATCAGATGACAACACATGGTGGTAACATCAACTTGCCTTAGCAGCGCCATCTGTCTTCAAACAGGGCTACTTATTGAACCACCCTTGTAATATTATATTTTACTTATGTTCTCGCTTTAAAGCAGATTTCTTACAAACAAATTTTCACTAGTTTTAATTAATTATAAATTTTGATTTTAATTGGTTTCTTGCAAAATATCTCATATTTTTTTTAATTTTAAGCTGCTTAAAGTAGTTTTTAAATGAAATAATAGTTTTGGCTGACACAACTAAATTCCAATATGTACCAATATAAAATTTCTAGGTGCTTTTGATGGGTTTCATAGACTAGCTTTCCATCCCTCAAAAATCCTACCCTGACAAGAAAAACAGACGATACATATACTTATTTTAGAATTTTTCTTATTATTTTACAAGATGCAATTTTTTTATGTGTATAGCACCACGGGAGCGACGCGTATGTGGAAAAAGCGATTCATGTTGATCTTGAATCGCTGTAAATAGTACTCGGTCGGAAACACAGTCGTGGGCAATGATTTGCCCACGACTGTGTTTCCCCAAATCATTACAAAGGTATTTCAAATACAGCGGAATGTGTTTCTCCGTATAAAAAACTACTTGGAAAGGGTTGTACGAGGAGTGAATCTCATACGGATGTGATGTATTAGCGCGACGTGTTTTCCTAGCATGCATTTTCCATGATAGTGCAGTAAAACAAAGGTCAAAATAGCGATGAAATAGGCATAGTTTAGATACAGCAATATTATGATTTTATCCCCTCTGGGATATCACCAGGGGTATTGTCTTGAGTTTTAAACTTCGAAAAACGTGGGCTCTTTTGTTTATAAATAATTTAAGTTTTCAAAACGGTTTTTTGAGCTTAAAATGCGAATAACTCCGGTTATATAAGGCAGATCGAGACCAAAAAAAATAAACTCTTCGTATTGAAATTTCCAACAAATCCTCATTGGTTTTAAGTCGTTCAAGTGCTTACATTACCTACAAAATTGAAAAACAGGCAAAAAACGCCAGCTTTCTCATGCCATTAAGAAAAAAAATTTACCGGTTTTTTACATTTGTATATTAATGAAATAACAACAAATGCGTTTTTTCGATCATTTTTAAAAAAAGGTCTCGCGATTCTCTACCAGCTGTGATAAAAAAATTTCAATTTTTTTTTTCAAAATGACCGAAAAAACGCATTTGTTTGTTATTTCATTAATAAACAAATGTAAAAAAGCGGTAGATGACTCCAAAAAAATTTTTTCCTAATGGCATCAGAAAGCTGGCATCGAGACCTAAATTTGGAAAAAAAAAATCTATTTTGGACCAAATGGCAGAAAATGACGGGCAATTCAAAATTTTAAAAAACATATTCAATTGTGTCTATTGGGTTCAATATTTTTGAGCCAAAATTTCAGGGTATTTTTGCTATAATAAAAGCATATTTACTGAAAGTTTCACTTAAGCGACCTGCACAATAAAATGAAAAAAAGTTTTTTGCCTGTTTTTTCAATTTTGTAGGTTATATGCGCACTTGAGCGACTTAAAACCAACGAGGATTTGTTGGAAATTTCATTATGAAGAGCTTGTTTTTTTTTCGTCTCTATCCGACTTATATAACCGGAGTTATTTACATTTTTTCAATTTCAAATGCGTTTTTACTGCACTATGAAAGTACTTATAGAATAAACTCAAGACGCCAACTCTTCTTTGATGTTCCAAGGAATCAAGGTTCCTGGTGAGTTCTCGATTTACAATCAGACGAATAGCCCTCTACTAAATATAATTCAACAAAAGCAGTGTATGTTTAGAAGCAGAGCCCCAAATGTGGAGTAGTATTTCATCGTTGGTCGAATTTGAGCTTCGTACAGAATTAACAGTTATTGTAGAGTTTAAAGCTTTCTAGTTCGAAATAATATTCCTAGCTTTTCAGAAGTTCTGTTTGCTATTCATGGAACATGTTCATGAAAAGACATATTTGCTCCCAAGTTAACGCCCAACAAATTTAGTGTCGATGGCAGAGGAATAGAGTGTATCAACATAACTACTATATGTCGGGTTCCGCAGTGTTAACGTTTTTTTTTTAGAAAAAAATACCTCTTGAATTTTTGTTGCGTTAAATTCTTGGTTACTGTCACCCCAAGATAGAATTTTTTCCAAGTTTTCTTTAAGTTGTACGACTTTCTGCTCTCTGCGGAGATTTGCATGAGAAGCCGTTGTTCGAATCTTCAAAGTGAATGCAGATACAAGCGCACTGTCATCTACAAAACTGTAGCTTGGATTTCTGGTCACTTTTAGCAGATCGTCAGTGTAAATGGAAAACTGAGTAGGAGACAGTATGGAGCCTTGGGGCACACCAGGGTTGATAGTAAAGGTATTAGAAAGAAATCCGTTTCAGTTGTAAAGAACTTTCTGGAAGGAAGCCCGAGAGGCATAAACTAAACTTTTCACAAATACTATAACAATGCGGCATGCCAAAGATGGTCAATGCTTTGGTTATATCAAGTGTAACCGATCGAGATTCTCTAAAATGTTTAATTGCGTTGTTCCAAACATGTGTAACATAAGTTATAGGTTTTTCTTTTGATTTTTGCTTACGAAAACCATACTAATGGTCGCTAAAAATATTAAATCCTTCTAGATATGCTGATTGATAACCTTCTCCATAACTTTCGATATTATTGAAAGCATTGTGACTGGTCGGTAGTTGTTTGGCAAGGTCTTTATACTTTTTTTGGATATCGGCTCAATTGTAGCGTATTTCCAGCAGGGAAATTTTCCCTTTCGGCAGGGTAGGTTGAAAAGTATACAGAAAATTGTTGTTAGTTCGCCCGCGCATTTTTTGAGTACTACGGCAGGTATTCCATCAGCAAGCCTTTTTGGTATCTCGCTTCATTAAAATTTGTTTTATGATACGCTGTCTGAAGACAATACGGGCATCTTTTACTGCACATTAAGAATTAGGTGCTGTTACAATAGTATTATCTGGCCATCTGAGTGGTTGTATAGTTGATTTAGCCAAATTTCGACTAATAGCGTTAGCGACTGACCAAGAGAACCTGGAATTGTTGGAGCAGGCAAGAAGTTTGTTTTTAATACTTTGATTGAAAGAAATTCTTTTCTCATATTTAGAAAAAAACAAAAACTTGGCTGGGTAAATTTTACAAAAATCTGGTCTCTGAGAATCAAGGTTGGGACAACGGATGCACAGTCACCGACGACACTAACTTGATCTTTATAAGTATTTCCAATTATGGTTTCAATTTGCGAAAATAATTATTAATTTTTGATTACTCTACCTCAGGGGTGCTCAAACTTGAACTGCTGGCGATCTACCTCAATATTGTTAGACTACGATCGATCGACTCTGAGAGGCTGCAAGTAAGTGTGATGCAGGATTGTCGTCTAGGTAGGGTGTATCGTGGCATAGATATCAGTTTTCCGCACAATATGCATTTTTTTAGTCAAGGTAAGTGTAGGTCTGCTCTAAAATGTCAATGAAAAAACTCATAATTATTCAAAATTGCGAGTTTATTGGTTCTTACAAAACAAACGAGTTCTAGTGTCTAAACTTAACTAAAGAGTGACTTTGGATGTTGAAGCGTGGCACTGCATGTCCTCAGCATACTTTTCATAAGATGGTACGTAATTACCAAGTGCTAATCGCAAGCATGATGACATATGTTCGTCAGTTAGTTGATTGCGATATTTTGACGTAATTATCTTCATTTCAGAAAATGCAGACTCGCACAAGTAAGTTGACCCAAACATTGCCGTCAGTTGAAGGGCGATTTGCCTTAGATTCGGATATTTATCTTCAGATATAAAACACCAGAATTTTGTATCAGATGCTGTGGCTTTGAGATGTATATCTGATATAATCTGCACTAACTCATTTTCAATAGAACATGAGTCCATGTTAAACTGAATTGCTATTTCAGTAGCTAATTCCTCAATGTTTTTACACGAAAAAGGATAACTCATAAATGATGCGATATTTGCCAATTTACTGAAATCATAAAAACGTATTTCGAATTGGCCCAAAATATTTGATAATTCTGCCTCATAAATATCATAATTCAACTGAGGAATCCTTGCTTTCAAAGACGGAAAATTTTTCAGATCATTTCTTTTCAGTTGATCTATCATAAGTTGCAATTTACTTTTGAATGCGTTTACTGCGCTAATCATCTCAATAATAGTTTTTTCCTTTACCTTAAAGCTCCAAATTAATGGTGTTTAAATGCATTGTGATGTCTGTCAAAAAGGCCAAATCAGTCAGCCATTTTCCGTTTTTCAGCATCTGAGTGTCATCACCTCTTTCGTCCAGAAAAGCTGTTATTTCGGGCAATAATTCTTGCAACCTTTCTAGGAATTTTCCGCGACTCAACCACCTTACGTCCGTGTGAAGAACTAAATCAGTGTGTTCAGCTGACTCACTATCTTCCAACTGCAATTTAAAGAGCCGTCGTTGCAAGCTACGTGCACGGATAGAATTCACAATTTTTATTACAATGCCCATAATCTCCTCCATGTTTAGAACTTTTGAACACAAAACTTGTTGATGTATAATGCAGTGGAAGGAGAAAAATGAAGGGAAATCATCATTAGCTCGACACAATGCCACAAAATCGTTTTTGTTTCCAGTCATTGCTGGTGCTCCATCGGTTGTAATGCACACTAGTTTATATATTGGTAGTTTGTTACAAAATTAAAGAAAACGTCATATATATCTTCGCCACGGGTCTTTCCTTTCAGAGAAATCATTTTCAAAAACTCTTCCTTAGCCGACATGTCATTGAATACACAGCTGGGCAGTGTCTGTCATATCGGTGGATTCGTCGAACTGTAAAGAAAAGTATATACATTCCATGATATCATGTTTTAGTTTATCTGCCATGTCCTGACTCATGACTTCAACACGCCTTGTGACAGTCGGACGATATAACTGAAGTTCTCTAATAGCAGACATAATCTCTGTTTTATTTTTAAAATCTCCAAATAACGTCTCACCCGCTTCAGTAAATGCTTCCTTCACAACCAATCCATCATCAAATGGTTTCTTTTGTTTCGCCAATATATGAGATATCTTAAATAACGCGATCGTTGCAGCTTTTGATTGTTTGGCTGGTCTTGTGAACATGGTTTGTTCTTTTTTCAAACAAGTTATCAAATCACGTACTTTTCGTTTTCTTAAATCACTCTGTGACGGAAAATCCTTTTCATAGTTTTTATGAACCGTTTTATGATGCCTCTCTAAGTTCCCACGCTTAGGTATTGCAACTGACGCACGGCAAATGAGACAAATGCACTTATCCTTTACCATACAAAAGAAAAATTCTTCCTCCCAATCGTTATTAAAATGATAAGTTTTACTTTTCTTCACCGCACTCATTTTGGACTATTTATTAATAAACTTTGTATCACCTTCCAGTTACAACTCAGACTGACTTCTATTCCTGCAGGCGCAACATTTATATCGGCGCGAACGAAGTCTCGAATGTTCCCGTCAAACACGCCGCCCGAAGTTTCTAGAAAAATCGGCGGGAATCAAAAACGCGGCTTTTCTTTGACAAGTACCGCGCGTTCCTTTGATAAAGCCGCCTTTTGCCGCTAGCAGGGGGTTATTACGATAAAAGAAAGTGATGAGGGGGTTATTCCGGCCTAATTGTGAATCGAATAAATTTTAGTAGTTTATTCATTCCATTTTGTTTTAGTTACCTAAAACAAAATCTGTGAATAGTTCTATATCGGAATTTTTTTCTCGAGATCGACTCAAAAAGCACTCGCGATCGACTTGTCGATCGCGGTCGACCGTTTGAGCACTCCTGTTGTAGAGTATAAAGCTTTCTAGTTCGAAATAATATTCCCAACTTTTCAGAAGTTCTGTTTGCTATTCATGTAACATGTTCATGAAAAGACATATTTGCTCCCAAGTTAACGCCCAACAAATTTAGTGTCGATGGCAGAGGAATAGAGTGTATCAACATAACTACTATATGTCGGGTCCCGCAGTGTTAACTTTTTTTTTTTAGAAAAAAACTACCTCTTGAATTTTTGTTGCGTTAGATTCTTGGTTACTGTCACCCCAAGATAGAATTTCTTCCAAGTTTTCTTTAAGTTGTACGACTTTCTGCTCTCTGCGGATATTTGCATGAGTAGCCGTTGTTCGAAGTGAATGCAGATACAAACGCACTATCCTCTACAAAACTGTAGATTGGATCTCTGGTCACTTCCAGCAGATGATCAGTATAAATGGAAAACTGAGTAGGAGACAGTATGGAGCCTTGGGGCACACCAGGATTGATAGTGAAGGTATTAGAAAGAAATCCGTTAACTTTCAATTGTAAAGAACTTTCTGGAAGGAAGCCCGAGAGCCATAAACTAAACTTTTCACAAATACTATAACAATGCGGCATGCCAAAGATGGTCGAATGCTTTGGTTATATCAAGTGTAACCGGTCGAGATTCTCTAAAATGTTTAATTGCGTTGTTCCAAACATGTGTAACATAAGTTATAGGTTTTTCTTTTGATCTTTGCTTACGAAAACCATACTAATGGTCGCTAATAATATTAAATCCTTCTAGATATTTTACAAGATGCTGATTGATACCCTTCTCCATAAATTTCGATATTATTGAAAGCATTGTGACTGGTCGGTAGTTGTTTGGCAAGGTCTTTATACTTTTTTTGGATATTGGCTCAATTGTAGCGTATTTCCAGCAGGGAAATTTTCCCTTTCGGCAGGGTAGGTTGAAAAGTATACAGAAAATTGTTGTTAGTTCGCCCGCGCATTTTTTGAGTACTACGGCAGGTATTCCATCAGCAAGCCTTTTTGGTATCTCGTTTGGCTCTCGCAATACGGGCATCTTTTACTGCACATTAAGAATCAGGTGCTGTTACAATAGTATTATCTGGCTATCTGAGTGGTTGTATAGTTGATTTAGCCAAATTTCGACTAATAGCGTTAGCGACTAACCAAGAGAACCTGGAATTGTTGGAGCAGGCAAGAAGTTTGTTTTTAATACTTTGATTGAAAGAAATTCTTTTCTCATATTTAGAAAAAAACAAAAACTTGGCTAGGTAAATTTTACAAAAATCTGGTCTCTGAGAATCAAGGTTGGGAAAACGGATGCACAGTCACCGATGACACTAACTTGATCTTTATACGTACGAGTATTTCCAATTATGGTTTCAATTTGCGAAAATAATTATTAATTTGTGATTACTCTACCTGAACTTTGCATCGATCAAGCTGACATAACACAAAAATAAATTGTTAGAGGTTAGTTTTTCTTGTTTTGCCACTAGAAAGCCGTCTCAAATTTAGCCTAACTTCAAGAAAGGTCCCTCATTCTTGCTCGTAGGGTATCTTGTGTGGTTTTTACATTTTAATAGTAATTCGGAAAATTCATATTGTCGATTCGGAAAGTTTTCAAATTAATTCTTTAATTATCTCAAAGTTCGAAAGTGTTCGACAGCCAGTCTGAAGAAGTAACTAAGGCTAATCACCATTAACGAATTCCTCTAACCACCCACTTCGTGTAGCCTAGGATCGTTTAAAATCAATATATCACAGCGTGGTTCATTAGCGAGTAATCATACCTCACACGATCATATCAATCCTTTGATACTGGACGACTGTATACATAAGACTGGTAAACTTGTTAACTTACCACTTTGCATAGCATTTTTTCTCGGTTGATAAATTCGTACTATTCGAAAGCAAGTAAGTTCTATCGGCACTCCGGAAATCAGATGAAGGCTTTCAGGTTCCCTAATAACAATTTTACATTTCTGCAGCTGGTTTTTCTTTTTCTTTTTAGGGTCGTCCGGGAAAATTCGTAGTGGTTCAGGTGGACCATCATCATTTTTATGTGTGTTTCCAGATTTTTTCCCTTTTAAGCAAGAAGAATTATCACTGATTTTAGGTCTAGTAGATAGTTGAAATTTTGGGAGGAATGTTTCTAGTAAAATATTTCTAAATATCTTTGTTAGAACCATGATTAAAATTTAAGGTAAAAAATAATATTTTCGGAAGTTGATGACAAAAGATGACAACAACTTGAGTCAAACATCTTTCAACCGTATGCCTATTTGACATAACAGATTTAGTGATCTGAAAGTAGCTAAAGTTGCAGCGTAATTTGAAACAGGCTGGCCCGATTTAGCTGGAAAATAGGTCTTGCGAAAAACATTGAAATTAAATAAAATTATACATTTACGTACGTGACTAAATTTTTAGAGCAATTTTAGTAGCTGTAGCTTCTTCACCTTTACTTACGTCTGGATTCATAAAATAATTTAATTATTTTTGTATAATTCAACTAAAGTAGTGAATGGTGTATCTACGGCTTGGGTATCTATGGAAATATCTTTCGCTTTTCAATTTTTATTAAAATTTTTCATTGCACGTGAAAATTTTAATGTTTTTATCACAAAAGTTGCATGTACAGGGTGGTCCAAATTGGACACTTTTAAAGGTAAACCCCTTTATCTAAAGGAGATAGACGAAAACTGATGTCGGTGTCTGACGCTCAATTTTTATGATAAACTCAACGGTGAAAACCCCATATCGATATCTAGTACCGTTTCAGATATACAGGGTGTTTTTAAAAAATCTCCATTTTGGAAAAATGTTTGTAATTCTTTTCCTATTGAAATTTTTGATTTCTGTAAAAACATTCTGAAAGCACTTTTTCACGTAGATTTCAACAGTGTAAGTTACATTTTTTTACAACTAATATTTTAATAGTTATTAACGCAAAAATATATTTTTTCAAATGGGATACCCTGTATATTTTTCCTTATCCGAATAGAGCTTTAAATTACTATTCTAAAAATATAGCACACTTTATATTTTGCTTAAATCTACTTCCAAATATAAAGGTTTTCAGTTTTTCCGCGAGTTTTAAATGCACATTTTGTGAATTAGGCTTTATCAATTGTTTACCGATAGCAGTTAAATCGTAAAAAAATTCCCAGAAGTAACTCTAAGAGTCTAACTATAATGAAATTTACTAAATGCTATAGTACTTTAAACTATGTAGAAAATAAAACAAAACAACAATGAAACAATTTATTCCGAGTAGAGCAAACTAAAACAAAACAATTTTCTATAAGAGATGTTCGAAATGTCGACCTGTTTAATTTACACATAGGCGGTACCTTTTCTGGACACTTCTTACCTATGATTAGTTCAAGAGGCGTGAGAGCTGCAAAACTTCGTATTACTGCGACTTCTCACTCTTGCTTGGTGTTTGCCGGCAATTTAAAAATTAGGTCTTTCAATCTTCCCCAGAGATAGAAGCCCATAGGTATTAAATAAGGTGACCTTGCCGGCCAACGGTTCGGACCTTGGTTGGCTATCCAGTTCTTGTCGAAATGGGCCGATAAAAAATTACTGATACCTGCGGCGTTATGAGGGGGTGCCCCGTCGTGTTGAAAAAATGTATTTCTAAGGTCCATTAACGGTAGTTCATCAACAAGAAGTTCTATTAGCTGCCTTAAAATTTCTAAATATCTCTGAGAGGTGTGTGAGTGTTCCTTCGAATAAATGGACCTATAACCCGGCCTCTAAAAATTCCTGCCCACACATTAAATCCAAATCTGCCTTGATTCTTTGCTCCACAACTAAATGAGGATTTTCTTGTGTCCACGTATAAGAATTGTAACGGTTAAAAATACCTGCATTGCTTACATAAGCTTCGTCTGTCCAAATGCAATTTAATGAAAAATTCGGAACATGGTTATAATTCTTCAGAAACCATTGGCAAAAATCCATATGCCGTTGAAAATCTCCGTCTCTTGTCCAATATGACCCGAATTTGTGATTCTTTAAAGTACGACTCACGTTAGTTCTTGGTAGTCCAGTGGATTCTTTTAACTGTCGGGTTGAAGTGTTGGGATTATTTCCGATAGTTCCTAAAACTACTATATCTGCTAACTCCTTACCCCTGTTTGATGCATAATTTTTGGGTCATTTCTTTTCAAACTGGCCACTATTAACTAGGTTATGTCGCAATCAAGCGAATATATCCTTGAAGGGCTGACGGCTCTCTGGATACCGTTCGTGGTACAAATTGCTTGCCGCTTCCGAATTTTCTCCGGTTCGTATAAAATACACTATCATATCCCATTTTTCGTAATTTTCGAACTTCATTGCGATTTATTTGACAATTCAATAACTGATCCTGAAGTAAAATTTTGATAACTACTAGTAAACAATCGAATTAAACCATATGGCCGCTCCGTCCAAAGCCTACTTCACAACATGTGCATTTAAAATTCGCGTGAAAAATAAAAACCTTTATATTTTGGAAGTAGATTGATGCAAAATATAAAGTGTGCTATATTTTTAGAATGATAATTCTCAGACACCGACATCAGTTTTCGTATATCTCCTTTAGATAAAGGGATTTACCTTTAAAAGTGTCCAATTTGGACCACCCTGTACAATTATTAAGAACTGTTTAATTTTAAAATGAAAACAACAAATGTAATAAGTTGCATACGAGAAGTTTCCCATAACAGCGCATTAATTATTGTGTGGTTTAAATTAGACAGAAGTAAAAAGTGGCTACAAATTGTGTCGTGTTGTATTCTTTATCATGCAGATTTTGTTCATTTTGCAAAACGGTTGGTTGTAGGTTGATTGGTTGTAGGCGGGGTAGGCGATTGTCCTTGCAATCCCTTTGCTTATTGTTCTTTCCTCTCCTGGTTACATGAACGTCGTCCCTCTTAGAAGGTTTATTAGCTTCCTTCCAGTCCTTTTATTTGGTAATTTATCACCTAGATGTAGATCTCCGAATAATTTATGTCTGTTTCGAGTTAAAGCTGCACATTCATATAGGATATGCATAGATGTTTCTTCCTCTTCACCACATAGTCTACATATCCTTGGACCATTGTGGATACCCATTGTCTGTAAATGTTTCCTCAGGTGACAGGGGCCAGTGATCAGTTCCACCAGTAGTGTTTGTGTAGGCTCTTGTTCAACAAAGGACGTCAGTTGTTAGTTGCTTTGAGGGGCCACCAATTACATCCCTCGCATGTAATGGACCCGATGTTGCGAGCCAACGATCTAAATGTTGCTGATATGACCATCTGTTGATTGTCAATTTTACCACCCTTTTGTTATACGTACGCTCTATTCAGATAAGGAAAAATATACAGGGTATCCCATTTAAAAAATATGTTTTTGCGTTAATAACTATTAAAATATTAGTTGAAAAAAAATGTGACTTACACTGTTGAAATCCACGTGAGAAAGTGCTTTGAGAATGTTTTTACAGAAATCAAAAATTTTCAATAGGAAAAGAATTACAAACATTTTTCCAAAATGCAGATTTTTGAAAAACAGTCTGTATATCTGAAACGGTACTAGATATCGATATGCGGTTTTCACCATTGAGTTTATCATAAAAATTGAGCCTCAGACACCGACATCAGTTTTCGTATATCTCCTTTAGATAAAGGGGTTTACCTTTAAAAGTGTCCAATTTGGACCACCCTGTACAATTATTAAGAACTGTTTAATTTTAAAATGAAAACAACAAATGTAATAAGTTGCATACGAGAAGTTTCCCATAACAGCGCATTAATTATTGTGTGGTTTAAATTAGACAGAAGTAAAAAGTGGCTACAAATTGTGTCGTGTATTCTTTATCATGCAAATTTTGTTCATTTAGCAAAACGGTTGGTTGTAGATTGATTGGTTGTAGGCGGGGTAGGCGATTGTTCTTGCAATCCCTTTGCTTATTGTTCTTTCCTCTCCTGGTTACATGAACGTCGTCCCTCTTAGAAGGTTTATTAGCTTCCTTCCAGTCCTTTTATTTGGTAATTTATCACCTAGATGTAGATCTCCGAACAATTTATGTCTGTTTCGAGTTAAAGCTGCACATTCATATAGGATATGCATAGATGTTTCTTCCTCTTCACCACATAGTCTACATATCCTTGGACCATTGTGGATACCCATTGTCTGTAAATGTTTCCTCAGGTGACAGGGGCCAGTGATCAGTTCCACCAGTAGTGTTTGTGTAGGCTCTTGTTCAACAAAGGACGTCAGTTGTTAGTTGCTTTGAGGGGCCACCAATTACATCCCTCGCATGTAATGGACCCGATGTTACGAGCCAATGATCTAAATGTTGCTGATATGACCATCTGTTGATTGTCAATTTTACCACCCTTTTTGTTATACGTAACGCTGGTTCTGGACCCCTGTATGGTTATAGCTCCGAATCTTCCTATTTGGTCCGTTTTTTTATTACCTCTTATCTCATAAGGTTCTGAAACCCACAGTACTTCAAACCTGTTGTTCCTGGAGGATAGTTCTAATACATACATTAGAATCCATCGTGATCTTGGTATTGGCCTGATAAGCATCTAAAGCATTTCAAGCCACTTGACTGGCTGGGAAAATATATATTTCGTGGTTTTGGTAGTCACTTCTAATATTCTAGTGCACACATACCTAGTGGAATGATAAAGCTCCAATTGGCATTTTCTTCGTATACACCAGCGCCTACTCCACTTGATGTTCTCATCGGTCTGTGTACTAGATCAAGAACAGTTTCCTTCGTCGGATTCTTCAAAGTTATACCGACTATTAGGCTTTTATTAATCATAAACATAATCAACACATATTAAGAAAGGAAATGCGTCTCGAACTTTAACAAATAGCAAAATCTCTTAAAGGCATTAGAAACAATAAGACAAATTAACAATTATACTACTAAAAGCACAAGGAATAATAACAAATAATAACAATTAAAATGTCTCAGAACAAGTTATATTTTGTGCTTCTCCTGTTAGTATAACTTCATCTACTTTGTCACAAATTAACTTAAATTTCATGTCAGTAAAATTGGATTAGCAGCACGAAGAAGTTTATGGAATCAAAATGAGTCTTTCACAAATTAATGATAGAACTGTTTCTCATTTCATTGCAAAACTGTTTTGACTAGTTTACAGTCTGTCAAGTAAGAACGTGACCGCTCGTATTCTTGAAAAAATGTGTTTTTTGCCGTCAACATATTCTTTGATGTGCTAACCTTAGTAATTTGTCCAATCGCCTCCTGCATCAATAATCGCCTGGCATCTTCGAGGCATGCTGTCGACGAGATTTTCTGCATACTCTGCAAATTTTTCAAATTACGCGAGACGACTAAGTTAGTGTCCTCAGCGTCTTTCCTCTGAGCTTTCTCTTTACAAGGGACTAAACGTTTTCAATAGGGTTGGCGTGAGGTTATTGTGAAGGCCATTCTAGTATTTTATCGTGGGCCCAAGCGAGCCGCCTCGCGACGTGATTTTCGCCCAGCAAAGGTTTCTCCAACGTGCTTCGGAATTGGATATCATGAGTACGTTCAAACCCGATTTTCTTAATTTTGCGCTTCTTGCGCTTTTCGGGTTCCATAAAAACAAAGACACGATTCGTTTTTTCGACTTTCGTAGTGACTTTGCCTACTGAGCCACGTTTTGGCAAGTCGTCGATATTTTTCGTCTCGTTAAAACGATTTACCTACTTCTTCACAAACGACACTGACTTTTTAATATATTTAGCAGCCGCGGAATGTATCATTTTAGGTCCCTTTGGATGGGAACAAAGAAAGACTGCCTCGAACCGACGCGCAAACAAGTGACTCATTTTGGATTTTACGTGATTTCGGCGAAAGTTCGGAATCGACTGATACTAAAATGCGTCGTAGACAAAGGTTCCCTCTACCAATTTTTTGTTGAATCGCTAGAATCGCATTTACCAAAAAATAAGTTATCGCGGACACGTTATTACTTGACAGACTGTATATAGTGAGGTATAAGTGAATTTTTTATGCGTGCCGAGATATTGGAAGTAAAGTAACGTCATAGTAACTTTTTTCCTGTATTATTAAACTAACTGACTACGTTTAAAAAACTATTACAGTTTTAAGCTCAATTTTTGCCACATAGATGTTTAAACACGAATATTAATTGGCCACATCACCATTTGCGATCCAATAATCGTTTGTAATCAGTTCATCGAGTCGCACATTCAGTTTTATATATCCTAGAATTTATATCTCTTGCCAACGAGGGGAGGCTGTAGAGCCCAAACACTTAAAAATAATAACTCAATAAATTACAAAGTTTATCTACTACTTTTATTCGCTACCAAGTGACACTAAGTTCAGAGCGCATTTTTACCTCTCTGGCAGACACCATCAACTTTTGAAGAATAATCATAACTGCTATTTTAGACGTTTTTAAGGATTCAAATAAAACAGCTGATTCATGTACCAACAGTGATTTCTAATCGTGATGAAGCGTTCACTATCCACTAATCCTGAGATTTACACTGCCATCGTAAATCCTCCGTTGTATTCTTCTGATCATAAACTTATTTCAACATTGAGTGACGTAGCAGCAGTATCGAAGAATCGCTTTAACCACACAAAGTTGAGTACTATAAATTCACTAAATTAGAAGAAATTTAAGGACATTTTGGAACATTCTCTTGGCTAAGTGTACATTTTAGTTGTGATGGTTCATCCCGTTTTGCTAAGGACGTTTCTGATGTCATTTTGGTTGGTATAGAAACGTACTTTCCTTTTTCGAAGAAATGCTTTTATCAACTTCAATTCGATAGAATAAATAGTATTGCTTTCAAATATCTTGTCTGAAAACTTCAACTGCCGTTGAAGTTTTCAGTTTACCTAAACCGTAACTCTTTGTTAGTGCCAAAAATTAAAAAAAAAACAACAAATTTTTCACCTGTTCTAACGGTTCCAGATCTCCTTGGTTTGACACTAAATCAACTATACCATCACATACATGGTTAAAGAATACTGCTGCAAAAACAACTCTTGCAAATGCCAACTAGTTAGCTTCATTTACTTATCTATAGTTTAAAGGGGAAGGATATTAGCGCCCACTGCTGTGAGTTAGAAAGCAAGGATCAACCAGATATCTCCTAAATTATGTCATATATTTATAACAACACAATTTACATTTTTTAGGGTTCTCGGGCCGTACCGTTTTTCGATTATAAAGTTTTCTAGCAGCTATGAAGAAAAGCTTACAAAATTTTGAAAAAATATTTTTCGACTAACTACTGTCTAAATTAATACACTTGTTTAGAATTTCTAGAGTTGTTTCATTCTATCAAAAAAAAACTTTTACTCTTGCTCGTCATAAAAACTACGCTACAGCGGTTTGCAAAACAAGTCGCAGGGCACTAAATCAGGGCTATAGGTTGGACGTTGTAACTTGGTGAACCTACACCTTTCGGTAATGGCTTGAACGGCGCTAACCTTGTGGACCTGGTAGTTGTAGTGAAACAGAAAAATTTTTGTCCTCCATGAATTCGGAAATTTTTCTCTATTATTCTGTTTCAGGTTTTGAATCTCCCTTCAAACAATTGTGGATCATTTTTCCATATATTCGATAATGGTTATCAACTTTTGAGAAGACGACTCAGTTTCCACGTACTTGATACGTGTAGAGCCCTATCGCATCGACTTTTGCTTTGTGGAAAGATATGAACAGAACACTCAAGCTTTGTTGCCTGTAATAATTTGTGAGAAATCACTCTCATCGTTCTCTAAAGCCTCGCCTTTAGAGAACCTTTTCTGGATACTTCTTACCGAGTTGATTAGTTCAAGAGGAGTGAGAGCTGCAAAACTTTGTATCACTGCGACTTCTAACTCTTGCCTGGTGTTTGTCGGCAATTTAAAAATTAGGTCTTTCAATCTTCCCCAGAGATAGAAGTCTATAGGTGTTAAATCCGGTGACCTTGCCAGCCAACGGTTCGGACCTTGGTTGGCTATCCAGTTATTGTCGATATTGGCCGATAAAAAATTACTGATAACTGCAGCGTTATGAGGGGGTGCCCCGTCCTGTTGAAAAAATATATTTCTAAGGTCCATTGACGGCAGTTCATCAATAAGAGGTTCTGTTTGCTGCCTTAAAATTTCTAAATATCTCTGAGAGGTGAGTGTTCCTTCGTAAATAAATGGACCTATAACCCTGCCTCTAAAAATTCCTGCCCACATATTAAATCCAAATCTGCCTTGATTTCTTTGTTCCACAACTAAATGAGGATTTTCTTGTGCCCACGTATAAGAATTGTAACGGTTAAAAATATCTGCATTGCTTACATAAGCTTCATCTGTCCAAATGCAATTTAATGAAAAGTTCGGAACATGGTTACAATTCTCCAGAAACCATTGGCAAAAATTCATTCGCCGTTGAAAATCTCCGTCTCTAAGGTGATGAACTTTTCTTGTCCTATATGGCCTGAATTTGTGCTTCTTCAAAGTACGACTTACGTTAGTTCTTGGTAGTCCAGTGGATTCTTTTAACTGTCAGGTTAAAGTGTTGGGATTATTTCTGATAGTTCCTAAAACTGCTATTTCTTCTAACTCCTTATCCCTGTTTGATGCATAATTTTTCAGTCGTTTCTTTTCAAACTGGCCACTATTAACTAGGTTATGTCGCAATCGAGCGAATATATCCTTGAAAGGTTGACGTCTCTCTGGATACCGTTCGTGGTACAAATTACTTGCCGCTTCCGAATTGTTGCTCCGGTTTGTATGAAACACACTATCATATCCCCCTTTTTCGTAATTTTCAAACTTCATTGCGATTTATTTGACAATTCAATAACTGATCCTGAAGTAAAATTTGACAACTACGAGTAAACAATTGAATTAAACCATATGGCCGCTCCGTCCAAAACCTACTTCACAAAATGTGCATTTAAAACTCGCGTAAAAACTGAAAACCTTTATGCTTTAAAGTACATTTAACCAAAATATAAAGTGTGCTATATTTTTAGAATGGTAATTTAAAGCTCTATTCGGATAAGGAAAAATATACAGGGTATTCCATTTAAAAAATATATTTTTGCGTTAATAAATATTAGTTGTAAAAAAATGTAACTTACACTGTTGAAATCCACGTGAAAAAGTGCTTTGAGAATGTTTTTACAGAAATCAAAAATTTTCAATAGGAAAAGAATTAAAAGCATTTTTCCAAAATGCAGATTTTTGAAAAACACCCTGTATATCTGAAACCATTGAGTTTATCATAAAAATTGAGCCTCAGACACCGACATCAGTTTTCGTCTATATCCTTTAGATAAAGGGGTTTACCTTTAAAAGTGTCCAATTTCGACCACCCTGTACACGTGGACAACGCAACGAGCTCGTACAAATTTATTGTTGTTTTAGGTAGATAGGTAACGTATAAAAATAGCTTCGTAAGCAATTATGATTTCTGGGCTTCGTCGTTTCATTTTGAATTGAATTTTTAAAATCCGATTGTTTTAGCATATACACAATACTGACGTTATTATGGAATATTTATCCATCGAAACAAGCAGAACAAGAATAATATTTAAGCTCCGGGTGTGTTCATAAATGAAACAAAAAAACAATACAAGAGCTTAAACGCTTTAATTTCTGACAAACAATAGCTGCTTGCCGCTTCTAATAAATTTTTTAATATGGAAAACTACTATTTCATTTTACAAATGTGAACAAGGGACATGTTTTTATATTTAATGTGTTTGTGTTGTCTTTTTTGAACACATCTCATAAAGTGGATAAATAAAAATACTACAACATACATTTCTTGCCGGGGATTTAGTAAAATCTTGTCATAAACAAATAAACAAAAAAAATCCGGAAAACACGTATAAAGAAGTATTGAAAAAAGAACTCAAAATTAAGTATGAAATTTGTTTTTGGTACCTAATGCCTAGTTCCCTTGCTAATAACTAATGTTTTCAGATTTATCAATAAAATTAGTATTAGTAAGTGACGGTGACAAAATTTGATTCAAGATCTTAAAAAAGACCAGGAAAGAGATTTTCCATCCTTTAAACCTGAGCTTTTTGAAACTAGGTGCGATAGTTCTACGAGGCTGGTTTGAAAAGTCCGTGCAAAAATAAAAACTACTTATGTGTTTGGGGTAAACCTTTTTTATTTTTCGACATAGTCTCCTTTTAGGCTTATACACTTCGTCCAACGATGTTCTAGTTTGTTGATCCCTTCCGAATAATAGGATTTGTCCAAGTCTGCAAAATATCCATTAGTGTCTGCAATCACCTCCTCGTTGAATAAAATCTTTGTCCCGCCAGCCACTTCTTCAAATTGGGGAACAAATAGTAGTCCGAGGGAGCCAAGTCTGGAGAATAGGGGGGATGTGAAACGAGTTGGAATCCTATTTCCATTAGTTTTGCGACCACAACTGCTGAGATGTGTGCTGGTGCGTTGTCGTGATGGAAAAGGACTTTCTTGTGGGCCAATCGCGGGCGTTTTTCTTGCAGCTCGGTTTTCAAACGGTCCAATAACGATGAATAATATTCACCTGTAATAGTTTTAGCCTTTTCCAGATAGTCGATGAGGATTATCCCTTGCAAATCCCAAAAGACAGTCGCCATAACCTTTCCGGCCGAAGGAACGGTCTTCGCCTTTTTTGGTGCAGATTCCCCCTTGGTAACCCATTGTTTAGATTGTTGTTTGGTCTCAGGAGTATAGTAATGTATCCATGTTTCATCCACAGTGACGAAACGACGCTTAAAGTCCTCCGGATTCTTCTGAAACAGCTGCAAACCATCCTTGCAACACTTCACACGATTCCGTTTTTGGTCAAGCGTGAGCAATCGCGGCACCCATCTTGCGGATAGCTTTCTCATGTCCAAATGTTTATGCAAAATATTATGTACCCGTTCAGTCGAGATGCCCACAGCACTAGCAATCTCACGCACCTTAACTCTTCTGTCATCCATCACCATATCATGGATTAGATCAATGATTTCTGGAGTCGTAACCTCCACAGGCCGTCCAGAACGTTCAGCGTCACTTGTGCCCATATAGCCAGTCCGAAAATTTTGAAACCACTTATAAACTGTTCTAATCGAAGGTGCAGAGTCACCATAATGTTTATCAAGCTTCTCTTTAGTCTCCTGAGGCGTTTTGCCCTTCATAAAGTAATGTTTAATCACCACAGGAAATTCTTTTTCGTCCATTTCTTGAAAATCACTCGACTCCCTTGATTCACACGAATGCCAAACACAAAGAAATAGACCAATATGGCTGAAACTTGGTGTGCGTTCATTCAAGAGATGCTACTAACTAAACAAGACCTCGATACGCGCCGGTGGTGCCATCTCTCCCGACTTTGCACGGACTTTTCAAACCAGCCTCGTAGTATCACAACATATGTGTATAGTCCCTTTTAAATTTGTCATAATAATGAAACTTGCTTGTAGTTTTGAGATGCGGCATAGTGGGAAAATTAAAATATGTATTATACAAATATTGTTACTTGGATTTTTGAATTGGTGACACAGAAAAGAACATCTTCCGTGCAAATAAAAAATAAATAATGAATGAATTCTCACTTTAAGAATCTAACCCATATTATATTATTAAGTTATGGTTAATGATTTTAATGATTTTAAATGTAAGGTGCTTTTAAAGTATTAACCACCCAGAACAAGAATAATGACAGGAAGGCAGTTCTTGTTTGATGAAAATAAAATACAACTTTTTTAGTCAGAAGGTAAACAAAAACATTGGTTTTGTGATTTGCTCTTTAGGTTGTTGCTAAGCTGTCACTCATTTAAAATAGTCGTTACCATTGTTATCGTATGACAGCTATGACATACGGAGTTCGATATAATTTTTGGTAGTATTTTTGCATTGTTTCATATTACAAAGTTTTTTTTTTGCAAAAAATAAAGGAGATGATATTTTTAATACACAATATGTGGTATCAAAGTCTAAGTAAAACTGGTTTTAGGATGCACAATTAAGTGTTTAAAAGAGAGACTTTACTGCCAGGATCAGAAAAATTTGACTATTTGTGGTCACTCAAAATAAAAGAAACATACAACGTTAATTTTTCTTTAAGTTAGGTTCACCGAATACATATAAATTGCTTAATCAAATATCATTTAATTTTTGTTGTTTAATGAATTCTTGATAATCATTTTAAGATAACACGTAGGCTGAAAAATGTTTGGTCTGACACATAGATGTCGCCCTTTTTAAGAAATCCATATGATTTTAAGAAGTACCAACCTTCAAACTATACGTGTCAAAATTTCATGACATTTCGACGATTAGTTTACAAGTTACAGTGGTTTTAGAGACGCTATTTTTGATATTTACGAAACAATGGAAAAAATGTGTTGATTAAACACTGTTCTTTGATGGGAAAAATACCGTTCAAGCAAAGCAATGGCTTGATAAGTGTTACGGGGAAAATCACTCATCATTTACTGGCATGCTAAATTTAAACGTGGTCGTGCAAATGCAAATGATGCTGGACGCTCTGGATGCCCAAATGAGGTGGTTATACCGGAAAACATCAAAAAAAATCCACAAAATTGTTTTGGATTACCGTAAAGTGAAATTGCGTGGGATAGCTGACACCCTAAAGATATCAAAATAACGTGTTAGTCATATGTTGCATAAACATTTGGGCATGAGAAAGCTCTGTTCGAAATGGGTAACTTGAACACTTGAATCAAAGGGCAGAGGGCGCCGAGACCGGATCCCAAAGGTCCCAAAAAACGTCGATCCAAAAATGGACTGTCATTTAACCATATAAAATCAATAAATTTAGTTTGTTTTTGATAAAATAAGAGGAAACCTGCAAAAGGCGGACGTCGCCTATACCGCAGGACGAAGCTTAACCCGCTTTTTCCAACCAAAAATGGTCGTTTTTCGAGTTCAAAAACGTTATTGTGGATTATTTATCCATTGAAACAAGCAGAACACGAATAACCTAATGCATATTTAAGCTCGGGATGTGTTCATAAATGAAACAAAAACACAATGCAAGAGCTTAAACGCTTTAATTTCTGACAAACAATAGCTGCTTGCTCCTTCTAATAAATTTTTTAAAAAGGAAACTACTATTTCATTTTATAAATGTAAACAAGGGACGTGTTTTCATATTTAAAGTGTTTCTTTTTTGAACATATCTCATAAAGTGGATAAATAAAAATACTAAAACATACATTTCTTGCCAGGGATTTAGTAAAATCTTGCAGTAAACAAATAAACAAAAAAAAAATCGGGAAGACACTGGTATAAAGGAGTATTGAAAAAAAAACCTTAAAAATAAATATGAAATTTCTTTTTGGTACCTAATACCTAAAGTATCCTTCCTAATAACTAATGTTTTCAGATTTATCAATAAAATTTAGTATTGGTTCAAAAACTCGAAAAACGATCGTTTCTGGTTGAAAAAAGCGGGTCCAGCTTCATCCTCCAGTATTGGCGGCGTTCGCCTTTTGCAGGTTCCCTTTCATTTTATCAAGAAAAAACTAAATTTATTGATTTTATATGGTTCATTTTTTGGATCGATGTTTTTTGGGCCCTAAAACTGGGTCTGGTCTCGGCGGCATCTGCCCATTGGGGCGCTCGACGTTTTTAGTATCGACAAATGTTATGGTACTTGATTCAGGTGGTTAAACGACAGTCCATTTTTGAATGTAGCATTGTGGGCCGTATCTGGGTATTTCAGGGCACCAAGGCCGCAAAATCAACCTTTAAAGGCTTTTATTCGAATCGCCCGATAGAATGAAGAATTAGGCAGACGATTAGTCGACAGGTCAAAATTTTGGGTCATCCTCTTGGTCTATAAAGAAATAATCTACAGTAAACCAATATTGATAGTTAGGACGTAGAAATAAATTAAACCATTGACAGCTAAATTCACAGTACAGGCAAATGAAATGTTACATACCAGATAAACATCCAATTTCTGACTCAAAAAAGGTGTGTCGTGGTGTGTAGACGTCGCGTCGCCTAAAAAGTTGTATTGTATTGTATAGTATCGTAAAAGAATTTTGGCATAAATTTTGGTACAAATATCGATGTTTGTTATAAAAAGTGTGCACACAAAATCTTGTCATAGTTCTCATAAGTCCACTAACTATTTTTTTACAGGTACAGTTTAGCACGGTGGAGGGTTCTGTACACGCTTTCAATAGTTTTTTTTTGTGTAAGCAAAATGGGCCGGTAATAACTCATTCAAGGTTAGAAATTTTAATGTTTTTAATCTTATCCGATAAATTACAAGGTAATAAGCCCCTATGCTGTAGAAATCTTGCCAAAGAAAAAAAAAACTATTTCTATCTAATAACTATGATGTATAAGCACTGATTCAATGTGTAGTGAATGAATATATATTTGTTTTTCATTTTCTGTTACAATTGGGAAGTGTTTCTTTAAAAACATAATTGCAACGGCAAATTTCAGTAACACATAAATAATAATTGAGGCAAGTACGAGTTACCATATACGCACAAAATTTGGGGCATTTTAACACAACCAACATGAGCCAAAATAAAATTTTGTTAAATGACGTAACATGTTCCATTGTATCAGAACCGGCAAGCAAAATTTAAATATTGATACATGTACATTTCCAATGTTTTGTTTTGTGGTGTTATGTTAAAATGACAATTTTTATGTGGACTCCGGTAACATATTTTTAACTGCATAATAGCATATTTTTAGGACTTATGCAGCGCACAAAAATAGTTTTGAGTGTAACGTTTCTTACTGTTACGTGGTAATAAACAATAATCCTTACACAAAATATACATTTTCGGGAGTATCCAATTTCATGATAGAGTTGAAGGATCATTTGTTGTATATTGTCTTGTGGTATTAGATTTGAGTAGAATATGATACATATTTTATAATTATACAGCCTGTCAAGTAAGAACGTGACCGCCGTATTCTTGAAAAATTTGCCATCAATATATTCTTTGGTGTGCTAATAACGGCGCAAGTACCTTAGTAAGTTATCCAAGCACCTCCTGCGTCAATAATCCCCTGACATCTTCGAGCCATGCTATCGACAAAATTTTCTGCATACTCTACAAGTTTTTCGAATCTCGCGAGACAACTGTGCCAAAATCTTCAGAGCCTTTCCTCTGAGTTCTCTCTTTTCAATAGGGTTGGCGTCCGGCGACTGTGAGGGCCACTCTAGTATCTTATCGTGGACCTAAGCGAGCCGCTTCGCAACGAGATTTTCGTCGAGCAAAGGTTTCTTCAACGTGCTTCGGAATTTGACATCATGAGCAGGAAGATGTTGTCGAATAGCTTCATGGGACATATTCGCTCCTTAAGGCAGCATTCATTTCAAGTCCCGTGAAAACAAACACACGATTTCGGCTTTCGGAGTGACTTTGCCTACCGAACCACGTTTTAGCAAGTCGTCGACATTTTTCGTCTTGTTAAAATGATTTACCCAGTTCTTCATAAACGATACTGATTTTTTAATATGTTTAAGGGCCGCAAAATGTGTCATTTTAGGCCCTTTGGATGAGAACAAAGAAAGACTGCCTCGAACCGACGCGCAAACAAGTGACTTATTTTGGATTTTACGTGATTTCGACGAAAGTTCGGCATGGGCTGATATTTTACTAAAATGTACCGTAAACAAATGTTCCCACTACCGATTTTTATTTGAGTCTCTAGAATGACATCTACCAAAAATGAATTATTGCGGATACGTTCTTACTTGACAGATTGTAGATAATATAGTTCTAATTAGCCGTAGTTGTGGTCATCGACTTAAAAGTTTTTGGTCTAGCTACTTAAAACACATTTTTTTTTGCAAATTTGACTTTATTCATCAGTATAGTCTCCTTCAAGAGCGATACAATCAGTCCAATGCTTTTCTGACATTTCTATTCTTATAGAAGAATTTGTCTTTGCTTTTAAAATAGGCCTCAGTTTCGGCGATAACTTCTTTATTGGAGCCAAATCTCGTTCTCGCGAGCATTTTTTTAGGTCTGCGAATAGATAATAGTCGCTGGGGTCCAAATCTGAAGAATGTGGTGTAAGAGGAAGCAATTCGGATTTCAATTCGCACTTTTTTCTTGTTCATTTGGAGCCGTATCTTTGCGATCTCTGTCTCCAAACGCACCAATAACTTTATATAATATTCGCTATTGATGGTTTTCCCCTTTTCAGCATAGTCGATAAAAATTATTTCATGCACATCCCAAAATACAGAGGCCAAAACCTTCCCAGCTGACTGTTGTGTCTTTGGTCGCTTCGGGCGGCTTTCACCGGCTGCTGTCCGTCGTCCATTGTCACATATCGCAGGAAAAAATCCTTTTTAATGCGCTTAAACAGGTCCAAACAGCGCTCAGAATCATCAACACGTTGTTGTGTTTGGTCCACTGTGAGCAAAGCTGTACTCATTTCGAACAGAGCTTTGTCATGTCCAAATGTTTATGCAAAATATGACCAACACGTTCTTTTGATATCTTTAGGATGTCAGCTACCTCACTCAATTTCACTTTACGGCCATCCAAAACAATTTTGTGGATTTTCTTGATGTTTTTCGGTGTAACCACCTCATTTGGGCGCCCAAAGCGTTCAGCGTCATTTGTATCTGTACGACCGCGTTTAAATTCAGTGTACACCAGTAAATGATGAGTGGTTTTCCAGAGGCAGAGTCCCCGTATCATTTATCAAGCAATTGCTTTGCTTTTAAAATAGGCCTCAGTTTCGGCGATAACTTCTTTATTGGAGCCAAATCTCGTTCTCGCGAGCATTTTTTTAGGTCTGCGAATAGATAATAGTCGCTGGGGTCCAAATCTGAAGAATGTGGTGTATGAGGAAGCAATTCGAATTTCAATTCGCACTTTTTTCTTGTTCATTTGGAGCCGTTTCTTTGCGATCTCTGCCTTCAAACGCACCAATAACTTTATATAATATTCGCTATTGATGGTTTTCCCTTTTCAGCATAGTCGATGAAAATTATTTCATGCGCATCCCAAAATACAGAGGCCAAAACCTTCCCAGTTGACTGTTGTGTCTTTGGTCGCTTCGGGCGGCTTTCACCGGCTGCTGTCCGTCGTCCATTGTCACATATCGCGTCCAAATGTTTATGCAAAATATGACCAACACGTTTTTTTGATATCTTTAGGATGTCAGCTACCTCACGCAATTTCACTTTACGGTCATCCAAAACAATTTTGTGGATTTTCTTAATGTTTTTCGGTGTAACCACCTCATTTGGGCGCCCAAAGCGTTCAGCGTCATTTGTATCTGTATGACCGCGTTTAAATTCAGTATACCAGTAAATGATGAGAGGCAGAGTCCCCGTATCATTTATCAAGCAATTGCTTTGCTTGAACGGTATTTTTTTTTTCCGTCAAAAAACAGTGTTTCATCGTCACACGAAATTCAATTTTTCCATTGTTTTGAAAATATCAAAAGTAGCGTCACTAAAATCACTGTAACATGAAATTTTGACACTTATCGTTTGAAGGTTGGTTCTTCCTAAAAATCTTATGGATTTTTTGAAAGGGGTGACACCTATGTGTCAGACCAAAAACTTTTCAGCCTACGTGTTATTTAAGATCACACGCTATTCGTGTTTGATATCTTTTGATATTACAATATTGTTATTAGTTTACATGTGGAGTAATTATAAATAATTAGCCTTGCCCGCGGCTTCGCTCGCGTGGACTTGATTTACCTTTATCGTCACTGCTTATTCGTTATGTTTATATTATTATATAGCTCAAAGGGCCTTAGAGGCTTATGGCTTGGTTGCATACTTGTCTCCACTTTATTTTTGTCTCCTGTGCGGGATTCCCATCAACTCCAGATCTTGCTTTACTGCCTGAATCCATATAGATCGAGGTCTACCCTTGCCTCTTCTTCCAACCACTCCTCTTATTAGGGCTTGCTTTGCCTGTATTTCTTCCTTAATCCTTGTCACGTGTCCCAACCATCTTAATCGCCGGCTTGTTATGATTTGGCTTATAAGGGGTTTCGTATATAGGCATTTTAATTCGTAGTTCTTCTCTACAGTCCCTCTTCTTTCCTTCCTCCGTAGATTCTTCTCAAAGCTTTCCTTTCCCACACCTCCAACGTCTCCTTTTCTCTTGCATTCAGTTTCCACGTTTCATATGTCACCGTGGGTCTGATAACTGTCGTATATATTCTATCTTTTGCTTTTCTTGATACATTCTTTGATTTCAATATTGGATTCATTGCCCCCAAACATCTCTGTCCTTTCGCTATTCTTTCTTGTATCTCCGTCCTTTCTTGTCCTCTGTTATTGTTACTCCCAGATAATTAAATTCGTCTACTTTTTCAAACATATATCTTTTCCCTAAGTTGTTTATTATATCTAAACTTTTGTTGTTTTTATTATCCTTCTTCTTTGTAATTTCCATGCATTTTGTTTTTTTTTTCTTCCCTCATTTATCTTTAGTCCTCTCATTCTTCCCCTTTCTTCTATCCTACTTACGGCTTTTTTTGAGGTTCTCTTTTCCTCTTGCAATCACTGCTACATCATCCGCATAGGCCAAGCATTGGCAGGTTTGTTGGTACATCGTTCCATTTGTTTTTATTTCTGACTCCCGGATTATCTTCTATAGTACCAAATTAAATAGACATGTCTACACTGGTTCCCCCTGTATTAATCCTCTCTTCACCTTAAACTTGTCTGATACTTTGCCCTCAACCAACACTCTATTTTCTGTATCATTCAGAGTCATTCTCACCATGCGAATCAATTTACTTGGAATTTTGAGTTCCATTATCTTGTAGAGCCCTTCTCTATTCACAGAGTCATATGCTTCTCTGAAATCCACAAAGACCAAGTGTAGTGCCAAATTTTGTTCTAAGCTATTATCTTGGATTTGCTTAATCGAAAATATCTGGTCTGTAACCGATCTACTTTTCCTGAATCCACACTGGTACTCTCCCAGAATAGACTCGGCTTTCTCTGCTAATCTGTTTTCGATAGTTAACACTACTATCTTGTACACGACATCCAGTAAGGCTATAATTAGCACATATAGTTTTTTCTCCTTTTTTGTATATTGGACAAATGAGCGACTCTCTCCAGCTCACTGGCATCTTTTCTGTTTCCGAAATTTCTTGCGCCAACCGGCATATTTCATTTTCCAGATCTACTCCTCCAGCTTTTATCAGTTCTACAATTTCCACCCGGGGCCTTATTTTTTTGGGTTCTGAATATTTCTTTTATTTCTTCTTTGCAAGGTTTATTTGTCCCCTCCTGCCCTTTTGTTTCGTATTTTTCATTCAACTCATTTTCATCTCCATTTAGTGTTTCTTTAAAGTATTCCCCCCATCTATTCAGTCTTTCTGCGAAGCTTACTGCTAAACTTTCATCTTTTTTCCTACATATTAGCATTTTGTCTCTGTTTATTCCCTTTGTATCTTATAAAAAAAAAAAAAACACTTAAATCGGATAAGTAGTTCTTGAGTGCTAAGCGCAGTAATGGATAGACAGACAGACGTTTTATATATATTATAGATTTTTTTCTGACATATATTAAATTAAAATTTAAAAAAAATCACGTAAATCGGATAAGTGGTTCTCGAATGATAAGGACACTAACGGACAGACAGACAGAGAGACGTTGCGTTTTATATATATTATATAGATTATTATTATTATTATTATATAACCTGATTAGAGAACATATGTATGAATTTAAAAAATCACGTAAATCGGATAAGTGGTTCTCGAGGGATAAGCGTACTAATGGACAGACAGGCAGGCAGAGAGACGTTGTATTTTACAGATATTATAGATATAGATTATTATTATTACTATATAACCTGGCCAGAATATATGTATGAATTTAAAACGACACGTAAATCGGATAAGTGGTTCTCGCCTGATAAACGCACTAATAGACAGATGGACAGACAGAGAGACATTGCATTTTATATATATTATAGATTATAGATATTCTCTGCTACATAATATTGTTCCAAATTTAATGGTTTAGGCTGTGTACTGCAAGGGAACGCGCTAGCGGCAAACTTTTTTCCTACTTCATTCACTATTATCGTCACTTCTCATTCCCTATGCTACCTATGGTAATAAAATATAGCCTATAACCTGGCCAGAGAACATATGTATGTTTAAAAAAAAAAAAGTACGTAAATCGGATAAGTGGTTCTCCAGTGATAAGCGCACTAACAGACAGACAGACAGACAGACAGAGAGACGTTGCATTTTATATATATTATAGATGGGAGACACTATTTTTTCTGTAGGCGTAATGCTATTCACACCCTAATCCTTAAGCAATCGGTAGAAAACATAATTTGTGCAATCGGTTTTATTCAGATGTGAGCTTGAAAAGCGCATCAATTTCACGTCCCGTGAAAACAAAGATGCGGTTCTTTTTTCGGTTTTCGGAGTGACTTTTCCTATCGAGCCACGTCTTTTGTCTTGTTAAAATGATTTACTCACTTCTTCATAAACGATACCGACCTTTTAATATGTTTAGGGGCCGCGGAATGTGTCGTTTTAGGCCCCTTTGGATGAGAACAAAGAAAGACTGCCTCAAACCGACGCACAAACAAGTTACTCATTTTGGATTTTACGTGATTTCGACGAAAGTTCGGCATTGACTAATACTTTTACTAAAATGTGCCATAAACAAATGTTCCCTCTACCGATTTTTTGTTGAATCTCTAGAATCACATCTACCAAAAATTAATTATTGCTGGACATACTGTAGATAATATGGTTCTAATTAGTAGTAATTGTGGTCATTTAGCTTTCGGTCTCGAAAGTTTCAATGTTATATTCCATATTTAGATAAAAATGGTACTGCTACTTAACACGTAGGTTGAAAAGTTTTTGGTCTAGCTACTTAAAACACATTTTTTTGCAAAATTCGACTTTGTTCGTCAATATAGTCTCCTTCAAAAGCGATACAATCAGTCCAATGCTTTTCTGACATTTCTATACCTTTCTTCTTTCTTTGTCTTGCCTTCAAAATAGGCCTCAGTACCGGCGATAACTTCTTTATTGGTGCCAAATCTCTTTCCCGCGAGCATTTTTTTAGGTTTGCGAACAGATAATAGTCGCTGTGATTCAAATCTGGAGAATACGGTGTGTGAGGAAGCAATTCGAACTTCAATTCATGCAATTTTGCCATCGTAACCATTGACTTGTGACACGGTGCATTGCCTTGATGAAAGAGCACTGTTTTCTTGTTCATTTGGAGCCGTTTCTGTGCGATTTCTGCCTTTAAACGCTCCAATAACTTTATATAATATTCGCTATTGGTGGTTTTTCCTTCTCAGCATAGTCGATGAAAATTATTCCCTGCGCATCCCAAAATACAAAGGCCAAATCCTTCCCAGCTGACTGTTGTATCTTTGGTCTCTTCGGGCGGTTTTTCACCGGCTGCTGTTCGCTCAGCTGACTGCCGATTTGATTCCGGTATGTAGTGGTGGATCCATTTTTTATCCGTTGTCACATATCGCATGAAAAAATCCTTTTTATTGCGCTTAAATAGGTCCAAACAGCGCTCAGAATCATCAACACGTTGTTGTTTTTGGTCCACTGTGAGCGAACGCGGTACCCATTTCGAACAGAGCTTTCTCATGCCCAAATGTTCATGCAAAATATGACCAACACGTTCTTTTGATATCTTTAGGGTGTCGGCCACCTCACCCAATTTTACTTTACGATCATCCAGAGGTCCCCGTAACACTTATCAGGCAATTGCTTTCTTTGAACGGTATTTTTTTCCGTAAAAAAATAGTGTTTAATCAACACACAAAATTCAGTTTTTCCATTGTTTTGAAAATATCAAAAGTAGCATCACTAAAACCACTGTAACATGTAAACTAGTCGTCGAAATGTCATGAAATTTTAACACGTATGGTTTGTAGGTTGGTACTTCCTAAAAATCATATGGATTTTTTGAAAGGGGTGACATCTATGTGTCAGACCAAAAATTTACGTGTTATTTAAGTTCACACGATATTCGTGTTTGATATCTTCTGATATTACAATATTGTTATTAGTTTACATGTGGAGTAATTATAAATAATGGGAAACAGTATTTTTTCTGTAAGCGTGATACTATTCACACCCTAATCCTCAAACGATCGGTGGAAAACATAATTTGTTTTCGAGGTTAATCGGCTTAATTCAGATGTGAGCTTGAAAAGCGATTTTTGGTGTTGCTTGGTGGAAAAATATTTAAGAGAGGTATGCAGAGCTTTGTAAAAAAACAGTTTGTTTTTCTTTGCTAATCGATAATTTCCAAACTTAAAATATCCCTTTAAACTTCCTCCTAGATTTTTTCTTTTGTTTTGAAAGAGGATGATGAATTGAATTTGTCCATGTAAAATCAAAACTACTTATTTGTCCAATTATTTAGTATAACTATACCTTTAGTAACCGGTCAAGTGCAAGTTGGACTTGCCCAATTAGTGTTCCGTACGTTGATAGCTTTTAAAATAAAAATTTTCGTTACGGAAGTATAAAATGATTAGTCACTTCACAAAACACATCCCAAATGAGTTTTCAACAAAGTTTTTTTTCGTTCTTTAGTGAAAACTGATGACCTTGATTTTTTTTTTTATATATACCAGATAAATTATTAAAGGTAATGCATTCGTGATAATTTTCGTTCAATTTATACCCTGTAGAGAATATTTTAGAATTTTTTCAAAATTTTTTGATCAGTACTTTTCAAGAGAAGGTGGGGAGACAACGATTTTTCACACTTTTTTTTAAAAATAATACAAAGAGAATTGTTCGTAAGTATTACATTATATATATTTTTTAACTCGTCTTTTTACAAGCTTTCATTTGACATCTCACTCGATGGCCTGGTAAAGAAAAATTTCATTTCTGATTTCATTTCTGATTTCATTCATTAATTCCTATATTAGTGCCAAATTTCAACTTTCTATGACAAATAGTTTCGGAGAAAATTGGGTGTGACACACAAGACAGACGGACGGACAGAACAGACGGACACCGACGTGATCTTATAAGTGTTCCGTACGGAACACTAAAAATACCTAGATTATTTAACTGCCTAAAAGTACCTCTTTTTCATGTGACTTTACCTATTGTTTATAACATGAGTATTTTTAAGACTTCTAATCTATATTTTTTTATAAGTAAAAATATTTGGTAGGTTGTTTGTAACCGTGATTAGAGCGTAATTTTAATTAAAATTTTACTTAAAATTGAGTTTCATAAGTAGATCTTCATAGATCTATGAACTCTGTGCTTAAACAGAGCTTTACTCTACTAGGCCTGACTGAAATTATGCATTTTGATTGGTAATGAACGAGATGCCATCTATTATCGTGATACAGCGAGAGTAACTGGAAGTGGGAGTTTTAGGTGTGAATATTTCCTCGGTATAACAACATTTACAATAACACTCGTTTTAATGTATACTGTGTTGCACTAACTTAGCCGTTACTCGATGGAGATCCCTAATAACTAGGAACGAAAATTTAAACAACTATTTAAGATCACCACTTATGTTTATTGTATTAGACCTGACATTTGTTTCGACACAATGTCTCTTCTTCTGGAGCAAGATTTAAATTAACTACAAAGTATGTTACAATTATATAAGTTATCTCGTTATAAGGGCTAAATTAATTAATAATATTCTGCATAATACCTAAAAAAGGTTCAATAAAGTAAACTTACTCACATCCAATTGATGGTTAAGTAATAAATCTGAGGATTTTTTTTGGTTGGTCTGTACCTGCTCTAAACAATTCACTAATATCCCTTTCTTTTCATCTGCAAAATTCATTGAAAGTATAATTTTCATCTGTTAAATGTTTAGCCTAGTGAGGTACATTATTTCTCATTCTGTAACTTTGTTTATGTTCCTTTATTCTGCTATAAAAACCTATATAGGATAAACAGGCAGTTCTTTTTTTAAAAGAGTAAAGGAACATAAACAAATAGAATGAGAAATAATATATGTATCTCACTACCCTAAACATTTAACAGACGAAAATCATACTTCCAATGAAGATTTCAGAATTTTGCACGATCAAGAGAAAGGGAAATTACTCAATTAATTAGAGCAGGTAGAGATTAACCAGAAAAAATCCTCAGGTTTATTACTCAACGATCAGTTGGATGTAGTTGGGTCTCCTTTATTGAACTTATTTTGGGTATTATGGTTAATATTGTTAATTAATTTAGCCCTTATAACTAGGTAACGTATATATTTTGTAACATAGTTTGTAGTTAATTTACATCTTGCACCAGAAGAAGACACAATGTGTCGAAACAAATGTCAGCTCTAATACAATAAACATAAGTGGTGATCTTAAATAGTTGTTTAAATTTTTGTTCCCATTTATACTGTGTTGGTTTAAACAACTAATGTATTCGAAGATTTCAAAGAAAAGACCAATGACAAGTAGATATTTATGCGCATATTTTACACTCATTTAATAATACGTAAGCTGAAAAGTTTTTGGTCTGACACATAGATGTCGCCCTTTTCAAAAAATCCATATAATTTTTAGGAAGTACCAACCTTCAAACGATACGTGTCAAAATTTCATGACATTTCGACGATTAGTTTACAAGTTACAGTGGTTTTAGTGACGCTACTTTTGATATTTTCAAAATAAGGGAAAAAAATCGAATTTAGTGTGTTGATTAAACACTGTTTTTTGATGGGAAAAAAATACCGTTCAAGCCAAACAATGGCTTGATAAGTGTTACAGGAATTTTGTTCCTAGAAAATCACTCATTATTTACTGAATTTAAACGCGGTCTTACAGACACAAATAATGTTGAACGCTCTGGACCCCCAAATGAGGTGGTTACACCACAAAATTGTTTTGGATGACCGTAAAGTGAAATTGCGTGAGATAGCTGACACCCTAAAGATATCAAAAGAACGTGTTGGTCGTATTTTGCTTGAACATTTGGGCATGAGAAAACTCTGTTCGAAATGGGTACCACGTTTGCTCACAGTGGACCAAAAACAACAACGTGTTGATGATTCTGAGCGCTGGTTTGACCTCTTTAAGCGCAATAAAAAAGATTTTTTTGACATGCGATATGTGACAATGGATGAAACATGGATCCACCACTACACATCGGAATCAAATCGGTAGTCAGCTGAGTGGACAGCAGCCGGTGAAAGCCGCCTGAAGCGACCAAAGACACAACAGTCGGCTGGGAAGGTTTGAGCCTCTGTATTTTGGAATGCGCATGCAATAATTTTTATCGACTATGCTGAGAAGGAAAAAACCATCAATAGCGAATATAATATAGAGTTATTGGTGGGTTTGAAGGCAGAAATCGCAAAGAAACGGCCCCAAATGAACAAGAAAAAAAGTGCTCTTTCATTAAGACCGTGTCACAAGCAAATGCTTGTGACACGTTCTTGAATTGCTTCCTCATCCACCGTATTCTCCACATTTGGTCCCCAATGACTATTATATATTCGCAGGCCTAAAAAAAACAGCTCTAATGAAGAAGTTATCGCCGAAACTGAGGCCTATTTTGAAGACAAATCCTTCTACAAGAAAAGTATAGAAATGTTAGAAAAGCGTTGGACTGCTTGTGTAGTATTTTTCACGATCTAAGAAAGTGACTTAGCTACCTATACCCATTAAAAATTCAACAAGATTCGAAAGTGATTAATTTATGTCTGTTTATTGACAAGGCATCGAGCAGAGCCGCACTTTACCCAATTGTATAATTGTTGGGTTTAAAATTTTATTGTGATAAGACAGTTAAATTTTAATCTTTTTTGTACTGAATAATACACAATATAGTAATTACACAAATATATTAAAACAGTGTACAGTGTCCTCGCGTACATTTGTTACAATTTTAGTTACTAATTAATATCTAGTTCAATTTCGCTATCGCTACTATCTTGCAAATCAATAATAAGCTTTTTTACAGGTTTTAAACTATTTATATTTATGTACATACCTCTCTATGAGTTTTCAATTTTTTTGACGTGTTGGATACAGTTTCTCCAGTTTTCAACGGTTACATTTTTAACTTCTGTCTTTATCAACTTAATCACATTACTGTTTAAAGTGAGTGTATTATTGTGAGTACGTATATTAGACTTTATTTTATGCCATATAAACTCGATCGCATTAAAGATACAATAATATGGTGGAGGCCGAATTATTTCGTGTCCTGCTTCCTTTGCAATTTTATCACAAACATATTCCTTTAAAAAATTGTAACTTTTTAAAAAACTTCTAACAATTGTTTAACTGTATAACTTTCATGGAAATATATGTCACGTTCGTTCAAAAAGACTTGTTTTCCCTTTTTCTACTGGTGGAACTTGGTACCTTATTCATTTAGCGACTATGACAGGATGCATTATCCATCACAATACAGCTATTCGGTGGTATATTCGGCATTAATTTGTTATGAAGCCAATCTTGAAAAAGTTTAGCGGTTGTATCACAATGATAATCCAAGCTGGAACCTGAAATATTCTTGGCTGCTAGAAATAGACATTCTGGTATCCAGCCTTCTTCTGACCCCGCATGTAACATAGTTATTCTTTTACCTTTATTTGATGGAGCTTTGGTGTGGTATTTTTTGGATTTATCAATCCATCCTTTAACTGGGTGTGTCGTGGGTGTCATACCAAGTCCCATCTAGGTAGATTATCGTTCGATTTTCCGATCTAGCTGTATTTATTTTTTCAAGATATTCCATTCTGAGTTGTTGTAAGCGCCGTGATTCCATTATAACTTGCCTTTTGTCTATTTTTTTGAACAAAAACCCCAAACGACATAGAATACGCCATAAACCTGAACTAACCTGAACAAAAAACCCAAATGACATAGAATACGCCATAAAGTTGTAGTGGAACTTTTTATGTCACAACTATAATCGGACAGCCTCTGTGAAAGTGACAATAACGTAGGAACTTTTTGTTCTGCATACATTTCATAAATTTTGCGGCGGATTCTTTTTGACAGAAATCAATACATTTCGACACACCTTTGTTTTTTCGTGTTTTTTTAGGCGCTATCGAATTATTTACAATTTTCCAAACTGTACTTTCAGGTATGCTTGTTAAAGCTGATGTCTCCATCAGTGAAAAGTACTTTTCGTGGTCTCGCTCCACTAACTTTAAATAAACACTTTTAAACTATCACTTTTGCCTCAACAGACCAACATTTGCGGCTTCTGATGGAAAAGGCTTCGGACATTTTAAGACACTATTGAACTTTATAATACACACTATTTCGGTATAATACTGCAGATAAGTAGCCAATAAAATGTTAGATTGAAAAGGAGGTATATATATATATATATATATATATATATATATATATATATATATATATATATATATATATATATATATATTTTTTTTTTTTGTTGGTCTAGCACACGTGCTGCAGGGAAGTCCCTAAAGCGCTCCAGGAGCGGCACGAGTGCGGAAAAAAAGCGATTCACGTTGTTCTTGAATCGCTGTAAATTGTACTCGGTGGGAAACACAGCGCTGGGCAATTTATTCCAAAGGGATGACGTTTCTCCATATAAAAGATTGCTTGAAAAGCGTTGTACGCGGAGTAACAAGCTGAACCTCATACGGATGCGAAGCACCAGCGCGACGTGTATTTCTAACATGCACCGCTTTGGGAGGAATTAAGCGGGCTACATCCGTCGAACACTTTCCATGAAAATACTTGTAGAACAGACTCAAGTCGCCAACCGTTCTTCGATGTTCCAGCGAATCAATATATATATATATATATATATATATATATATATATATATATATATATATATCAATCAATCAATCAATCAATCAATCAATTTTACGACCCTGTTACGGCCAGGTACGTGCGAAGATCCCAACGGTCGTTTAATGTTTTTATTGCATCAATTTGCCAAATCACTTTCTTAGATCTTGAAAAATACTATATCTCTCTTGAAGGAGACTATTTGAAGAATAAAATCGACTTTTGCAAAGAAATGTGTTTTAAGTAGCTAGACCAAAAACTTTTCAACCGACGAGTTATATGTTTGACTGTTAACATAAAAAAGTATGTTAGTATCTCCTAACATAATTAAAGAATGCAATTGTCGAATTAATTCATTAAATAAAATGAACACTAAAACTTACTTCCAAAAAGTTTTCCACCAGACGGAAAATCATTACTTTGCCTAGGAGAGACCAAGTTTCATCCCTTTGTTGTTTATTTTAATTCTATAATATATTCGGGTGATCGAAAATACCGATTAATTGATGTTTAAAAACGAACTTTAAGTAATACATTAATTAATAGTTGTAAAATCGTAAATAGTTTGGGCTAATAATGTGAAGATTTTCTACTTTTTTAAAAATAAACAGAACTTAATAAAATATGAGCGCATTATTATTGAAATTTATTTTAAAGAAGTGATTTCTGTGTTTCTACAAAGGTTACAAAACTATAATATGAAACTCTACAGAAAAACAAAATTTAAGTAGATTTAGAAAGAAAATTACATTTTTCCGCAAACAAATCCAGGGCTTTTGTGTAGTGAAAAATGCGAGAAATACCTCGGAAAAATCTATGGAAAACCGGAAAAAAGTTGTTCACGATTACAATTTCCCACGTAAAATTGCTTCTTTTGTTTGAAAAGGGTGTTAAAAATTGGGCAACAAATTGCTTTATATAAAAGATTTAAAAAGGAACAGATGTAAAAAGTATTTTTATATTTGTTTCTTTAAGAGTATCTTTTACAAATATACAATAATTAGAAAAGTCTTTTAAAATTTTACTCAAAATGGTGAGAACATTACATGATTAAAAAATAAAACTGACAAAGCGTTAGGTCAGGGATTTTTACTTTTGATTGAATAAAAAAGACTTTCTAAAAATGTAACTTTCAACTACTTGTTGCAAAAATTCATTGTTCAAATAATGTAATTAATTCTGGCAAATTATTTATATATATATATATATATATATATATATATATATATATATATATATATATATATATATTCGATTAAAGAAGAAATTAAAGCCTTTTAACATTTTTAAGTTGAAAGTTCGGGCCTACACCATCACTGTGTTACTTGTAACTGCCTTGCAATAACCTACCAATGCTTTCAACATTGTTGAGACTTTAAAAAATTACATTTTATTAGAAATCATGTGTATTTTCAATTAATAACAAAGCGGGTGGGCTTCGGAATTAAATGGAACCATAGAAATATTTGTATGTGCATTCAGACCGTCAGATGAAATTGGTATAAAGCGTTTGGGTGAAGAAATTACATTTTCAGTAAAATATTATGAACAAAAATTATAAATTAATATTAGTTACCGATTAGGTGACATTTACCAATAATTGAGTGCAGCAGTTTTCGAAGTATTCTTCTGTCCGCCGATTAACCTGTTAACAATTTTTAATACATTTGTGGACCGTTATTATTAACAGAATGCTTATGACTTGTCAAGATTACTGAAAGACATTCCTTTAAATGTAGACAATGTATGTTTGATATGATATAAATGTGCGATTATTTAAATACCGAGTTTACCCAATACCTAGATAGGCCGTAATGGAAGAATTTCCTTTCCAACTTCTATGATTCCTGCCCCTGGGGTTACTCCTGTTTTGGCAGAAATTAATATGCGTTTCGTCACAGCTTTAAATATAACAATACGGTGTCAATTTTGAACAATAACTTTAGGACTGGGCTGAGTGTATATTTTAGAGTGGTTTTTCAAAATCGCTTTTTTTAGTTTTTTTTTATCTGAGGCAAAATTATTTTCGTGAGTACTATAATCAGATAGAAACTAAGAATTAACATGTATTTATTGACTTCGGAAATAGTCTAGAATTAGTTTGGTTATAATTTTCGATTTTCTGACAATTTTAGATCTTATACGATTTTATGTGCATATGACACTATTACCAACATTTGGATATATTTTTTTTAGCAGATTATTCAATTTTAATAATAAAGTTGGTAATGCTTTCAGGGATTTCCTACATGAGTTTTATATGTTAATACAGCAATTTTTTAGTCGGAGTTTGCTCACATTTGCATCAGTTGTAATAAGAATAAAGAAACCAAACAAAATCAAAAATCGTTGCAGTATAAAGTTTCCGTAACGTTTTCAATCTGCAAAGGTTATATGACTTGCTAATGTTGTGTCATAAGTAGTAGACTATCGCGAGCGATATGACTCAACAACATGTAAACCACAACACATAAAAAAATTTGTTGTTTTGATTTTCTCGTGGGCGATAGGTGCGAGGCACAGGATCATACCAGCCAAATCAAAATAACACATTCAAATGTATTGCTTTCCTTTTATCGCTCTAATTATATCGCTAGAGCCGATTAGAGTAATAAAGTTAAGTAAAAAGTTTGAATTTGTCACTTTAGTCATGTCATTTTTATTGCTCACTGCAGTGGCCAACGTACTATACACGTCCAGAGCTGAGCGCATGATTAGGTGACTAACTGATATAGATTTGAAATCTTAGGCCCCTACTCAATGGGAAATAAACATCTTTAAAAGGCGTAAGAACTTAAAATTCGCCCGTTTTATGAGCACATCTTGTGAATTCTACATGCTATTGAGTTTCGCTTCATGTCTCAAAGAGTTTATCCCCCACCTCTGGTTGTCTGAAATTTATACGGAGTTGTAATAGTAAATGACAACATTATGAATTAAAAAAAATTGTCATCTCTTGGTATAAAATAAGTAAATAAAGTATTTTTCTTTTGCTGTTTTTTCGTTCATTTGAAATTCACGCCAGTACATATGCACCGAGGCTGTTTATTTTCAGTTTATGTAGAAAAATCGATATGTTGAGTTTTGATTTCGAAGACTAACTTGCATTTTCGTAGTGGTTTTATTTATTTATTCGTTTGTTCAAATTTATTTGTTTCATATGTATTTTAATACCTAGACTAAAAATAACATTGTTACTAATATATCGGTGTAATAATATTGTAGTTACTCCTGAAGAAGTTATTAAACGATAACGAAATATTGAGTATTAAAGAAGAAAAGAGTTTTATTTACAGTCAAGACCGATTCCTGATAATCAAACACGCATCTAATTGACGTACGGTCGATAACAGATTACCATATATATATATATATATATATATATATATATATATATATATATATATATATATATATATATAGGGTGCGCCATTTAAAAGTTTAAATTTAAAAATGCAATAAAACAAAAACGGTTTGAAATTTTGCCAAATTTATTTTTTTTTGTTGTGAAGTACAATTGTTCCGGTTAGAGATGGAATATTATTTCATTCATATGGCTGCCGCGGCTGGCCTCACAGTACCCGATTCGATCGGAGCACTTTTTCGAGTGTATGGGGTCTTATCTCGGCAATGGCATCACGAATATTGGCCTTCAAATGCTCAATTGTCTCTGGTTTGTCGGCATAACACTTGTCTTTAACGGCGCCCCCCACAGAAAATAGTCCAACGGTGTCAAATCGCAGCTTCTTGGCGGCCAATTGACATCACCATTTCGGCTAATTAAACGGCCATCAAACGTTTGACACAATAAATCGATTGTGACATGAGATGTGTGGCAAGTTGCACCATCCTGTTGAAACCAAACATCGTTCACATCAATACCATGAAGAGCGGGCACAAAAAAAATCGGTTATCATGGTGCGATAGGTGTCTCCATTGACCGTAATGGTTGCGCCGTCCACAGCTTCGATATTTTCGGGTGTACGCACTGTACGAGCACGCTCACGTCTTGGCGCATCAACAATGAAACCAGTTTTCACGAACTTTAGCAATAAACTTGCGTATACCGGGCACTGTTGGTCCTTCTCTGCGACCAAATTTTGTACGACATTTTCGTGCAATTTCCGACCAATTGTCTTTGTTTTGGAAATAAATTTCCAATAAATCCCAACGTTGCTCGAGCGTAAATCGATTCATTTCGTTCAGTGGAGATAATATACTGAATTAGTGACAGAATAGAATGACATAAGTATTGCCAGATTCGAAATAACCGGTGGTTCAAATTTAAACCGATAGATGGCCCACCCTTTATATATATGTATATATATATATATATATATATATATATATATATATATATATATATATATATATATATATATATATATATATATATAATTATAATATAAATAATAAATATTTCCTTTGATTACATATTTAAATTCATACTATTATAAAGAAAGTAATTTTTCATAATTAGAGGTGACGTTTTAAGACGAAAATTGAATTTTCCGACCCGAACTTAAAGATTTAAAGATCACAAGGGATACACTTCAAATGTCATAAAAGTGACGTTAAAATGTAATAAAAAGTGACGTCGCAGCATGGTTTTGCAGAAATTCGTGTCTACAAGATATTGGTATTCACGAAGAAGTCGAAAACGGTAAGTAAATCAGATAATACTTCTGGAATGATATTTGGTTTTAAGAGAAAAATTTGGATATATCCAGTATTGCAAATAAAAAGGGCATTTTAAGAAAAATAATCCCGTTAAATCTATTTATTAGTTTTAAATTTAGTTAGTTTTATTTATTTTTTTAACCAGATTCAGAATTACCTGTAAATTTATTTATCTTCCAGTTAAAAGAGTTTTTTAATAATATACACGTATATTATATGAAAATTTTAGACTACTTTGGAAACCATTGGCACAATGTCGCTGCACAACATTTGTCGCCAATACGTCAAATACTGTCTTTTTGGTCAATTCTGATAGCGGAAATTTTTTTTTTTTTTCAAATTTTCACTTGAAAAAATCTTCTTTTATTGATAAATAGCACATGACTTGTTTCGTAGCACTGCTACTTTATCAGATGTGATACATACACATTTGATAAAGTAGCAATGCTATGAAACATGTCGTGTACTATTTATCAATATAATACTAAAAGAACATTTTTTCAAGTGAAAATCTGAAAAAAAAAATCCCACTGTCAGAATTGGATATTGTGTTTTTGTTCTCGACGAGCGTTTTACTAACTATGTTTGCATCATCAGGGGCGACGATTGACTTTCCTATGTTATATATAGTCAGTCATCTTTGCTAATGATGCTTATATGGTTAGGCAATCGCAGGTTGTGTGCACAAACTAAATGTTTGCTGTGTTGGTGATAACTGTTCTGTAGAATATAATAGAGTTGGGAATGTCTGTTATAATTTGTGTGTGTGTGTGAGGAAATAAAGTCTTACAGTTAATAAGAGAATATGTGTCCTAATCAACTGCTGGAGCTACACTTGGTCATTTATATACATATATGCAGATATTTCATTAAAAATAAGTAAATAAAATTGACCAGTATTAGAGTCGGTTATCAAACTGTTGTACGTCATCATTTATAATGTCGGCGGAAAAGTGTGCCTCTATAGGAATTTTTTTTATTTTAAAATTATCTTTTACTTTACACAACTGTGCTAAATTGTATAGATTACTAAGAGAATTGAAGAATATTCCTTTGCAAATCAATGGTTTTTCACGAAATTTACTGAGAAACTGTGATCTGTACGAAAAATTTATATTGAATACAAACTTATTGTTTACTTTAATTAATATTGGAATATATATTCTGATACAAAATCTTATTTAAACGGGATGTTGAGTTTTCAAAGGAATTCCTTTAAGATTTGGATTTTAGGTTACTATAATCCATTTTTGGATGGATTTTTGCAAAACAAAGATTATGCATCAAATCTCTTGAGAATGAAGTTACATTTGGCGCAGACCGACAAAACTGCCATTTTATATTGCACATCTGCTATATGAGAAATAACGGTAGAAAATTGTCTTCTTAGGAAACAACTGCGTTATATTAAACTTATCATCATATTATTATTGTGTTAGGAATACCTTGTAGCTGATAATCTTTTTTTGTTATTGATATAATTTGTGTATGAATATTTATAGTCTTAAATAGGTTTTTACCTGAAACCTCTGTACTGTAGTATATACATCATATTAGTCGAGAACATTGCTGCACAAAATAGCACATTAACAGAGCTATAATAGTATGTGTCTAAGAAGCATCAGACTCTATTAACGTGAACATATTATCTATAGTCCAGCCAGAATACGTTCAAAACAGGCCAAAAAACAGAATTCGTCGGATGCTGCTACTTTTTTTTTTACCACAAATACTCGTCTCGACTAGTACGTCAAGGAAAAAATATTGCGATCGCTGAAAAAAAGGGCAACACCTTTACAAATGGGAAAATTAGCCCGTTTTTGGTTTTTTTTTAGCGTACTGTTGCAATTGCATCATAAATCTATGAAAGATAAACTAACAATTCTGACACTAGATGAAAAAAAAAACGAAAAATTTAAGAGGCTATGAATGTCATTTGAACTTTCTGGTCATAAGAAATTGGCCGTTTTTGTCGTTTTTTTTTCTCATTTTTTATGATTAAATAGGTGTACTTGTAAACTGTAAGCTAATTTTTTTAGTTAACTCTGGACATTACTTTAATTACCCCAAACATAATTTTAGCCATTTTTTACATATTAGATATATTTTTCTTATATATATATATATATATATATATATATATATATATATATATATATATATATATATATACATATATATATATAGAGTAATTTCCGTATATTTCAGTATGTATGTAGAAGGGACTGAGATCCTATTACAGAGTAACCTAAAAAAATGTTAAGTTGATTATAGATAAAGTTTTAGAAACACAAAGGGTTTAATTGGTCGAAACTTACTTGTCACACAGTAGGTAAATTACACTGGTCAACAAAAAAAAGAAAATTGCTTGTTTCCTGTGATTTTTTTTTGTTTCTATCTCAAATTGACGCGTATTTTTTAAATATGGCAATAATTTTTCTCTAACAGCTTTTGTTTTTGAGTTATAGCTAACTACCCTCATTTACTATTTATTACTTAGATTTTCGTTTTTTATTGGACACTAGAATATATTTTGTTGTTTTGTTAGATATGGCTTCGTCAAGAAGATGTTGTGTGCTTAATCCCGATTGTTTTTGCTATATTTGTGGTGAATATATATTTGCAAAATATCGAAAACCTATATCGGACTTTGTGAAAACTGCGTATCATCAATACTTTAAAATAAAATTGTGTAATCAGAACAAGCCATGGGTTCCTCATATTGTATGCCAGAAATGTGTGGTATGTCTACGGTTATGGTCCAGTGGAAAAAGAGATGCAATAATGTTCGTAACACCCATGATTTGGCGAGAACCTCGAAACCATCATGACGATTGCTACTTCTGCGTTGTGAAAATAAACGGAATTAACCCTGGAAATCGAAGTAAGTGGTCATATCCTAACTTATCTTCTGCTCAACGACCTCAATTAAAATCACAAGAGGTACAACCCAGCTCATCTAAATCTTCTGATGATCCAAATCTCTGTGAACCCGAACGAAATACATCAAGTGAAGACTCTGATTCAGACTACAAATGTAGCCTTTCAGAACCTCAACCATTTAATCAGAAAGAACTAAATGACTTAGTAAGAGATCTGAACTTACCAAAAGAAGCTTCTGAAATTTTAGCATCTCGTTTAAAAGAAAATTTACTCCGGAAAACAACATTACATTTTATCGTACCCGAGAAAAAAATCTGTTACCGTATTTTTCTCAAGAGAAGGATTTAGTTTTTTGTAACGATGTTGGTGGTATTTTGCAGCAGATGGGATTAAAACAGTACCAACCTAGTGATTGGCGTCTTTTCATAGACAGCAGCAAAAGAAGTTTAAAGTGTGTTTTGCTTCATAACGGTAACAAGTACGGATCTATACCTATTGCACATTCGATGACTTTAAAAGAAGAATACGTAAATGTTTCTAGGGTTATGGAAAAAATTAAGTATCCACCAAGACCACAAATGGGTCATTTGTGTTGATCTGAAAATGGTTAACTTTCTTTTAGGTCAACAAGGGGGGTACACAAAGTTCCCTTGTTTCATGTGTCTCTGGGATAGTCGTGACAAACAACACCATTGGTCACAAAAAGTTTGGCCAGTGCGGGAAGAGCTAAAAGTTGGTACAAAAAATGTTATAAACGTGCCTTTAGTTAGCCGAGACCGCATCATACTTCCACCACTTCATATTAAACTCGGCATAATGAAACAGTTTGTGAAGGCGCTAGACAAAAGTGGCTAATGTTTTAATTTTCTTTCACGCATGTTTCCAGGATTAAGTTCAGAAAAATTGAAAGCTGGTATTTTTGGTGGGCCACAGATTAGGCAATTCGTGAAAGATCCTAATTTTGTCAAATCAATGACTGAAGTCGAATCCAAAGCTTGGAATTCATTTGTTTTGGTTATGAGTAGCTTCCTAGGCAAAAAGAAATCTGACGACCATGTCGAGCTTGTTGAGTGCATGCTATCGAACTTGCAAGAGCTAGGGTGCAACATGAGCATAAAAATCCACTTCTTGCACTCGCATTTAGACCGATTTCCACAAAATCTGGGTGATTTTAGCGAGGAGCAGGGTGAAAGATTTCATCAGGATCTTCGGACAACGGAAGAGCGTTATCAGGGGTGGTGGGACTCACATATGATGGCAGACTACTGCTGGAGTTTGCAAGGAGATCTACCTAAAGTCGTTCATTCAAGGAAATCTTATAAAAGATCATTTGCTAGTGTTCAATAGAACAATAGAAATTTTGTTAACATAATGTATTATTTTTTTGTATTTTTTTTGGCAAAATAATAAAAACTGTATATTTCAAAAGGTAAAGCTGTTAGCAATCTCCCAGTATTTTTTTCATAGTCAGGGCCATAGAAATACCCAATAACAGGAAAAAAAATAAAGGAAACAAGACTTGTGTAGACCAGTGTTATGAGTATGATTATTTATAACTAAACATATAATGGATTAAAAGGGTAGGAAAGGAGGTTAGAGAGGTCGCGCCATATATTTCAAGCCGTACGTTCTCTCGGGGTTCTTGGGAGGGGGTTAGAGGGGAGGTCGCGTTTATATAGTACGCCTTTTAAGTTGTTACAAACGACCACTAGATGGCGCTATTGAGATGTGACATTACCATTGTTGTAAAATTTGACATTTGTTATTGTTAAAATAGAAACAGCTTAGAAATTGGCCGAGCAGTTTAATACAGTTTTGTGAACAAATGGAAATTTCACATGAAGTTTGTCGTTGGATGATTTTTACGATTTTGGTAAAGGCCTAACTCAAAAACAATGTGTCGAATCACTTCGTTCAGCTTTGAAAATGAATCATCATCAGAAAAAAAAAACTCTTTACAATTGGTTTGCAGAATTTTATCATGGTCGTGCTTTCGTCAACGATGAATTTCGTGAAGGTTGACCAAAATCGGTTGTTGTTCCAAAAAACATCGATGCTGTGCGCAACATGATTGAAGGTGATTGGCATGTTTTTTACCGTGAGATAGAGGCATCTTAGGCATATCGAAAACAGGAGCACATTCGATTTTGCATGGACATTTAGCTGTGAAACTCAAAAGCAGGTTCGTGTCAATTGCTGTAAGTAAATGCACAACAAATTTGACCGAGGACATGCAAAATCCGTATACAATATCGTAACAGGAGACGAAACTTGGAAATATTCGTACAAGCTGGAAACTAAGCAACAATCAACTGTTTGGGTATTCCAAGATGAACCGAATGCAACAAAGTTGGTTCGTTCGTGAAGCACTTCCAAGAAAATGATCGCTTGTTTTTTTGGTTCTACTGGATTGCAACCATTGCTTTAGAGGATCGAGGAACAGTTAATGCTGAATGGTATACAACAGTGTTTGTTTGCCAGAAGTCATCATGAAATCAGGAAAAACAACAACGAAAACGTCATTCTGCATCATGACAGTGCCTGCTCTCACACAGCACGTTAAACAATTGATTATTTAATGGAACAAAACATCGAATTAATGTCTCATTGCCTATATTATCGCCTCACGACTTCTTTTTTTCCCCGAATGTCAAAAAAAACATACGTGGTCGGCGATTTTCATCATACGAAGCTGTTGAATCCTTCCAAAACCATGTTTTTGAGGCACTTCAGAGTGGCAAAAATGTTCCGAGAATGGGTTCGAACGCACCAGGTGAATATTTTGAGAAACAGTAAAACGATTTGTACCAAAACATTTTTTTCTTTCATTGTTTTTGCAAAAACTTAAAAGGTAGCCCTCGTAGCAGGGTTCTTTGACTCAAGGAATTGTAAAATTGTGATATTTTTCATTATTTTCAATTATTTGTTAGCAAACGTATAAGGAGTTTATCGAAGTGGGAGGGGGTTATATATCCTTCGCAGGATTCTGGAAACTTTTCAGGGATTAATTAGACTTAAAGGTTTTCACTTTAAAGATAAAAATTAGAAGAAATGCACTACCTAAACGACTAGTGTACAAAATTTTATTCAAATATCGGCCACAACAGGCAAATCGTTAATTTTATTTGTTTATTAGTGACTTTTTTAAAAAATAATTTAATACTGATATTTTTAATTATATATATTTTTAAACGAGTAAAACTCGTAAACAATAACTGTCAAAACCAGCTAACTGAAATTGGACAGATGATAGTTCGCATGCTGAATTTAGCAACGAAATGTCAACAAGTTTCCATTTTATAGAGGCTACACATAATAAGTTCACAGTTTATGCTTATTCACTGTTTGATTAAACTTTATACTCAGAAGGGATTTGATTTGGAAAATTTAGTTCGCAAAGTTTAAATATAAAATACAAAATTAAAAAATATGTACAACGAATTTCTCTTACCTTGAGTTTGATGCCCTCTGTCCCTCCTAAGATACTTTAACGAGCACTTATACAACTTACCGTTTCGAACCCTTGGTAGGGGTGTCAATCACCCCTGTTCCAAGATCTTTAAAAAAAATCAAAAAATATACACAAAATTAGTTCTATCTTGGATTTTGATATAAGCTATATTTTGCGTTTTGAACCCTTAGTAAGAGTGGAAAATAATTAATAAAATTAAAAACATACTCAGAGGATTTGTTCGTTCTGGAGTTTGAAAAACATGCGATGCCTCTAGAGAGAGTTGTGTGAGTAAGTAAGTTTCTTCATAATTTTTTAAAACGTTTTAAATTAGGGTAGCTTACAACCTTATAAAGGGATTAAGACGCAGGGCTGTAAAACAACAAATTGTCTGTCTGTATATTTTATTTTTTTTAATGATTTTACAATAAGAGGGGTTGACACCACTACTAGCTAACGTATCTTAGGAGGTGTACAATGTAGCGAGCTCAAGGTCGGAGAAATTCCCTGTGTATATTATTTGATTTTTTTATTTCACATTTAACCTTTGCTTTGTGCCAGCCTTACACCCCTATCAAGGGTCATCGAGGATTCTCATCTTAATTTTCCAAATCAAAACCCTTCTGCGCGTTAAATTTTAATTAAATAGTGATTAAGCATCAACCAGGTAACTGATTATGTGTAGCTTCTATAAGATGGGGACTCGTTGAGACTCCGTTGCTAGCTTTGTGTTTACATAGGTATCCCAGGGATTCCTATATTAGTCTTTGAAATCGTCTAGGTGGAAAACAAACAATATTAATAGAATTTGCATTTAGTGACAGTATACAAATAATAAAATGTTTATAGAAAATTACAATCAACAAAAAAAAGCAAATATATGTGCAACTAATAATATTTAATTTTTCTTTTTGTTAAATTTAGCTGATTTTGTGTTACTTTTTACGAAATAATAGACTTTTTACGAAAATAATAGTTTTAGATAACTAAAAAATAAAATAGGAGTTTTAAACGGTGTGTTGTTACTACCTGACAATTGAACTATTAGTTCGAGCACACAGCAAAGCGAGTAATTAGTAATAAATTATCTCCACCCCCTTGAGTTAATGCTATCAGAGATACCTCTCACTTTTTCTCTCTCATTATAAAACATTGGATTTGTCACAAGAAAATAGTCTTCTGTTTCAGCACTACTCTTGGAGTTGTTATTAGAATAACATTTCTCAAATTCTGGTTCCATTTTGCCCAAAAATATAAGGTGAATTGTAACGTCAACATCAGCTGTTAAGGGGCAATAAGGTGGAACATATGGAAACGCACATCTTGTCGTGCCTTATCAAGGGATGTCCTTTGAATTTTTATTATTTTTTTAATTTATTATTAGATGAATGGTATATATATATATATATATATATATATATATAATATATATATATATATATATATATATATTTATATATATATATATATATACGAGGCTGGTTTGAAAAGTCCATGCAAAAATAAAAACTACTTATGTGTTTGGGGTAAACCTTTTTTATTTTTTTCGACATAGTCTCCTTTTAGGCTTATACACTTCGTCCAACGATGTTCTAGTTTGTTGATCCCTTCCGAATAATAGTATTTGTCCAAGTCTGCAAAATATCCATTAGTGTCTGCAATCACCTCCTCGTTTGAATAAAATCTTTGTCCCGCCAGCCATTTCTTTCAAATTGGGGAACAAATAGTAGTCCGAGGGAGCCAAGTCTGGAGAATAGGGGGGATGTGAAACGAGTTGGAATTCCATTAATTTTGCGACCACAACTGCTGAGGTGTGTGCTGGTGCGTTGTCGTGATGGAAAAGGACTTTTCTTGTGGGCCAATCGCGGGCGTTTTTCTTGCAGCTCGGTTTTCAAACTGTCCAATAACGATGAATAATATTCACCTGTAATAGTTTTACCCTTTTCCAGATAGTCGATGAGGATTATCCCTTGCGAATCCCAAAAGACAGTCGCCATAACCTTTCCGGCCGAAGGAACGGTCTTCGCCTTTTTTGGTGCAGATTCCCCCTTGGTAACCCATTGTTTAGATTGTTGTTTGGTCTCAGGAGTATAGTAATGTATCCATGTTTCATCCACAGTGACGAAACGACGCTTAAAGTCCTCCGGATTCTTCTGGAACAGCTGCAAACCATCCTTGCAACACTTCACACGATTCCGTTTTTTGGTCAAGCGTGAGCAATCGCGGCACCCATCTTGCGGATAGCTTTCTCATGTCCAAATGTTTATGCAAAATATTATGTACCCGTTCAGTCGAGATGCCCACAGCACTAGCAATCTCACGCACCTTAACTCTTCTGTCATCCATCACCATATCATGGATTTGATCAATGATTTCTGAAGTCGTAACCTCCACAGGCCGTCCAGAATGTTCAGCGTCACTTGTGCCCATATGGCCAGTCCGAAAATTTTGAAACCACTTATAAACTGTTCTAATCGAAGGTGCAGAGTCACCATAATGTTTATCTCTTTAGTCTCCTGAGGCGTTTTGCCTTTCATAAAGTAATGTTTAATCACCACACGAAATTGTTTTTCGTCCATTTCTTGAAAATCTCTCGACTTCCTTGATTCACACGAATGCCAAACACAAAGAAATAGACCAATATGGCTGAAACTTGATGTGCGTTCATTCAAGAGATGCTACTAACTAAACATGACCTCGATACGCGCGCCGGTAGTGCCATCTCTCGGACTTTGCACGAACTTTTCAAACCAGCCTCGTATATATATATATATATATATATATATATATATATATATATATATATATATATATATATATATATATATCGAATTTTGGTACTCTACTTGATCAACTGAAGATAGCAATTTTTACCATTTTACATTTACACTGTATATTGCTTTCTCTATTAACTACGTTATTTCTCGTAATGAAATTAAAATAGGAAAAATAAGCTTTGATGGAAAGAAATATTGGGTAATTGAATCGACATATATTGTGACACTAGATTGAATAACGAGGTGTCATTCATAATGTAAAAACAAACGTATTTGTTTTTATAATATCGAAACTCTACCATATCACAAATTTATCATAATAGGTAGCTTTAAATTAATTAATGCATTTCAAATCACAGCAGTCTATTATTTTTCATTATTATAAACTTTAAAAAGGTTTTCTTCGCTATTTTTTTAACCTTTTGTAAACATGTAACATCTAAATCAGTGCTCGCCCTTTTTTAGTAACAGAAAATCTTCTCGTAAGGGCACATAAAATTGGTAAACCCCTGCCGAAAAGCAACACACACGTCGTTTAAATCCCTTTAAAGGTGAAAAAGTGGGACCTAAGTCGTAAAAGCTATACAGAACTTAGTGACTCGTTAATAACGATTTCATTCTCCTGAAGATCTTTAAGGGACAACTTAAAATTTCGTTATAGATATACGATACAACAAATTGTATATTTTACTTAAAGAATCTGCTTTAGTAAAAATTATTGTTTTAGACAAAATTCGATTTCTTAAAAAATAATATGTAAAATTTAAATCATTTTGGTAATGGCATAAATTAATATATATTTTAAAATTATTTTTGTTTTAATCTATTATCATGTTCATGTCTAAATTAACTTATTTTAAAATAAAAATATAAAAAAACACTTTAGTTTCAATTTCCAGTTTATATATTTAAGCCACTTAACAATTGTTTAAAACACTGTCTTCTTCAGAAGTGTATTAAGGAGGTTGATGCGTTAAACGTAAAATATGAAAACTATTTTATATAGATTTATTTCGATAGATTAATTAGTTTAGAAATTTTCTATGAAAAATGTAAGGTCTTTAGGAAAACTTATTTAAATAAAAATCGAAATTAACAATACATATAGTCTTATGGAGAATGACACATTTTTTGTTATAACAAATGAAGAAAAAATGCCATCAATAGGAAATTTAACTGTTAGACATTAAAATTTCGCGATTATTTTAAAAAAAATTCAAATTTAATTAAATTTAACTTTATGAAAAATAACAATTATTCAACGTACTTGTGAATGATTTACCTTTTATCTCTGAAATAGCGGCAATGTTGCATTTAGTAGTAATGGCGGGAAATTTAAATATTTTAAATTAGATAGTACAAGTTTATATAATTAAAACATATGGTGCAAGTAAATAATATTAATTTTAACTAATAATATATTTGCAGTGGGTATTAGTTTTTATAAATAAAATAAAAATAAATAACTTAAAGCATTTGTTTTAATTATTTAATTAATTTACTTGTTTAAATTATAATTACTTAGTGCAGCTTCAGTGTTAACATTATAATGTTCTTTATTGTCCTTCGATATATGTGTACTGTCTGTTGATACTGTGTTGTACGTTTAGACATTTATCACACTTTATAGTAAGTAGTAATGCTAGACCACAGCGTTTTTTATAAATAACTAGCAGTGCCCGCGGCTCCGCTCGCGTGGACTTGATTCACTACTATCGTCATTCTCATTCCTTATGTTACCTAACGTAATAAAATATCTGCCATTATTTCCCCTTATCTCCCATTATTTCTCCTTATCTCCCATTACCTCACCTTATCTCCCATTATCTAGGCTTATCTCGGAATATTTCTCCTTATCTCCCATTATTTCTCCTTATCTCCCATTATCTCATCATAACTCCCATTACCTAGACTTATCTCTGCTTATCTTTCATTATTTCTCCTTATCTCCCATTATTTATACTTATTTCCCATTATCTTACCTTATCTCCCATTATCTAGGCTTATATCGAATTATATAGGACATATGTATAAATTTATAAAAACACGTAAATCTGATGTGGTTCTCAAGTGATAAGCGCACTAACAGACATACAGAGAGACGTTGCTTTTATATATATTATATTCTTTGCAACATGATATTGTTCCATATTTAATGGTTTAGGGTGTGTAGGTGTGAGAACGCACTAACGATAACCTTTTTTCAGCTTGATTCGCTATTATCGTTACTACTTATTCTTTATGTTACCTAACGCAATAAAATATATCCTATAACCTAGACAGAGAACATATGTATGTTTTTTAAAAAAAAAACACGTAACGCACTAATGGACATACAGACAGACAGAGAGAGTTTGCATTTTATATATATTATATATATATTATAGATAGATAACCTGGCCAGAGTACATATGTATGTTTTAAAAAAAAGCACGCAATTCGGATAAGTAGTTCTCCAATGATAAGCTCATTAACGGACAGACAGACAGACAGAGCGACGTCGCATGTTATATATATATATTATAGATATAGATTATTATTATTTGGCCAAAGAATATATGTATGAATTTAAAAAAAAGACACGTAAATCGGATAAGTGGTTCTCGCGTGATAAAAGCACTAATGGGCAGACAGACAGACAGAGAGACATTGCATTTTATATATATTATAGATTATAGATATTCTCTGCTACATAATATTGTTCCATATTTAAGGGTTTTAGGCTCTGTATTGCAAGAGAACGCGCTAGCGACAAACTTTTTTCCGACTTCATTTACTATGATCGTTACTGCTCATTCCTTATGCTACCTATCGTAATAAAATATAGCCTATAACCTGGCCAGAGAACATATGTATGTTTTAAAAACAAAAGCACGTAAATCGGATAAGTGGTTCTCCAGTGATAAGCGCACTAACGGACAGACAGACAGAGAGACGTTACATTTTATATATATTATAGATAAAACATAATGAAAGTGTTTTATTATATGAAGAACATTTTAAGTTTTCTCCAAGTGATCGCATGTCAACAATTTGACGACCACTGTCACAGAGGTTAGGAGACATTTGATTTTCTGTTCCTTTACCAACACTTTGTTGTTAATCTTTGATTGTATACAGCCTCAGTAACGCGTTTTCGCTTCCACATAAAAATTCTTTTACCATTTTTATCAGTATATATTGATTTTTTATTATTATCCATTTTCCTTTTACTTGTTTGCAACAGCTTGTTGTTATTGCATAATTGGCTCGGCATCTAGAGTTGCCATTTACCAGCACTATTCGGTGTAGCGTCCCGTTGTCTGGCTCGTAACCATAAGGTTACTGATTTAGGAAGATACTGGTTTGAGTGTGGTTAATAACGAATCAAGGACGACTATAACAAACACAAGGATGGATTAGGGTAGAAAAGACTTATTAGATTTTCCTTTGACTATTCAGACCTAAAACCCAGATAACTTTGTTTTTTTTTTAATCTTGATATTATGGTTTTAAAACAGCTTATCACAACAGTAATTTTAAGAGTTTTAATTATCATTTTTTATTAATTACCTATTTTTTTTAACTATTAAAATATTTTTTTTTTAATTCTTTTATTTTTTTCATATTATTTGCTTTGATAATTTTTTAAAAATTATAAAATATAATTACTTTTTACTTTCCATATTTTTTTTCGATAAGTTTGTACAAAACATCTAAAAGTTAATCCATTCATGTTAAATTATTTAATAAAATTAAATAAACAATATATAAGACTTACAATCTTTTGATAATGAATTTTTTATCATAATAATAACCATCGTTAGTCTTCTAAAATTTTTTAATTATTTAATTCAAAGCATTTCTAAATGACAACATTCAAAACTTTTGGTTGGGACTATCCCATCTCAACCTTCTTAAGAGTAACTATTTTAAATCGTAATGTAAGTAATATGTTTCTTAAACTATAATTTATACCTCTTTCGGTTTATGATTTTATTAAATCATGTACATTTATGCTATTTTTTATAAAGTGTAAATCTATGATAGAATTTCTGAGAACTAATATAAATTGAGTAAGGGAGAATGATTTAAATCTACTTGTTCGTTTAATAGCTGGTTGGAATTTTTACGTTTATTAATTTCGACACTTTCTAGGAGATTTAATTTTTTGAATTTATTTTCAATATGTAGAATTTTAAATTCATCATTGAAATTATGTGATTCATTAATTACATGGGTTTCATACTGTGAGTTGCTATTGTTTTTAAATGACCGTATTTGTGGTCTTTAATACGAGATTCAAATGGTCTACCAGTTTGTCCAACCTAGTTTCTGGTACAAGATCCACAATTCAATAGACGTCCGATTTTTTAATTTTATTAGATTTAAATTTGTTATTGAGAATTATATTCCCTAGAGTGTTGTTAGTTTTAAATGCTATTTTTTTTTGTTATTTTGTATTAATTGTTTGGAGAGTGTTCTAGTGATTTTTCCTGTATACCAAGTGTACAAGTATGAAATGCGGATTTCAGACAACAGATGGTGCACCAATGCAGTTTGTGCTATAAGGATTTGACACTCCGCCATTTTGTTGTGTCATCAACAAAATGATGATGCGCACGAGTGATAAATTGGAAAAGTGTGTGCATAGTGTTGTGTTGTGTTCAATAAGTCGAAATTTACACCGAACAAAGAGGATTCGTGGACAGCTTTAATTTTTTGTTTTCATTTGAAGAAAACTGCTGTTGAATCATACCGATTACTTCGAGAAGCTTATAGTGAACATGCTCCATCGCAAGATACGTGTGAACGATGGTTTTGGCGTTTCAAAAGTGGTGACTTCGATGTTGCAGACAAGGAACGTGGAAAACCGCCAAAAAAATACGAAGATGTGGAATTGCCAGCATTGTTGGACGAAGATGATTCGCAAACACTAAAACAACTCGCCGAGCAATTGGGCGTTAGTCAACAAGCTGTTTCCAGTCGGCTACGAGAGATGGGAAAGATTCAGAAGACCGATAGATGGGTACCACATGAGATGAACGACGGGCAAATGGAAAAAGCACAAAAACACGTGTGACATTTTGCTCGCTCGGTACAAAAGGAAGTCGTTTTTTGCATCGTATAGTTACAGGGGATGAAAAGTGGATTTATTTTGAGAATCCCAAGCGCAAAAAATCATGGGTAGACCCAGGCGCACCATCCACATCGACCCCAAGACCGAATCGCTTTGGCAGAAAGACGATGCTCTGTGTTTGGTGGGACCAGAGGGGCGTGGTCTATTATGACCGATTTGAATCGTTCGTTGCTTGAAAAAAGGCCATAATACCGAAAAGAGGCAACACAGAGTCATTTTTCTTCATGACAATGCTCAATCACATACGGCAAAACCAGTTCGCCACACGTTGGAAGCACTCAGCTGGGAAGTTCTACCCCATGCGGGTTACTCACCAGACTTGGCTCCTTCCGATTACCACTTGTTTGCATCGATGGTCACGCACTTGTTGAGCAGCGCTTTGGAAAGATGGGAAAAATGTATAACAAGCGATGGAGCATACTTTGAATAAAGCACTTTTTATCATTCTTCTGAATTTAACATGTTTTTTAGAAAAGAAATCCACATTTCATACTTGTACACCTGATAATTGTATTGTGCTTTACTTTTTTGTCAGTTGTCGTAGGGTATATAAGTGAGACTGCTTGTTTAAAAAAACGATTTTTTATGTAGAATGTTGTCAATAATGTTAGGGTGGTATCCGTTATCGACTGCTGTTTATTTAATGATGTTTAGTTTTTTGTTAAAATTAATTTTCGACATGGGGATGCGTAATAATCTATGGATAAAGGAATTGAATGCTGTCATTTTGTGAGTGTAAGGGTGTGATGATTTTAAAAGAAATAGAGTATAATCATTTTGTTTTCAAAGAACATAACCTACCTTTTGCGTATTATATGTTTGAGTTTTTTCTTAGTAAATATTTTTGGAGAAATATTTTCTTTGTGATTTTCATTTGCCTAACAGTTGAAAAAAGCTTAATTTTATTGAAATTAATTTTAAATAAATTTAAGTATTGCATACTGTACATATGTCAAAAACATATGGTTGTTAATTTTGTCAGTGACCAAATGTTTCTTCGTTCTGTTAGTAAGTTATAGGATAAGGCTATTTTAACGGACAGGAACGGAATTCAAATCTAGTGATATTGCTTTTATGATTTTTGGATAATTTTGTTTCATTGTTTTTAAATTTTAATAAGAGAAATTTTAGAGATTAAGTACCATACTTGATAGATGTTTGATTTTGGTATTTATTTAAATAATAATAACCCTTAAGTTGTGTAAGTATGGTAGGAGTTGTGCAGGTGTGGCATCTGCTCAGCCTGAAGGTTGTTCGGGACTTTTGTTGAAAGTGGAATTTAGGGATTTTATTTATTTTTATTTCACGTGGTCTGTGATTTTATTGGCAATCTGGACTTTCAAAATGGGAATTATAAAACGCAAAGACGTTTTATTTTCTAGGTCTAGCACACGTGCTGCAGGGAAATCCTTAAAGCGCTACAGGAGCGACACGTGTGCGGAAAAAAAAAGCGATTGACGTTGTTCTTAAATCGCTGTAGATTGTACTCGGTGGGAAACACAGTCCTGGGCAAATTATTTCAAATTGATGAGGTTCTCCATATAAAGGCTGCTTAAAAAGAGTTGTTCGAGGAGTAACAAGTTGAATCTCATACGGATGTGAAGTATTAGCGAGACGTGGATTTCTGGTAGGAATTAAGCGTGCTACATCCATCGAACACTTTCCATGGAACTACTTGTAGAATAGACTCAAGTCGCCAACCGTTTTTTCGACGTTCCACCGAATTAAGGCCGCCGGCCAGTTCCCGGTCTCCAATCAGACGAACAGCTCTTCTCTGAATAGAATCCAACAAATGCAGTGTATGTTTGGGAGCAAAGCCCCAAACGTGAGAGCAGTATTCCATAGTTGGTTGAATTTGAGCTTTGTACAGAGTTAACAGTTGTTATGGAGTGTAAAGCTTTCTGGTTCGAAATAATATTCCCAGCTTTCGAGAAGCTCTATTTGCTATGCTTGCAACATGTTCATGCCAAGACACATTTACTCCCAAATTAATGCCCGACATAACCATGTCGGGTTCAGCAACGTTAACTTTTTTAGAAAAAACTGCCGCCTGAGTTTTTGTAGCGTTAAATTCCACTTGGTTACTGTCACCCCAAGATAGAATTTCTTCCAAGTCTTTGTTAAGTTGAACGACTTCCTGCTACGGATATTCGTCTGAGTAGCCGATGTTCCAGCGTTCAAAGTGAATGAAGAGATAAGCGTACTGTCATCTGCAAAGCTTGTAGGTTGAATTTCTGGTCTTTTCCAGTAGATCTTTTATATAAATAAGAAAGAGAGTAGGAGACAGTATGGAGCCCTGGGGCACACCGGCGTTGATAGTGAAGGTGTTAGAAAGAAATCCGTCCACTGCCACTCGTAAAGAACGCTCTCTGAGGAGGCATGAGAGCCACAAACAGAACGTTTCAGACATATCAGAAGAGCGTAGCTCAGCCAACAATCTATCGTGCCAAACACTGACGAATGCCTTGGATATATCAAGACCAACCGCTCGAGATTCTCCACATTGTTCAATTGCGTTGTTCCAAACATGTGTTACATAAGTCAGAAGATCTCCTGTTGATCTGTGTTTACGAAAGCCATATTGACGGTCGCTAATATTGTTGAATCCTTCAAGATATTTTAGAGTATGCTGATTGATAGCCTTTTCCATGACTTTCGATATTATTGAAAGCAATGCGACTGGTCGGTAGTTATTTGGCAAGGTCTTCTTGCCTTTTTAGGTATCGGCTGAACTGTGGCACATTTTTAGCAAGAAGGAAATATTCCCTTTCTGTAGGATGGGTTTAAAAGTCTACCGAAAACTGGTGTTAGTTCCCTATCACAGTTTTTGAGTGCCATGGCAGGTATTCTGTTAGCGCCAGAAGCTTTTTTGGTGTCTAGCTTCATTAAAATACGTTTTATGATACGCTATCTGAAGACAATATTAGGCATCCTTGACTGCACTATAGGGATAGTAGGTGGTGTTTTTCCTTGAAAATCGACAGTAGAATGTGAAGCAAAGAGTTCTGCCAACAAGTTCGTTTTCTCAACAGGTGTTTTTGCAATAGAATTATATGGCCGTGTGTGTGGTGGTATGGTACATTTGGTGAAATTTTGGCTAACTGCCTTAGCGACTGACCAAAAGGATCTGGAATTGTTGGGACAAGCGAGAAGTTTGTTTCTAATTCGTTGATTGTGTGCTTCCTTGGTTTCGTCGATAATTTTCTTTGCATCTGTTCCGGGACGAACAAAGATGTTACGATTTATGGCGTTAGGATTTTCACTCCGTTTTTCGTTAAGCAAGATATTTAGAAGCAACAGCTTCTTTACATTTTCGGTCAAACCAAGGCTTGCCGTTGGAGGGGCATTGCTTCAAAAAAGGGATGTAAGTTTCCATACCAGCTAAAATAACATCGGAAACCTCCTTGGAGCAGTCAGATGGGTCGTTGGATCGAAAGCAAACGTATAACCAAGGGAAAGTTCGAAAATATTCCACGATATCTTCCGATTTAGCAGATTTGTAGGGCCAAATCTGGTTGGTAGGATACTCGATGTCAAAATCAGTTTATGGTCGGATTTACGGTGACCGTGTAAATCTCTGGATTGGAGATCGAGAAGACTGGCTCCCCGTCTCGATTAGGGATCCGTGTTGATTCGTCAATAAGCTGAGTTAAGGCACAACTGATAGAGAATGACTTACCTTCACGACCTTGTTCATCGGTAGTATTTGAATACTTAAGCCAGTTGATATGGTGGACGTTAAAGTCGCCCAGGATGGCAATTTCGGCATTTGGATAGTTAATTTGTAAATGATCGATGGTGTCTGTAAGAGAAGCGAAAAGTGTTCTAAAGTTAGTATTACTTGGTGGTCGATAGAGGATGCAGATGAACCTTGTGGTTTGTTGAGGCCGTATTTTTAACCACATAACATCAAAGTTTGAGGGCTCCAGAGCCTCCTCTCGTTGGCAAGAGAGGTCGCTTCTGACAAAAAGACAGATTTTAAAGTTACGCCTAAATAGGGAATAGAAGTCGTACCCAGGATAAAGATAGTTGACTGTGCTGGTCGATGAACTGACTTTTGTTTTCACAGAGAGCGTATACATGAGGTTTATTTGTTTTGCAGGTGTTGGTGCACAGAATTTATGTTCGAGTTTAAACCTCGTATGTTGCAAAAATCTATTTTAAAATTATGATTTCTGCATGTCGACGCACCTGAACCAGCCCCCACCCGGAGATCTGAACGGGGGGTTTTTTGTATCCAGGTGCCTCACATGCTCTTTGGTCCCACAGTCCGGGACATCGGCACAGCCACAAAACATTAAGCAACTTCACGCAGCCCAAGCCGATCCGATGGTTCATACCGGGTGATGCCTGCTGAGATCTGGGCATCTACCATCTAAGTTGTTCTTTAAGTCGCCTTCTACGACAGGCAGAACGTACCGGGGGAGATATTCTATCCCGCTCCCCCACGGGAATTTTCTTTCCCCAAAAATTAGAGAATGTTTTAATTTTTCAGTGAAAGTTTAAAAAGGACAAATATGCCGATTTAGTGAAAATTAAACATTTGGGCTATGATATTTTTGGTTTTATTTGGTTAAATAGTTGTGTATTGGCGATTTAAATTCTTTCTTTTGTGCAGTAAATGACATTGGTAGACTCGAGGGTTTGTTTTTCATGTGCAAGTAGAGAACAAACTGACTTTCAAGTTTTAATTTGTAGAACAAATGTCACGCTCTAATTAAAATTTAAGTTTCATGGCCATGTGCTATGCTCGAGTAAAGATTACGAGTTTTCTTTTTCTCCCCGGATTGACGTCATTTCACTTGGGATAATTTTATTGAAATTTCTTCTTGGTCCATAAAACTGGTTTAACTACGCGTGCGACTGCATATTTTCACCAACTCCAGGGTGAACTCCTAGAAACCTAGATAAGTAATAGAGTATAGCTTATATTTTTCCATTTTTTAAACTCTACGAACTATGACAGGGCTTAATCCCTATGTATAATTATGTATTAGGAAGGCATAACCTCCTGTTAAAGTCTATTTAATTTATAGTTCGGATCCTTTGTACCCTATTTACGATAAACAACTGATTGAGAATGGTTCAGCATCACGGCTGTCGGACGTATTTAAATCCTTAAACCAGCTGATGTGGACATTGAAGCCGGCCAGGTTGGCAATTTCGGCATTTGGATCATCATCGTCATCATCAGCTTATGCTGTCCACTGCTGGGCGAACGCCTCCCTCAAGTCTTGCCACCTTTTGTGTTCTGGGCCGCTTGTACCCAATTTCCAGTCCAGTCACTCTTTTTAAACCATCAGACCACTGACTTGGTGGTCTATCTCTACTCCGAAAGGCTTCGGATCTTGGTCGCCACTGTATAATTCTCTTTGTCCATCTTCCTTCCTTAAACCTAGCAACATGTCCAGCCCGGTTCCATTTAAGGTGTAGAATGAATTTGACTGCGTCTTGTACCCCATTCTCTTCCTGATAATGTGATCTCTAAGAGTAACGCCTAACATTGACCTCTCCATCTTTCGTTACATGACAAATATTTTATTGATGTTTTTCTTCGTCATTGTGAGAGTATCAGCTCCGCACGTAAGCATGGGGAATATGCATCTGTCAAATACTTTTCTTTTTAAACACATAGTAAGGTTAGATTTGAATATATGGGCCAGTTTACCATATGCACTCCAGGAGAGACCTATTCTCCGCTGAATTTCATGTGTTTGGTTATCTCGTCCTATGCTGATTTCATGTCCCAGGTATTTATATTGGTGCACTTGCTCTATCTCTACATTATTCAGTTTTATAGTGTCGCTTAATACAAAATTTGTCATAAACTGGGTCTTGAATGGATTGATTTTTAGACCAACCTTTCCTGAAGCATGTGTAAAATAGTTTGTGCTTTTTGTATTTTGTCTGTTATTAAGACAATATCGTCGGCGAAACAGAGGTGATTGGACTTTTTACCGTCAATGTTAAGTCGCATTCTTTCCCAGTTTATTGATTTTAGAATATTTTCTAGAAGTGTTACGAAAAGCTTGGGAGAGAGCGTATCACCCTGCCGTACTCCTCTTCCGATTTGAAATTTGCTGGTGGATGGGTTAGTTTGTGTTTTAACATGAGCGGTGGCATTTTCATATATGTATGTAATTACATTGGAATATTGATGATCAATTCGACACTAGCAAATGCTTCCAAAAGTCTCTGCTGATTTACAGAGTCAAAAACCTTTTCGAAGTCCACAAATATGAGCACAAGTGGCTTAGTATATTCTATACATTTTTCAATGATGATTTTAACTGTACGCAGATGGTCGTTTGTTCCATGTCTCGAGCGGAAGCCCGCCTGTTCTCGAATTTATTTGCCAGACGTTTGGTAAGTATTTTCGTGAATAACTTGTATACATGGCTCAGGAGGCTAATGGATCGATAGTTTATAAGGTCTGAAGTATCTCCTTTTTAGTGTTCCGTACGGAACACTTATAAGATGACTTCGGTGTTTGTTCGTCTGTCTGTCTGTCTGTCTGTCTGTCACACCCGATTTTCTTCGAAACTATTTGTCATAGAAAGTTGAAATTTGGTAATAATATAGGAATTAATGACCTCATCAAAGCCGTGTAGTTTTGAAAGTTAAATTTTGACTTAAGGGGTTAGTTTTGGGGGGTGAATCGGAATATTTTTTATTAGGTCATCGAATGTGGTGTCAAATGAAAGCTTGTGAAAACACGAGTAAAAATATATATATATATATAATGTAGTACTTAGACTTACTTTTCTTTGTATTATTTTTAAAAAGTCGCGAAAAATCGCTGTCCCCCCACCTTATCTCGAAAAGTACTAATCAAAAAATTTTGAAAAAATTCTGGAATGCCCTCTACGGAGTGTAGATTGAACGAAAATTATCACGAGTGCATTACCTTTAATAATTTATTTGGTATATAAAAAAAAAAATTCAAGGTCATCAGTTTTCAGTAAAGATCGGAAACAAACTTTGTTGAAAACTCCTTTGGGGTGTGTTTAGTGAAGTTACTGATTATTTTATACTACCGTAACAAAATGTTTTATTTTAAAAGCAATCAACGTACGGAACACTAATTGTGCAAGTTCAACTTGCACTTGACCGGTTATTTATGCATGGTGACGATAGTTGCATTATTCCATTGCGATGGAGTTATTCCATCCAGGAGGCATTTATTGAATAACATTCTAAGAGATTTGATAATTTGTTGGCCTCCTTGTTTAATTGCCTCTACTACAATATTGTCTTCACCCGGAGCTTTGTTATTTTTCGTGTCCTTCATAGCTGATGTGATTTCTTCTTCTTTGATGTCTGGGATATCCTCTGACCCCTGATTTAGGACTTTTGGCATGTTGATTTCTGGTTTTGACATATGGGTAATTAATCTGTAATTGATCGATGATGTGTGTATGAGAGAAGCGAAAAGTGTTCTAAACTTAGTATCACTTGGTGGTCGATAGAGGCAGCAGATAAAACTTCTGGTTTATTGAGTGGTTATTTTTTACGACAGTATCAAAGCTTCGTGCCTCCAAAGCCTCCTCTCTTTGGCAAAAAAATCGAGTTGTCATTTAAACCAACCTGACGAGGTCGTATTTTCAACGGAACTAACCTGAATTTGTTGACTAATTTTTGTTGGCAGGTTTATTATAAATTTATGTTCACAAATTACAACAAAACCGTCTTGGTTCAAAAAAGTTATGTTGGTTGAAAACATAAACTGAACTTTGCGCTACGGTTTCATAATATCATACTTATATTAAGATTTATTCTCGTCAAATAAAATTTATTCAGTCTGGGATGCTTAAAATCCCTTTAATTTTTATTATACCCCTATAAAAAAGACTAAAAAGAAGATATTCTTGTTCGCCTCCGGGGATCTTTTTATTAAATTTCCCACAGCTTTCTCATAATTAGATTATAACGTTCGGAGTTTCGGTCGGTAAAACTAATTTCTTTAACTTAACTTGTCGGCAAGTTGTGAGTTGGGTACTCGTTTAGTTTGATGCGGGATTGTTTATTTATCTATGGTCAGCTTAGATATTTTGATTAAAAACACAAATCGATTTCAGCTAGGACAAAAGAACATATTTAAGAAGATAAAAGTTAGCTGGCAAATAAACATGCTTTCATATGACGCATATATTTCCGTTGCAAATTCTAGACAGACAAATTAATCAATTAGTATGTCCATTATCCAAGAACTGTTATTATAAAAAATGCAAAAATATAGTTAAAAGTTAAATTAAGATAAAGTTAGGCGGTTTATTTCCATAACGTTACCATAGATCAAATTTAAATTAACGCCTGCTGGCTCTTGATGGTTATTTCGATATATTATAGCCACCTCCTTCTTCCGCTATAATTTTTATAGTTTTATTTTTATTCAGAATTTATAAATATACTGTGTGAGTTTAAATTACACCGGACCACAAAATTTTTTTTTTGTCAATTTACTTTGACTACAATAGGTCCAGGTTACGTTTTTTGGGTCGGTGATCACAAATTCGAGCTCCGTGTTCGTCCATCACATCTCGATTTTGCATAAAATAGCCATACAATTGGCAAAAATGAGCTCAAAATGAGATTTTCTTTGTTTTAAAGGGCATGATTCTGGAATGATCAAATTCGCCATATACCCGCCAATTTTAGGGTCTACAGGTATTACTTCAATGTCCTAAATAGGTTTTGACAGCGACTATATGTTCTGCAGCTGTCAAGTGTAAAAATGCCTTGACGAAGAGATTCTATATTGCTAATGCAACCATGCTACCTTATGCTATATGCTAAGTTTACTTTGGCAGTTGTCAAGTTTCCTTTGAGAACTATGAATTTTATTTTAAAAGCCGTCAAATGTCGAATGAAATTGTCAAAACAATGCGAATATTCTATTCAATTGAAGAATCGGGTTACTGTTATGGTTGGATCATAGTAAGGAGCCTGACATAATATGTTAATTGACATCACTCAAGTACACCTCAACAGCTGTCAAATGATGGACAAAGCTTGCAAACGCGTAAGAACATTCTAAATCGTTGACAAGAACACTATGCCTTATGCCTTTATCAGCGCTGTTCCAGTCCTAATATCCACGCAAGCTAATTGGCACTGTGAGTGTAATTTGACAGCTGCCAAATGGCAGTCAACACTGTCATGATGATAGGGTTACCATATTTCCTTAAAATGTCTGTATACTATATGATCTTGGTGGCTCTGGTAACGGTTCTAACATGTAAAACGTTATTTAATATCTCTCAAGTGTACTTTGACAGTTAGTATTGCTGAACAGACCTGTCAAGGTTATGAGAATATTCTAATAGTTTAGATCTTTGAGAAAGATACTACGCCTTATGCTTTTATCGATTTTTTTCCAGTGCTGATATCCACGCAAGCTGCGAGTGTAATTTGACAGCTGTCAAATGGCAAATGAAACTGTCAAGTCAGGGTGAATACTCCATATCGTCGAAAGGGTCAATATTCCTTATACTTTTGCCCTCTCTATGGCGGCTGTCAAAGTAAACTTCACAGTTGTCAAAGGAAATTTGACAGCTGCCAAAGTAAACTTGACTGCTTTTAAATAATATTTCGCATTCTCTCATCTTGTTCAGAGCCAATAGCATCAAGTAGCATGGTTGCATTAGCAATATAGAATCTCTTCGTCAAGACATTTTGGCACTCGACAGCTGCAGAACATATGGTCGCTGTCAAAACTTATTTGAGATATTGAAGTAATATCTGCAGACCCTAAAAGTGGCGGGTATATGGCGAATTTGATAACTTCGGAATACCATGCCCGTTTAAAACGAAAATCTCATTTTGAGCTCGTTTTTACAAAATTTTATGGCTATTTTTTACGTTCCTGTGATAATCATCATTATTTGTAATTTACAAAGTATTACGAAAAAAAAAAAAAAAATAAAAACAAAAGAATATTTATAATACAAATAGTAGTGTAAAATTTTCTTCTTTCCTTTCTCATTAATTCTATTTTATAGTCATTACATAGATTACATACATTGACATTTTTCAATAGCATTGGTAATGTCACCTAGTGATGAAAATCCATTTTACTTCTACCTAACAAAAATAAATTACAGGGAGTAATATCACAGACCTTGAAAATTACGAATAAAATTTGTACGGACGTACATTTTCTGTCCGTAAATAAGGTCACCAAGTCGATTAAAAAAAAAATTCTTAACCAGATTGGAATAATACATTAAAATTCTTCAAAATAGTCTCCTCCTGCGTCGATACATTTTTGCTATCACGATTTTCAAGCTGCAAAGGCGTCCTGGAAGGACTGTTCAGAAATTGCTTTTAAAGCCGTTGTACAAGCTGCTTTCACGTCGTCAATTATTCTGAAATGATGTCCTTTCAGGAGGGATTTCAAGTAGGGAAAAAAAAGAAGTCTGTGGTAGTCACGTTAGGATTGTAGGGTGGCTGGGGCAGCGTTGCCACGTTACATCTGGTCACGACGAAGGCGATGTGGGCTGGCGCGTTGTCATGGTGAAGTTTCCAATCGCTGCTGATGTCTGGCCTGACGCATCGGATCCTTGTTCCCAGTTCTTGAGCATTTCCACGTACAATTTGGAGTGGATGGTTATCCATGGAGGTACAAATTCATGGTGGACGATCGCTCTGATATCAAAAAACACAATGAGCATGGTGAAAAAGTTTATTGCATATCTTTGTTCCAGCAAGCGATGCATCGCGACTTGTACAAGAGACGAAACAGAAATTCACAAAATCGCCCGTCCTTACCCTCCGAGGGCTCGGAGACAATTGAGCAAGCACTCGCTCGGTAGCTGACTTCTCCCACCACCGATCACCGGCGATTGGAGCGCGCTGCAACGTACAGTCGTTTCACAATAAAATCGGTGACATTACTTTCCGGGCAGACCCTGTATACCATATTACAGATATCAGTTTAAATATAATATAAATAAATTTAATTCTTTACGAAAATAGTAGAGTAATTCGGTAGGATACTTCCTGAATATATAAAAAAAGTTAATTACTAAGAGTAAAAATCAATTACTTACTTAATATTTTTTCTGTTAAAATAGCTTTATACCTAAATTTATTATTGATATTTCCAATATTTCAATTAATGCATATTCTTTCAAAGTTGACCACCATTTTGCATTACAAGATATTTTAGTCAAATATATAAATTTATTTTCATTTTTTGCTTGACACTTAAGAAACCCTGTACAAAATGAAGGTTGTTGAAGAATACATTACATATGTAAATGTAAAATTATCTAGTTATTATTGACTGTGCTGGATATTTGGGAAAATATTTCCCAAATAGTTTGCCCAAATTTGTATTTCAAGTGATCAGAAATATTTAAACTTGAACGAATATCATTTTGTTTACCTCAAGAAGTTAATAAAAACCGGTCAAGCGCAAGTTGAACTTGCGCAGTTAGTGTTCCATACCGTGATTGCTTTTAAAATAAAATAAAATCCTTACCTAGGCTAAGTTAATGAGGTCCCCCACATCTTAAGATCCAGTATGTATTATCACGTGTTTTTTAGGCAATAATGTATAATAGTTATAGTATCTTAGCTATCTAATAGCCAATAAAGCAATCCAACTCAATTTAGAATTTAGGGGTAAAAGTTTAAAACAAATATTTACTACCTAAATATTAGTTTAATTATAAAAAAATATTGACTACCTAAATATTAGTTTAATTATAAACAAATATTGACTACCTAAATATTAGTTTAATTATAAGTAAATAAAATAAAATTATTTTCACTCGGTACCTAATGCTTCAAGCAGTAGTTATCACTTCCGATTCAATTCAAAACTTTCTATGAAATAAACCTTCATCATTTTGGCGGACAACTAGTTTTTTTTATACCAGATAAATTATCAAAACATGATAATTTTCGTTTAAACCTACACTTTATGGAGACTATTCCAGAATTTTTAAAAAATTTTTGATAAGAATTTTTCGAGATAGGATCAGGGGTCTTTGGCTATTCTTTTAAAAATATTATGAAAAGGATGGGCAAGTATTACATCATATATACCCGTGTTTTTACAAGCTTTCATTTGAGAACTTACTCGATGACCTGGTATTTTCTTTTTTTGACTTCCGATTGCAGCACTCAAAAGTAACCCCTTAAGTCAAAATTTAACTTTTACAACTAGATTGCCCTGATTGGGTCATTAATTCCTATATTTGTAATAAATTTCAACTTTTTGTGTCAAATAATTTCAGAAAAAATCGGTTGTGACAGACAGACAGACACCGAATAAGTGTTCCGTACGAAAACTAAAAATTATAATTTTCTTCTTTCTGTAGGATCTATTTTATCTTAGTTTTCTCTTTTCTAACATGGTTCATTATCTTTTATCGTGTTTCCTGTACATAAATAGTTTCCATGATATTATCTCGTCAAATTTACATTTGGATGTACCTTATCCAGCCTCGCTTGCACAATGCCGCTTTCTTAGAAATTAAGAAAATTATCTATTTACATATATTTATAATGGCGATGACTTTATGTTCAAGCGTCAAATCTTTATTAGAAAAGAAATTTTATCACGTCGCACCATCTATAATATATATAAAACGCAACGTCGGTCTCTCTGTTTGTCTGTCTGTTTTTCTGTCTGTTTTTCTGTCTGTTATTGCGCTTTTTCACTCGAGAACCACTTATTCTATCTACGTGTTTTTTTTTTAATTCATACTTGCTTCTGCATTGCATTGCATTGCATTGCAATGCATTCTCTTGCTAGGTTTTAGTATATATTTTGTTACGTTAGTGACGATAATAGTGAATCAAGTTAGAAAAAAGTTTGCCACTAGCGCGCTCTCTCTTGCAAAAAAATCTAAACAATAAATCTGTAGTCCACGCGAGCACAGCTAGTTTACCCATATTTGTATTGCTGTTGTGTGGGGGATATAAAAACGGCACTAAATTTGGCAGTAGTAAACAGGTTACGATGTTGCCGCTTTAATAAAATACCAAACAAATGTTAGAAATGTAGCCTTTTCTCGTTCCATTCAATTTTGCGACCGAGTCGAGCAAGCCTCAAATGAAAATGTGCCCAAATAAAGTTGGCCTGGTTTTAGGCAAATGTACTGTTTTTTTGAGACCTTCATTTACGTTGCTGTTAGAGAAAAGGTATCGTCTAGTATGTATTATGTATACTCCTATTACTACATAACAAGATTATATTTTTTCCAAAAAATAAGCCTCAGAAAGCGAATAAAGAATGGTTTAAATTATAGTAGGGCTATCAAATCCGAAGTGGAGATATTCCATAAAGAAGTAAAGCCTTTTTTTTCACTGGACATTAATTTAGAGGTGACAAAATAGATTTAAATAATTGGAAAACAATTTTAGATAATTTTTTTTTTTGTATCAGCCTCACGAACTTAGGGTATTGGCCACTAGCTAGCATATATATGATTTTTATTTTAAAATCAGCGACCTCACAACGCCCAGCTGCTAACACCGGATTCGAATCAGCGACCATCGGGTCACTTGACAGGCTCTGTACCCAGCGTGCTACCAAGGCGAGTATAAAGAAATAAATATGGGAAAGCTTTCTCTTATTTTAATTAATTAATTATTACCGAATACATTTTATATAACTCTTGTACTTTATTATTTCTATAATAGTAATAAAGAGTGTACATATCGGGACCGGAAGTTGTAACGCTGATTAGTCGCTGCTGTTTGTCTACACATTTTTGATTCCGTGTCTGGCAATATCCGTTATGTGATCTGGGAGATCTTCATTTTACGGAAAACAAGAACCTTTTATGAATTTGGTCAGTAGTTCTTGCCATTAGACTGTGTCATATTGCAGTGACTTTTTCCTGTTTCGTCTATAAATTCAGGGTTCTAATTTCGAGGAGTAATGATCCCTGAAGATACCTCATGCAAGTCGAAAAGTGGAGAAGTCACTTCAATTTAACATGCCTTTTTTATGGGCATAGTACACGTATTGTAGGGAAATCCCTAACGCGCTACAGGAACAATAGGTGTGTGTGAATAAAGCGTTTCACATCGCTCTTGAGTCTAAAGGGATGAGGTTCTCCATATAAAAGACTGCATGAAAATTGCTTTACGAGTAGTGACAAGTTGAACCTCGTGCGGATTAGCGCGACGTGTATTCTTAGCATGCACTGCTCTGGGAAAAATTGAGCGGGCTACATCCACTGAACACTTTCCACGAAAATACTTGTAGAATAGGTACCTAAGTCGCCAACTGTTATTCGATGTTCCAGGGAATCAGGGTTGCTGGTGAGTTCTATGCCTCCAATCAGATGAACAGCTCTCTTCTGAATAGAATCCAACAAATGTAGTGTATGTTGGAGCAGCGCCCCAAATATGGGCGCAGTATTCCATCGTTGGTTGAATTTGAGCTTTGTACAGAAGTAACAGTTGTTGTGGAATGCTTTCTGGTTTGAAATAATATTCGCAGCTCTTAAGAAGCTATCTTTACTATGCATGCGACATGTTCATACCATGACATATTTGCTCTCAAATTAACGCCTATCAAATTGAGTGACGATGCTAGAGGAATGAAACGCCCCGACATAACTATGTCGGGATCAGCAACGTAAACTTTTTTAGAAAAAACTGTCTCCTGAGTTTTTGTAGCGTTAAATAGTTTTTGGTTACTGTCACTCCAAAATAGGATTTCTTCCAGGTCTTTCTTAAATCGAACGACTTCTTGCTGTCTGCGGATATTTACATGAGTAGCCGATGTTCGAGCGTTTAAACTGAACTAAGAAATAAGCATACTGTCATCTGCTAAGCTATAGATTGGATTCCTGGCCCTTTCCAATAGGTTGGTAATGTAAATGAGACAGAGAGAAGGAGACAGTACGGTGCCTTGGGGAACACCGGCATTGATAGTGAGGACATTAGACTTCTAAACATGTGTTACATAAGTTAGCCGTTGATATTCGCTTACGACAAACCATATTGGTGGTCGCTAATCATATTGAATCCTAGATATTTTAGAAAATGCTGATTAATAGTCTTTTCCATAACCTTTAATATTATTGAACGCAGTGCCATTGGTCGGTAGTTGTGTGGCAAGGTCTTTTTGGGTTTCGCCTGAACTGTAGTTCATTTCCGGCAGGAAGGAAATATTCCATTCTGTAGGGCATTTTTTGAGTACTATGGCAGTTATTCCGTCAGCCTCAAAACCTTTTTTGGTGTCTAGTTTCATTAAAATACGTTTAATGACACACTGTCTGAAGACAATATCGGGTATCCTTGAATGCACTATGGGAATAGTTGGTGGTGTTTTTCCTTGGAAACCGACAGTATAATGTGAAACAAAGAGTTCTGTTGATAAACTAGCTTTTTCAACTGGTGTTGCAGTAGTATTATCTGGGCGGCTAATTCCAGGACACATGGTTTTTGAATTTTCAGATGGTTTATTAATTTTCGTTAAACCTAGTAGAAATCGAAGTAAGCGACCCGAACTTCACGTGATTTTAAATGCTTCACGATGTGTATATTTTCATTTTTGATTTATTCAAAATTTTAGGCATATTAAAATGTAATAATCGTAATATGATTGTAATGTTTTAACGTTATTTTGCAGATTTTGCAAGCCGTAGTGCCTTAACTGTACAATTTATAGAAAAATTTCTCGTTTTTACTATACCTACCTTAGTTTTTACGTTCTATTTAAAAATGGAGATGACTTTATCAAGGGTTTTGGTTGAATAGTTTAAGTATATATTAATTTTAAGTCAAAAAGCTTTTGCGAATTTGGCTACTAGAGTTTTGCGTGTAATAATACGCTTGGTGATGTCTAGGTCTAACAATTCTCCAACGTTTAATCTGCTTTCAGAAAGGCTCTTGCACTTAAAAGAAACCGATTTTATTTAGACTTGATATTATCTGTTAATCCAAGCCTATAAAAATGTGATATAAGCCAATTGCATTTGTTCTTACACTATAAAATTGGAATATGTAATAAATACGATATTTGGTGTGTGCAAATTAATTCTATATATTTGAAATAAGTATCTCAAAATATACTTTCAAATTCAAGTCTTTTTCGGTCACTTTTCTGTGTGGAATTACTGTTCCATAAAATGTTTGAACCAAATTGTGAATGTGTTCGCCTAAATCCAGCCTGAAGTATGTGCAAGGCCAGTTGTCCCTGGAGGAGCCCTTCTCATAAGCTGGTTGTTCATGTTCTTTCGTGGTAATATCACTAAAGGAGGAACATAGTGCCTAGAGGCACTTATACATGCAATCACTGTTATTGTTGCTTCCCCTTTTGCACATGTTAGGACGTGAATTTGCCGCTGTCCCCTTCTTCCAACCACATACGGAATTTTCCTTTGGATAATAGTTAATCACGTTTCATCTACATTGTAGATCCTGTCAGCGAGATAGTCGTCTTTTTTATAGGCTTCTTCCAGCAGTTCAAAAAAAAAACGCTAACATTTTCCTTGTTAAACCCTAAGGCAACTAAACAAGGAAGTTCCACAGGGCTTACGCATAGATAGAGTCCATTGCAAGAAGAGATCTACCGAAGTCCGGCCGGCTTCACCTCCTTTAAATGGATGTTCAATGCCATTTCTTGATGCTAGCTGGAGAGCTATTCGACTTAGGTCTCCTAGGGTGAAGGCCATAATTAATTAAGCAGTTATGCTACTAACGTTTCCAGCTGTTCTCCCAGTATAGGTTTCTTTCTGAATTTAGTTGACACTACTTTAGAAGTTTTTGCTAACATCTCGCAACGTAGCAAGATGCACACTGAAACTTTTTGCTGCCTTAAGAGTACCCATTTTCTTTTTCCTTACGGCCCGAATCGTTTCTAGCATATCAGCCTCATCCAACTGTCTTCTTTTATTCTTTGAAAGGTATTTAGGATTCTTTCTAGGCATTCTGGATCAAGATTAGCCTTTTCGGCATTGTGGTGTAATGTTCGACTAGTAGTCGGAGGTTAGACCATATATGGTAGTGGCAATTCAAACTAATGGGGGTTTTAAATTTTGGATTTATGTACGGGATAAAAACGAAGCTTAGGCAAAAATGTTTAATACATTTTAAAAGCCTAGAATATACTTAACACGATGGATAGATAGTTATATGGCTATCACTAACACGTAATCTATATTAAAATCAAGTTTTGAAACGAGCGAAAACAAACTTTTACTAACCATACTGACGTACAACACACTTACCTGGAATGTTTACAGAGCAACAAGCGTGAACTTTACGATCCGTTCGGTAGACTGCAGAGCTTCCAAGTAAGTACCTTAAATCTCACTTTTCTACACCTAATACGTAACAAAATATGAAAATGCGTAATTTGTGATTTGCTTTGCTTTTTTCTCGACACGACATTTCATCTTAAAATTAATCATGAAATATGAATATTTTTGTGCACCTTATCACCACTCTCTAGTGATGTCTCTTAGGTAGGCTATACAATATCTAAATTTTCCAAGAAGTGGTCGCCTGATAAAAAAAGGAGAACAAAAACGGATAAAATTGGAAAGTGAATAATATCAAGTTACTACAATTTGTACTTTCCAATTCCATCTTACTGTTTCACAAACATGAAACATGAAAATGCAGATTTTAAGATCTGCGAATCTGGTTTTAATTTCCTTCCTTCTGCTTTTACCGTGTTGCATTTTCAAGAGGAAACTCTCACATTTCCAACAGGCTTAGATAGGATTCCTTTGTAATTTCTTTTGCTTGAGGACGCGATTGTGATGCAAAAGTAAATCCTTATCAAAAGGTAAGGTGAATTTAATCTGATTTTAAATGTTTTTAAATGGTGTAGATTGGGAAATTAAATTGTGGTTTTGGAGATAACTAGAGTAAAACTGAACGAGGAGACCGCTACAATTAAATTTTGTTTATTTTCAGGTTAACAGAGTTGGCCTATTTCAATTAATTTTACTTTATTTAATTGATATACCGAAATACCAATCACGCAATAAAGGACCCCGTACTAATCTTATGGCAAATGGGGCCCGGCCAACTTTTTGTCTATTGCATTTTTTTGGTGCTCTTGGAGCCCTGATTAAAGTCTCCCCGGGCACAAAGTGCAAAATGCCCTGCTTTAAACTTTAACGCTTCTTGAATCCCTTGAACTTAACAGTAAGCTTCAACCTGTGCCTAATTGGTCGAACACAGAGCGTTATCCTGCTTGCTTTAAAATATAATTGACCATATCTAAGTAGATAAGTCAGGGAATTGTCTTACCAATATAAAAAGTAAATTATGTCTGCGTCTAAATGTGCATTACTTGATTTCATAGAATGTCTACGATTATTGGAGCCAAATCTCTTTCCCGCGAGCATTTTTTGAGGTCTGCGAATAGATAATTGTCGCTGGGGGCCAAATCTGGAGAATACGGATAAGGAAGCAATTCGAACTTCAATTCATGCAATTGTGCCATCGTAACTATTGTCTTGTGACACGGTGCATTGTCTTGATGAAAAAGCACTTTTTTCTTGTTTATTTGAAGCCGTTTCTTTGCGATTTCTGCCTTTAAACGCACCGATAACTTTATATAATATTCACTATTGATGGTTTTTCCCTTCTGAGCATAGTCGATGAAAATTATTCCATGCGCATCCCAAAATATAGAGGCCAAAACCTTCCCAGTTAACTGTTGGGTCTTTGGTCGTTTCGGGCGGCTTTCACCGACTGCTGTCCACTCCGTTGACTACCGATTTGATTCAAGTGTGTAGTGGTGGATCCATGTTTTTATCCATGTCAGATATCGCATGAAAAAAATCCTTTTAGCGCTTAAACAGGTCCAAACAGCGCTCAGAATCATCAACACGTTGTTGTTTTTGGTCCACTGTGAGCAAACGCGGTACCCATTTCGAACAGAGCTTTCTCATGCCCAAATGTGCATGCAAAATATGACCAACACGTTCTTTTGATATCTTTAGGGTGTCAGCTATTTTACGCAATTTCACTTTACGGTCATCCAAAACAATTTTGTGGATATTTTATGTTTTCCGGTGTAACTACCTCCTTTGAGTGTCTAGAGCGTTCAGTATCATTTGTGTCTGTACGACCATGTTTAAACTCAGCATACCAGTAAATGATGAGTGATTTTCTAGGGTGAGAGTCCCCGTAACACCTATCAAGCCATTGCTTTGCTTGAACGGTATTTTTTCTCATAAAAAAAAGTGTTTAATCAACACACGAAATTCGATTTTTCCCATTGTTTTGAAAAAATTAAAAGTAGCGTTACTAAAACCACTGTAACTTGTAAACTAATTGTCGAAATGTCATGAAATTTCGACACGTATCATTTGAAGGTTGGTACTTCCTAAAGAACATATGGATTTTTTGAAAAGGGCTACATCTATGTGTCAGACCAAAAACTTTTCAGCCTACACGTTATATATATCCTGTACATATGGTATATATATATATATATATATATATTATATATATATATATATATATATATATATATATATACGAGGTTGGTTTGAAAAGTCCGTGCAAAAATAAAAACTACTTATGTGTTTGGGGTAAACCTTTTTTATTTTTCGACATAGTCTCCTTTTAGGCTTATACACTTCGTCCAACGATGTTCTAGTTTGTTGATCCCTTCCGAATAATAGGATTTGTCCAAGTCTGCAAAATATCCATTAGTGTCTGCAATCACCTCCTCGTTTGAATAAAATCTTTGTCCCGCCAGTCATTTCTTCAAATTGGGGAACAAATAGTAGTCCGAGGGAGCCAGTCTGGAGAATAGGGGGGCTGTGAAACGAGTTGGAATCCTATTTCCATTAATTTGCGACCACAACTGCTGAGGTGTGTGCTGGTGCGTTGTCGTGATGGAAAAAGGACTTTCTTGTGGGTCAATCGCGGGCGTTTTTCTTGCAGCTCGGTTTTCAAACGGTCCAATAACGATGAATAATATTCACCTGTAATAGTTTTACCCTTTTCCAGATAGTCGATGAGGATTATCCCTTGCGAATCCCAAAAGACAGTCGCCATAACCTTTCCGGCCGAAGGAACTGTCTTCGCCTTTTTTGGTGCAGATTCCCCCTTGGTAACCCATTGTTTTAGATTGTTGTTTGGTCTCAGGAGTATAGTAATGTATCCATGTTTCATCCACAGTGACGAAACGACGCTTAAAGTCCTCCGGATTCTTCTGGAACAGCTGCAAACCATCCTTGCAACACTTCACACGATTCCGTTTTTGGTCAAGCGTGAGCAATCGCGGCACCCATCTTGCGGATAGCTTTCTCATGTCCAAATGTTTATGCAAAATATTATGTACCCGTTCAGTCGAGATGCCCACAGCACTAGCAATCTCACGCACCTTAACTCTTCTGTCATCCATCACCATATCATGGATTTGATCAATGATTTCTGGAGTCGTAACCTCCACAGGCCGTCCAGAACGTTCAGCGTCATTTGTGCCCATATGGCCAGTCCGAAAATTTTGAAACCACTTATAAACTGTTCTAATCGAAGGTGCAGAGTCACCATAATGTTTATCAAGCTTCTCTTTAGTCTCCTGAGGCGTTTTGCCTTTCATAAAGTAATGTTTAATCACCACACGAAATTCTTTTTCGTCCATTTCTTGAAAATCACTCGACTTCCTTGATTCACACGAATGCCAAAACACAAAGAAATAGACCAATATGGCTGAAACTTGGTGTGCGTTCATTCAAGAGATGCTACTAACTAAACATGACCTCGATACGCGCTGGTGGTGCCATCTCTCGGACTTTGCACGGACTTTTCAAACCAGCCTCGTATATATATATATATATATATATATATATATATATAATATATATATATATATATAAATATAAAATATAAATCTCGTTTATGGTAAACCAGGGCACTTCGCACTTTGTGCCCATGTAGACTTTCAATCAGGGCTATAAAAAGCTACAAAAATAATGCAATATAAAAAAAATTGGCCGGGCCCCATTTTCCATAAAATTAGTGCGGAGTCTCTTAATTGCAGGGCTTATTGTGAGACTCAGCATTAAAATTTCAGGGAACACTGCTTCGAAGTTTTTCTAAACTACATTATATATTTAGGTGATGAAAAACAGTTTCTTAGTTTCTGGATTACATTTACATTGATGAGGGAAAATATAATGTAAATTTAAAAATGTAACAATTATTGTTTTGAAAAAAAATTGTGTGGCTTATCACGTTAGTCTAGAATTTCACAAAAGCTTGCAGAAACCAATCTAAAATCTAAGAAGTCATTTTTACAATAAATCATATTTTCTTGTATACAAATTATATTGGAAGGACATACTATAGACAAGAAAAATGGGTATACAAATTATAAGTCATTTGTAAAAATAGACTTTCACCAGAGTGGCGAATTATTTCGTAATTTTATAATATAACGCAAAAAATTATAATTATTGTAGAGCATGACTAATTTTTTGACAGAAGTTTAGCTTATCATCTCATAAGTCCTTTTATTGATATTTTAAATAGATCTACTCGTATAAATAATAATATTGTCGAACAGGTCTTGTCGGTATGTTTTATCATTCTTGTGTCAATAATAGATTTTGGTAGTTCTAGAGCAACAGGTTTGTACATACCTGACATCATGTTTAAGTCAGCACGTGAACCTTAAAATAGTGTTGTGGTTCGCCCTAAATATTAAGTTTTTCATTTTTCCAGTCTTGTTTTTCCATTTTAAGATCAAAGTTCTAAATATCATTTTAATCAATGTATGTATATAAGCATCGGAAGGGCAGTCTTAATGCATTGTTTGGTATTTAATTGCAAAAATAAATGGCAGCGTACTTTACTGTAAAAATAACCAACTACAGAGTTGCAAATTGTAGTATTTTGCAGGCGAGTTATAACTTTGATTTTAATCCTAGCACTTAAAGTTTGCATTGCGCTTTACAAATGAAAAATTTTGAAAAAAAAAAATTAATGTACACAGAATATTCTGGTTACAGTACAACTGAATGTAATAAATAATATCATATTAGTTTTTGATATTTTTTAGTGTTCCGTACGGAACACTTATAAGATCACTTCGGTGTCTGTTTGTCTGTCACCCGATTTTTTCCGAAACTTTTTAACATAGAACGTTAAAATTTGGCACTAATATAGAAATTAATGGCCCCATCTGAGCTGTGTAGTTTTGAAAGTTAAATTTTGACTTAGAGGGTTAGTTTTGGGGGGTGAAATTGGGTGGTGAGTGTCAAATGAAAGCTTGTGAAAACACGAGTTCAAAAATATGTATGTAATATTTGCATACATTTTTTTGTATTATTTTTAAAAAATTTATAAAAAACCGCTGTCCCCCTCTATCTCGAAAAGTACTGACCAAAAAATTTTGAAAAAATTCTGGAATATTCTTCAGGGGGTGTAGATTGAACCAAAAATTATCACGAGTGCATTACCTTTAATAATTAATCTATAATATATATAAAAATGCAACGTCTCTCTGTCTGTCTGTCTGTCTGTCCGTTAGTGCGCCTATCACTGAAGAACCACTTATCCGATTTACGTACTTTTTTTTTTAAAACATACATATGTTCTCTGGCCAGGTTATAGGCTATATTTTATTACGATAGGTAGCATAAGGAATGAGCAGTGACGTAAAATAGTGAATGATGTCGGAAATAAGTTTGCCGCTAGCGCGTGCTTTGCAATACACAGCTTAAACCATTAAATATGGAACAATATTATGTAGCAAAGAATATCTATAATCTATAATCTATAATATATATAAAATGCAATGTCTCTCTGTCTATCTGTCTGTCCATTAGTGCGTTTATCACGCGGGAACCACTTATCCGATTTACCTGTCTTTTTTTTAAATTCATACATATATTCTTTGGCCAGGTTATATAATAATAATAATAATAATAATCTATATCTATAATATATATTAAATGCAATGTTTGTCTGTCTGTCTGTCTGTCTGTCCGTTAATGCGCTTATCCCCTCGAGAACCACTTATCCGATTTACGTGATTTTTTAAATTCATACATATGTTCTCTGACCAGGTTATAGGTATATATTTTATTACATCTATAATATATATAAAATGCAACGTATCTCTGTCTGTCTGTCTGTTAGTTAGTGCGCTTATCACTGGAGAACCACTTATCCGATTTTCGTACTTTTTTTTTTTAAAACCTACATATGGTCTCCGGCCAGGTTATAGGCTATATTTTATTACGATAAGTAGCATAAGGAATGAGCAGTGACAATAATAGTAAATGAAGTCGGACAAAGTTTGCCGCTAGCGCGTTCTCTTGCAATACACAGTCCAAACCATTAAATATGGAACAATATTATGTAGCAGAGAATATCTATAATATATATAAAATGCAATGTCTCTCTGTCCGTCTGTCTGTCTGTCCGTCCGTTAGTGTGCTTATCACTGGAGAACCACTTATCCGATTTACGTGCTTTTTTTTTAAACATACGTTGTGTTCTCTGGCCAGGTTATAGGATATATTTTATTAGGTGACATAAGGAATAAGCAGTGACGATAATAGTGAATCAAGTCGGAGACAAGTTTGCCGCTAGCGCGTTCTCTTGCAATACACTCCCTAAAGCATTAAATATGGAAAAATTCATGTAGCAAAGAATACAATATATATAAAATGCAACGTCTCTCTGTCTGTCTGTCTGTCCGTTAGTGCGCTTATCACTCGAGAACCACTTATCCGATTTACCTGTTTTTATAAATTTATACATATGTTCTATATAATACGATATAAGCCTAGATAATGGGAGACAAGTGAGATAATGGGAGATAAGTATAAATAATGGGAGATAAGGACAGATAATGGGAGATAAGCAGAGATAAGTCTAGATAATGGGAGATAAGGAGAAATAATGGGAGATGAGCAGAGATAAGCCTAGATAAGGGAAATTATGTAGAGATAATGGGAGATAAGGAGAAATATTGGGAGATAAGGAGAAATAATGGGAGATATTTTATTACGTTCGGTAACATAAGGAATAAGCAGTGACGATAGTAGTGAATCAAGTCCACGCGAGCGGAGCCGCGGGCCCGGCTAGTCTGGTATATAAAAAAAAACAAAAATTTCATAGTCATCAGTTTTCAACAAAAATCGGAGACAAACTTTGTTAAAAACTCATTTGGGGTGTGTTTTGTGAAATCATGATCATTTTATACCTCCGTAATAAAATTTTTTATTTTAAAAGCAATCAACCTACGGAACACTAATTGCGCAAGTCCGACTTGCACTTTGCCGGTTGTTTATTTAAATATTTAGGCTTATGTATTCATACATCAATTTAGGTTAACGATTTTGACGTTATTACATAGACGTGCAACAATTATAATTCACATCATATTTGGATGTTAACAGTAATTATTTATATGGTGATCTAATTATCCAGAGATTTGAATTATGTGTAGCATATTAGCTGATATTAATTCCAATTGAAATAATCCCTAAATTACTACCTAACTGTAACATTTAGAAGAATGATTTTTGAAGCAGTATGACCTCTTATTTGTACCTGAATTTAATATTAGGTTAAAAAAAAAAATATTCCTAGAGTATGTAGTTTCGTACTATACATAAATCTGCAAATTTCTGTTTCATATTTTCATGTAATTTTTTATTTTCAATATGGTATTGGTTAACTTGTATATAAGGGTGGTGAACATTATTTGAAAGTTATGTCAATTTTTTTTATAATCTTATTTAGCGTTTTGAATTAGATTCAATACTTTCCGAGAAATTATAAATGACGGCACTTAACAGTCTACAAATGCCGCTTGTGTTACTTTTTGATATTTTTGAAAAATTCAAGTCACTTAAAGTGACTTTTTCATTATAAATTTGCCTAAAGTCATTTTTGGGCCATTTTTTGACTTTCATTGTCATTTTTAGTATTTCGTATTTAAACTAGAAGTATATTTTTTAAAATGCGGAAGATGTATGTATAGTTTTAAATCCACAATATCAGGACAAGATTTTCAGGATATTGTTTTGATAGAAATGCTACCGTTAAACTGCACGTACAATTACCAGTATTATCCTTACTGAATTTTCTTCAATGGGACCATCTTACGACTGAAACCCAATCAATCAGTTTAAATGATAAACAAGAACATGGTTTTAGTGAATATCCGCAAATAACTTTAGAAATCCTCCAGAATGTGTATAATGGCTTTCAACAAACCCTGTTGCTACCTCGGAACAGGGGGTGGGCATTTTCAGAATTTAATCGCCTGATCCATAAGAACTCAATTTTTAGTGTTCCTACGGAACACTTATAAGATCACTTCGGTGTCTGTCTGTCCGTCTGTCGATCTGTCACACCCGATTTTCTTCGAAACTATGTGATATAGAAAGTTGAAATTTGGCACTAATACAGGAATTGATGGCCTCATCAGAGAAAGTTAAATTTTGATTTAAGGGGTTAGTTATGGGGGTGAAATCGGAAGTGAAACAAAATATCAGGTCATCGAGTAGAGTATCAAATGAAAGCTTTTAAAAAGACAAGTTCAAAAATATATGTAATGTTATACTTACGCACAATTCTCTTTGTATTATTTTTAAAAAAGTGCGAAAAATCGCTGTCCCCCCCTTAGCTCGAAAAGTACTGATCAAAACATTTTGGCAAAATTCTGGAATATTTTCTACAGAGTGTAGAGTGAAGGAAAATTATCACGAGTGCATTAACTTTAATAATTTGTCTGGTATATATAAAAAAAAAAAAATCAAGGTCATCAGTTTCCACTAAAGATCGGAAACAAACTTTGTTGAAAACTCATTTGGGATGTTTTTGTGAAGTCACTGATCAGTTTATACTTTCGTAACAAAAATTTTTCAATCAACGTATGGAACACTAATTGCGCAAGTTCAATAAGAAATCAGTCTTCTACTTCCTCATTCAAAGACATGGAACTACTGCAATTATTGCAGTTTTGACTTGACCCACGTGTAACTCGCTGCACCAGCGGTCCGGGTAGAGGAAAACTGTATCTCCAGCTACACAAACGTACAAATTGCACGGTCGGCGTAGAAAAAAATATGTCCTTTTTAAATCGCCTCGGGTCAATATGACCCAGCGTCATTGCGCCGGGTTAATTAACATAAATTACTTATTGAAATTTATCGCAAGGTATTAGTTGTACAGAAGTAGAGATAGGAATATGAAAGAAATCCAAGGTTGCTTCTGGTTAGATGAATCTGAATTACTAAATTACTTTTGATATCAAACATTTATATACAGTAAAACAGTAGTTTACAGTCAACTGCCGACCATTAAGCACCGAGAATTTCAAATAACACTTTAGCTAAACGTCCATATCAGAAAAAACTGATTAAAAGATGTAGGCACGGACCTACAAAAAAAACACATTTCTCCCCCTGTAAATTTCTAAGCACTGACTATATTGTATACAGGGTAATCCACGGTGGATGGCCTATTAGACGTTTCTGGAGCCCTATATGTTGTTGTACATCCTCTATCTATCTAAAATAGTTTCAGTAGAGCAGTATTACAGCTTTTATCGGAAAGTATCAGCAACTTTGATATTTTTAATGGATCATTCTATATGTTATATCATTTTGGGATTTCCTATCTCATTGCGATTAACTTTTTTTTGTACTATCCTATACCTATCTCTTACAGTTTTCGAGACTAATTATTTTCCATTTTAGTAAGATGGAAGGAAATAATTATTCGAATACAGTTCTTATAAATTTATTTGTATTACATGGACAGTGTGATAAAAATATCAGCCGTCTTCCAGAAAATTCAATGAAATGTATCCTGATTTACTAGCAGTGACTAATAAGAAATTTAGAGAAATTCAGAAAAATTCCACAAATTTCAGTTTATCTTTGAAAGCACCCAGAAGTTTACCTCGGCATGTAATTTCTAAAGAAGAAGATGAAATAAATGTTTTGGCTTATTTTTATGCTTTCCTGCAATCAGCAGTAGGTAGGTAAACTGTAGTAGAAGAAACTGGTCTAAACTACAACTCTACGCTGAAAAATATTGCATAAGGATAATATGCACGACTATAAATTTACCAAAGTTCAGGTTAGCTTAAAAAGCTCAAGATTGTCGATAGAGTAGGTAGAGTTTTGTGAAAACTTATTAGTTCATATTCAGATTTTTTAAGAAATAATCATGCTGGGCTAGCAAAACGGTCATATTGTGAGTGACTCTTTTTTTAAGAGTGAACACCACTGTAGAGGTCAAGAAAAAAGTTAAACTTTAAGAATTTTTTTACGAGAAACTATACAAGATATCGACTTTCGATTAAAACATTTTTATTATACAAATATCAAAGAACATACATGTTTTTTTTCAGAATTTTTTAATACAAAGTCGCGGCTGCAGCCCTCGGTGAACAAAAACCCTTTTTTGCACTACTGGATGCACAAAGGGTGGAACCTGTAATGAAAAAACAAAAATACTCTTATTTATGAGTGAAAATCTAGGAACTAGCGTAGCGAAATGAAAAAAATATTGATTTTTGTTAATTTGGCAGGGAAATGAACAAATCAAAAATATGAAAAATTTTGCACTAAATCGTTAATAAAAAAAAAAAAATTTGCATTAATCGTAAAATCCGGATGTCATTCCCTGAGTTATTACCTCTTAAAGCTGTGTACAAAATTTTTAGTCGATTCATTGAAAACTCTTTGAGTTGTGTTTCCGGTAAGGTGAAAAAATATGGTTTCGAGAAAAACGCGTTTAAAGTTTTAGTTGTAATTTAACGTAAAAAATTTTGTATATACCTTTACTCTGCTATGCCTGCACCATACATTTGGTCTTCTATGTTGATATTTTTCTCTTCTTCTTCCTTCCGACTTGATTGCAGGTCCAACCTGGCCTTTTGTACAGCTTCGCTTATCGATTTTTCGTATCTCTCTATTCGCCGAGCGTCAGCTTCGAGACAAAAAGCATTTTTCTCCGATTACCATGTCTAAAGCTTTCATTAACTTGCATTATACTTGATAAACAATCGTTGTATATACAAATAGCCATGTGTGTGGCGATATCAAGTATATTTTTGCCACCAGACGCTGTTTTTGGAGCTATAAACCATACCAATTCAAATTCAACAATTTCTTTATTATTCAAAATGTCCTTACAAGATTCCAAACACATTTTCTCTTATATTCTATGGATTCTACGAATACAGGGTGTTTTAACAGCATCGTATGGAATGCCTTACGGCGGCTGGTGTTCTGCCATTGGTATTAGAACCTTGTCTGTCTGTTTAGGAAATTATCATTTCCGACAAGGTCTTACATGATTTTTTCTTTATTTATTTTATGATAAAAGGTGTTTCTACTATTAGTTATTTATATTTGATGTGATTTTTAAGTTGTTTACTGGGAAAATCGTTTGGTCACTTTTCCACTGAATAGAGTTAACTTTAATAACGAAAGGAATCGTATTAGAAATATAACTAGAGTTACTGGTTATGACGATGACTTAGTAAACAAGCTAATAAATAGACATAAGTTCATGTTAAATATTTAGAATTCCACCTTTTTTACACGCAAAGAAAATAACACCAAGTATGTCTCCATACCTTATAATCCGAAATATAGCAAGGGACTCAATAAGGTACTTAATAAGGTAGGCCGGTCATCAGACAATCTGAGGAAGTCCCAAAGATAAGATTCCTAATTGTGAGAAAAGTGGAATTTATGAAATTAGTTGTAATGATTGTGACAAAAAGTATGTTGGGCAAACTAAAAGATCAATTAAAACACGATTTAAAGAACATTTAGCACCCTTAAAATACACTAGAACAGAAAAGTCTAGCATTGCCGAACATGCCCTTGAAGCTGATCATATTGTAACATTAGATAATCTAAGATTAATTAAAAATGTATCTGATAGGAGATTGTTAAACGCATACGAATGTACGGAAATTATAAAATGTAAAAGTAGTTCAAATAAAGACGAGGACCTATTCCTTAGAGTCCCTTCTACTGGCTACTTGTCCGGAACTGATGGCTTTACCTATGCCATTAGTTCCGCCTGAGTAATTCAAGGGTTAGGCTAAGTATAAATAGGGTAGATTTGTAGTTTAGCTTTAGTCAGTCATCGCTCCTGATGAAGCTAACATGGTTAACGAAACGTGCGTCGAGTGCAAAAATAAAGTGTTTGGTGTAGTGGTGATATATACTGAGTAGTACAGGGTCTTCCAGTAAAAAACTGAACTTTTAGCAATTTTTGTAACGAACCACCACAAAGTTGTCTCTGAACCACCCTGTATGTGATGCTTTTGTGCGTTAACTAATCCCATCCTGGAGTTGAGTTTCTGGAAGTACAGGTATTTTAATATTTAATTAGGCAATATTTTCCAAATAAAAAATCGAAAATAATTAAAATCTCGAAAACTATAAGAGAGAGAAAACATTTAATCACAATGAGATAGGAAATCCAAAAATGATATCATAGGATACAGGATATTCCATTTCAAATATTCAAGTTGCTGTTACTTTCCGGTAGAAGCGGCAACACTGCATGGCTGATGGAGTATGTTCGGTAACATAAACGACCAAAAGTTTAAATCGGTATGTTTAGTGGTTCTCTAAAAACGTCTAATCAATTCACCGTAGATCACTATATATATATATATATATATATATATATATATATATATATATATATATATATATATATATATATATATATATATATATCAGAAAAAGTATTGTTACTAAGATTCGTGGTTTCCTTTAAAAATCACATTATTGAAAAGGTTCACAAATGTAATATATTCTTCATATTATCTCCCAACTTAATTACTTTTAATATGTTCCAAATTATTAGTAGTAATTATTAATTTTATTATTTTATTATTTCCATCTTTAATTAGAAGAAGCATTTCTTACTAATAAGCTATATATACGTATATATGTATTTGACTCACGAATATTTTAAGATTACGAGTTTTTTGCTGCCGACTAATGTTACTATATTAGTTGTTGATTTGTTTAAAAACACGTACACTTAAAATGGACTCATCTATTAAAGTCCGTTTGTTTGGAGTTGATAGCACACGATATGGGTTATAAACATTAAAATGTCATAAACTATAAGCGTCCGAAATTTCTCTACTAATTATTTGCATTTTTAGTTTTAATCACGTTTATTTATCTCTATGCAACACTTCGACCTTTTTCTAAAAAATGTTTTTTATTACATCGCTTCTAAACTTTACAATAAATATAAATCAACGCATTTCAAAGTTTATTTTAATGAGTAAATGGTGAAACTAAAAATCTTATTTGTATGATAAAGGCCTAAACAATTCTTAAGAACTAGAAATCTACAGTGTTATAAAGCTTAATGATAACAATTATTTGGGATTTTAGCAGTTATTGGAATATAATTAACCAAAGTACTTATCAGTAGGTAGGTGCCTAAGTACCTAAGCATGCCATAAAAATATTCTGTGTAAGTATAAAAATAAAGCAAAAACCTATAATATGCTTAGTTCAAATCAGAACACCGATGGCTTCAACTTCCAGTTTTGCCCCGATCAAACTAACGTCCACGATGCCCTAGCGCATCAACAGCCAACAAGCCAAGCCCGTGAAATTGTGGAAACTTGTGCCAACATGACGAGACTTGGACGAGCAACTATTTATAGATTTCTGAACGAAAGAAAACGCGAGCCTCAGAATCACAAAGGTAAGGAGCCCTTAGAGGTCGATGAAGACTTTAAAAACTCAATAAGAAGAAAAGTACACCATTTTTTTATTAAGAAAGAAATACCTACACTACATAAAGTTTTGCAAGAAATCAGAGAAGACCAGGAATTACTAGATTAAAAAAATGGAAATTATGGAAAATCCTTCACAACCTGAATTTTCGTTGGGAAAAACACAATAAAAAATCTGTTCTTATCGATAAAATAGAAATAATTAGTTAGGGAAGAGAATATCTACAAGCAATCAGAAAATTTCTAGCCGAAGAAATAAATATTTTTTATTTAGATGAGACTTGGGTTAATGAGGGACACACAGTGAAAAAATTCTGAATCGACAAAAGCATTAAGAGTGCTAAACGAGCTAGGCTAATTTTAGCACATATCGGTAGTGAAAACGGATTTCTCAACGGTGGCTCGTTAGCATGAGGAGATGACGGCCGATGTTTTTGAGGAGTATTTCCAACAAAGAATTGACTGTATACCAGCAGAATCAGTTATAGTATTAGACAATGCCCCATACCATTCTCGATTATTAGAACGACTCCCGACAAATTCATGGAAGACAGCGGATATTCTTCAATGGATAAGAGACAAAAATCTCAAACATAAAGATACCATCAAAGTGAAACTTCTCAAAATTGCGAAACAAAATAAGACACAGTTCAAGAAATACGCAGTCGTTGAGATGGCAAAAGAACGGAATATCACAGTGCTTAGATTACCTCCATATCATTGCGAATTGAATCCCATAGAGCTAATTTGGGCACAAATGAAAGGTTTCGTTGCAAGGGAAAACACCACGTTCAAACTTCAAGACGTAAGGCAATTATTACTCGCCAGAATAGAGAGGATTAAAGGGGATAATTGGACAAATGCCATCCGACTTGTTATAGAAGAAGAAAATAAAATGTGGAAACTTGACGAATACATCGAAGAAATTGCGGAAATAGAATCCTTAATTATCAATTTAAGAGAAGTCGAGTCTTCAGATTTTGAAAATGATGATTGTTTTTGATTGTAATTAAAGTACTTATATATCGTTAATTGTGAATTTGTATATATACATAGATCTATAGATAAAAAAAATTTTGGTAGTAAATCTTATATTTCTATAACTTTATTTTTAAGACAATTTTATTTATTAAACACTAAAAGCAGGTTACGCTCGGACGGCCATGCTGCTGTTGAACCCTCATTTACATTTTATGATTCTATTGTATAACAGAGATGTTCTGCCTAAAATAGGGTGAACCCTTAAAAATAATTCAAAACAGGTAGCCAAATCCAGTAAAATGCATTAAGAAATATCTTTTTTTTTGGGCGTACCCCAACATGTATTTGCATCTACAATGAGAGAATTCTGCTGTCAACTCCAAAGAAATACAACATAGTTGGAGGGCCCTTTTGCATTTAGGTCCGTAACTATTAAAAGGGTCAAAGATCTTGCTTAGATGACACGAATTTTCATTTCTATACTGATTAGACGTTGCTTGATATGTCACTTTTGATGTTTTTACTAAATAACATCACTTTAACAAACAATCTTACTTTTGTTACACGTTATTGAAATAATAATCGTAATACCACTCCAATGTACTACACTCGTACTATTTAACTAAAACTAAAGTTATAGGTAAGACCGGATAAAAGGTGTTCACACCGTTTATGTCTGTCAAGTAAGAACGTGTCCGCGATAATTTATTTTTGGTAGATGCGATTCTAACGATTCAACAAAAAATCGGTAAAAGCAACCTTTGTCTACTACGCATTTTAGTAAAATTATCAGTCGATTCCGAACTTTCGTCGAAATCACGTAAAATCCAAAATGAGTCACTTGTTTGCGCGTCGGTTGGAGGCTTTCTTTGTTCTTATCCAAAGGGACCTAAAATGACATATTCCACGACCGCTAAATATATTAAAAAGTTGGTGTCGTTTGTGAAGAAGTAGGTGAATCATTTTAACGAGACGAAAAATATCGACGACTTGCCAAAATATGGCTGGGTAGGCAAAGTCACTTCGAAAGTCGAAAAATAAATCGTATCTTTGTTTTCACGGGACCTGAAATTGACACTGCGTCAAGGAGCGGCAAAATTAAGAAAATCAGGTTTGAATGTATCCCATTAAACCATTCGACAACATCTTCGTGCTCATGATGTCACATTCCGAAGCACGTTGAAGCAACTTTTGCTGGGCGAAAACCACGTCGCGAAGCGGCTCACTTGGGCCCATGATAAGATACTAGATTGGTCTTCACAATTGCCGGACGTCAACCGTATTGAAAAGGTTTAGACCCTTGTAAAGAGAAAGCTCAGAGGAATGACTCTGAGAACATCGACTCAGTTGTATCGTGAGATTCGAAAAATTTGCAGAGTATGCAGAAAATCTCATTGACACCATGCCTCGAAGATGCCAGGCGATTATTGATGCAGTAGGCGATTGGACAAGTTACTAAGGTAATTGTGCCATTGTTAGCACATCAATGAAAACATGGATGTAAAAAATTTTCTCAAAACACATTTTTTTTTAAGAATATGAGCGGTCACGTTCTTACTTGACAGACTGTACCCTACGCCGGGTTTTTATAGGGAGTTCGAAGAATATTAGCGGTAAAAAATCTGGAGCTGACTACCGAGCTACGTCAAACTTGCTATAAGAGATCGGAGATCGGTCGTAGAATAGACCGCCAGTGACTTGGATCAATTTTATTTGTCCCTCTTAGTCCGTATTTTTATATTGTCACTTTATTTACACTCTAATGGTGTGTAAGAATTAAAAAAATATTGTGTACCAGTATGGGTACTATTTAAATTAATGAATAACTTCTTGTGTTTTATCCTGAGAATAACGAGCATTTTTAATAACTATTAGTTTATAAAAACTCCCCATTGTTCGATTTTAAAGATATGCCATCTTAATAACCACAGGAACTTTTTCTTTAACTAATTAATATCAATTCAAGAAATACCTAAATTAGTTTATTAGTTGAGCCAACAAACGCCATTAATCAAAAACAAAATAGGATCGATCCATTTGTAAAAACAAATGTCGGTTAATTTACTAGATTTCCCGGTTGCTTCTATCCTTGATTAATAACAACTAATCAAATCACGATTTTATTTGTGCTGGGTTGTATATCAGTGTAACATATGGCTTGGACATTTTGTAGCTAAATTACTTAATGGGGTTACGTGTAACCGATTGGCGACATCAATTTTTGTCCTAGCTCGTTTTAAAAATTACCCTTACATTGATTTAAATACGTGTATAAAAAATAGAAATATCATTAATTTGGCAGTTTTTTATTAAAAACTTTATACTAAGCGCTAGGTATTTGTGATGTCTTATGAATTTGTGGTATCTTATTCTAATATGTATATCCGATGGCTCTTTTTTGTCAATTTCCAACCGCGCTACAAAGTAGCCAGTTTATCGATCGGACGTTGAGCTTCTTAGAGTGTGACTGACATTTACTGCGCCGTTCCCTCTCTCTACCGCTAAATGTCATCGTGTCACTACAGTCGACTCTCCCGCCAATTGCCCGTTACGTAGTGTTATTCGATGTTTGCAGCTAAAGGGAAATAATGCAGTAGAAATACATTCGGTTAGACATTCGCAAGACTACGAAGAGCCATTCAAAATAAACGGAGACGCATGTTCACTTCAAGTGTTGTCTTCTTTCATGTCAGTGCCAGACTGTATAGTGCTGTACGAACAAAATAACTTTTAGAAAAATTCGAATGAAAAGGGTTTGTTCACTTTCCCTATAGTCCAAACTTATCACCAAGTGACTTCCACTTTTTCCGAGAGATTAAGACGTCGTTGGGGGACAGCGCTACCGCTCAAACGAGGAGCTTCGGGATACGGTGGGGGCCTGACACACAGGAGGCAACTTTCTTTGAGGAGGGTATAACAAAGCTGATGTCCTGGTACGACAAGTGCCTCAACTTTTAATGTGATGACATGGAAAGCTAGCTTATAAGTACGAAGCTGGTTTGAAAAGTCCGTGCAAAAATAAAAACGACTTATGTGTTTGGGGTAAACCTTTTTTATTTTTCGACATAGTCTCCTTTTAGGCTTATACACTTCGTCCAACGATGTTCTAGTTTGTTGATCCCTTCCGAATAATAGGATTTGTCCAAGTCTGCAAAATATTCATTAGTGTCTGCAATCACCTCCTCGTTTGAATAAAATCTTTGTCCCGCCAGCCATTTCTTCAAATTGGGAACAAATAGTAGTCCGAGGAGCCAAGTCTGGAGAATAGGGGGGATGTGAAACGAGTTGGAATCCTATTTCCATTAATTTTGCGACCACAACTGCTGAGGTGTGTGCTGGTGCGTTGTCGTGATGGAAAAGGACTTTCTTGAGGGCCAATCGCGGGCGTTTTTCTTGCAGCTCGGTTTTCAAACGGTCCAATAACGATGAATAATATTCACCTGTAATAGTTTTACCCTTTTCCAGATAGTCGATGAGGATTATCCCTTGCGAATCCCAAAAGACAGTCGACATAACCTTTCCGGCCGAAGGAACGGTCTTCGCCTTTTTTGGTGCAGATTCCCCTTGGTAACCCATTGTTTAGATTGTTGTTTGGTCTCAGGAGTATAGTAATGTATCCATGTTTCATCCACAGTGACGAAACGACGCTTAAAGTCCTCCGGATTCTTCTGGAACAGCTGCAAACCATCCTTGCAACACTTCACACGATTCCGTTTTTGGTCAAGCGTGAGCAATCGCGGCACCCATCTTGCGGATAGCTTTCTCATGTCCAAATGTTTATGCAAAATATTATGTACCCGTTCAGTCGAGATGCCCACAGCACTAGCAATCTCACGCACCTTAACTCTTCTGTCATCCATCACCATATCATTGGATTTGATCAATGATTTCTGGAGTCGTAACCTCCACAGGCCGTCCAGAACGTTCAGCGTCACTTGTGCCCATATGGCCAGTCCGAAAATTTTGAAACCACTTATAAGCTGTTCTAATCGAAGGTGCAGAGTCACCATAATGTTTATCAAGCTTCTCTTTAGTCTCCTGAGGCGTTTTGCCTTTCATAAAGTAATGTTTAATCGCCACACAAAATTCTTTTTCGTCCATTTCTTGAAAATCACTCGACTTCCTTGATTCACACGAATGCCAAACACAAAGACATAGACCAATATGGCTGAAACTTGGTGTGCGTTCATTCAAGAGATGCTACTAACTAAACATGACCTCGATACGCACCGGTGGTGCCATCTCTCGGACTTTGCACGGACTTTTCAAACAAGCCTCGTATTTGCTCTCTGCGAAACGAACGTCAATTCGTCGACCATCACTGTCAACTTTCTTTACCCTGGGTAAGACTTCTCTTCCCTGTTTAGGCGGAATTTTGGAATCGGTCTTTTTGTCAGCAGGGATCTCTTTTGCCAACAAGAGGCTCTACAGCTCCGAAACTTTGCTGTTATGTGATTAAAAATGACAACTCAACAAACCGTACATATACATAACTTCTGTAAATAAATCACTTACTATTATGTTTACTCTTGTTTTCATCTTATACTCTATCGAAGGTTAAAAAATAGCCCTCGTATATACTTACGTATGTAGAGGGTACCAAAATAAAAATAATCATTTCCTTATCTCAGTAACGACTGAAGAATTATTTAATTATATTTTTATCTAGAGAAAGTGAATGCCTACTAATATTTTAAACGAGATATACTTGATATTTTGTTTTGTTAGGTTTGAATTTTACTAAATTCTCGACAAACCTACGTAAGGTATTACATGTCAGAATTTCGAGATATTGACATCTGAAAAGTTAGTGTAAGTTAGAGAAAAAATGAAGTACACATTCTTATCATAGTTGTTTATAATCCATCCAAAGATGACAACATCTGTCTGCTTTGTTTCGGAAAATTTTCCCCCCTTTGGCCCTGTATGTATTGACACTATACATCGACCCATGTTATTCTCAAAACTTGATATTTATAATACACACTTTTGATTTTCGGCCAGTAATTAATCTTTCTGGGTAAGTTAACATGCCGTTAAAAAACTAATATATAGTATTTGTGTCCTTGCAATACAGTCTTGGTTCTACCAAGACTGAAACCATAAGTTTATAAAAATTATGCATAGAACCTTTTCATATTAACGGGACCATCTCAACGATAGTAGTGTGTAAAATAAAACCTGACTCTTTCATGACGAAATTACTTTCTTATTAAACCCAATGGGAAAAGTAGATACTTCCTACACGTTCGTAGAAAAATACGATATATCAACAGCTTTTTTTTCACTTACCCCTAAAAACAGGGAAAAAGGCGTTATGTTAGGTGTGAATGTTTAAAAGGCGAGGCAGTCTACGATCGTTATCAGGCGTGGTGGTATCGTTTTAACGCGATTGTTTGAGTAGTTTCTCGGAATAATCTAAATGGGTTTGTGTGAATTGAATATTTAAAAAAATAATTATAGACGGTAGACAAACGCTTGTCCTTTAAAATAAATTATGCCATAAAGACAGTTTTTTATATATTGTGCGTCGGGTTAGGCGTATTCAACAATCATTCTCTGTCAGTGTCCATTTTGAAATATAGCTGCTATATTACATATACAGGTGCAGGCTGAAAGTTGGTGTCATAGGATATATTATTTTTAATGCATTTAATAATGCGACATTTTTTTAACTAATGGAAATTTTTTTTCTCATACGATCGATACGGTATAGTAGTTATATATCAAAAATAGTCACACAGAGATGGACGATTATTTTTACTGCTCTATAGTCTGCACGGTACTATTGGCGCTCGTTAGCAATAAAAAACAAGTCAAGTCTTTTTTATTGCTAACATGCAAGTTGGACTTGCGCAATTAGTGTTTTGTACCATTATTGCTTTTAAAATAAAATAAAATCCTTACCTAAAGTGTATTTGTTTGGAGTTATACATGTTGAGGTGCGCCCAAAAAACAGATGTCTAATGCATTTTACTGGATTTTGCTACCCGGTTTAAATTATTTTTAAGGGCTCACCTATTTTAGGCAGAAAACCTTTGCTATATAGAGTCATAAAATGTAAAGGAGGGTTCATCGGTAGCATACCCGTCCAAGCGTAACCTGCTTTTAGTATTTAATAAATAAACTTATAAAAATATAAGATTTATTACCATAAGTTTTTAATCTGTAGATCTGTGTATATATACAAATTCACAATATGCAATTACTTTGATTACAATCAAAAAAAATCATCATCTTAAAAAACTGAAGACTCGACTTCTCTTAAATTGATAATTAAGGGTTCTATTCCAACAGTTTCTTCGATGTATTCTCAAGTTTCCATATTTTATTTTCTTCTTCTATAACATGTCGAATGGCATTTTTCCAATTATCCTCTTTGATCCTTTCTATTCCGGCGAATAATAATTACCTTACGTCTTGAAGTTTGAATGTGGTGTTTTCCCTTGGAACGAAACCTTTCTTTTGTGCCCAAATTGGCTCTATGGGATTCAATTCGCAATGATATGGAGGTAAGCTAAGGACTGTGATATTCCGTTCCTTTACCATCTCATCGACTGCGTATTTCTTGAACTGTGCCTTATTTTGTTTCGCAATACTATCTTTATGTTTGAGATTTTTATCTCTTATCCATTGAAGAATATCCGCTTTCTTCCATGAATTTGTCGGGAGTCGTTCTAATAATCGGGAATGGTATGGGGTATTGTCTAATACTATAACTGATTCTGCTGGTATACATTCAATCAGTACTCCTCAAAGACCGCGGCCGTCATCACCTCATGATAATCTTTAGTTGACTTTGATTCGAATTCCAACAAGCCATCATCGAGAAATCCGTTTTCACTACCAATATGTGCTATAATTAGCCTGCTTTTAATGTTTTTGTCAATCCAGAATTTTTCACTGTGTATTCCTCATTAACCCAAGTCTCATCTAAATAAAAATATTTCTTTCTTCGGCTTGAAATTTTTTGATTGCTCGTAGATATTCTCTTCTCCAACAAATTATTTGTGTTTTATCGATAAGAACAGATTTTCTGTTGTGTTTTTCCCAACGAAAATTCAGGTTATGAACGATTTTCCATAGTTTTCATTTTTTTTTTAAAAATCTGGTAAGTCCTGGTTTTCTCTGATTTCTTGCAAAACTTTATGTAGTGTAGGTATTTTTTTCCTAATAAAAAAATAACCGGTCAAGTGCAAATTGAACTTGCGCAGTTAGTGTTCCGTACGTTGATTGCTTTTAAAATAAAAATTTTTGTTACGGAAGTATAAAATAATCAGTGACTTCACAATGGGATAAGATTTCAACAAAGTTTTTTTCCGATTTTTAGTGAAAACTGGTGACCTTGATTTTTTTTTTTATGTACCAGATAAATTATTAAAGTTAATGCACCCGTGATAATTTTCGATAAATACTTTTCGAGATAAGGAAGGGACAGCGGTTTTTTTTTTTCGCACTTTTTTAAAAATAATAGAGAGATAATTGTGCGCAAGTATTACGTTATATATATTTTTGAACTCATCTTTTTTACAAGCTTTCATTTGACACCCCTCTCGATAATCTGGTAAAAATTTTTTTTTTCACTTCCCATTTCACCCCCAAAACTAACCCCTTAAGTCAAAATTTAACTTTCAAAACTACACGGCTCTGATGAAGTCATCCATTCCTATATTGGTGCCAAATATTAACTTTCTATGCCAAATAGTTTCGGAGAAAATCGTTTGTGTGTGACAGACGGACAGACACCTAAAGGATCTTGTAAGTGTTCCGTACGGAACACTAAAAATGGTGTACTTTTCTTATTGCGTTTTTAAAAGTCTCCATCGACCTCTAAGGGCTCCTTTCCTGTAATTCTGAGGTTCGTTGCAACGACCGCGTTTTCTTTTTTTTTATAAATCTATAAAGAGTTGCTGATCCAACTCCCGTCATGTTGGCACAGGTTTCCACAATTTCACTGACTTGGCTTGTTGGCTGTTAATACACTAGGGCATCGTGGACGTTAAGTATCCTTGTTTTTTCTCGCAGGGAAAATGCAAATTTACAGACTCTGCAAGTTTGACCGGTGCAAAACTGAAAGTTGAAACCATCGTTGTTCTGATTTGAACTAAGCATATTATACTTTTATTTTTATACTGACACAGAATATTTTTATTTTCTACTTAGGTACTTAGACACCTACCTACCCTAAGTACTTTGGTTAATTATGTTCCAATAACTGCTAATATACCAAAGAATTTTATTGTACCTATTATCATTAAGTTTTATAACACTTTAGATTTCTAGTTCTTAAGAATTGTTAATTGTACTCGTTTAGGCTTTTATCCTACAAATAATATTTTTTGTTTCATCATTTACTCATTAAAATAAACTTTGAAATGCGTTAATTTATATAGCTTATTGTAAAGTTTAGAAGGTATGTATTTTTAGAAAAAGGTAGCACGGTTGTATAGAAATAGAAAATACGGGTGATGAAAACTAAAAATGCAAATATTTGGTAGAGAAATTTCGGACGCTTATGGTTTATGACATTTTAATGTTTATAACCCATGTTGTGTACTGTCAACTCCAAACAAACGGACTATAGGCTAAGTTAATTAGGTCCCTGAAGTGTATATATATCTTAAGATCCAATATGTATTTTCACGTTTTTTCTTAGTCAGTAACGTATAATTGTTTTAGCATCTTAGCTACCTAATAGCCAATAAAATCAATCTAGCTCAGTCTAGAATTTAGTAATAAAAGTGTAAAACAAATATTTACTGCCTAAATATTTGTTTAATTATAAACAAATAAAATAAGATTCTTTTGTCTTGATACAGTGGCGACGAGCGACCAATAATGTACTTGAAAGTATATTAACAAAACCTTCACCATTGTGTCGAGGAACGAGTTTTTTTTATACCAGAAAAACTATCAATTGTAATGCACTCGTGATAATTTTCCCTCAATCTATACTTTATTTAGATTATTCTAGAATTTTTTCAAAATTTTTTGAACAGTATTTTTCGAGATAGGGTGGGTGGATAACAATTTTTGGTCCTTTTTTTTTTAAAATAATACAAAGGAAAGTGTGCGCGAGTATTACATCACCCCACTCGATGACCTGGTAAAAATTTTTGTCACTTCCGATTTGACCCCTCCAAACCTAACCCCTTAAGTCAAAATTTAACTTTCAAAACTACACAGCTCTGATTGGTTCATCAATTCCTATATTTGTGCCATATTTCAACTTTCTATGTCAAATATTTCCGAGGAAAATCGGGTGTGACAGAGGGACGGACGGACAGATAGACACCGAAGTGATCCCATAAGTGTTTCAACGGAACTCTAAAAATAACAATTACTAAGATGTCTTGTTTGTATAATAGTTGTATTTTCATTGTTTATCTAACGCAGATTTTTTTTGTTGAAAAGTTATTTCTAGAAGGAACGTTTGATTTCTTTTAAAAAATGCTTATTATATTTCAGTAAATTTAATACGGAGTAACTTAATTCCATTAAAAAATGATATTGGCAGATCCAGTCTTTCAGTACTTTTTCTAAATCGACAAAAATTATTTACTAGTGTGAACTGGTAACATAAAAAAACTTTAGCGACAATATTGGAAGCTTATTTTATTAAATAAAAAATGATATAGGTTAAGTGGCCGCCAAATAAAAAAAAAGGTAAAACCATGTTCTCATTACTATGTTAACTAAACTTTACCCAGAGGTGCTCATAGCGTAGTGGTTAAGGTGTCTGCTTTCGACGCCAGCGGGGCGAGTTCGTATCTCGGCTCGGAAAATCATAATAATAAAAAAGAGATATATAAAAAATAAAATAAAACTCTCTCGAGTAGGTAATAGCAAATCACCCGTAGTATCAGTACGGAACCGGCTTTAAACTGTAGGTCCCTTTGTCTTTGGAAATACTTAAAAATTATCAACCACAGGCAAAGGCGAGAAGGTCGCCTACGTCCGTATCAGATAAGGCACTTTAAGAAGTAGAAACTTTGCCCACGGAATGTGTTCGCTATTTGTTTTTCTAATTGGCCATATAAGAGAAATATGTAGTAGGTTTTTGTAACATTTGTAAAAAATGTCTGAATTGAATAGTTTGGTAACTTTTTACCTATATCTGATATATACAAGACAATTTTAGTCTAAGAGAAGTAAATATATAATGCCATTGCTTCATTGGCTTTGTGTCTCGTATTATTTATTGTAAATTTATCTTCTGCATTTTTATTGAATACCTTATATATGGAGCTACAAATTTTATGTTTGCATCAAAACTTAAATAAAACCTGTTTCAAGCACACTGTGCTTTTGTATACGTTTCTACCATTTCAACCTTTTTATATTTCTGGAGCATGATGGTAAGATACAACGAATTGTATTAAGTACGCATACCTATTACTCCATCGAAAGCTGACACAGCAGCTTTCGAACCGACAGAGTGGTTGACACAGTCAATGCTTTAAAAGCAGGCAGCGCTTTTTCGAATGATCCTTCCTCAAGTATATATAATTATTGTAAAGCAACTGAAAATAGACAGAAGTCCATATTCCAGCAGCTTACTAGCTGTTCTCTTGTCTGTCGAATCCATCCTGAGACGCGTTTCGCCGTATCACGGCTCGTCAGTCAGTCTAGGATTGACAAACAAGAGAACGGTATCAAGTGGTACTTATCCGTAACTTCTGGGAAAAGTACCACTTGATACCGTTCTCTTGTTTGTCAATCCTAGCCTGACTGACGAGCCGTGATACGGCGAAACGCGTCTCAGGATGGATTCGACAGACAAGAGAACAACTAGTAAGCTGCTTGAATATGGACTTCTGTCTATTTTCAGTTGCTTTACAATAATTTTATATTTCTAAAACTCAACTTTTTTTAGTGTTCCTCTTTAATCAAATATTCTAAAAACTTACTTAAGATTGGAAATAAGGAAAAATAATATGATTTCCAGATTCCTAGAGTCTGGGAACTCTGAAAAGGACATACAACGTGATATACGAAACTACCCTATATTCCTATATGTTCGGCGATAGATAATTACGAATAAAAATTTTTTTTTTCTCGAAAATAAACTAGAAACCAGGAAAAATTTCTAGAGTACTACTGAAACTTATCCGAAGTTAAGTTTCTTAGCTACATCAAGTACTATTTATGGATCAAATTTTAAATGATTTCCTCATTTCGTTCGGGAGTTATCACCAAACAGATCGACATTTCAAATGATGTTTTTCGTAATATAGGTACCCTGAAACGTGAAGAAATGCAAAAAAAATCCCCTAGGTCGATTTTTTTATGCATACAACACATATATACATACAACACATATATACATACAACACATATATACATACATACATACATACATACATACATATGTACGTACATACATATATATATATATATATATATATATATATATATATATATATATATATATATATATATATATATATACAGGGTGTCTTTAAAAGGTGCGGAAAAAATGCTACCACAAATTCCTGAGGTCAAAATATGACGATCTAACTCAACTTACCTCAGTCCAAAAGTGGATGATTTCGGAGATACAGAGTGTCAAAAGTTCAATTTGGTTATAGTTTTTCATAAATATTTTTTTTAATAATTGGTGTATTGTCACAATTTTCAGCTAAAGGGGGTTTTTTGAGGTGAAAAATTGAAATCTGCATTCATTTTCATTGTAACATTTAGAAGGCGCTACCTGCGGTACTTTGCACACATTTGAAACGAAATAACTTTTTTGAGCCGCACTGTATTTTACTTTTACATAAAATTTCTTATTCTCCAACGTCTTTTACCTAAAAAAGGTATACCTGGTAAGAGTTGATTTGAGCAGCTGTTTTTGAGATATCAAAACAATTCATTTCGTTTATGGCTAGGTCTAAATTATTGTGATAAATGAACACAATTTGAGGCGAAGGCGTTATAATAAATTAACTGTCACTAAAAACTGACGGGTGTCAAATCGAATCTAAAACCATTCAAGCATTACATTTTGGTCAGAATAAGATGAATTACGGCCTATCTTTTAGTAGGTGAAATTCGTAAAATTCCTGAAAGGCCCCTGATTGTGAGCAGTGTTGTTGTTGATGTTTTTGATACATTGTCGCTTTTTTCTCCGGTGTTTGTTTTAAATTGCGAGTACTACTGGAATATCGTGAAATTAGCAAGCACCGGTGAATTGTCAAACAATTTACAAATTTAATTTTCGTTATGGCCGTACAGTATACCAATGCAGAAATGACTGATATGTTATTGGTTTTTGGATATTGCCAAGGAAATGGTTTAGAATCTTGCAGAGTATACAGTGAAAGATTTCCGAATCGTCGCTTACCGAACCATAAAACCTTCGCGGCAGTTGAAAGATTAATTATTTGTCATACACGTACGGTAAGAACTCCAGAGTTTGAGGAGAGATTAGGCTTAGAGTTAGGGGTAAGCAAAGATACTGTTAATAGGGTGACCAGAGAACAACTACTGCACCCATTTCATGTTCAATAGGTACAAGATCTTTTACCCCATGATTCTGAACCACGCCTAGCTTTCTGCCGGTTTATCCAAGAACACAGAAATCAAGATAGGAATTTTACACGAAGAATTTTATTCACAGATGAAGCCTGTTTCACTCGAAGTAGCATAACTAATTTGCACAATGAACATGTCTATGTAGAAGAAAATCCTCATGCGACTAAAATAACCCATTATCAGCATGAGTTTAAGATTAATGTTTGGGCAAGAATCATAGACACTTTTATAATTGGCGAAAATTATGTGGAACATCTGCAAAACGAACTACCAGACTTATTAGATCCCCTGCCCTTGGAACTTCGAAGAAGAATGTGGTTTATGCACGACCGTGCTCCTCCACATTTTACGTTAAACATACATAATTATTTAAACGAACAGTATCCAAATAGATGGATAGGTAGAGGCAATGATGCACCCGCAAATTGGCCAGCACGATCCCCTGACATGACCCCGTTGGATTACTTTTTATGGGGAACTTTGAAAACCCTTGTGTATTCTAGGCCAGTTGGTACAGAAGATGAATTAAGGAGACGTATTCAAACTGGAATTGGGGCTTTGAGAAATGATGCCGAAATGCTCCAGGGAGTCCAATTTAATTTTTTACGTCGTACTAATTTTTGTACACACGAAAATGGAGGGTATTTTGAACATTTATTATAAGCATTTTTTTTAAATTATTTTTTTGTTGTTGATAAATCTTATTGACTGTTTTTACTAGAGAATAAAATTAACAACACATTTACTTGTTTTTTTTTTAATTTTTGGTGTTATTTTTGTGGCAATGCAATGCAATGGTGAGTTTCGGTAAGAAATCAAAAATTCATATCCAAATATCCCAAAAACTCTGCTCATACCAGGTATACTTTTAAAACCTGGAAAAGAAGAATTTTTATTCAAAATTTAGACAGACCTAATAATATATATATATATATATATATATATATATATATATATATATATATATATATATATATATATATATATATATATATATATTATTAGGGTGGTCACCAAAAATCATAGTTCGAATTTTTTTTTTGGGGGGGGGGGGCCTTCTAAAAGTGGCCAATTGACTAAGAAGTAAGATTGGTAAAGTTTCAGCTTAATTGGGTAACGTTAACCCGCGCCTCATCAAGGTTGAAGTTTTGACTTTTTATGAAAATTGATTTTTTATGAAAATGTCTAAAAACATTTCAAGATTCAATTACATTGGCTCTCTAGATTTTACTTTATTTATTTTTTCAATATGTACATAAAAAAGGGTTTAGCCAAAATTGTTATTATTTACATTTACTATTTATTATCAGATCAAGGTGGTAATAGCTTAGATAAGGTGGCCTTTGAAGAGTTAGGAAAAATTTTCCTACATTCAGATACAACTCCTATCAAAAACTGCCGTTGTTTTTCATCTGTCGTCAAACAGGAATTGAAGTCTTGAATTAATTTTACACCTCTTTCAGCTGTGTCATTGACAACCTTAAAATTGTTTACTATTTTGTTAGCATTTAAATAGTGTGAATTGTCACACCATTCATCGGGATCAGTATTTAAAAAGTTTGTATCGATTTCAAATCCCTTGAAAAAATTTATAGTTTGATGAGAAACAAAAAAATCATTTTTTTTTGTCCATAAATCATCCACTTGTTCGAGATTGAACTTTGCTTTTATGTCCCTATCATCGTAACTTTTTTCTACAACGGAAATTTTAGGCATTTTGCAGCCATGCTTGTTTTGACATTTTTTTCTAAAGTTTCATCAAAAAATGAAAATGCGACTAGCTCCGAATTGAAATATCACAGATGATTTATCATTTTAGACAGTGCCTTGTCTGCAAGTTCTTTATTAATTTGTCTGTATTTCACAAATGATTTTAACAATTGTAGATCTTGGTTAGGGGTAAAGTGGGTTTGGGAGCGTTGAACCACGCTTTTACATAAAAATTGATTGTAAATAAACAAATGTCTGTGACTTGAATGACTTGAAAAATTCTACTTTTTTATTTGGCGCTGTGCTTTTAGATCTTTTAGAATTTTTTTGCAGTTTTCTCCACTCTTCGTACGGTTTTTCTAATTTTGCAACACAATCTTTCAGGTGTCTGGTTGGTATCTTAGCTTTCTCCCAAAAAATTAAAACTTTCTGTAATTGTAAGTCTTGCAGCTTCTCTGGTGTTTAGTTTCACTTGCCGTATATTATAAAATAAACTGCGTAAAACTTGATAATTAGATGGTAATTTACTGCTACTGATTTGTTGAGACATGTGGCCGATTAAATACACCATTTCTTTCTGCGTTCTACTCGAACCCGAACAAGCATGGCTCGTTGATGCTGTAGAAGATATTGTCCCGCAAACCTCGCAGAAAAGTCACTAAACGAACGTTGTTGAAATATTCACTGCTAGAAAGGCAAACGTTAACGAAAACTCTGACTTCTCCCTGGGCATCCCAGACAAGGAACAAAAAAGAAAGGGTGTGGTTTATGACTCCCAAGGTAGAATTCTCTGATAAAAGGATCCTTAGCAATAGCTTTTTTATAACAAAAACAAACCTTGTAAAGAACAGAACTAAATATCATGTAGGTACCCACTACCTTGCAATTCGTAAAATTATTTATAAAGTTAAACAAATGACGATTTTATGTCTTATTATATATTGTATAATAATGTATTTGTATAATTGTTTATAATACAAAGGAAATAAAAAACGGTCCAAAGTATTTAAGTTAGGTATCTTTGTTGCCATTATTCACTTTCGTTTCCTAAACAGGTCGAAGCTCGAATTTGAGGATTCGAAACATGTCCGGTCTTGGATGATGAACATCCTCAAATATGAAAGTTTTAACAAAAAAGTGGTAGGAGTAAAACTTTAAGACAACCATATTTCCTATAAAATGAAGCAACAGTCAGGTTTTTAGGACGAATGGTTTTCATTTTATGAGGGAAAAACCGCGATTGTTTTGCAAAAAATAGAATTTTACAGCTTTAACGTCGATTAGGTTAAACGTTATATAATTGAGCTAAAACTGTGCAAATCTTATTTTTTAGACAAATGGCAAATTTTAGCGGGGTCCTGCCGGCATAACGATGAAAATATTTTTCCCTACTATACCTTTTGACCACTCTATATATATATATATATATATATATATATATATATATATATATATATATATATATACATATATATAATTTTTAGAAAAATAAATCTCAAGGCACCTGATCTGATCTCAAAAGCAGGAATTAAAATCGACAAAGTTATTTTCTTTTAATGTAAATCTAATTGGGGAAAAGCGTGCATTTTTTTTGAAAAACTAGCATTTTTTAGTCTCTTTCTAACAATTATGTGTGTACAATATCAAAGTCAATTGAGAGAAATAACAGTTAAAATAAATGAACAAAAATTATTCATTTTGATAAAAGCTTTTAAGTTAAAAAGTTCTCATCTTTATTTAAAGCTTTTAATTTATTAATAATTTGTAAAATATGCCGCATTAAATCTTTAAAAAGAGATTCTTTCTTTTCGTAATATATATATTCGTAAATGATTTTAAGTTTAAAAAATATATTAATGTTATAATTTGATTTTCCAAAATCTTTTGTAAATTCCACAATAAAAATACTTCTTTAGCGTCCTGCTATGAAAACCAGGTATTCTCGTGGGACAAAACTGAAAGAAAAATAGAAGTAGTAAAACGATACTGTAGAGGAGATTTGATTCCTAAAATGATTGATGGTGAAAAATAATTTTTTCGGTGAAATTCTCCTAAGTAAAAAATCCACAGTAGTAAGAGAGCTCTCGAATTATGTTACTTTTTATTATTTGTTTGCGCCATTAATATAACTTATCAAAAACGGATTATTGCTTCTTGTCCATTTATAATCGTTAGACATTATGATTTATGATTTCACAAATAAATTAAATGGTGGCTCCTAACAATTATTTCAAGTTTATTATTATATTGAGTTACTTATTATTTTCAAATTTTCTTGTTTCTTCACTTTGCTTCCCAAACATTTAAAATTACGCAACATATCAAGGTCATGAGTTTCATTACGTCCGTCGTTGCAAAAATAAGTGATCGACGGTTGTAGCGTCTAGATTAACTGATGATGCTCTGGCAGAAATAAAACATTTCATTTAAGCATATTATTTATTTACAATGTAGCAACATGTTATATATACTTTCTTAAATTGTCCTTGTATTGAAGTCATAGAAAAGGAATAGGTTGCGTCATCTTTGGGATATCAACGAGACTGCTCTTCTCGATCTCTTTCATTTTGGTGCATGACTCACCTATACTCCGATTCAATTAACTACACGGAACTAGGGAAAAATAAAGCAAAACCATGTAACAGATAGATATTTTTATTTCGAATGTGTCTGAGAGAGAGGCATTGTTTGGTATCCATGTGTTGATTCAGAGATGTCGCGATGTCAACTAAAATGTGTCCCCTTGTGCAATTGACTTTAAAAAAGCCTTTGAGAAGATACGCAACGAAAAACTTCTAGAGATTTTAAAAACGACCGGTATAAACCATAAAGACATTCGTATCATCGTCAATTTGTACTAGCATCAGACAGCTGAAGTATGGTATGGTTGGAGCATCAACTATCGGATGAAATTAAAATCAAGCGAGGAGTGCATCAGGGTTGTATCTATCGCGCTTGTTCAACCTCTATTCGGAGGTGATATTCAATGAAGCACTCATTGGTACCCCTGAAGAAATCAACATCAACGGCGTTAACATAAATAACGGAAAAGATCTACAAAAACTTATGGATAAAATAACTGACACTTGTACACACTTTGGTTTAAGACTCAATGCAAATAAAACACAATACATGATTATAAGCAAAGAATCTAATATTAAATATGATGGTATTACAGTCATTGGCATAAAGATAGAGAGAGTTGATAAACTGATGTATCTCGGTAGCAATATCAACTACCACTGGGACTCGACAGTGGAAGTCAAAATTCGAATAGAGAAGGTCCGAGCCGTATTTATGAAGAACAAAAAAATATTAAGTAGTCACGACCTATCATTGAAACTAAGGATGAAAATGGTAGGTTGCTATGCCTTTCCGGTTTTCTTGTACGGCATGGAAGCGAGAACGCTAACTGCCGTACAACGTCGGGAGGCATTCGAGATGTAGGTGTATCGACGACTGCGGAAAATTTTGGCCACATTATGAAACATCCAGAAAAATACGAAATCTTGCATCTGATTATAGAGGGAGAGATTCCGGCCAGATGTGGTCCAGGAAGAAGGAGAATATCGTGGTTGAAAAATTTGAGGCAGTGGTACAGAAAGTCTACGGTTCAACTATTCCGAGTCAATAAAATGACCACCGTCAACATAGTAGCCAACATGATAACCAACGATCGTTGAACGGTCATGGTATCCGAAGAAGAAGAATAGTGTCTACTAGTAGAAAATCCGATACTCTAAATAAATAAATGGTTACCTGTATCAACGAAATCCCAAAATATTAAGGGATCTTGTAGGTAGGGTAAATTTGACACATTGCAATATATTTTTTTTTAAATTTTAGTAAAGCTTCTATTAGATACGAAAGATACAATTAAATATTCGTATCACAGGGTTAGAGCAAGCTTCATGAACTGGACTTAAGGTCAGTTTGAGGAGGTTAACGATATTCGACTGGGACCTTGAAGGACTTGATATGTAATTGAGTTGCAAGCAACATGTACAACTTATGTCTCGTTAATAGTCTCCATTTATTGGCTGAAAATATATGGTTACTATTAACATTCGTCAGTTCTGTCTCCGACTGACTTTTTTCTGACCCTAAAGATCAAAGGAATATTTATTTTAAAATTCTAAGTCTTGTATTTGTCTCTCTATAAAGTAATATATATTTCAAATAAGTAATTTCAGCTGGTTGACTAGTAACTCAATATTCTTGAGGCATTACATTTATTTCGCTAAATAAAATTTTAAAATATATATGTTCATGTATTATTATTTTTATAATTTAATAAACAAAATAATGCATTTAAAGTATTTTAACGTACTAAAACGTATATCGGCATTTTTAACAACAAAAAAATACGATTGAAAGATAATATATTTGGAAAGTCTAATTTTAAGGTCACTAAATTTTCTCCAACTTATTGTTATTGTTAGGAACGCTACACAGGCGTTTAGTTATCCTGTATTGTTGTTATATACATAATTTCGAGGAAATTTTTAATAAGGTATTTTCACACATCTGTAGAAGATGCACTTTGGCACTTTAGAATTTTGTTGATGTTTCCCAATTACGATATACAGTTTAAAGAAATCAGCGATCTCAAGTCTAACTTTGAGATCACTAATTTTTCTTAAACTTGGAATTACTGTTGGGCATCCTACACAGGCGTTTAGTTACCCTGTTTTTTTTATATACATAGTATGAAGGAAATTTTTAATAAGTTATTTTTTACACATCTCTAGGAAGTGCACTTTAGTACTTCAGTATTTTGTTTGTGGTTTCCAATTTCAAGAAAATTATATATATTATGTTGTGAAAATCGTTTTATATACTTGAGCCGGTAAACCCTTGTGTCAAAAGAAATTGTAGCCCTGAAGTTTTATGCCAGTAACAGCATAACCACCAACACTAATAATTTTCTCTCTAAAGCTGGAGTTTTTCATATTCACTAATAATCACTACATTTTCGTTCAGAATAGTGTTTAACTTTCATTGTAATTTTATTACAGTGCGACGTAGAATGATACAAAATATTTTTATCACTACAATAGACGATTGCCGCTTTAATAAAGTCTGATCAGTGGATCTTCGTAATCATGTGATCAACGCGATGTCAAGAATATTCATACGATTCAATTGGCTGTCAATTCAATGTCGGCGGTCTGAGTTTTAAATGACAGTTTCAAAAGTCAAAATAGAATTTAAAATATTTCATCCGGTTTGGGAATTAACGAAAACTACGGGTATATTAAATGTGTGATGTGTAAAACACCCTAGTTCTTACTTGTGAAGAACATTTACCTCTCTGCATAAATCCAACGTCTAATATCACCTATTTTTATTTTTCAAGTTGCTATTAGATTATTTCGTGAGTAAATCTACTTTACGAAAAGTTTACAATTGTTATCTGTTAGTTATTTGAAGTTTGTGTAATGTTTGTAATAAAATTACAATACACACTTAACACAGCTTTATCAAATTTACATATAAGGCATTATAAAAACTGTAAAAAGTAGCACTTTAGAACTCGTTAAATAAAATTTTAAAATAGAGAACTGAAATATAATACTTTTAAAAACAGAAAGATATTTCATGACGAGGGTATAAAGTATGAATAGGAAATATAAATTGCATAATCCAATTTTAATATGATTTATCAAATAAAACGAATAGATAGCTAGATAAGTCTATATTTGTCCTGCAAAATTTACAATGAATGTTGCCCAAGGGACTTGGAACGTGTAATGACGTGTAATGACACTAATCGCTAGAAGTAGATTCTTCATTCTCGCTTCATCATTCCCAACACGAATAATGATTTATTTCTTCGATTATTACCTCACGATCATACCACTGTTGAATCAGGTTTTCTGTATGTTGTATGCTGGCATGCCATATCTCTGGTGTACACTTTTTTAAGGCTCTATCCACATCTGAAGTACTTATTTATCTCCATATCCCTCTTCACAAATGTGCTTGTTATAAAATGTTTTTGCATTTTCTCAAATCAGCTCGATTGCATTAAATTGACAGTGATAAGGAGGTAATTTCAACACTTCATGCCCATGTTCTTGAAAAATGTTATCAATTTGATATTTCTTTGATTTTTTATGAGCTTTTGCAATATCTAATAATTCTGTCTTAAACATCTGTTTGTTATGAGGTAAACTAGTCTTCTGTAACCACTCGAGAATTTCTTCTTTTTTCCATGCTGAAGATGGGGGTTTTTCTACTTCAACTGAATGATACGAAGCATTACCAATTATAACTAAAGATGGTTCTTCTAAATTAGGAATCAACTGGTTTCTGACCCATTTCGTAAACATTTTACTATTCATTTCTCCATGATAATCAAGTGACTTTGACTTGCTAGCAAATAGTAAATTAACATTTTCCACAAAACTCCCACTGTGTCCACCATGTAAAACAATAAACCTTTTACCATCAAATCTCTCAGGCTTACGAACACTTTTAATGTTGTCATCCTGCCATGATTTCCTTTGACTGCATTTTGAAAAAAAAAGCTGACGGGCAATGTGTGCATTTTTGTTTTCCATATATTTTCTAAGAAAAGCTGCCCTCATTGAACAAATTCTTGGTGTCTCCATTAATGCTCGTCTGTTGTCAGCTTTCTTAAGTTTGAAACCCAAATCCAGAAGTAATGTTCGTAGAGTTCCATAACTGACATTAATTATCTCTTTTTGTCGCAGTTCTTTACGTAAGTTGTTAATAGTAACATGTTTTTCTAAAAGTGCAATATGATTTACTTTCGATTTTACTTAAACCGATAGATATTAATAGCTACTTACTTTATGCATACATATCATATGATATGTTACGAACGTCCATTTTAGAACTTTCACACAGATCATGGGTCTTAGCTTGTTTCATTGGTCGTAGTTTTCCAGATGTTGAAAGCAATTCATTTTTATCACTACTAATCTATAAAGTAGCAGCTACTCTCTGGAACCAGAATATTGTAAACACATTAAAAAGATATACCTAAGTGATTTATTTACCTCTTGTACATCATTAAGATATATAAGAGGACCCTTGTTATCCCTTTCCGATGTAAAATACACTATTAATTTCGCCACAAAATCTCTTTCTTTTTGACTATTCAAAAACGTTTTTTCAGGCATTTTGGTGGCTTCGTATGAAGAGTATTTGGTCAATATTCCACAAATATTAGAGCTCTGAACAGAACTATTTATTAGTTGGCAAGTATATTCCAAAATCCAATAATGGGATAAAGACGGTAGTGACCGTTTGCCGTAAAAATTAAGGAAGTGCCTACTGTATGGTCCAATATACGTTAAATAAAAATTGCTGCATTGTTCACGTTTTTTGTGGGAAATTCTGGTTATGTTTGATTTTATGGTAATGTTGCTTTATTTATTTAAAAAAGTTGTTATAAACACCCTCCCTGGATAGCACAAAGTTCCCACACAAATCGTGGACGGTGCAGCACTTTCAAAAATTAAACATAAAGATGACGTAACCTCAATCCGTCAAAGAATTATCGATTATTCTTATTGCCTATAAACTCGGCGGTACTGGCTTCTAAAACATGAAGCTATACCCAAATTCCAAGTTGTTCGCTGTGTTTCTGTGTGCATATGTACAACTAACCGAGACAGATAATAGAGAGTGTCGTAAATAACTTCAAATGACAGAAGACCTACGTTTTTAAGTTTTTAAATATACTTAACATGTTGACAAGAAGAATAATATAGATGGATGTTTATTCATATTCTATATTCATGCATGCAAAGAATCATTGATCGGGCCATAAATTCGTGTTATTTCATTATGCTTTTTTTCAATTGGCGCCCTCGTTTCGGCTCAGCTGCACATGCTGCGCGATATTCTACATGTTGCTACTGACTTAAGGCTAGCATTAATATCGTCATTTTTGGTTAGCGATTCCATCTTGAGCGTTTGTTCGGGTGGTATAGTGTGTATTTTCTTAATATTTTGATTAAAAACAATCATTTGATGAGTTGATTGATATGGTATTTCCCTACTCAGCATATATCACTACTACATCAAATACTTTATTTTTGCACTCGACGCGTGTTTTGCTAACCATGCGCGATGACTGACAATTAATCATCGCTCCTGATGAAGCTAAAGTGTTTGATATAGAGCTGATATATACTGAGTAGTGTCATTGTGCCAAATTCCGAACAAAGATGGTATTTTGATTTTAATAACGGCGTGTTGTTAAATACATGCGAATAAAAGCGGCTTTTTTTAACTCTAGAAGTGCAGTATTGTAACAGCATATCTTTCAATGGTTTAGTCATGTGAAGTTTTTCTTATTGATAAGAGTAAAAATTTATACTTTTTATTCCACTTTAAACGTGTTTATGAAAAATAGTTGCAACAATTCCTAGAAGAAAATATGTTGTCACAATGGTCATATTTAATAGGGTGTAGATCTGTTCTAAGTTGAACTTTTTTTATGAGAAATATTTACAATACCTATAAGAAAAAATATATTTTCACAGTTTCATTTACTAATAATTTTTTTTTAATGTAAATCTGATTGTTTCAAGAAAATATTTTTTACACCAATGTGTATGTATACAGCATGTCCCAGTATTCCGTGTACATGAAGTTACTGTGGATTTTTGGGATGAAAATATGACCATTTAACCCAACTTATTTTAGTCCAAAAATTCGTAATTTTTGAGATGCATAGTATCAAAGTTATACTTTTATTGTAGTTTTTCTTAAGTAGCTTTCTTAATAATTGTACTATTTGTACAAGATTCGGTGCTAAGGGGTTTTCCGAGATGAGAAATCGAAATCAGCTCACAGTTTTGTTGTAAATTGTAGGGGCGCCACTTATTGGACTGTGTATACTTTTAAATTGTCATAACTTTTTTATACCGGTCTGTATGATATTTTTAATTAAATATTCGTATTCTCCGCCTTCTCCTGTCTAAAATAGCTCTCTTGGTAAATGTTGCTCCGAGCAACAGTTTCTGAGATAGTGGGATGTTTGTTTCCATTTTTTAATTCCATTGTCAAATGCGTTTCTTCTTATATATCTTATTACTGTTGTTAGCCTTATATATATATATATATATATATATATATATATATATATATATATATATATATATATATATATATATATATATCTTATTATTGTGGTTAGCCTGTTTGCCTTTAAGCATGCTCCAAATTTCAAAGACTATTCTTTTAGACCTGTCCTAAGCCTGGATGAAGAGTGAATCTGTACAGGCTTTTCTAAATAAGATAAATTGTAATTTAGGTTTGAGAGCTTTTGATCAAAACAATCGTAACAACCCAGAGAGATACATTTAACTAAAACAGTTATCACTCTGTAATATTGACTAATGTTAAAAATAGAATTTGCAACCATCGAAACTCCATAGCCAGTTCAGAAATTGCTACTGAGCACATTTATACCACCAAGCTCGTTTTGTTATTCTAGAATTTATTTTTAGTGTTCAGAAATTTCTCTACCATATTTAATCAGTCATTTTATATTAAACTTTTTAAACTTTAAATAAGGGAATCTTATTAGTTTTATATTATTTGATTATCCATTTTATCAAACAAGTGACAAAAATATTAGTTTTATTTCAGAACATAGTCTGACTGATCAAGGAACTCTAATTTTGATATGCTGTTGAAACTGTCCATTTTAAATATTTTTTTATGTTGGGTATATATTTTTTTGTAATTTATCGTGCGTCCTTTTTTAGGATTTTTTTCTACTTTAAATTTTAAAATACAATTTCTACAGACTATGCAGATATGAGGGCCGTTTTTTAAGTTTTTACAAACGGCCACAAGATGACACTATTGTGATGTGACATTACCATTGGTGTAAAATTTAAGATTTGTTATTGTTAAAACGGTGGCTGCACAGAAATTGGCCGGGTAGTTCGTTTACAGTGAGCGTTTAAAAAAAAACGGTTTTGTGAACAAATGGAAATTTCACGCGAAGGTTTTCGTTGGATGATTTTTTACGCTTTTAGTAAAGACCTAGCTCAACAGCAAGGCCGCGAATCGCTTCGTTCAACTTTCAGTAATGAATCACCATCAGAAGAGACTGTTTATAATTGGTTTGCAGAACTTCGTCATGGTCGTGCTTCCGTCAGTAATGAATTTTGTGAAGGCCAAATCGGCTGTTGTTCCAAAAAACATCGATGCTATGCGCAACATGATTGAAGAGGATCGGCATGTGACTTACCATAAGATAGAGGCACCCTTAGGCATATCGAAGACTGTAGTACATTCGATTTTGCATGAACTTTAAGCTGTGAAAAAGATCTGTTCCCGATGGATTACACATAGTTTGACCGAAACTCAAAAACAGGCTTGTGCCTGTTGGTATAAGGAAATGCTTAAAAAATCCGACCGAGGACATGCAAAATCCGTATATAACAGCGTAACAGGAGACGAAACTTGGAGATATTCATATGAGCCAGAAACTGAGCAACAATCAACTGTTTAGGTGTTCCAAGATGAACCGAATCCAACAAAAGTGGTTCGTTCTCGAAGCACTTCCAAGAAAATGATCGCTTGTTTCTTTAGTTATACTGGACATGTTGCTTTAGAGGATCGAAAAACAGTTAATGCTGAATGGTATACAACAATTTGTTTGCCAGAATTCATCAATGAAATCAGGAAAAATAACCGAAAACGTCGTATCATTCTTCATCGTGACAATGTCAGCTCTCACCCAGCACATCAAACAATTGATTATTTGACGGAGAAAAACATCGAATTAATGTCTCATTGTCCGTACTCATCTGATCGCCTAACCACTTCTTTTTGTTCTCGAATGTCAAAAAATAAATGCGTGGACAGCGATTTCCATCACTTCAAGAAACTGTTGAATCCTACCAAAACTGTGTTTTTGAGGTACCATCTTCAGAGTGGAAAAAATGTTTCAAAAATTGGTTCGAACGCATGCAAAAGTGTATAAATCTGACAGGCGAAGATTTGGAGAAACAATAAAACGATTTGTACTTTTTTTTTTCTATCATTGTTTTTGTAAATACTTAAAAGGTAACCCCCGTAACTAGAGAGTAGTAGGAATTTTGTAAGATTCTAAATGATAAAATATTTTGTTGTTAAAGAGTGTTTTTTTTTATTTAAAGTGGTACCGGAACTTTTGGAATGTACTTCATGTAATATCCAAATTACTTCTTGCAACTTTTGATTTTATTGTACAGGATTGTTATTTACTGTATTTACATACGTACGGTTCATACGTACATTACATACATGGGTAATGTATTTTAGTATTAATAACTGCAAATTATCGATACACGTTCCACTTACTGTATACTCTTAAAGATAATGAACCCATCAAGTCTTTAAGTTTCCATAGACGCTTTTGATGTGCTTTTACTAAATTTTCGAGAGGTTTATTGTTCTAGTTTAAAGCTTAGATTGAAAATAAAAAATGAATGGACGTATAATTAACTTTGTATTTTATATAAGGGTACTTCTTCTTTAATCAGTCAACCGAGCTATTAATAGAACAACACAATTAATATGATTATTAATTAGAATAGACATATTTCCATAGACTTAATTTTGTGATTTAAAATAATAAATTCCTAGATTTTTATTTTTCTTCATATTTCGGGGTTCCGATATCCTATTTCTTTGTTGAGATAATAAACAACTATTTTATAAAAATATTCATAATACCTATAGTATAAAATAACCGGTCAAGTGCAAGTTGAACTTGTGCAATTAGTGTTCCGTACGTTGATTGCTTTTAAAATAAATGATAAGTGACTTCACAAAAACACACCCCCCCCCAAATGAGTTTTCAACAAAGTTTGTTTCCAATCTTTACTGAAAACTGATGACCTTGAAATTTTTGTTTTTTTATATACCAGATTGAAGGTAATGCACTCGTGATAATTTTCATTCAATCTACACCCCGTGGAGAATATTCCAGAATTTTTTCAAAATTTTTTGATAGGTACTTTTCGAGATAAGACGGGTAGACAGCGATTTTTCGCGATTTTTTTAAAATAATACAAAGAAAAGTGCGCGCAAGTATTACATTATATACATATATATATATATATATATATATATATATATATATATATATATATATATATTTATTTATTATATTTATTTATTTATTTATTTATTTATTTATTTATTTATTTATTTATTTATTTATTTATTTATTTATTTATTTATTTATTTATTTATTTATTTATTTATTTATTTATTTATTTATTTATTTATTTTTTACTCGTGTTTTCACAAGCTTTTATTTGACACCACATTCGATGACCTAGTTAAAAAAAAATTTTTTCACTTCCGATTTTACCCCCCAAAATTAACCCCTTAAGTCAAAATTTAACTTTCAAAACTACATGGCTCTGATGAGGCCATCAGTTCCTATATTATTACCAAATTTCAACTTTCTATGACAAATAGTTTCGGAGCAAATCGGGTATGACAGTCAGACGGACGGACAGACAGACAGGCAGACAAACGGACAGACACCGAAGTCATCTTATAAGTGTTCCGTACGGAACACTAAAAAGAGGTAAAGGAGGAGATTAGAGGGGTTTCGTATATTTAGCATTATATGTCATTTTCAAGGTTCTGAAGTCGAACAATTTAAAAATTAAGTTATTTTTTACATCACTTTTAATTTTAACCCAAGAAGAGGAAAAAAAGTACAGTTTCACTAGTGTTTTGGGAATTTGTCCACATTTTTTTTGGTTAATGTAATTAACAAATTTTAAGCATATTATTATAGTAAAACATATAAGGGGTTAATGGGGCCGGGTAGAGGGTTGTAGGGGTTGCTGCATTTAAACCTTTCTATATGCCTTTTTCTGTGTTCTTGAACTGTAGGAATATGAGAATTAAATTCTTTTTTAATTAGTATCAATTTTAGTAGGGAAAGGAAATGAAAGAGATGGGATAATCTCGTATAGGTTCAGTAGTATTATGAGAATTTTTCCAGGTTTTGGATGTGATAATGGGCGGATTTTCATCATTTATAATAAAACATATAAGGCACCAAAAGGGTGGAGAAGGGAGTTAGAAAAATTCTTTGTATTTATATTGTTATATGTAGGTCCTTTTCGGATTTCTTGCAGTCAAGTAATCGAAATATTACATTTTTTTACATTTTTTATTCATTATTTTATTATTTTTTTCCTGATTTTTTGATTAGGCTATTTAATAGAAAATAATTTTCTTATAGTAAAATATATATGAGATGAAAAGGATATGGTAGGACGCTAAAAGTGTTCTTGTGTTTTCATTCTTTCCCATTTTAACAGAAATAGTATATAGAGGGGACTGAGATCTGATTACAAAGTGACCTAAAAAATGTTGAGTTGAATATAGAACAAATTTTAAAAATACAAACTATTAAGTTGGAGGAAATGTATTTATGGAACAGTAGGTAAATTATTGCTTTTACTTTCCTTGCAACGAGATGTATTAGATTTGTGAAAAAATTACCGTACAATATTTTTCTTTTCACGTCCAGCCGTATTTTGGATTTTAAAAGAGAATTGTAGTTTTTTAATACTTTTTTCAATTAAAATTTACTATTGAATAATTATTGAAGTTATACAAAGTGTCAATAACACAGCCCCACAAAAAAAAAGTGGGGTATACTTTTGATGCGATATATCAGATCCGTAGTATTTTTGCCCGCTGATCACGAATCTGACGTCAGATTATCGCCATCACATCTCAATTTTTTTTCTAACCTCAAAAAATAGGTAAAAATTAGTAAAAATTAAGAAAAATATACTCCTAAAAAATTGATTCAAGCTTTTTCATGAATCCAAAGATGTATTAATATGTATTCGGACACGCTAAGCTAATATTCATCGGTTGGATTGAACCATACAGTTCTGTTTTCTTTCTAACCTCAATAAATCAGACAGATATAGTGCTTCTCGAATGCAAAAACGAATTCAAATTAAAATTCAACCGATCCTTACCAAATTTGGTACACGGGGATTTTTTGGGTCGCTGATCACGAATCTGAGGTTGGATTTGCAAAATTCAAGATGGCAGATGTTTCGCGCCATTTTGAACGCCGAGAAAATTCATCGGTCGATTTTTATTCTTCTACCTGCATCCAGGGCACCTCCACGTGGTGACGGTGGGCAACGGTGTTACTCCACTAGCCGGCAGAGTTCCTGAATAACGGCTTAGATGCCGTCATGGCAGGTAGAAGAAAGAGAATTACGATGCAGGGACTCGGAAACCCAGTATCGGCGGTTGGTCAGGGTGGGAAAGCGGGCCCGCAACCGTCGTCATCCAGCGACCGTAGCTCTTCATGTGTGGGTGACTTGGCTCATGTAGAGTATAATGCTACAAGAAAAACGGTCTCACGGTACAAGGACTTTTCATAAGTGCGATAAAAACAGTGATTCATTTTGTTATATTTGCTGTCAACACGTATTAAGTAAAATGGGGTCACCGATAACGGATAAGATTAAAACCTTATATAAGGATTGTTTTAACATTGAAATACAGCACCAGGATACAGATTGGGTTCCCCACATCATTTGCAGTTCTTGTAAAATAATGTTGTACATCAATAAGAAGGCGATTAAATATTCCAGACCAGCAATATGGAATAGACCATACAGTGAAAATGATTGCTACTTTTGTATGAATGTTGTATCTAGGCATAACCGAAAAAATAAAAGCACTATTACTTATAACGATGTTTCGACAGTAACAAGACCAACTATACTAATTCCGCCTCCTGAACCACTTGATGCTGATGTTATGGAAACAAATGATTTCACCTTATCAGTTCATGCCGAAAACATTGAGACTGTCGAAAAAGATTCAAACACTGTTACTAATGAATGTTCTAGTGACAACCTATCATATACTAGTGACACAGATAAAGAATTTCTACCATACAACCGTAAACCAGAACCAATACTCGTATCACAGTCAGAACTTAGTGATCTAGTCAGAGATTTAGGCTTATCCAAAGATGGTTCAGAGCATCTTGCTTCCTTTTTAAAGAAAAGACATTTACTTAAGCCAGAAGCTACGATTTCTTATTATAGAAACAGAGATGAAGAATTTCGAAAATATTTCACAATGGACGAGGAATTGTCACTTTCATATTGTACCGATGTAAAAGGTCTAATGGATGAATTTCAAAATAACTCATCCGATCCTGAAGAATGGACACTGTTCATTGATTCTTCTAAACGGAGCATTAAGGCAGTTTTGCTGCATAATACCAACGTTTACGCTCCCATTCCGATTGCTCATTCCACAGTTATGGAAGAGCAATATGAAAAAATGAAGCAGCTTTTGATAAAAATAAAATATGCTGATCATAACTGGAAAATTTGTGGAGATCTGAAAATTGTAACAATATTGCTTGGTCAACAGTCAGGGTTTACACTTTATCCCTGTTATAAATGTCTGTGGAATAGCAGAGACAGGGAACGTCATTATAAGAAAAAAATTTGGCCAACAAGAGAATCGTTCACTCCTGGTGAAAATAATGTATCGTTTCCACCATTGGTAGATCCAGAAAAAGTTCTTATTCCCCCGCTTCACATTAAGCTTGGACTTATGAAGCAATTCACGAGAGCATTAGATACAAACGGCCCATGTTTCAAATATTTGCATAAAAAATTTCCGAAATTTTCTGAAGCTAAAATTAAGGCAGGCGTATTTGACGGGCCACAAATAAGAAAATTGTTTCAAGATTCATTATTTGTTACTAAAATGAATAAAGTTGAAAAAGCTGCTTGGCTTAGTTTTAAAGAAGTCGCAACAAACTTTTTGGGAAATAATAAAAGTCCTAAGTACAAAGAAATAATCGAGAAAATGGTAAAAAATTTTCAAACATTAGGTTGCTTAATGAATCTAAAATTACATTTCCTGGACTCCCACATCGATGATTTCCCAGATAATCTTGGTGACTACAGTGAGGAGCAAGGGAACGTTTTCACCAAGATCTGAAAATTATAGAAAATCGGTATCAAGGACGATGGGATGACCATATGCTAGCGGACTATTGCTGGTCGCTAAAAAGAGTCCTCAAAAGCGTTTGGGCAGAAAGCCTTTGAATAGATCATTCGCGGAAAAAGAACAAGATACAGCCAAAAAAAGGAAAGTTAGGCGCGGGTCTAACCTTCGCAATTCTAGGGCTTAAGGGTCTACTATTTGAGAGTATATGGTTTAAAAGTCCTGGTTTTGAGTTTATTGGGTCTCATTTTTAAAGTTACAGGGTTATTGAGGTCTATTTTTTGAGGTTACAGGGTGTGGGAGTCTAAGATTTCAGGGTTTAGGGTTTAAGAGTATCAGGTTTGAGGATTCCCCAACTGTATACCAAATTTGGTAGGAATCGGTTGGTTTTCAAAAATTTTGTCTGCCATCTTGGATCCGCCATTTTGAATTTTGCAAATCCGACCTCAGATTCATGATCAGCAACCCAAAAAACCCCCGTGTACCAAATTTGGTAAGAATCGGTTGAATTTTAATTTGAATTCGTTTTTGCATTCGAGAAGCACTATATCTGTCTGATTTATTGAGGTTAGAAAGAAAACAGAACTGTATGGCTTAATCCAACCGATGAATATTAGCTTAGCGTGTCCGAATACATATTAATACATCTTTGGATTCATGAAAAAGCTTGAATCAATTTTTTAGGAGTATATTTTTCTTAATTTTTACTAATTTTTACCTATTTTTTGAGGTTAGAAAAAAATTGAGATGTGATGGCGATATTCTGACCTCAGATTCGTGATCAGTGGGCAAAAATACTACGGATCTGATATATCGCATCAAAAGTATACCCCACTTTTTTTTTTTGTGGGGCTGTGTAATTTATAATAAATGGCGTAACGAGATAAACATGACTTGTGGGCTCAATATGAATTCAGGCAAGCATATATATATATATATATATATATATATATATATATATATATATACCATATATATATATATATATATATATATATGTATATATATATATATATATATATATATATATATATATATATATACCATATATATATATATATATATATATATATATATATATATATATATATATATACCATATATATATATATATATATATATATATATATATATATATATATATATATATATATATATATATATATATATATATATATATATATATATATATATTATATATATATATATATAGTTCTGTGCTTTTTTTTTTTATTTCTTAGGATTTTGGTTCTACTTATTAAAACAACTTATTTTATTTTATTTAGTCTTTGCTGACGTTTCGCCCATTTTTTGGGGGGCATTCTCAAAGTATCTAATAAAGTTCATTCATTCATACACAGGTCGTGATTGATCGAAATATTGGATGTTTACTCATCCAACTGAAAAATATCGGCGAAATATTGAGTCATATATATATATATATATATATATATATATATATATATATATATATATATATATATATATATATGTATGTATGTATGTATGTATATGTATGTATGTATGTATGTATGTATGTATGTATGTATGTATATATATATATATATATATATATATATATATATATATATATATATATATATATATATATATATATATATATATATATATATATATAGGCTGGTGGTGCTTGGATTAAGTTACTCTTTACCTTGAGAAAGTCAAATTCAGTCTTATTTTAGGACTATGTGTTTTCAAGGAAAGTACTTGGGTAAACTTCTTTACCAATTTATTTTTAATATATTTTAAATTTCACATGTCTGATTTTTTCCAATCTAAGATTTAGTCGGTCCATTGAACTTCCTTGGAATTTCGCTCCACCATATCTTCGCGTCGTCAAGCCTATTTTGATTTCATCTCCTGTTATTCTCTAAGAAAGATTTGGTTATTAGCAATTCGTTAAGCCCGCCTGATAGTCGCAGTCTTCAGAGCCTCAGGCGAGTTAATTATTTTAGAATAAGATGGTTTTAGTATTCTATATTATGCAATATTTATTTTAAGAGATTTAAATGCGGTGCTACTCCCCACCTAGACAATCTTGATTCCTGGTTTGACCGCTGGAGGGTCAAGCTGAACCCCCACAAAACGCCAGTCATCATCTTCTCCAAAGATAGGTGCACCCCCATGGCATCCAATGAGCAAGCACCAAGTACCTGGGCTTCAAGTACGACAAACCACTCGTCTGGAAGGACCAGATCTGCACTGTCATCAAAAAAGCAAAGCAACTGCTGGGCAAACTATATCCTATTATAAATCGCTCCAGTAAGTTTCTATCAAGAAGCAAGCTTTTAATCTACAACACCATTGTAAAGGCAGGTCTTACATACGCCTACCTTATATAGTATCAGCTCTCTAAGACAAGGAGAGCCCAACTCCAGATAGTGCAGAACAAGGCCCTGAGGATGACCACGGGAACCCCATGGTTCATGAGGTATAAACAAATCCACAGAGACCTTGGTGTGCCAACCGTAAAGGCACACATGAGGAAAGCCCAACTCAAGTTTATGGACAAGGCGTCCCAGCACCCCAACCCGACCATCAGGAACGCCTTTCGAATCCCCCCACATGCCCGCCGCCAATTCCCGAGACCTGCAAACCCTCTCTCGGATGAAAACGATGGCCCTCTCCACCCACTATCAGTTATCAAGTTATCAAGTCCTAAGCTAAGTTAACATTAAGTCCTAGGTTAAGCTAGCATAAGTTCTAGGTTAAGATAGCATAGGTTAAGTTAATATAGGACCACTAGTTTAAATGCTTAAGTTAAGTTAGAATAAGCAAACTCTCACCTAATGTAATAACTTTTATAAATAGAAGTAAGAGCCTATGCCTTACTTGAAATTCAATAAAGAAAATGGTCCTGCTCTTCAAGAATAAATTTATCAGAAAATCCATATTAGAAATGTAAAGTAGATACAGAACAGTTTTTTTTACAATTTTCTCAGTGGGTTTTCAGTGGCTTTTATTTTAATCATGTCGTGAATTTCAATCCGTTTCTTCTGCCATTTCATGTTCCTAGTGTTTCTATTAGATCAACGTAAATTACCACACTGACGTAATTGTGGATGACCCTTAGAAAATACCTATTTCAGCAGTTTTGTAATTACATTTATGTTAAAATATTTTATTTGTCGCGTCGTTGTATAAAAAGCCGTTTGGTGTTTCATAGACCACCAGTTGGTTTAATGCATCTTCTGAATATTGAATTATTTTCGACGCGTTCAGCATATAAAGGAAGAGAACTGAAAGTAATATGAGGCTGTTTTCAAAACATCAATAATGTTTTACCTGTATAGCTGGAACTTTAATATAGATTCCGTTTCTAGTAGGTTATTAGTGGCTGCTTATTAAAAATTCAGTATCCAGAGGCGTCATCTCGTCCTTACGAACTAAATTATTCCTTCGTACGAGTAAAATATTTACGAAACTGCAGCATGAATTCCAAAATATGCACATGTTTCTGATTCTACTAAAGTTCTATAAAATCAGTTCAAAATTATGTTGAAAAACTTTTCTTCAAGTCTGCCAAATAATAGCCGTGACGTTTTCGGTTAACTAAATAAAAATTGCCTCTATAAATATTAATAGCATTATAAATAAAAAAGCGGAATTGTTTGACATTGCTAAAGTAAACAACATATATGTACTTTTAGTGTAAGAATCATAGTTAAAGGAAAACAGATCTACGTTTCCCAATTATGACGTATTTTGCAACAATAGACTGGATAGACGAACGGGAGGAACCGTAATTCTTGTCAAACAGTACATTACAGCCCACTCTGTGTCAGGCCCAGAGGACTGTGGTAAAGGTATATATGTTGAAAAAGCCTTTAAAAATGACAGATTACTTTTGGGTTCAGTTTACTACACTCATCAAGTAAGTTTTAACCAAAATTGTTTACGAAAAATATTATATTTTGCTAAGTCGATGCGATGAACAGAATATGGGTATGTCACATTAACAGCCAAAGGGGAACATTCTTTTATAGTCATTCTTTGGACTTTAACTAGTACATCTTTTCACCTAATTCACCAACACGTCACTCTGTGGTTGGATAGTCAGAAATATTGAACTCAGTTGTAATTAAAAATACAAACAGATTAACCCAACTTATATTACTGTATGACCTTTGAATTATTGTGGCTGTTACTTGATGGAAATTCATAACGAATGTAATGAAAGACTAATATTGTCAAATTTCCACTTTAAATAAAGTGTAATGAAAGACTAATATTGTCAAATTTCCACTTTATTTAAAGTGGAAATTTGACAATATTAGTCTTTCATTACATTACTGTATGATTTATGTTCTGACCACCTTTCGATGTTAATTGTATATGGAAATATTGCGGATAGGAGGAAAGAATTTGTAACAGAAACTAAAACTAACTGGGAAAAATCTCAAAATCTTTTAGAACAAAACGAATCTTTACTTCTTATCCGTAAAAAAGAGGACAATAAGGAATCATCAGTAAACATAATTACTAACAATATTAATTTGGCATTTGCCCAATCTTCTCAAACAACTACCAGTCCTTATCAGAATTAAAATATAGAGAAGCAAAAAAAACAAACAAAAGTTAAAAAATTGGCAACTGCAATACAGTTCTAAAATAAACAGTAAATTTGACTATCTCACAATAAAGAATAACCTAATACAATTCACTTTATGGTGAAATATTAATAAAAACATTAGAAATTTACCTTGTTTAAAAAATCGCAATAAGTGTTTAATTATTCAAAAATTACTGTCCTCTTTTTTAAAATCACATCGAACAAAATATATGCTCTCTGCCAACGAAATTCGTGCGTATGTTAAGGAATACAATTCAAATGTAGACGATACCGATAAAAAAAAATTGTCAGGTATGATAAGAAAAACGGTAAGTACGGTATATATAAAACAACCCCTTGAACCCCCTACCTCACCCCAATAACCCTTTATATATGCTACTATAAAAAAAAAATATGCTTAAAATTTGCAATTTACATAAACCAATAGACCTGCAAAAATTTTCAAAATACTACTGAACTGTGCAATATTTAACGCCCTGCACCCCCTCCGCCTCTTTCTTGGGTTAAATTGAAAATATTGTAAAAATAATCTAATTTTTGAGTTATTCGATTCCAAAATCATATAACCTTTTATATATGAAACAATTTCTCTAATCTCCTTTATCCCTTTTATTTTTTATTATAAATATTTATCTTTTTTTATGAATTTTAAAGTATTTACTTAAAATTAAGTATTTGCTACATTTTTGAAGCGTTTACTAGAAATTTCAAATAAAATACTTTTAAATTCTAGTATAGATTCAAAAAAAATCAAGTAATTTAATGCCTGGAAAATCAAACAATTAAAATTCATCTGAAGTTTTTTTAACAGTGTAGCCTAATAATAATAATTTCAGTCATCCGGTACTATCAGAATTTCGATTTTTTTTTTGAACTCTGAAAATGCCTTTTCTTGTTCGGATACAAGCGAGGCGTATGCCCTCGTGATATTTTATTAATTAAGGCCTAAATTTTCCAAAATAACTTGGGCAGACTCATAGGACCCAGCTTCGTTCTCCGGTATTGGCGGCGTCTGCCTTTTGCAGATTCTCTTTTATTTTATCAAGAACAAACTAAATTTATCGATTTTATCGGGTTAAATGACGACGTTTTTTGGGCCCTAAAGCTGGGTCCGGTCTCGGCGGCGCCTGCCTTTTGGGGCGCTCGGCTTTTTTAGTGCCAACAAATGTTATGGTACCCGATTCAAGTGGTTAAACGACAGTCCATTTTTGGATGTAGCATTTTGGGCCTTATCTGGGCATTTCAGGGCACGGGGGCACCAAAATCAACGTTAAAGGCTTTTATTCGACTCGCCCGATAGAATGAACAACTAGGCAGACGATTAGCCGACCAGTCAAAATTTCGGGTCGCCCGCTATTGGTGTTTAAAGAAAGATGGCTCAGTGATTTACATATTTTACCTCATAATATGTCGGCTCTTCGTATTTCATACATTTTCCGTTCGTAGAGAAGAAATTCGATACCTCTTTTATATAAAACCTAATATTAGTTAGACTTTCAGCTACAAATTAAAGGTCAAATTTTTGAGATTTCATCTGACCAGACAAGAATCTGAGGAAAAACAGATATCATGGAGGTAACAGTTTAGCGAACACACAGTTTTTCTGTACTGTTAAATAAAACCAAACCTGAACAGTTAGCTTACATCAATTGTTTTTTATTACCCGAGTATTAAAAACTACAATTTTCCATTTTCTTAAATTATTAACTATAAACTGAAAAGAAAATATAAAACCGTAGAAAAAGTCTTTGCTGGAAAACATTACAACCAGTTTTAAAATGTTTTAAGAGTTATGTTAAATCAAACTTAAAGATAATATTTATTAACAAGAAAAATATACAGTATGTCATATTTTGGTGGTACCAGTATTCGATCTTTGAAATGCATATTTATCGAACTTGGGTTCCAGATTTTTTTTATTGTAGTTATTGCACCATTCAAGCCACTTCTTAAATTAACGCTGCGTAATAGGTACCTATCACATTATTTTGAATTGAAACTTAAAATTTACGTATAAACTTCCGACGAAGAACGTCTCCGCTTTTGAAGCTGTGCGATTTAGGCTCCGTCGACATTCCAACAACAAAATTATGCTAATTTTTTTACTTTCAAAAACAATAAGTATTAAAAAAAAATTTCCCTAATTTCTTAAAACAAATTGTTGTTTAGAATCAGACTCAAGGTAGTCAACCTAATAATCATTCAAAGAACATTTTTCGAAAGCAAAGAATTTTCATTCTCGAACTGAACGAAAATAGTTTCGACAGCTTTATTTTCTGCTTTTTTCATACTCGATTATGTAAATATTTCGAAATACTAATCTATTTTAAATTAATGCATTTTGAGTTCACTGACTGTTGAATCTTTTAAATATGTATCTTTTCATCAGATATTTGCCAAAACTAGAAGATTTAATTAACTATTTTCTAGATTCTCCACAAATGTTGCCAACTATTTTTAGTAACTAATTACTACAAAATACCCCAGTTAACATTTTAAAGTACTACCGCGAAAGGATAGTCTCTACTTTCTATTCTCCTTTTATTGCAATTGATTTTTATCAATCAAAACCTGTTTTCCTTGGATTTTTTTTCATCTTTTTAGTGTACTTATAAGATCACTTCGGTGTCTGTCTGTACGTCTGTCACACCCAATTTTCTCCAAAACTATTTAACATAGAAAGTTGAAATTTGGTACTAATACTACACACTAATATAGGAACTGATGGCCTCATCAGAGCCGTGTAGTTTTGAAAGTTAAATTTTGACTTAAAGGGTTGGTTTTAGGGGGTGAAAAGATTTTTTTTTTGCCAGGTCATCGAGTGGGGTGTCAAATAAAAGCTTGTAAAAACACGAGTTCAAAAATATATATAATGTAATACTTGCGCACACTCCCTTATCTAGAAAAGTAATGATCAAAAATTTTTCAGAAATTTCTTGCATATTCTCCATAGGGTGTAGATTGAACGAAAATCATGACGAATGCATTACCTTTCATAATTTATCTGCGATCTTAAAAACAAAATCAAGGTCATCAGTTTTTAGTAAAGATCGGAAAAAAACTTTGTTGAAAACTCATTTGGGGTGTGTTTTGTGAAGTCATTGATCATTTTATACCTCCGTAGCAAAACTTTATATTTTAAAAGCAATCAACGTACAACAACACTAATTGC